>JAUMJL010000409.1:0-1200000 GCA_033558185.1 Dromococcyx pavoninus | reverse complement strand
ACCTTGTGTTGCCATCATAAATGCTTGTGTCTGCTGGGTTCCGAGCGTTCCACAGAGCTAAGCGCGTTTGCAGTGCAAGTGGTAAATGCTTAAGGTGTAAATGGCTCTGAAAATATATTCCTCAAACTACACTCTCAGCCTCCATCAGAGATGATGGAAAGTAGGTGTCTATTTTCAAAACACAGCTTCATCTGGATCCTCTCTGCACTGTTCACCTCCTTCCTTGGCTACTTGCCTGTTCTGTTCACAGGACGCTAGCAGCCAATGTTTTCTTCCTCATCTTCTCCATCATGCCAAGTAGGAAAACAGACAGCTGTCTCTGCAGACAGATGTTATGAAGAAGCCTAACTCTTTATGTATTTAGTTAGATGAGAAAAGCAAATCCAGGCTTGGTATCAGCTTGCTGGTGGACTGAAAATTGCCAAACTTTCCTCAGCTTTAATTATGGGTGGCAGCACAGAGCACTGGCTGTACTCAGCATCCTACCTTTGTGCTGCTGCCCTGCAGGTATTCTGAGGTACGCTGTGCTTTGGCACAGGCTGAGATGTATAAAAGATGTAATATGAAACTACCACTTTTCACATCTAAGGTATGAAAACCTTAAAAATTTTAAAAATAATGTCACTTTTGCTATCATGAAGTTCACCCGTGAGTAGACAGATAGTGGTGTTTTCCATTGGGACAAAGCAGTTCTTGCTAACACATGTGTAAAGACAAGTCTACACAGAGGCTCCTTGTGGAGTAGTTTTTGGCATACAACTTGTATGGAGCTCGAATTTTACAATTCCATTCTGCACTACTAAGCAGCTTTAGATGTCGTTCATGAAGCAACAAGAGCAACAGCAGCAGCTGACCTTCAAGAGAACAAAACGCAATGTATAAAGGCTGATAAGTTGCTTCAGAAGGCATTTTTACTAGGGTATCTTCAGTTTGTATCACTTCTCATCTTGGATAGCAAGCATAGACTTGCTGGAGGTGTCTTTCTGCAGGCAGGGAGTGTCTCTGCAGCTAGAGAAAGCATTATCCTGAAGGTCTGTCTGGAGCTTTCCCCAGGGTTGCCAAGGTACTGTGCCAGCCAGAGCGGTTCCAGGCCACTTCTGAATGGCATAGACATCTCTGTCTGGAAGTTTGTAACCTGCATTTTTATCAATCAATAATGCACAGTCCCACAGAGATTCGTGCACAGTCCTACAGAGATTCATGCACACTAATGGTGTTGATGCACACACCAGTTGTATCAGTGTGACTCCTGAAACACAGTGTCCTCCTGGCCTACTTACATTTGTAGCAAAGCCAGATGGCACCTGGAGTGGGATGACTGCTGCTGTCTGCAGGTGACAGGATTTCCTTATCAGCCTGTGTCACTAACCTAATGGGGAGGAGATGGGTAGGGGAAGCAGAAGCTTTGAGGCATTCTTCACAGTGCCCCTGCTCTGTCTGACTGGTGATAAGAGCTTCCTGACAACCCTCACTGAAGTTGCTAGCTTTTGGGAGAGATGTGCAGAAAAACCTGTCTATATGAAGATCACAAAGGGGCAAGAATCCCTGGCAACAACAGTACTGCCTCACTTCTTTCCCTGGTCCTTTCCTGAGAAGAGAGAACAATGACTGAGTAGGAGAAGGAGTGCCCCTGAACATGGTGATTTGTACGTGTGGCTCAATCTTCCTTGCTGCTTTCTCCCTCTCTTGTCCCTGGGTCTTGTTCAGCTTCTCCACATGTGATATTCTCCATATATTGTTTTATCCCTTACTGAGAGCAAAATTCTCTGCTTCTTTTCTCTGTGGCTCCCAGTGCTGTTTCATTCCTCTCTGTCATTTTGAACAAGCTGTTTCTTGTCCTGTCTTCTCCATTGCATTAACTCTGTAACATTTTCACCCTTCCTACTGTCTCCTTTGTACCCGGCTTTTATTCTTATTAATCCATATCTTTTTAGCACCTCCCATTCGGAAAACTAGCCTCTGGTCAGAGCTGGGGGATGTGCAATGTAGGTAGCTTGCTCTGAGGAGGATGGTAATGTCAGAATTTCTTACAATACATGGCAGAACAAGGTTTCACTGCATTATTCTGTAGATTTAGTATTCTAAAGATGAGGGTCATCTGCTTTATCTTCAGAGAATGAAGTGTACTGGTATCTGTGCGTGAGATAGAAAGCTTTGGTAAACTCATGTACCACTTCTTCGCTAAGCAACACTATGAAGTGAAGGTTTCGAGAGATCTATGAACAATTGTTAACAGTGCACCTAATCCTGCTCAAAGAAAAAAATGTATTATTATTACAAAAGAATGCCGTCAAGCTTATTTCAAGTTCAGTGCCATCTCTACATGAAAGAAAGAAATCAGAGCAATTTTTGTAATTATGCATTTATAGACTGATACATTATGAACATTTCTAGTAGTCACAATTATTTTTTATGGGAAAGGATCCATTTTTGTCCTCCCTGACAATGATCTACAATACCTCTGTGACTTTTTACCTTTTCATGGTATTTCATTAATATTCATACCTTTTTTTCATTAAAAGCTTTTAAAACATCCTGAAATGATTAAATTGTCCCACAGAAAACTAATGCAGAAAACTTATTCTTGAATGAGGTAAACAATGAAAAGGAAAACATAATAAAATCATAAGCAGAGAATGACACTAGGAAATAATTTAATGAAACATGATTATGTAATATTTCATAAGGGAGCACCTTGCCATATGTGACTCTAATATTACCACATCAAGGGTGTGTTATGTGGCAGTCGGCCAAAACTCATTGTTTTCTGTTGTTCTGGGTGTGATCCTGAAATGTTATCATTTTTCTGATTGCAGCTGCTGTTGCGTTAAAGATGGAAGGGAACATCTAGCATTTGGGACTCTTGCCAACTGACTGTCTATCTGCATCCAGGTGAAAGCAAATCTCACCTCATTTCAGGAATCAGAAGCTTGCTGCCTGATTTTTCTTCTTCTTGTGCCTTTGTAGATCTAACTCACAGAAAGCAGCAACGTGGGGGACTAACCTGTGGCTGCCAGGATGGCTGTGACAGAACAGCTTTTGGTCACATCACTTCAGCCTCATTTTCTCAATGGGCACATTCACACCACGGTTCGCTTGCCCATGTCTCCAGTGTGGCACCGTATAGTGGTTCCCTTTAATTGTAATAATTATTCTTCACGTTTATTTAGTTCAACAAGCTTGAAGAAAGCTGAGGCAGTGCATCCATGGTGGTGTGGGTATCTGTGAGTATTTGAAGGACTGTCTGGGAAGAACAGTGTCACAGCCTCGTCCACAGTGGTCACAGGCAGCAACCTCCAGGACTGTCCTCTGGCTTCTTCCTAGGGGGAATCAAGTTAGCTTCAAAGGAGAGCACACAGGTGGGTGAACATGCTCAGATGTGAATGATGGGGACCACGTTCTAAGACTGAACTGAAGAATTAAGTTATCAAACACAACAGGTGTAGCCTGAGCTTCTTTTACATCTTTAAAACCTGAATCATCAGATTCACTCCAGATACATCCTCCAGTTCTAAATATACCGCACTCTGTTTGAAACTGCTCAGCAGGAACAATCCCTTTTCTCTCATTATTTCTTCTTTTGAATTTTAATTTCTTTCCTCCATTTTTTTTTCTTGTCTTTCCATATATAGTTTGTTTTCCTGTCCAAACATTTCTTTGTCACTATTCCTTTCTTTCTTTTCTCAGGTCCACTTTGCCCCTCTACATTTCTTACAAGAAAACTCTCTCTCTGTTTTGCCATTTTGCCTCCCACAGAATACACATTCTGTCCTACATTTTCTCGTAGTTTCTGCTTTAGACAGCAGCACTGCTTCCAACTTGCTTTTAATACTGAGATAAATGCAATCGACATTGATGGGGGAATTGGAACAATTAATTACACTGTCAAAATCCTTCAGATGATTTGTTTCCCTTGGAATTGTTGGAGTTTGGAACATAAGTAGTTTTCTAGGATCTTCCAGATGTTTTTCTTCTAGAATTGACAGAAAAAAAGGCATGATTTTTGTTTGCTGTGGTGATTGTTTTCCTGCGTTGTTATTTGGAAAACAGCAAAGGAGCAAGATGACAATGAAGTTATAATGTCATTTTTCATGTTTCAATTACCCTTTTATGCTGTTTCTCTCTGTGCTTCCCATTATTTTAATTTCTTTTTTAAATCCCAGAAGTAATCAGTATTACAGCATACAGAGAAGCACTGCTGTAGTAAAGGCCATATCCGTTTACGTAGTAAACTCCTAGGGGAAAAGAGATGTTATCTTGCTCTCCTGTAAGTCCAACTACTGTAGAATTATTTAACGTAACATTTATCAGTTTGAAAACTGATAGAAAAGAAAACATAGTTTCTGCTGTTGTCGGATCTCATCAATGTGAAAATGATAATATTATGTCTGGGATTCATTTCAGTCCTTCTGATTTTGAGGTATATAGAAAGGTATAGTTTTATCCAAAGTCAAAGTCTAAGTCTTTTTGTCTGCAAGGGTGAAACAAATGCTCTAAACAAACATATTGTGAAACCTCTGTATACATAGAAAGCTTTTTAAAAAACCCTCTTGTTTGTACTTTATGCTTTTTAAATAGGCATCCTTATTCTGATGTGTTGTATTTCGCAGCAGCTTATGGATAAGATTCGTATTGATCTAGCTCTGTGTAACACCTGCATTTTCCCCAATGGCATAAAGTTTCTGAACAACTCTCAGTTGTGACCCACTGCAATTCCAAATTCTTGCCTGCAAGATGGTTGCCAGCCCCTTTGCTCCCTGCATGCCTTTTGTTTCCTGGGTTCTGCTCCCTGCTTCCAGATAGAGACCACTGATTTACATCCTGTCTTTTAGTCCTCTCTTCAATTTTAGAAATAACTGAGTTCTCACCCCCCAGAGTGCTTGCAGCTTCTCTCAGTTTTATATCTCTCCAGGAGATTATTTCTTTATCCTTGCTAATGAGAAAATCGAATACTACAGGCACAACGCAAGACTTTGTCAGAATTAGGTTACCAGCAGAATCATGTATAACTCTTCTTTGAATAAGGGCTTTTGGGAGTCTTAGGGGACAAAAAAAAGAGAGCTGTGTAGGAAAAGTGCCGTCAGGCGGCAGTACAGCCCAAGGCTGGGAGTGCCTCTGCGCTCTCTCCTGCACTCAGCAGCGACCCAAGAACTACCGAGAGTCCCAGCGGTGGTTCAAACCGTTCTAGCAGTAGGGCACGGGAGGCTGCAGAGTTCCTTGAGGAGGCAGTGTCAGGGTAATAGCAAGGGAACACACTGAAAATAAACTGGTTAGTCCTGAACACACACGAGGGTGTGTCCCTTTTCTGGGTTATGGATGGCCCGTCCATCGTCGCCAAGTCATATCATTAGAAAAGGTGTGACTACTTGGTATTGCTTCCTCAGTTGTATCTGTGCTGTTTATTTCCTTCCCCTGAGCACAAGAAGCGGGTGTTTTAGCACCCAGTCTGTTGCCATTGCCCCCAGTACCCTAGCTTCCTCAGGGGAGGAAGCGTCAGGTTTAGATTTGTCCTTCAACCATTGTGATTTTTGTCTGGTTTTAATGAAGTTCAGGAATTTGAGTGGAGTCGAATTTATACAGCTCTATGCCCCATTCCCCCCACCAAAGAAACACAACTTTAGTGGTTGCAAAGCTTTTTGAACCTCTGCAAAATGGAAGTTTGTCTTATGGTATACAGTAAGGGTCATATGTCACAAAAAACCCCACCCTGAGCTATGTGTCATGATGATTTGATACCAGACTCGTGATCTGAAAGCATTTTGCACTAAGCCATGTTGTGTCTGACAACTTGTAGCAGATTGTGATTCATCCCTTGCTTACTCTAGTTTTGTGATGATAGGCTGCTGCTTGCTTTAGCATGCGTGCATCTGGATCCATGTGTGGAGAACCTGCAAGTAATTATAAGAGAGAATCCTATGCTTATGAATCAGATCAAATGAATAACAGATTTAAGGATATTCTTTAATTTGGCTTCCTGAGCTTTGATACTAAAATACACTTTTGCCCATTTGTGGAAGACTCAGTAATAAAACTCATCTCACTGATTTCAGAAATTCTTTTTTCTGCCATCATGAGGAGTATTCAAAATTATCTTCAGTTATGCAACTGAGACTGCTCTAAATGCATACAAATAGATTGGGGACTGGGGGGTGTCTTAATTAAGAAAACAGACTTCTGTTTTCAGAGAGGAGTAGTTCCTCCTATCTGACAATTTTCCATTCAGATTTTTAATTTTCTTGAGGGTGGTTGAAATGCATAAAAGAATTTGTTAAGGGAACTTGGTTAGCTTTCACCAAACTGGTGAGTCTCTTCTGGTAATCTGTGTGGCTTCCTACATAAATAGAATGAACCCTGTGTTATTACACTGTTCCTAGGTTTTAAAATCAAGGACAGCTTTGTTAGAAGTGAATTCAGTGTTATCGGGTCCTGAACAATACAAGGCAGTGTCTACACTGTTTTTTCTAGGTGTTATTTTCTTGGTAACTTTAAATGGAATCTTACATACAATTTTGGCCTAAAAACTCATAGTATTTTGACTGTATTATTGGTTTACATTTGGATATTAGAGTTTTGCTTGGTTTAGTCTTAGTCAGGCAAGTCCTGAACAAGTGGCCAAAGGCAGTGCTAGCCCAAGGCTTGTCAGCAGCTCTGGCAAGGCTCAACTGGCTAAGCAAAATTTGGAGCTGTGTCCTGAGCCAGGGACAGGAAGGGGTGGAAAGAGCTGTAAAACTGTCAAGAGAGCTGTATAGTACTGGGTTTATGGCTCCAGAGGCCTGAGTGGAGATGGGGAAAATGGACACTGTAACCTGTCTGAGCAGCACTGCTGCCTTATGGACCTCTCTGCCAGTAGCAACATCCAGTGTGACTTTCAGGGCCCAGGCAAATAAGCAGCAAGGCCATGACTGTTTCGTTGCCTCTGGCAGTCAGCTGTTCTAGGCACATCCTGACTTTGCCTGTGGTTCTTGTTGACCCTGCACAAAGATAGCTTTTTGTTCCAGCTGTGTATGTTCTTGATGTCTTTCCTTTGCCTACAAACCCTAGAAGTCTTTGCCTGAAGTGCCAAGGCATGCTGCAAACATAGACTCTCTTGCAAAAATATTTACTGAAGAGTTATTCACTGTAAAGCCACAGGAAAGGGAAGAAGAGGGGATTGTCTTCAGAAAGCAGCTGGTGGAGGCTAGGAAAGGTTGCCTGCGTACCTACTATCTTGATGCAAACACGGTTTACCATACTGGTTTTTAAATTATGGGTCTCTCTAGACTCAATCAGAATCAATTAGAAGCTTCATATTGATTTCTGTATGTTTGCAGTCAAACCCATTGTTTGTTTTCAAGCACATCAGTTTATTCGCAGTCAAACATACCATCCTCTAACACTTTGACATAATACAGGCAAATCATTAAAATATTTGAAGATTGTGTGAAGATCTTATGTTCAGAGTTTGGCAGGCACAATTAACTTCAGCTGTACTTAAACAAGGAGTAAACACGAGGAAGAGTTCATGTTTGAATACAAACTATTTTTTAGTGTTTGTTAATTTTACATTGTCTGCCAAATAAGACACAGTTTATTTATTTTTGTCTGACTAACTTCAAGAGCTTTCAAGTCCCATAAACTTTATACAACAATGATGCCTTGGATCTTTTTACTACATTGTACTGCTTCCCTTTGCTCTATTTTTTCTTCAAGCATCTGTCTCCTATTTCATATGACAAGGAGTGTCCTCCCAGATCCTTTGCCAGCTAGACTCCAGTATTCTCTTGCTGGTGCCATATAATGCAGCTGACGGGAACTTTTCTTTCCCATTAGAAACCTCAATAGTCACCCATTTGTTTTGAATTATGTTTGTTGGAACATTTCCCATTTTTTTGCAGGTGTCTATTTTTTTCCTCAAACAAAGCTAATGCTTCAAGTGAGTCAGCTATTTTGGTTTACACGTTAGCCAAATAAATTTGGAAAATTCTCCTAGCCCATTTACTTGTAGCAAGTAGGAACTGTGTGAGTGGGATGGAGTGGGTACAAGCAAGGAAAATTCATGTGTTATATTTTTCTGCAGCAGTATGCTGGTAATTTTCAGTGAGGCTCATAGCAATTTTTTTTTTCTCCTATGAAATGGGTTCATTTTTTTTTCCCCATTAATTTTTCATCATTTTTTTTAGTGAGAGTAGACAAGAAGACTGAGCATTTGGTTTCCACAAAGACTAGAATTCACCTTGCAGAGTGGCTGGATATATCTTTCTTGTTTTTTGTACACATTTCCTACGGTTTGATGTTCCATTTTGCCTGCCCCAAATTTAACTCCTATAAACATTTTAGGCCACTCTAATTGCAACATACAGTCTGCTACTCAGATATCCTGCTCAATCAATGCTTTAAAGTACCTGAAGATTTGGAAAAAAGAGTTGGGTAATCCCATTTCAGAACACATTAAGACCGCACATCAATTTCCAATACAAACGTTCATCTTGAGAAAGTTCTAACAGGGAAAACTTAGTGATAGTAATCACAGCTATCTGTGAGGAATAGGCAGCAATGTATCCAGGTACTATGCTATATTAGAATATTATTTTTACCAATTTTCTTCTTGGGAAGGCTGTTGAAATGGAGGAAGACAAGACTACTGTACAAATTTGGTATATGGGGTCCTGATAATTTGGCCAAAAACTACTTGAAAAGGCTAGTAAGGAAAGATGGACAAACAGAATTTGTGATAGAACATTTCTCAATGCCTGGAAAAGTGTTTGAGACAAGTGATCCAGCTGGCTGACCCAAAGCTGGGTGAATGTTGCAGATTTCCAGTGTGGATTTTTTTATAAGTCCTCAAGGAGAAGTTGAGCTGAAAGAGCAGATCAGAAACCAGAAGCAAATGAAATCCGAGCCAGTGTGAGTTTTTGTGTTATTTTCCAAACTTTTTGAACATGTACATTCAGTCAGCTGAAGAGCTCCCTCATTCATCCTGCATACTTCTTTCCACTTTCTTTCCAACAGAAGAAAGGCCAGAGGTGGAAATATGAAGTGGTGGTGCTTAATGGTGTTGTATTCTTTCTGGTGTGCCTTATGCTAGTACTCATTTTAGTAATTAGACCCTGCACTTGGCCTATGTATAACTGAAATATTTATGAAGTATCAGCTTGCTTGTTAGCTATATGTTAAAGAGCGTAATATAGGCAAATATAGGCTGGGTGGAGAATGGCTTGAGAGTAGCCCTGAAGAAAGGAATTGGAGGTGTTGGTGGATGAGAAGTTCAACATCAGCTGGCAATGTGTATTTGCAGCCCAGGAAGTCAACAGTATCCTGGGCTGCATCAAAGAAAGTGTGACCAGCAGGTCAGGGGAGGTGATTCTGTCCCACTGCTCTGCTCTTGTGTGACCCACCTAGAGTGCTGTGTCCAGTTCCGGAGTCCTCAGCACAGGAGAGATGGGGATCTGTTAGAGTGAGTCCAGAGGAGGGCCATGAATATGATCAGAGGGCTGGAGCACCTCCCATACAAGGACAGACTGAGATAGTTGGGCTTGTTTAGCCTAGAGAAGAGAAGGCTCTGGGGAGGCCTTATAGCAGCCTTCCAGTACTTGAAAGGGGCTACAGGAAAGCCGCGAAGAGGGTCTTTTTCAGGGAGTGCGGTGATAGGACGAGGGGTAGCAATTTTATGCTGAAAGAGGGGACAATTAGATTAGATATTAGGAAGAATTTTTTTCTGTGAGGGTAGTAAGGCACTGGAACACGTTGTCCACAGAAGTTGTGGATGCCCCATCCTAGAGGTGTTCACGGTCAAGTTGGATGAGGATTTGAGCAACCTGATCTAGTAAGAAGGTGTCCCTGCCCTTGACAGAGATGCTGGAAGTGAATGATCATTAAGGTCCCTTCCAACCCAAACCCTTCTATGATTCTATGATAATTGTTTCAGGAAGGGAATGGAATAAAATGCTCAATAAGTTGTCTGTAAATTGACTTGTCCTGGACATTAGAGAAGAAGAACTTCATTTCTCCCAGTACATGCAGCTTTGATTCAGCCATGCCTCTCTTGCATATTTCCCATGCCAGCAAAAGGCTGGCATGGAAGAACAAAACATAGGAAGAACAAAACATAGGAAGAACAAAACATGTTGCAGAGAAGAGTATGACTTGGATCAGTTTAAATATTTGACACTAAAGGCACCATTCTGCCCTCGTAAGTGTAATTAATTTTCTCTTTAACTTGTTAGAACGTAAGCCTCACAATGACACCGAGATGAGCACTTGAGGTTATTACTGTAGCATTTTATATTAAGGATCACCTTTTTTTTTCAAATAAATTATCAGCTCTGTGATAGGGTGAGACACTATCACCTTCTGAGACTCATTACCACTGAGATCAGGGCTAAACAGTTTAGTGGGATAGATGCCAGTTTTGGGCACATCTGCTGTCCATTTGTGCTGCTCTCTCAACTCATTTAGACAGGATTATTGTTCATCAAAGAAAGAACCCAACCATACGCAATCACAGTAGGATAAGTCTGAACTGTTAGAGGTTGAATAAAGTCACTCCACAGCTGAATTCTCTGATTTGAACTGTTACTCTCTGGTATTATTTCTTACCAGGCCTCGGTTTTACAAGCCTTTTACTCCGTCCATAGCTGGAAAACTGCTGTAACTAAGCAGATAAGCACTTCAAGATGAGAGATTTTTGTTGACAAGGTTATCATTCAGCATCAGGAAAATCACACTTAATTGTAACTCTTTGTAATATTAGATGACCAATCTAGGAATATAATCAGTCTATGAGAAATCCAAACATAAGGACCTCAAAGTGAGAGTTTCTGACAAATCCTTGCTATGTCTTCTTCTTGTATGTACAATGGTACATTGTTATCAGTGGGATGTTTATATGCCAGAAAATTTGTGGATCTGTCTGTCAGCCCTGAAGACTTCTTGAAAAATCTCCAAGTGAGCAAGTTCTTAATGGATTTGAATATTTCAAATTTCAATTTGACATTGTTAAAAGCAATATAAAATTATCCATTTTTGTTTCAGAAACCCATAATTATGTTGTAATATTTTGGCAAGTGGGCCCTTGCAATTAATGAGGTAATAATTCGAATTTGACTAGCCCTATAAGAAATAGCCACTCAAGTGAGTAAATGCAACAGACCTGAATCCATACATTTAGAGAGTGAGGACAAACTTGGATCATAATGAAAATTGATTTTGAGATTACTGCCTTTTTTTATGCTCTTTCTCTCAGCAATTTCACATCAGTCAAACTTTGCTTATGTCAGGGAGGTGCTTATTTGGACTTGTACTGGTGGGAATAAGACTTATGAAACTGTATGCAGGTAATGCTAGCATGTCTTGCTTTATATTGCTCCCCCAAATGGAGATCTTCTGTCATGGCAAGCAGCATCATATAGAGATACTGAACTAGAATTTAATCAAGTAATCTGCATGCCGGGAGAAATTCAGATGTGCTAACACAGTTCCTGTCTTGCTTATTTGAGCTAGCTTGGACATTTTTGCATTGCAGCTGTGCTTTATTTTTGCGGGCATGTTTGTGTATGTAAAATGGTACAGAAACAGTATAGATCTCCCTCGGAGAAATGAAATTTGAAAGTGGCATTATTTATGTTTGTAATTAAATAATGAGATCTTTCTGCTTTTTTTTTCTAGGCAAGCCTTCTCAGACAAGAATCCAATGCACACAAAAACAGAAAAAGGAGGCAAGAAGAGACTCCCATCCACACAGAGCATGAAGTCAGCGAAGGCATGGAGGGAACAGGTTTCCAAGAAGTGCCTGTCATGCAAAGCAGAAAGGATGCAAAATGTGCCTCAGAACAAACACGTGCATGAAGATACTGCATTGGCAGAGGGAAATGATCCTACGGAATGGTTCATTTTACCCTAAAATACCACGAGTAAAATAAATGACCCTCTGGAAGGATATATGAAATGGCCATAGGTAGGTGAAAATAGTCACATGTAATATGATCACGATGGAAAAGAAAGGCAGGAGTTAAACATTAGTTTGTACTATGTAGAATAAACCAGAAGATGCTAAAGGGGCCCTCTCAACCATGAAAATTAGTATCAGCTTCAGTGTCGCAACTTCAAAGCAATGCATGCTTATTAAGCATCTAGGATTAGACACGAGTTCAGAGCAAAGAAAAGTTAGTAGGTGAGTTTCATAGGTGTCTTTGTACTCATTAAAATATCAGAGGATATTGCAGTTTTTGCTGTCATTAATTCTCTTTTCATTTAAGGAGAAACAGAAGCACAAAAAGAATCCAGGAATTTGGTGTTACCCATCTTTTGCCTCCTCCAACAGTTTGTGAAATAACATTTTCATTTCCTTTTTCATAGCTCCTGTTAAACAATGAAAACTCACAGTAACTTTTTAACTGCACTCCCAGTGGATTTCAGAGATTTTTTTCTTTAGTGTGACCAGTGCTGGCATAACGCAGATATCTAGGATTATTTTTTTTAAAGCACACTAAAAAGGAAAGGGAATTTTACCATCTCTTTACCCTCTGACCCTGCCAAATGCTACATGGCCTGAAATTTACACAGGAGTTTGGCTTAGTTGCTAGGCATATGGACATCTAGTTAATTCTTTATTATTATTAAAAATATTACTGCAACTATCTTCCATATCCAGCCAACAATAGACAACAGATCTATGGGAAGGCTGAGCTAAGGTAATGTTGGCTTCTTGGTTTAGGCACATTGCTTTTGAAACAGTCAGGGGCCAGAGTCTACATTTACCTCCGACCTGTTACTTTTATTTTGCACATTGCAGTAGAGAGATTCTTGAAGTACATTTTGCAACATACAAGTTTCCCTCTCTGAAATAAATACAGTTCTTACAGTAACTCTCTCCTTTGGAATCTGGGCTTGGTTCCTTAGGCTGTTGCTTTGTGAAATAAAGTCATTCCAATTACAGAGGGCCAGTAAGAAAGAGATAAGGATATATCTGATTCATAACTTTCCAATATGACAAAACTATGCTACCAGCATTTTTTAACTGACGATTACAGTTTCTAAAAATCTTTACGTTTCCAGCCTCTGGTAGATAATAAATGTAGTGGAAATCAGAGTGAAGTTCTCTGGCTTGCCAGTCACATTAGCCCAAATCCTAGAAACGTTTTCGCAAAGGCTTAACTTTACATCCAGAGCCATAACTTTACGTTATGGGTCTGCTCATTTTGGTAAAAGTATATGTCTAGTGACTGCACAGTTGCAGGGAAGGGGAGAGGCAAGATGAAAGGAAATCCTGAATTGGTTCAATCCCCTTCATTGTGTAATCTAAAATTGGATTGGAGGAAGCTTTCATGTGCCATGTGGTGTAATTTGCAACAGGATGAATTTCATCAACACCTACAAGAAGTCCTGTTTCTTCTACGTATGTGCACTGGCACAAGACCATGTTCTCTAAGGAACCCCTGACCTTTGGCCTTTGTAGCCAAAAAAAAGGTTAGGAGCAACTGGAGAGCCCATGACTAGTTACAATACAGCATTCCTTTTCAGAATGTAGCTGATACACGGAAGAGCCAACTTTCCCTATGAACAGGGAACATCCTGCCTTTTCTAAGAGTAATGAAGAAACTGGTACAGAATGGACTTGAACATCACCTCAAGTTACTTTGTGTAGATCTGTGGGAATATCTAATATCTGGTAGTTCATTAAAAGTTTTGACTCTAAACCTTTTAACCACTTCCTATAAGCAAAGCAATTTAGAAAATTAGTGTCAAGATGCAGATGTACTGTTGATGTTCTGTAACAACATTGTTACTCTTGTAAATATTGTACTTTGGGGCAGTAACCTCAAAGGCTTGGGAAAGTTTTCATCCATCACTGTGGAAATGCAGGTAAATATTAAGAAATACTTATGATAAAATGGGAAGTAGTGTGAGGAATCAGGAACGTGATTTTATCTTTGTTTATAGAGCTGATACTGGAATATCATGTACTGTTCTGAACCATCTATGAAAATAGAGGAATGTGAGAAACAACTCAAAGGGATTATAAAGCTTTACAGTGATAAATTTAAAGATAAAAATATAAGATATAAACAAAATAAGCATTTAATACATAAAGTGTCATGCTTGATACTTTCACCATGGACAATCTAGTAGAGAAAAACATGAGAAGAATCAATGGCCAGAGAATTTGAACTACATTATTTCAGTAGAAAAAAAGCATTTGTGCTTAATAGCGATGATAACAACATCCAAATAAATTACCAAGAGAAGTATAGGGTTCTCCATCCTCAAACTGAAATTGTCTGAAATGCTTTCCAGAGCTGAGCACAAGTTATTAGATTCGATATATGAGTCTCTCTGTGCCATTCCACAGATGACATTATGCAGAAAATCAGATGTAATGTGATGTAATAACTTCACAAGATTTTCTTGGCCAAACTGCTGTTCCTGTGGACATTCTTGCAGATTTCAATACTGTTGTTAATATTTACCAAAGCAACAGAGATAAATTGCAATAATTTTCTTCTCTTTAGCCTTATGTATTGTTTCCATATGTTGCAACAGAGAAGACAAAGTCATTGCTTCATTTTATGAGGAAGTATTCTAACCAAGACTGTCGATGAATCACAGTTTGTCAGGGTGGTCCCTGCAAGTCTGCTTGAAAATATTCATGAGATTACTGTAGCTGCAATTTGCCCATTAGTGGTAGGATAAAAATAAACTTCACAGCTGTCAAGATTTATAGAGTCATATGCAAAAATATAATTTACAGGGGGGTGTCAGAAAATGAGATAAATCAATTACTTTAAACTGAGAACAAAAATAATATATTTACTAACCAATTTAATTCTACCTCTAATATATCACATAAGCCTCTCATTAAGCCTCCCCTAAGTTTGACAGTTAAGGAAGCAAATGTATTTTGTCATCTGGTTTTATTTTGAGGAAATTGTAGCTCATTTTTTTTTATAATAAATGTCTCAAAGGAAACTTTGAGGGAAAGTAACATTAAATCATCTTTCAAACAGCAATTCCAAGTCAAAGTGGTTATTAAAATTCTGAATACTATTGATGTGTTGGATTTATTAAGACAAATGTGGAACATTACGTTTGAGGTTTTCAGCCTGTAGCTGGAGTTGTAGATTTCGTTTTCAAAGCAGATAACATTACATATGTGATGCAAAGTAAACTCTCATTTTGTTCTCAGAAGAAAATGCCCAAAGTAGCTCTGACTGCACAGAGAATTACACTGGTGCAAAGGGTACTTTAAAATAGAAATCTAAAATTCATGCAACTCCTTTCACAGACTGATAACTTCAAATGCTTCTTATTAAATCCTCTGTGATAATAATTTACTTAATTTTACTCATTAGTGTGAACTGCTGTTTGGGATATGCTTTTATTTTGCTTTTCCTTGAATGAGACATAACTCTCCCCTCAAAATTGCATGACAAAATATATTTGATTCTTTACTAATCAATATCTAAAGGTTTTCATATAACATAAGCGGGAGAAGTTTGGCCAGGGAGAAGTTTCAGCCTTCTATTTCTGCACCAATGTAATTCCCAGTGCAATCGGAATTTCTCCAGACTAACGGTTTTATGAAGGCACAATGCGACTCGCTTTACACAGTAGGTGATATTCCATTGTGCATATCAGTAAATTTCAACTTTTTTTGAGTTCTTGACCTTTCGTAGTTTTCCAAGGGAAATACAGATCCCTGGATAGTGAATTTAAATTATAATACCAATAGGCTTGTTTTTTATAGTCCCATCTTGAAGCCCTTTCAAAAGCAGTCAACAAATCTCCAAGGGTCTGTGGGACACAGTGTGAATGAAGTCCACTGCACTGAGGACGACTCACAGGAAATAATTGCCAACCTACACTATGGCTGATAGAGATCTCTTGTTATTCCACAGGGCACAAAACAACCTCAGCTTCAACTCCCTCCTTTCCATTGCTGCAGTCACATTGGTAGTGCAGGAGTCCTGATCCATCTCAAACAAAGCATAACTAAAGTTCTTATAATTAAAAATACACAAAGGAGGGATGAATCTGATTCCAGACAATTTCGAGTCTCTGAGCAGAACACACCACTTTAGAGTCTATTTCCCAAACAGTGTGCTTCCTCTTCAGCGTAGGCGTTGACTCACACTAAGGAATGTATTCCATTACAGCCCTGCTGGCTTGCACCATAATTTCGTGTAGAACCAGTTAGTTGCTGTGGTGACAGCGACCAACAAACAGAACAAAAAGTCATTAACTCTTTCAGGACTGGTCAGAGCAGTTTAATGACAGGATCCATGCTTAAAATCTAAACTTCCATGTTTTCTTTTCTTTTAAAAGGAGGCTCAACCATTCCAGTAAACATGTAATATCCTAAGACTATCTATGTGTCCTCCTGAGAATTTTTTCAAGTATCTTGCAAATTTTTGCAGCTGCAGAGACTGTAATCTATAGCCATTATTTAAACAAAATCTGGAGTTTGTCTCCCTAATAACAACTTGAACTGCAGTTAAACTTGGTGAAAGTCCACTGTCTTTTGGAGAGGTACATGAAGACAGAATCTAGGCTTGTTAGTGTGGATGGTGTTCATCTAGTGCTGAAATCATTACAATACCTTGATAACACAAAATCAACTATAACATTCAATAGTAGTGTTTGGAAAATAAGGGAAAATAAATATAACACTGTGTTGTTTTGAAAGAGAGGTACAAACTCCCTGAAAAGACACAAAAAAATAAAGGTCATAACTCTCTTCACTATTGCTTTAATTTTCTAACTTATTAACAATATCAGGAAAGGCATAGTGCAGGATTCAGTCTTTGAAAAGGTGAAGCTTTCTCATTTTGAAGAGAAAAAATGTTTTAAAAGTCGCTTATTCAGTTTTAAGCTCGATAATATTTAGCTCTACAGATGCAATCCAGTGACAATGAGGTGGGTGTATATCATGGTTCAGGTTACTGCAAGGATGCTGGGTTGTTACCTACACTGGAGGTGGAGCTTGGGAGAAAAATGGGGTTGAGTTTAGGGGAGAAAGAGGTTACTTAGAAAGGGTTCATATAGAAAGGAGGAAATTTGTATATCAGGAGAAGGATATTATATTCTCTTCTCTCAGATAATTTTGTTCAGTTTGATCAATAAAGAATCAAAGAGAAGCTCTCTCTACACGCAAGTTTGGCCTTATTTTTTAATCCCTCCATCATTTGTAGTGACTGCTAAAATCTGTGATTATGGTTTTGTCCATTGCACAGCTGTGAAAGAACTGAGTTTTTGTCCTCTCAATACATTTTGTTTTAGAAGAGTGTTGTAATAAAAGTTGATAGTGAAAACCTGTTTCTAACTAGGGAACTCATGGACCTTCTGTGAATGTCAGGAGAGCCTAAGCAGATTTTTCAATGAAATCACAGAATCACAGCACAGTCCAGGCTGGAAGGGAACTGGAAAGATCACCTGGACCAACCTCCATGGGAAAGAGAGACAGATGATATTATCTAGCACCCTGTCCAATCACATATAGAAAACTCCCACTAGTGGGGATTCCACTACATCCCTTGGGAGGTTGTTCCAATGATTGATTGTTCTCACTGTAAATTTTTTTTCTTATATCAGGATGAATTCTCTCCCAGTACATCTTATATCCATTGCCTCTTGTCTTCTCCATTTGGCTTCTTGTGAAGAGAAGGCTTCTGTCCTCCTTGTAACTGGAAAAAGTTCAACCTAAAATGGTGCCATTGCCTCATTGCATCCACCTAACACAGGAAGATTCAGAGAATCTTTGGTTGCTGCCTGCTTGCAAGAGCACCTGTGGAGGGGGCTCTGGATAACCTCAACAGATATCCCAGTGTCCTGTGCTCACATAAGACTCAGAAGCTCATCTAAGCATCTTGCTGCATCATTGCCAGCCCCATACAGAAGATGGTACTTCCTGAGTGGGCTCAGCTCCATCAGCAAGGATGGCACCTAGGATGATCTGAGCTCAGGTAGAGGTCAGGCAACATGCAAAAGCATGAACGTAAGGTATCACCATGCTGGTGGCTACTGAGAATTAGAGGGTGCCTGGGCTCAAGGGCCTCAGAGGAGGGTGGCTGTGGCAGCATGTGCAGGCACATTTATGCATGTGCATACATCTTGTTATTCTCAAATATAGGCATTATAATGGTGTAGCCATCAGATCCACCTGCCGTGAAGAACTGTGCATGTACAAATCTATGTGGAAAAAACATGCTTACTATGGTGTGAAACGAGTTGGAGATTTCGGCTCAGAAGTTACACATATACATATATGTGCCTGTAAGTACATGTATTTGTGTGTGTCTGTGTCTGTATATTTCATTAATATATGCTGTGTGATTATTATAGTTAGTTAATTCTCATCCCATTACTTTTATCATTAAATTTTGTAAATTTACTATGTATCCTCAAGAGACTTTATTAACATTGGCAAGATAAGTCTACGGCTGTTGTGATGTCTAGACAAAAGGAATTAAAGACACATCAGAAATAGTTACTCAGTATTTCCCATTTGTGGGAAGTTTCTGTCTCACTCTTAAAACCCTTTTAATGTAACTTTATTAAGGATTTAATGTAATAAGCAATGTGTTCTGTAATGGAATAAGTGTAAGCATTTTACACGTATTTACAGTTGGCTGAGCAGACTCTCCCTGCCTAATATCAAAGCCAATTTAATGCTGTGGGTTTGAAATTACACCAGGAATGTTAAGTCTCTAGGACTGTCACTTCAAATAAAAAAAATCTCATCAGTTAACTGATTCCATGGAAATCTTGCACTATTTTAAAAAGAAGAGAATGTGAGCCTAGTCTTTGAACAGCAACAGATGGAAAAGTAAAAAAGCAAAAAGTTGTGTTATCTCAGTGTGAGAAACTTAATCCAGGGAAGGTCCAGGGCCATTACGGTAAAAATCTTGTTTGAGTTCCAACCAAACCACCAGAAAAACATCTTGCTGTATCCTCCTGTCATAATTGCTTCAACAAAGGAATTAATGACAACTCTCTTTCCAAACTTACTTATGTCTTAATTTTTCTTCTCTCGCATCTTCCAAGTGATTTAAATTACAGTGTCTTCTACAAAGAGGATCTGAGATTTGTGAATGAAAGACGGGTAAGAAAGAAGATTATCATCAGAAGAAGTCAGGAAAAAAGAAGAATGGGAGATAAAAGGGCAGTTCAGAGACAAGAGGAAGGATCTTACAGAGTGAGAAAGTCTAGAAAAATGTGAGATGGGAAAGGGATACATCAGAAGATAAAGAGGTTTTGAAAAATGGCCCTACTTATGAAGATTGAGCTGAGTGAAACTGGTCTGAGTCTCAAACAAATAACTTTGTCAAAATATTTACTGTTGATTTAGACTAATAGTCTCTCCTCCCTGGGGCTGTGAAGGAGTTGTTTTGATAGAACAGCATCACTAAAATTAAAGACAAAACCCAACAAAGGCCAACATATTTCCATCAAGACCTGTTTGCTGCTGTTGATATCCCTTTCTTTCTTTCTGGAGTGAAGCCACCTGCTTCATTGCTCTTCTTCCCTGTCCATTCCAGCTTGGAAGATCACGCATCAAACTGTGGGAGGCTTCAATCTCAGCTGTGTTGCAACCTGGCTCTGTGCCTACACGTTGATAGGTTTTTCAGCAACATCCTGTTGCTTCCACCATGTACCTTCCTCTGCTAACACCATGGAGGGATGGGCCTCACCTGTTACTCTTAACTGCTACATCTTCCTCATTGATTGACTGCGTATCTTAAAATGTGAGGAAGGAAAAATAACTGTTACTTGGCTTTGGAGAGCCACTCATCTCTATCTTTTCCAGCAGAGAAAAGAAAATCAGAATGAGGAGAAATTTAGATGACTAAATGCCAAAGTTTTATTGCCCAGATATTTTGATATAGAAAACACAAACTAAAGGATTCATATATAAATATTGAAAAGAAGCACAGAAGAAAAGAATGAAACAGAAATGGAGAGCTTGGAGAAAGATATCTGGTTTACATATGCTCTATTGATAAAAAGTTTGAAGATGCATTTTGTTCTGAAAGCTAGAAATATTTTCCCCAAAAGAATAAAACTCTAGCATGGCCCAGATTATGAAATGGCTTTCCCCTAGAAAACAGAGTTAGGAGCTGTTTGGAGGCTGTTTGACAGCCTGGAGCATATGGTTTAAAAAGATCTATTTTTTCTGGACTTGATTTTGAAGTTAAGAGACTCCATTGTCATATCAGCAAACCACAGAACACATGCAATCCAAAAAAACCCACTAACAAATTTACAAATGCAACTGAATACAGGATTGTTTGCAGTGCCTATATATACTGGGATTTCCATATAAATTCTCAAAACACACGCACATGTTAATATACATTTGTTACACACATGTTTTTAAATATACGAAGAATAGAATGCAAAAGTAATAGAACACAAAAGTAAATAGAGATGCCCAAATGCTTTCATAGGCAGTTAATTTAAGTTTAATTATCACATCTCCCGTCTGATTCTTGTACCAATGTTGAAAACAGATATAATGGAAATGCTGTAGTAAAATTTGAGAGCCTTAGATAACAACACTGATAGAAGCTTCCAGTTTTCAGAGGAATTCTTTCAAGGTGTTTGCAGACTCAAGATGCCAAAATGCAATCTAGTTGATTGGAGGTCTTATTGTATTCATGATGGCAAACAATTAATACGCTTACCTTTGTAAGGTTGTCTACTTGGGTGATCACAAGATCAACTACCTCAGTGGAGCACTTTTTATGTAAAATCAGCTGTGAAAATGAAGATTCTTGGAGAGACTAGAAAGGAAGTTTTGATTCTTAAGAACCATTCTGAGTAAATAATTTTAGTCTTGAGTGATGAGGTAGTAGGTCTCTCCCTCTACTCCATGAAAAGGTTAAAATTTCAGCAAAAAATATAGGTCTATAATACTTCACATCATTCATAGCTAGAATAAGTTCACTGTGTTCTTATTCGGTATTTTCCTCTTCTTGTAATTGCTTTAGAAAAGTAATATGGTCTTTGCCTCATTCTTGGATAGTGCCCAAATGGAAAAAAAAGTAGGTAAACCTAAAAACTGAAAATAGCCAGCATAGTCTTCAGACAAATGCTGGCCAGAGACACCTGTGTATAGCTGTCTTTTGCCCTGTTCTATGAGAAAATCAATCCAATCTCCATAGCATCTGAACACTCCAGGTTTTGCCTGCTAACATACTTCTGCTTTACAGACTGTTTTTCTTTTTGCCTTTCTTAGCCAAAGTGAAGTCTGGAATTTTCCTGGATTGCTCCAATTTTGAAAAAGTGCTATTAAAAGATTTAGTAGAGTTAAGGGACAAATAAGTTAGTGTTAAATACGTACTGAAGTCAGCTAAAACTCTACTAACATTTCCAATGTGTCTTAAATAACATTTAAGAATCTTTTCTCTCTGCTTTTGAATTTAAGTTCTCAAGGCAACTCCCTACTGTAATACTGAGGGTATCCAAAAGATGTTTCTTCTGAGAGTCTAGTTTATGCTGCAAGACACAGGCCCAACATCGATTTCCAGGGGTATTCTGAAAAATCAGAAGTGTTTATAGGATTGAAATAAATATTTCTGTTTAGATTCTGCATAAAGCTCTCTAATGTCTGAAACTTGAAGAGTATTAAAAAACCTGATTGATTGATTCAGTTTCTTGGTAGACGTGGGTGTACGTTGCGTCCTGGATCCTTTTTTCCTGGAAAGCAGAATCTACCTGGCAGACGTTTACTTCATTCAGTATCTGGGCAGGAACTGGTGACCACTCTGTCATCATCACTGCTTAACATAACAGTTGCCTCCTAAGAAAGCTCAGCTATCCACTTTTTCCTGTTCCAAATCAATAATTAAAGAAAAATATAGGCAATTTACATTCAATTAGTCTCTGTTTCAATCAATGCAATTCAGTACTGCTGTCTGATTGGCAGGTCTCCCCAAAGACACCCAGTTCCTCTTGTTGGTACCTCTGTTCATCTGATTGTATCACCTGCCAGCTGAGCTCACAGTGGTTGCTCCTGCTCGTAGACTTCAGAAGAAGTAGCAGGCAGCAGCAGCTCTACACTTCTTATCTTCTGCACTGTTGGGACATGAAGAATTTCTCTACAAATCCATAGCTTTCATGTAGATAGATGTTATGGTACAGCTGCTGTTTGCAACCATTTTTCCATCAGAGGGGGTTTCTTTTGTTTTACCTGTCTTCTGAGCCCCAGCCCAACTAAGTAAGACATCAGCCTCTGATGGTGCTCAATTATAAGGAGTCCAGCAAATAACTCAAACTTTGCTCCCTTTTCCCCTGACAATGCACAGGGTTGTCTCTGTAGTCTATCAATTACAAGTGTCTGTATTGTAAATTGAACATAAAAGTGATAGAATTTTGGTGCTGTGTGGCACATTAGACAAGTAATAAGAAGTATGCCCTGTCAGGGCCATATACCTTTTTCATTTTTGTTTCTTGGTTGAACTACATTTCTGAAGGTGACAGAATATGCTTTCTTGGTTTTGTTCTATCATTTAATAATGCTAAATATGCATCAGTGTCCTGAGCTCTCTAACTTGATTCCTTCATTTTTTGTAACATACCAGAAGATGTTCACAATGTCACAGCTGGTACAAAGTCTGGCATACAGATGTATGGATATAAATATGTATGTACACATAGAACTGGCTGTTCTCAGCTATGTTTTTTTTCTAAAACACTGTGGGTGATGTCTTAATATTGCAGTAGTGAGTCATCGCCACCATGGTGCTTGTAAATGAAATTTCAGCTAACACTGGTGCCTGTGAAGAGACTGTGCTAGTGTTGCTTTACTAATCTGCTGTATTACTTGCTACTGCGTCTCATCCTCAGCAGTAACTCTGGCACTCAGAGTCTACATTTCCTCTGCCAAGCATTTTTGCATTGTTGGCTTTTTAAAACCAATTACCACATGTTGTGTAGTCGAGCTACAGAATGTGTCTTGTTCTGTGTTTATCAATGCCCTAAAAGGTGTTTCTATAAACTTCACTTTTCTAACACTAGTACAGTGCTCAGTTTACAAACATTTGTAAACAAAAGAGATATCTGTAATTATGGAGTACAGAGACAGTGTGTTTGTTTATTGGGGGAGAAAGGTGCACGAGGTTGAGGGATTGAACTTAGTGGCATGCATTTTATGTGAATGACGTCCACTAGTCTTCCATAAGTAATATTTAAAAATTTTTATATGAGTG
This sequence comes from Dromococcyx pavoninus, assembly GCA_033558185.1. Classification (NCBI taxonomy): domain Eukaryota; kingdom Metazoa; phylum Chordata; class Aves; order Cuculiformes; family Neomorphidae; genus Dromococcyx; species Dromococcyx pavoninus. The sequence goes on along the minus strand of JAUMJL010000409.1, from coordinate 1,176,817 downwards.
CATTATGTTCCAAGTTGTGTATTCTTGTATAAGACACTGAAATCAACTATTACAGCTTCTCTTATATCATCTATCAACTTTAGTTTCTCAAACACAGTTACATTATATGTAACCTTTATTTAGTAGTCATCATTGCATACTGGTGCTTCCAAGTTGCTTGTTCAAGTAGTTAGGCAACCATTTCCCTATAAACAGCAAAATCCATTACAAATGATCATCTATTTATCTTATCTTCAAACTGCTTTGTAATTTTAAAATAAAATTAAAAAAAAATTAAAATAAAATAATGCCATGTGTTGGGGCTTACACACATTAAATACTTGTGAAAGTTGTCAACACTCTGGAATAAGAAGTTTGTAGTACATCATGTTTCTTTATTCCCTAACCTGTGATTTCAGACATTTCTGGTTTAGTCTTTACCAGCTTCTTAGTTCTGTAGGGAAGTGAAATATTCCCGGACAAATTTTGTTTTTCTGGAAGCAAACTGTTGCTATTGAAATATCTGATGTCTCAAATTTAACTATAATGGAGGTTAAAGGAGAGCAAGATATTTTAGAATATAAATCATCCCTGTAAAATCACTGAACATGCTGTTTAATGAACAAAAGAGGCTGAAATTACATTTCATTGGAAACTTTCCTGTTACTGAAAAGCCTCTTTATTTAGTGGGATCTACCAGCTTATGCTTTCTATGTTAAAAATATTTGCATCTTTCATCCAAGGGCAAAGAATATATACTTTCTTTAACTGTACTCTTACATATGTGTAACTTAGCAGTTGAGGTTGGCCTTGGCGTATACAAGGAAGACATTGGCCTGGGTTTGTCTTGCCTAGACCATTTCTTCTGGTTACTCTGGGACAGCTGCCCTGCACAGGAGGGCTAATGGAATATAAATAAATATGTTTGTCTGAAGGTGACACTCAGTTCCCACCTAGTGGCTGGGCACTCCTACTCAGACAGTGATTCCTGTTGTCCCATAACCTGGCAGAAGGTCCCCTGGTGTCAGTACAGTGCTGTGAGGCCGGAGCGGGGGGGATTGGTCAATATGTGTGCATTAGTTGTTTTACTCCCTGCAAAGGCATTTGACCAAGTGAAAGAAATCCACTTGTAGAAATAACATGTTTTCTTTTGTGACTGGATATTACATTGCAAATATTTGCCTTCATCTGGTATCTCAGCCTATGGCTGCCTCCTGACTCCATCACCCAACCCACTGCCTAAGTCACACTGGTGGATTGAAATAGCCACAACATTTGAAAACATCTGCATACAGGTCCATACAAACTATATAATAGAGCTTGGCTGTTGGACATCCTCAGACTAACAGCAACCCAGACAGCTTTAGGACCAAAGGCAGTATTGTATCAGTGTGGACTCTGCTTAGGTTAATTACAAACAGAGAGGGACTGGTGGGAGATGTAGTGGTTGGAGGCCAACTGGGGCACAATGACCATGAAATAATACAGTTTTCAATATTCAGGGATGTGAGGAGGACCACCAATCAATCCTCTATGCTGGACTTCCAGAGGGCAGATTTTGACCTGTTCAGAAGACTGGTCCGGAGCACACCCTGTGACACACTCCTCAAAAATAGGGGTGTACAAGAGGCATAGATGTGCTTCAAGAAAGAAGTCTTGAGTGCACAGGAACAGGCTGTACCAATTAGCCAAAAGGCAAGCCGGCGGGGAAGACAACCACCTTGGTTGAATAGGGAGATACTGAAGGAAATCAGAGATAAGAAGAGAGCCTACCGACTGTGGAAGGCAGGGCTGACTACTCAGGAAGAGTATAGGACTGTAGTTAGAACATGCAGAAGGAAAATCAGAGAAACAAAAGTGCAATTTGAAATTAATTTGGCTACTTCTGTTAAGGATAACAAAAAGCGCTTCTATAAATACATTAATAACAAAAGGAGGGGCAAGGAAAACCTCCATTCTTTGTTGGACCTGGGGGGGAACATAGTTACCAGGGATGAGGAGAAGGCTGAGGTACTCAACACCTACTTTGCCTCAGTCTTCACCAGTAGGAGAGGTGGTCCTCAGGATAAATGGCCTCCGGAGCTCACAGATAGAGACAGGAAACCAAATGGCTCCCCTGTGTTCCAGGAGGAAACAGTCTATGAACTACTGAGCCACCTGGATCCACACAAATCAGTGGGACCTTATGGATTCCATCCTAGGGTGATGAGGGATTTGGTGGAAGAGCTTGCCGAGCCACTCTCCATCATCTACCAACAGTCCTGGCTCTCTGGGGAGGTTCCAGATGATTGGAAGTTGGCAAATGTCACGCCAATCCACAAAAAGGGCTGCAAGGAGGACCCGGGCAACTATAGGCCTGTCAGCCTGACCTCAGTGCCTGGCAAGGTTATGGAACAGATCATCCTGAGTGCAATCTCACACAGCACCTTCAGGATGGACATGGGATCCGACCCAGCCAGCACGGCTTTGTGAGGGGCAGGTCCTGTCTGACCAACCTGATTTCCTTTTATGATCAGGTAACCCGCTTGGTGGATGAAGGGAAGCCTGTGGATGTAGTCTATCTGGACTTCAGAAAAGCCTTTGACACTGTCTCCCATGGCATACTCCTGGATAAACTGGTAGCCCATGGCTGGACAGGTGCACTCTCAGCTGGGTTAAGAACTGGCTGGATGGCTGGGCCCAGAGAGTGCTGGTGAACGGGGCTGCGTCCGGCTGGTGTCCGGTCACCAGTGGTGTCCCTCAGGGATCAGTGTTGGGTTCGGTTCTGTTTAACATCTTCATCGATGATTTAGATGATGGGATTGAGTCCATCATAAGTAAATTTGCGGATGACACCAAGTTGGGAGGGAGTGTCGACCTGCCGGAAGGCAGGAGGGCTCTGCAGGGGGACCTTGATAGGCTGGAGAGATGGGCTGAGTCCAACGGGATGAAGTTCAACAAGGCCAAGTGCCGGGTCCTGCACTTTGGCCACAACAACCCCATGCAGCGCTTCAGGCTGGGGACAGAGTGGCTGGAGAGCAGTCAGGTGGAAAGGGACCTGGGGGTACTGATTGACAGGAAGCTAAACATGAGCCAGCAGTGTACCCAGGTGGTCAAGAAGGCCAATGGCATCCTGGCCTGTATCAGGAATAGTGTGGCCAGCAGGACGAGGGAAGTGATCCTTCCCCTGTACTCGGTGTTGGTGAGGCCACACCTTGAGTATTGTGTTCAGTTCTGGGCCCCTCAGTTCAAGAAAGATATTGAGGTGCTGGAGAGGGTCCAGAGAAGAGCAACAAAACTGGTGAAGGGACTTGAGCACAAGTCCTATGAAGAGAGGCTGAGGGAGCTGGGGTTGTTTAGCCTGGAGAAGAGGAGGCTCAGGGGTGACATCATCGCTCTCTACAACTATCTGAAAGGAGGTTGTAGAAAGGTGGGGGTTGGACTCTTCTCCCAGGCAACCAGCAAGGTATTACTCAGCATCATGGCAGACTCTAGTCAAGGGTGACCAGTTGTTTTCCTCACTTTTCATTTCCAAGGAGTAACCTAAGGAAAGTGCAAGTGGTCTTCCTCTTACACAGGAGATGGCTGAAGTCTGCATGTTAGTCCACCTGACTAGGGCAGTGTATCCATAAGTAGGTGTCTAAAATTCTTAGATTGAAGAATTAGACATGAAATTCGAAACAAACTGTATTTTCAGTTTTCATGGCCCTAATATTAATATAATGAACAACAAAAATGAAAACATTTTTCCTCAACTCCTAACCTAAGTATGGACCACTATCAAAAATAAGTGACTACTTCCCATGTTGACATAGCGCAGGAAATAACTGAAGCTCCTATAAAGGTGCCACATAGAGTCATAAGGATGACATTGTGAGCTAAATCTTTACTTTAATGACAACAACTGTAAATATTTATCCAAATATAGAAGACAAAGTCATTAACATCTTGACTATTTGGGATGTACAAGTTCTGAAAAATGTTTCTTATATCATCTAAGAGGTGCCTACTTTACATATTTAAAACACAAAACAAGTTATGGATAGCCTGTCAGCAACACAGAGTCAGTAACCAATCCAGGAATATGTTTTATGTAATTCTTATAATGAAATGGCTAAACATGCTTGAATAGAGCAAAACATGTTTGAGTAGAGAAGTTTAATGATCAAATAGAAATAAACAGCTTTTGCAAAGTATTCTACTTCTTTTTCTAAGATACATCAACCACTGAACTCTCCCTCACTTGAACATTGTTCTGCTGTCAGCTTCTGTGCCCTGTAGAGAGACTAAGACTAGAAGGCACCACTGTGGTCCATCCTCCTCCCCCAGGACAGGGTCAGCTATTCATAAGCTATTTCTGAGGGACTACTCTGAATACATTCGTTAATAATAGAAATTCAAATATGTCACATGTAGGTTTTTTATGTAGTTCTTATTTCGAGTTCCATTCTTAGGTTACCAAGTTTTTTTTCCTACGAGTTCATACTATTCTGTGTTTTTCACAAAGAGTTAAAATAGAGTTGCTAAGGAAACAAATAATGACTACAGTTAAAAGAGCCTGAAGTGCTTATTAATGCTCAACTCAGATGCTGGAGTGGGCAAAGCATTCTTCAGGAGAATTTTATTTGCCTAAATCTGAAGCCAGATTGCTTAAATGCAGCTATTCCCATGGTGTGTCAGAAATTATTTCTGTCCTTGCAGAATCTCACACCAAATTGTTTAGATCCAGGTGGATAATGCTAAACAGAACTCATACAGTTAAAAGAAGATATTGTTTGATTAAAACTCCCCTTTTTGGTTATTGTGCTCAAACACTGTGTTAAAAACTGGAAAAATTAGTAAGTTCCTGGGAAATGCCTATGGTTTCTTACAAATTGGAAACATGTAACACATACCAATATTTTGGAAATATCTGCCAAAATGCTTCATATGTCTTTATATCTTATAATATGAATTGTTATTTTTAAAATGTTGTTATTTTTAATATGCTATTATTTTAAACTATTTTAGCGAGTACATTCAGACAGTAGCAATAGCACAACACAATCAAAATGATCTTCTTAAAACACCAAAAGCAAACAATAAGAAAGGAAAATGGCTTACAAAAAGCCTTCAGTCTCAATATGGGTGTGTCTAGAGGTAGCCATGTTGTTGTGGAAGGGAAACCAGAATGAAGGAATCTTCTCTGAAGGTGGTGTCTAAATATGATACCAATACAGTGATGCTCAGGTGTTACTCCTTTGCCTTGGTTAGTCCCTTACCTGACCCTTGGAGCTGGTGTCCTGTATCTCAGTGGTGCCACCAAGCTGGAGTGGGGCTGCCCCGAGAACTTGGGTGTACTGGTGGATGAAAAGCTGGACATGAGCTGACAATGTGCACTCACCGCCAAGAAGGCCAGATGTATCCTGGGCTGCATCAAAAGAAATGTGACCAGCAGGTTGAGGGAGGTAATTCTGCCCCCCTACTCCACTCTCATGAGACCACATCTGGAGTGCTGCATCTGGCTCTGGAGTCCTCAGCAAAGGAAATATGTAGACCCGTTGGAGCGGGACCAGAAGAAGGCCACAAAAATGATAGAGATTGGAACACGCCCCCTGTGGAGAAAGACTGAAAGAATTGGTTGTTCAGCCAGGGGAAGAAAAGGCTCCAGAGAAACCTTATTGCAGCCTTTCAATACTTAAAGGAGGCCTACAAGAATGATGAGAACAAAGTTTTTAGCAAGGCCTGTTGCAATAGGACAAGGTGTAATGGTTTTAAACTAAAAGAGGGTAGATTTAGACAAGTTATAAGGAAGAATTTTTTTGCAATGAGGGTGCTGAAACACTGGAACAGGTTGCTCAGAGAAGTAGTAGTTGCCCCATCCCTGCAAATATTCAAGGTCAGTTGGACAGGTCTCTGAGCAGCCTGATCTAGTGCAATATGTCCCTGCTCACTGCAGAGTGCTTGGACTAGATGACCTTTAAAGGTCCTTTACAGCCTAAACTATTCCGCCATTCTATGATTCTCCATCAGAAGACAGGAAAATGAGACCTAAATAAAGGAGCTGCTGCTGTTGGCTGCCACCTAACTGCAGAGTTTTCTATATGATTGCTCAAAGGAGACGGTCACTTTCTTTTGTGACTATAGGGAAAGCAGCAGTCTAATGCCACATTATGTCCTTTTTACTTCAAGACTCTGACTGTTCTACCCTTTAGCGTGTTTCTTAGTATTCACAGTATTTTCAGCTATCACATACACGTACCTTCCTCTCCATTCCCATTGCCAAACAAAGGTGGTTTCTCATGGGATTACTTTGCAGTTGCTGCTTTTCCCAAGAATGAACGCTTGTACTTGCTTAAAGGAAGGGTAGATTATTTTTTCTGTGTCCTTCTGATTGCCTTAACCTAGCTAACAAAAGGTAGGCGGCTGCCTGAGGCACGGCTGCGGTGTGGACGCTGTGCTGGCCGGCTGCCACTTTGCGCAAAGTGGCCATGTGCTGGCTCTGCCCCCTGCCACCTTTTCGGTAGCCGTTCCCACTGGTGGGGCAGCGTGGGTGAGGCCCTTCATTGTCGCCACCACTGTCCCCACCACAACACTGCTCGCTTTCGGGGCATCTTTGTGTTCCAGTGTAAAATTAACTACTGTCTCCCTGTGTTTAGGGCCTCCTTCAAAGCCCTTTGAAATTGGTGGAGATTTCTCTACCCACTTCAAAGGGCTCTGGTTTGTGAGTGTACAGCACAGGGTGCACCAGTTAATTTTTAAACTCCTATTACCTGAAAATTTCTTGTAAAGTGCATTGGAGCGTAGGGTTGGGGAGCAGCTTGTTGAAACACCTGACAAAGCACAGCTGAACAACTGGGATTAAGAATTTCTTTCCTATTTATCCTTTTAGGCCACACACATGGCTTTTAATCAGTCTTTTTAATCATTTACCTGGGTTTTCTACTGTCCTGCACGTTTAGTTCTTGGTGGTTCCTCTTGCGACAGCCTGCCCAGCAATGCACAGTGAGCTTGTGAAGCATGCAGGACTTCTCTGAGCTAACCTTACATTTCTGAGCAGCCCATAGGGTTTCAGAAACTGCTGCTGTGTTTGTGTCCAGCCCGTACCACTGCATGGGTGACTGCAGGAAGGTGCTACTGCCGAGGGCAGCCTGCAGGCAGTGTGCTCTCTTGACAGGGCCCTGGGCAGCCGTCCTTCCCTGCCTCTCCATCTCCTTGCCTTCTTCAGGAAATGGTCCCCAAGCTGTCTCCCCCACTGCTGCTTGGGATGCTTACCGTTACAGGATGGTTACTGGCAGGACGAGTACTTATTCAATGGTGTATAAAGGCTGCAATTATATTTGGCTCTGTTTTTTGAGGTGTATAGAATAATAGAATCATAGAATCATCTGGTTGGAAAAGATCTCTGAGATCATCAAGTCCAACCATACCTGTCCCCTTACTAAACCATGTCCCTAAGAAACTCACCTACCCGCCTTTTAAACACCTGCAGGGATGGCAACTTAACCACCTCCCTGGGCAGTTGTTCCAATTTTGACCACTCTTTCAGTGAAGAAATTTTTCCTGGTATCTAATCTGAATCTCCTCTGGTGCAACTTACAGCCATTTCCTCTCATCCTATCTCTTGTCACTTGTGAGAAGAGACCAGCACCCATCTCACTGCAGCCTCCTTTCAGGTAGTTGTAGATGTAGTTGTGTGATGAGATCTCCCCTCAGCCTCCTCTTCTCCTGGCTAAACAACCCCAGTTCCCTCAGCCGCTCCTGTTAGGACTTCTTCTCCAGCCCCTTCACCATCCCCCTTGCTCTTCTCTGGACACGCTCCAACATCTCAATGTCCTTCTTGTACTGAGGGGTCCAGAACTGAACACAGTACTCAAGGTGTGGCCTCATCAGTGCTGAATGCAGGGGCACAATCACCTCCCTGGTCCTACTGGCTGGCACGCTCTTTCTGATACAGGTCAAGATGCCATTGACCCACTTGGCCTCCTGGACACACTGCTGGCTCATATTCAGCCAGTTGTCAACCAACACCCCCCGGTCCTTCTCCTCCAGGCAGCTCTCCAGCCATTCTTTTCCGAGGCTGTAATGCTGCATGGAGTTGTTGTGTCCCAAGTGCAGGACTCAGCATTTGGTCTTGTTGAACCTCATCTTATTGGTCTCAGCCCATTGATCCAGTCTGTCCAGATCCCTCTGCAGAGCCTCCCTTCCTTCAAGCACATCAACTCTTCCACCCAAATTGGTGTCATCTGCAAACTTGCTAAGGGTGCACTCGATCCCTTCGTCCAGATCATTGATCAAAATATTGAATTGGACTGGACCCAGCATTGAACCCTGGGGAACACCACTCGTGACCGGCTTCCAACTGGATCTAACTCCATTTACCATCATCCTCTGGACCCAGCCATCCAGCCAGTTTTTCACCCAGCAGAGGGTGTGCCCGTCCAGGCCAATGGCAGCCAGTTTCTCAATCAGAATACTGTGAGAAACAGTGTCAAAGGCTTCACTGAAGTCCAGGTACACCACATCCACAGCCTTCCTCTCATCCACTAAACGGGTAAACTTGTAATAGAAGGAGATCAGGTTGGTCTGGCAGGATCTGCCTTTCATAAACCCATGTTGATTGGGCCTGATCACCCTATTGTCCTGCATGTGCTGTGTGATAGCACTCAAGACAATTTGCTCCATGACCTTCCCAGGCATCGAGGTCAGACTGACAGGCCTGTAGTTCCCTGGACCCTTCCTCTGACCCTTCTTCTAAATGAGCGTAACATTTGCTAGTTTCCAGTCAAGTGGCAATTCCCCATTCAGCCAGGACTGCTGGTAGATGATAATGAAGATATGGTGTGAGAATGAAGATATGGTTTTGCTCTCTATAAATACCTAAAAGGAGGTTGTAGGCAGGCAGGGGTTGGTCTCTTCTCTCAGGTGATCAGTGACAGAACAAGAGGACATGGTCTCAAGCTTCGTCAGAGGACGTTTAGTCTTGATATTAGGAAAAAATTTTTCACTGAAAGGGTTATTGGCCATTGGAATGCGATGCCCAGGGAGGTGGTGGAGTCATCGTCCCGGGAGGTGTTTAGAAACAGATTGAATGAGGCACTCAGTGCCATGGTTTAAACGACAAGTAGGTGTTGGTGTTGGGTCATAGGTTGGACTAGATGATCTCAGAGGTCTTTTCCAACCTTGTGATACTGTGATTTTAAAAACCAAACCAAAACCAACCCCCCCAAATAAACACATTCTCTTTATTCACTTTCCCAGGAGAACTTCATGTCTTCACTTCACCCAAAGTCCACGCCACCCCCCATGTTACATCCCAGCTCCAAAATCAATAAAATTTCATGAAAAAAATATTGGGAAGTAGTTTTTAAATGGTGAAGGCAAGCAAAGAAAACTTTATTTATACAGCAAGGAATAAATAAACATACCTCTGAATTGAATTGTACAGTAGTCTGCCAAAGGAAATAGTGGAAATCACATTGCTTGAATAATGTAAAACTAGATTGGACATAACACGATGATATATGGCAGAAAAGAAGCCTGCCTTGGCAGGGGATGGAGTGGATGACTTAATAGGGCTTTTCCCTCTCTAGCCTGTATTATTTTAGAGTTTATTCCTGTAGATGGCTGAATGTTATCAATGGTTAGTTTATTTTCTTACAACTGCTTGTTACATGACAGTGTATATCCATGTCATTATACCTTATTAGTTATCCTCAGTTACCAGAAAGGCACTGGAGGCCTCAAAAAGTGTTTACAGATGAGATATTGTGTGTCTCTTTTTTTTTTAGGGCTGCATATGTGAAAAGAATAGCAAAGCCATCCGTCAACTCCATAGATCACCCTAGAAAGGCATGATATATGTCACACAACACTTTCATGCTTTTTGCATGTAAGTTACAGCAAAACTGTTTGTGGAGTGTATTCAAAAGCATTGAAATTGGTTTTGTACCACTCAAAGGCTCACTTTCCTTTAATTACCACAGCATAACATTGCAGAGATCTGCGAGAGAAGGGAAAATACAGTCTACATTGCTTCTAAAGTGGACCCTAGATAAAAAATTATATTGACTTTAGAAATGTCTATAAATTACATTAAAAATGACTAGCACCTGTTGTTCTATCTTATTTAGCCATAAGGGGACTTCACACCTCCTTACATAAAACACACTGAGAAGTATGTGGGCAGTGATACTCCAATACAAGTTTACAAAGTGTTTATTGGACTTTGAGTAAGTTAAAAGCTAAATTACAAGAGAGAGTAGAAAAAGATTCAATTTAGAGAAGAAGAGGTATGAGACGCAATATAAACATCTTTAAATACAAAAAAGAAAAATTTTATATCTTCTACACATTTCTTCTATGTAAGACCAATGGATTTGCAGAAAGACAACCATAAGTTAGACACATGGAGAATATTTCTAGTAGTAAGAATACTGAAGGACCAGAATATTTTGATTGGATATTATGTAATTCTTCAACGGATGTCAGACAAATATCCATTTAGAATGATTTAGGTTCATTTGATGTTAGTTCAAACCAAAGTACACCAGATGACTTCATTATGTTCCTTTCAGCCCTGTTGTTTGTGAATTTGTGAGTGAAGGGAGAAGTTGTGTGGAAGGAATGCTCCTGAGAGAATACTGACAAACGGGCTTATGAGATTGGTGTGGAGAAAACATGCATGCAATTATTTATTATATTATGTAATTTGTACACTTGTCATGCTACCTGAAAAAGTAAGAAATTGGCATTTTGGAACCATTAAAAATTTTTCAGTTGTCATGTTGGCTTTGTAATCCAGAGCACCTACAAATGGGAGTGTCAAAAATGTGCATTTACAGAGAGATTGAGAAGTCTGTGGTAGTCCTAGCCTGGGGATTCAAGGCTCCTGGAGCACATAATTTTATTTCCATAAAGGGGTTACAGATAGGGCTGTGCTTAGCAGAGGAATGAAGATGCTAGTAAAGAGGAGGAGTTACTTTGCTAGTTCTGTGTCTGTTGAAAAGAATACTTTTTCAGTATTTCCCAAGCTCTCTTCTTTGCAACATCAGCAAAAGCTTTTGTTACTGTTTTCTTTTTTTTTGACCATGTTAATGTATATAGGCCTGTGGCAGTGGGCACATTCCACATACAAATGGCCTAAACCATTCCACTTTTATATTTGAGTTATCAGGGAGAAAAGTCCTTTTAGCCTTTTAGCCTCTTGCTTATTTCTGCTCCATAAACCTTGGATCCAGCTTTAGGTTACCTGAATTTCAAATCTACAAATGCATGAAATAGGCTGAAAAGAATCAGTACCAGATATGGCATGGATCTTCATCTCATTCATCCATATTTTCAGAAGATCCAAATGGAAATGCAATACTGCCTAAAAAGAAGTAAAATATTAACTATATTTACAGGTGATAAATCTGATTTTGCCATTACTAAAAGCTGTTTGAAGTCTCTTTTTAAAGTTTATATCCCATTTTGATAATAAACATAAAGTGCTATTTGTTGTGACGAGAACATGAGCTTTTGGGGTTTGGTTTTTTTTTTCTTTTTTTCCTCCCCTTACATGAGATTTCTGTCTTCCCTTGCTTTATTGCTCTTCTTTTAGCTCCCTGTGTTCTCTCACTGGGAATCATACCATAAATAACAGAACACAAGCCATTCCCTCATCAGAGCTGCCATACTTCACCAATACTGACAAGCATAATTTCCATAGTGATGAACTCCATAAAACGAAGCAGAAAACACCCCCCACAGTGCTGTCCATTCTCCTCTGTGCCAAAAGTCTCTAGGTCATTGATCCCCACAGCTTCACTAGTAGTTTTTCAACAGCTGCTTTTACTAGCCAAGGGGAGATGTCATTTGGAGAGTTTCTTGGGGAAAATAAAACAGTTGGTGGCACAAAAAACTTGGAATGGTGTCACTCTTATTTTCCAGATGTCTTATTTTTCCCCTACACCCACTAAAACCATTCCAATACTTACCTCTTCTTAAAGCTGCACTTCACAAAATAACTTGGCTGTCCATGTTCCAGTCCCACTGTGTTCAAAGCCTATTATTAGCAGCAAATTTAACTGGGTTTTTCTGGAGTTACGTGTTCACACCCGTCCTTCTGTTTTGTTTTATTGTATTTTTTTTCCTACTGTAAGAGAATTAACTGTATCAAAGCTGTTAAGACCAGCGAAGTAGAACAACAGAGACAATTAGAGTGCTCCTCCGATGTTGCAGAGGTGAGTAGTTGATGGAAGAGGTTAAACTCATCAGAAGCTGCTGACCCTTCTTAGCTGTACATCAGAAACCTTGACATGGGCAAGAACTACCTGAACTGCAGAAACCTGAAGGGAAATGAAGCTTTCAGAGTGAGTCAGAAGCAAAAGTTGCCCATGGCTCCTGGGAATGGCAGGAATCCAGTGTGGGTGGCTGCCAGAGGCAGTGTGCAACTGAGGAATGGGTGGAAGACCCAGGATATCATCTCACAGCCTCTGATGTTTTTTTCCTAGAGGTGGGGATTTGGATAACTTAGTGCTAACACAATAAGGTGATGTAGGTGTAACCTGAGGTCTGCATTTGAGCTGCTTGCAACAGACTGATGATCTCTGATTTAGACTGCAACAAGCCTCTGATCTGCTGTTTTAGACCTAAAGTAACACGAGGGGCTTGACACCAAAACTAACGTGTGCTGTACTTTTTCATTTACAAGTTTGAGTGAGTCATTTTGAGTGCTCTGGTTCTGGTGAGAGTAAAGAACTCCCAAACATAGCCTCTAAAAATACCCAAACCAAACAAAACCAAAAAACAAACCAACCCATGCTTCAAAACAAAATAAATCAAATCAGAACAGGGCTAAGGCACAAGTTGGATAATTCTTAAAGTTGTCAGGCTCATGCTACTGACTGAAAAGGGTGTGCATCACTTGACTTCAGGGTGAAAAAAACCCCAGACTTCAACAGCATTTAAATCACATTTAAAGGACAAATTATAAGAGAGTGGAAAATCATTTCCAGGTTTGCTGCAGGACATGTGCTAAGATTCCTAGCAGAGACTGATGGAACCACACCCCTTGTTATCACACATGGTGTGGTCTGGAGGAGACTTGGAGAGATGTTATTGCAATTATTGGCCTTTTGCTGAAGCGATTTATATGGAGTCAGGTTGGAAAGCAACAAAGAAAATCTTAACAAAGCAAATAGAACTCAAGAAACAGAGCAGTCCACCATCCTCCCTGTAATTTGAAGGGTGACAAGGTGAAAACTGAAGAGATGGAACAAGAATGTAGGATTGGCACAGAAAGTGAGACTTCAAAATGCCTTAAGATTGCAGGCCTAGAAATTTAGCTTCTGTATGATGATATAAGTTTTGAACCCAAGACAAAGACTTGTTTTAGAATTATAGTTCTGCTCAATTCTACTGTAGTTAACTCTCCCACATTTGAGCGACAAGAAGTGTCTCCAGCTGTCTCAGTGACCACCTCTCTATGCTGGACCAAGTATATTTCCAAGTTGGTGGTTCTGAAGGTGTGCCAGATCCACATTATTTTTTTTTAAATTTTTTTGTGTGTGTTTGAGCTGTGGAACTACGCTTGGCCTTTCCTTTTGAGGCATCTTGATGTCCACAGGGAGAAATCCCAGTATGTCTATAAGAGGAGAGTAATTCCGCTGCGTATTCTCCAGTAATGGTAATTTGAGTCATTCAGGTGTATTGCTGTGGCTAAGGACAATACTATCCTCTTTTTTTTGCTAGCATTCCTCTCCAGCTCCACAGGTACCAGACACCTTAAACAAGTTAAACTTGTACCAAACCTTGAAGGTTCTTGCTTTTTCAGAGTGAAAGAAAGACTGCTGTGGGCAAAAACATGCATCTTTTCCCCAAGTATCTCTATTGGTCTCATGAAAAATATCACTTCTCCCTCCAAGGCTTGCCTCAAAACATTTCTATTTTCATAAACAACTTAAGGGTACATTTTCATTGAAGTTTCAATTGTCTAAACACAAAGAGTTGCCACAAACCTGACACACAGAAATGAAAAGATATGCAATAAGATAATGCGATGAAAAGCCAAAAAATTAAGTGATTTATTTTTAAATACTGGAGTCCCAGAGTTTTGAAATATTTTGCTTCCAGTATTGTATTGGCACTCTTAACCCTGTCTTCCCTTCCAGTTAAGATCTTAATTTTGGCTAGACTGTGCTTTCTTTAATATGGATACAAATTACCAACTTCCTGTACCTTCTGCCTCCCACAAGGCTGGCCATAATCTTGCAGCAGGCATCTATGCATGAGTTTAACTGTGTGCTCTTCAGTTAGATTTCACTCCCAGTCTTTTTGTTGTGTAAGAAATGCTTTATGTAATATTTACAGCTAATATTCCTTTGGAAACTTTTAAATTGCTCTCTGTAGATGTAAATTTATATGTCTTTTATATTTAGAAGTGTGTGTAAAAGAGAGGTGTCAGGGCAAAGATCTACTTAATATGATAAAATATTTCTCCAAGTGTTATACAGTGATCTTGCTTTCCAGGAATATAGAATGGATCTGTATTCACTTTACATCATTTCCACATATTTGCAGCTTCCATAGGATGGTAAATGAATATTGGAAATAGGAATTATTTTCTAACTTTTTATTTCCTTGTTTTTTTCATCACAATTAATTTTGGAATATAAGTCCATTTATTTCTTGTTAACTAGAAGACATCAGCCCTGAGATTTGATCAGATACAAGAAATTAATTTAGACAAAACACTTTACTTGGGTTTTAATAAATTATTAGTTAATTAATTACTTAAAAGAAAGAAATACACAGATTGTTCCAGATAAACTAACTCTAATATTTCTAGGTCCAATGTTGTTGTAAGTGGTATAGCACGAAATACCATGGTAGCTCTGATGTCTGTGGGGTTATTTTAGACACGATTTTGTGGACGGTGCTACGTTCATCCACAAGCTTCAAAAACAGTTGCCTGCTCTATAGGGGGAAACTATGATTTTTCACACATGTAGAGCATGAATTTTTAAGCTGTGTAAAGAACCTGTCCGAAGCAGGATATATAGTTTGACGAAAGAGACACAGTTTAGGCTTAATAAACAATTAACAGATTTTGAATAAGGAAAGGGAAGACATAAAGAAAAGCAAGCTTCTGTTTACACAGTTTAGGAGAAGAGGTGTGGGACTTTAGCTAAGGTGACTCGGTATTTCCCAATGTTTTAATTTTTATTTACCTATTTTCAGTTTCTTATACAAAGTCTTTCTTTAAGAGGATGAAATGGAATTATTCACAGTAAGTCTTTTCCTCAAGTTGAACTTTGTAGAGATATTTTCAGATTAAATAGTTGAATTTTCAAGTGAAACCTGAGAACTGATTTTGCCAACACTGAGCTTCCCAGCAAACAGAAAATTTTAAATATTCTTGTGGTTTTTTTCAAGGATATGGGAACAGTAAAATGAGGTTATTGTTTCAAGAATGTAACTTTTATATCCCCCAAGTAATTTACCTAAAACTGACACTGTGGCAACAGTCCATGAATCCCCAATGTAAGTGTAGGCATGCAGTAGTCCTATTCTTCGAGAATATAATCTGCACTGAATATATTCCATCCACACACTCAATATATGCATAATGGAGCTTCAAACGTGCCATCACACAATGACCAAGCAGATATTCCTAGGACAGAAGAGTCCTTCTACTAGCAAGCGCTATTATGGCACCGTATTTGCAGATTAAAAGGGAGAAAATTGTCTCAGTAATCTCTTGGCTGGAGAACAGATAGCACGGAAGTAAAAGCAATGACACGATTGCACAGGCACAAGTGGAATAAACAGGATGGGGCCAAAGACATTAATCAAGCCTAACTCTCTACAATCCTCTGCTGTTTAACCTGCTGGCGACATGTACTGGTCTCTCATCTTTTTCCAGTGATTACCCCACAGGGATGATTTAGGATTTTACTGTTGTCTACTATTTTCTTTGTTCTGGAAATAAGTCTCTGCTGTAGATCTGAGGGTACGAAACTTATCAGTAATGCGGTTTGGTGGCCTGCATAGCTCCATATGATGATAAAACTTCCAGCTCTCTGTATTTTTTCCTCTTGTTTTATCCCCAACATTTATACTACAACATTGAAAGCAATGTTAAATGAACTTGCAAATTTTAGCCAAGTGTTCCAGACGCTACCAGACTTCACCTCCTCCTGCAGAACAATTGCTTTTTGGGCGGCCTCTCTCTAGTTGCTGTGGAGAGGATTTTATACAAAATCTAAAATGAACAAGTGCTCTGTACTAAATAATGGGTAGTGCTGCCTGGAGGAAGACAATAAGATTTCACAATGATGTATCAAAATGTGCGTTGCTTTTCTGTGCATCTGTGTTTGTTGAAATAAAACCAAAACCTTCCAAAAATTTTTGAGAAAATAGAAGAGCATCAAAATATCTGTTTGAAATGAAGAGCAGAGAGATTTCTGCAGAAGTGGCTGCTGAGAATTCTACTTGAAAACAAATGTTCTTCTTGCTTTGGAGCAGCCTTCCTGTGATGACTCTGAGGGTTGCGTCAATACCAGGTATGTCTGTGTGAAACATTTTATTTTCAGCAAAACAACATATTAAACCAAAATTTCATTAAAAATACTCTGACCGGGCTTATTTTCCATACGCTACAGCCCTTGGAAAAAATGGTAACCACCTGAACCTTTATACTGTATTTGGTCTATATGAACAAGCATCTGTCTATCAACAGCAACACTTCTAACCAAGTAATCAGAGGTTCATCTTGAGATTCCTTTTATGCTCTTCTGTGCCTACCAAAATACATAATTGAATATTAAAGGAAATAAGTATTTTCTTTTAAAAATGTCACTGAAAACTGTTCTTTTTCAATGTTTAGAACAAGCAGAGCACCACAGCTTACAACAGAACCATCTGTTTGCATTAAGAAACGTTTAGAAATGTAAGACTTCTGAAAACCTACTGAGAATACTTGAGATAGAAAGATTTATATTTGTTGCTCTTGATTGTGCCAACGTGAGCATTTTCTTGCTTTATCTGTTTTATGAGTTGAGTATTCAATCACATAATTACTTTCCTGTTTACTAGGAAAGAGAGAAAGAAGATACTTTCAGGTGTGTTGGAACATTAAAATCATAACACTAAAGACTGCACATCAGGCATGCACAATCCATGGCTAATAAACTCTCCCCAAAACAAAAATAACTAAAATATTTGAGTCTTTGCAAGTGCACAATTATAGCCTCAAAGCAGTTCAGCTTGAATAAGTGAAGTAAGGGCTGAGTTGTATAGACCTTCCCATTGGGGTACTGCAGATTTTGGAGCTGACTTGCAGTCATTCTGATTTCTAATGCAAGCCAGGACAATTCAAGCTAGATGGTGATGCTCGCCATATTTCAGTTACAAACAGATTATGAATAAGGATTTGACCTTCAGGTCTTCCATAGGATGTTAGCTAAATAATTATGTAACCCACAAAAGCATTTCATAATTCGATTTTGCAGCTTTTATCAAGAGTTCAGGTATAGCGTACTTATTTTGAAATCACAGTCTGGAAATTTTCAGTGAATACATAGTAAAAAACTTCAACAAGTTTCTCTCTCTTTAGCAAACATTTGCTAATAGATTTCACAATAACAATTCATGTTTTCAGGACAAAAATCACATGGAAACTAAACATGCAATATTCTGTGTGGGAATACCAGCAGTTTTCCATCTTCGTTAAGGATGGGTTGGACTCAAACTTTTTTACTATAGATATTAAATCATATTACATGTTCCGGTGTTGACAGGTCTGGGCCTTTTCCAGAATGCTATTGATACAGAAGGCTGCATAATTCTGACACTGGTTATTTTTTAAACAATGTTGTTGATTTGTTTTTCAGAGACACAACTGTGTGACTGGTGCCTTTATTTTCTGAACAGGATGTATTCATTTTACTAGCTTGCATGTGTAATGTGGCAGGGTATCAAAATGACTATCTGGATAACCAAGACAAATGGGAAAACTGAGTTGTTTGACTATTCTGAACTCTGGGAATGGTTTAAAAATATTTCTCCTGCCTCATCCATCCCTGATTCCATTCAGTGCCTTCTTTCCTTTTGTCTGTGCAGCAGTGGTTTTCCAGGCTGGAGTTGTTACATGGCCCAAGTGTCATGTTAGCCAATTAACCCCTCCCCATAGCCTACATGCAGACAATTAAAGTCTCAGGGGTGAATGAGATGTTGTTTCCTTCTAGCTCTTGCAATATACTTCCAGTTTAAAACAATAAAAAAAATTCACCACCTCTTTTTGCACTTTTTTTTGTGTGCAAAAGAATTTCCAGCTAGGCCCATCCCTTAAAATTTTATTTTAGGAGGAAGTCCTGCTGAACCCCATGCTCAAGTAAGGTCCCCTAGCCCCCACGACACCGTTGCCTATTGTTACTTTTTGATTAATGTTCCCAGTCAACTGCTGACTCACTCTTTCTCCAGCATGTGCAAATACTTTATTTATTTTCTGGATCATGTTCTGTACAGCACTTTGCTGTAGTATCCAAGCAAATTTTCAACATCAACAATAATATTACCAATACAGTAGAGCTTTCGTGACATCCTTCTATTAAGGGTCACAGACTGCTCAAGTTAACCATCTCAGCATTCACACTAAGCAACGAAGTGCTATTCTGTTGTTTCTCACAGAGTGAGAGCAGTAGGATATAGCTTTGGGAATTCTCTCACAACAGGTCTGCAGCTGCAAGGTAAATCAGAAGTGGTATAAAACATCCAACCACATGGAATGCAGAATGGAGTAATACAATCTTTATGAAGAGAGCTTCACAATACCTATTTGCAGTCACATATTTGATACTAAGAAAAGGGAATTTCCAAAAACTACAAGATATGCCTTAACACAAACCTTCCTTCTAGAAGTCTGAAGGCAAATTCTTTCAAAGTCAAATGACCCCCTGGGTCTCTGGGTCATTAAACTCTCATATCATGGCCATGAAATCCTTTTTCCTTCAGTTCTTTGCAGTCCTCCAGGCTGCTTTTTCCTTTCTTCTTGCTCCCTTCTTCTTCAGCATCTTTTCCAACTGTCTCAGGAAAATA
The DNA here is from genome assembly GCA_033558185.1 of Dromococcyx pavoninus. Lineage (NCBI taxonomy): Eukaryota > Metazoa > Chordata > Aves > Cuculiformes > Neomorphidae > Dromococcyx > Dromococcyx pavoninus. The sequence continues at coordinate 1,157,800 of JAUMJL010000409.1, read as the reverse complement.
TAGTTTTACTTACATTTCAAGAGTACCCCTGATTTTCCTGGAACAGAGCTGATCTTCTGGAAATAACCTTGCTTTACATTCCTGATCATAAGAGTGCTGAATTAACATAGTTTTGCATTTCTTGAAGATCTGCCTGAAAGATCTAAACAACCATGAATACATTGAACTTCAACTGCAAATAGAACTAGGTCAAAAGCCCCTCACCAGAGAAAGGGTTTTTTCCCCCCTCTACAAACAGTGTTTCTTCACCGATTTCTCTTCCAGTCAGTATGAAATTGCAGCCTAGCCTCCAAAACTTCTCTTACTTGAAATGTTCCTGAATTTGTAATCCACAAGTCAAAAATAGAACAAAACAACCAAACAAAAATCACCCCTGAACCCCTGCCCTCCATGAAACCCTGTGTGTTTATAATACTCTAACTTGCATTGCTGATGTCAAGGATAAGTCCTGATTTCTATTAATTTGAAACAGGCACAAATCCTACCTTAATAGTGCCACTAAAAGAGATTGCTTGATTGCCCTCTGAAATCAGCCATTGCTCCCAGTGTCCTGCTGCCTGGCAGAGAACCTTTCCTGTTGCCTAATGATCACTAGGCATTTCTTCCTGTCCTGACCCTTGTGAAGGACACCCTGTTATTCTTTGATACAGAGGAGGCGCGTAATACAGTGCTGTTAAGGTGCTGTGGTTTCTATTTTCACTGTTTATTTGGGTGGGGAATGCTTTGTTGTTCTCCAGTCATCTTGAAATCACTCTTAATGTACTTAAGTTAACCAAAGATGCAAATAAAGGGTTCATTCACCGAATCCAAGCAGAACATGTGACTTGAAAGGCTTACAAAAGACAAAGGCTAAGAAAAGACAGAAAGAGTGCAGTTCATCTTTTTGAAGTAAGGGATGGCTGAATTCTCCTAGCAGCTCACGCTTGCCTCGGGTCTTCTTTGGAAGGAGAGCATTGGGAAGGTAGTCTAATCACGCTCAGTGGACACATTTCTGCATTTCCACCAGCCTGACTACTAAGGTACAGAGCAGGTAATGCAGGGTGTTGTCCCATGATGTCATTCTGGCACCTAAAAATCTTTTTCCGGTAGGGCTGCAGGATCAATACATTGCACACCAATATTTTTCAGTTATTATACCAGGAAATATCAGGACTTCTAAAATGCTATGCTTCTAAAATGGCAGCTCAACTTTGCTCACTCTTGAGTACATAGATGAACTGATTTTTATTTGAGTACTCATCTATATAAGCCAAAAAAGATTATAACAGTATATACTTACCACAAGGGGATACTTGAAAAACAAATTAGTGTTTGTGACGATCTCGCAGTGATAAATACTATAAAATTTTACATGTGAGACCTATTTTTATAAAGTGGAGATCATGAAATTAAATACATTATCACAATGCCATCCCACAAGAAAGATGGGCAAAGGTTACACAGACTACAATAATCTGTTGTACTCGGTGCAGCCTTAATGTTTGCTTTTTCAGTATTCCTCTGAGGACTTTATTAATAACAGAGATGAATCCAAGTTACATGACCCTGATCTGGATCCAAATGTAGCTGAAATCTGTGGTAGCTCAGATGCATAATTCCTAAATAAGAATTGTCAGAAATAGTGTTCCTCTCTTCTAGCATATCTAAAGTGAAAGATGACTTCTGTAGTCAAAATAAAACTCTACTGGCACCATCAGAAGGGTGCTAGTGTTGACATTCAACAGAAGAGCTAAAGGTAGAAGTTTGATTCCCATGCTATCCTTTAATTAAGAGCATTAACAGTTCTGTATTTGGCTTCTATCTTAGGACTGGCCCTTACTTCGAACAAAGAGTCCCAGGAGTACAAGGCAATTCTGTAATAGAAATAGTATGTCCTTTCTGCTCCTCACCGAGCCCTTTCTAGGAAACTGAGTTGCATTCTGAGAAGACAAGCCTGTTGAGCTATGCTCTTCAGCAACACTGAAGAAGCTGAGCTGCCATTTGGATGTGTTAGCCTGGGTTTTATTGTGATTCACAGTTGGAGTTGCAGGAGCCCTTGAAAGCTACTTTTTCTCCAATCCCCTGGTTATACGGATGACTTGCACTGCTGTCTGACTGAGTGCTCTGCCCTGTGCTGGTTCCTTGTTTACGCTGTAGCGTGCGATACAAGGGGACTGCTAAGCTCGTGCACTCCCAAAACTGCCTCCTATGTGGGTATCTCATGACAGTGTCTGAAGATACTGAGACATGAGAAGAACGTGCATATTTTAGAAGCACATTTTCTGTCTTATTAGTATTTCTTCAATGTGAATCTAGTGTTACTTTCTGTGAAGGTTTGTGCATATAAAACTAATTGTTAGGTGTTAAACAGATAATCACATCGTTTATTTTCATGGTATATAACACTCCAGTTTAAATGTCCTCCGGTATGGTGCTTGTAACAATCTAGAAAATATGACTACTGAATCATCTACTTACTCTGTCTTTGTTATAAAACGAATGTTCATATAAAATATAAACAAAATGTCTCATTACCTGAACACGGAAGCCCTAGATTAAAAATCATACTCAAGAGGTGAATACCTTGTTTCAGAAGAGAATAATGTGCATTGGTTTTAAGTACATGAGTTGATTTACATATCTAAGAACAGCTCCAATTTTTTCAGACATGGTCCAATGTCACCATTGTCTCCATATTCTGTTTTTTTTTTTTAAATTACCAAGCAACTGCAATACCAGCAACAGGCCTTAAGAATACATTTGCTCCTTTGTATGTCATTAGTGTGCCAATAGCCAGCTGAAACTGAGCCTTCAACCTATCTTTTGCAATTTAAACAGTAAAGAAACTTAACCTTGAAACTCTGCACTTAAATGAGCTATTGATCAGTGCATTTACAAAGACCAATCAATATTTTCAAGGCTGAGTTATAATTTTTAATACTTTATTTTGAGAGTGAGGCACCTAAACAAAGCCTGATGTCCAAGAAATGCTGAACACACAATAATCAGTCCCTTCTGTAATTTCTTGTGTTGAGCATTTCAGTCATATAATAAACCACTGGAATTTCTTAGCACTTTTAATAATGTTATGATAGTGATAGTAATGAACAGATTGTGCTGCTAAAGAGCATGATCCATGCTGCAAAAACATTCTTTTACTTGTTTAAGGTTAATTCACAGGATTCATTGGAGACCATTTGTAGGGTGCCACTGATTTTAGAATGTACCACTAAAACTGGCAACTTTTTCAGAAATTAATTTATAGCATAAACTTTATAATGGAAGAAGCTTCCTTTTGCAGAAGGAGATAATGTAGACTCTTGGGGGCACAGAAATAATCTTCCTGCTAAAGAGCAGTATTATACAGGTCTCTTGATGCTATTTTCTTGCATAAGGAACTTCAGTGAAGCTACACTTTGACTCAGTGTCTATCAGTGTGAAAAGGGGTATGCATTCTGGAAAAAAAAAGAAACAATAGAAGACAGAGCAGAAATAAATGGCATTCAGTTTGAAGTAAGGATTCCTTAAAAGGTAGTTCAACATAATTTTGTTTAGGTCTACAACTCACCCTTGCTGGCACTTGTGGGAAACTACTATTTTGCAATTAGTTTTTGCACCGGCCCACAGAGAAAGAAAATATTTCTCCATATGTGGGAAGTGTCTTGAGATCTCTGTGTGAAAAGTATTGTTCAGATGTGTATAATATCATTTTTATTCCAGGATATATGATGGAATTTGTTCCAAAATTGCTTCCTTGTTAAACTTTTCATCAACTTTTGTGGGGGGCTTTGTCTTTGGCTCTGGTCTGTAAGGAGGGTTGCTAACAGTGTTTTTGTGTCTTTAGCAATGAGTACTCCTCTATGAGTGGAGTTGCATACGTAAGGCTGGCTCATATAAACAGTGGTTTGCAGGACAAAGTCACGACCTTGGCCTTCTACTTCGGTATTTCTCAGAAGAGGTGCAATCCTGCCCTAAACAAATAGCACCTACATCTCCCTCTGATATGTTCAGCGTCTTGCTAAAGGACTGCAAAACACAAGGAAATCTGCCAAGTTTGCCTCCAGTCAAGCTTACTTTGAAAGACCCCTCCAGGCAGCCCTGAAGCACAGACAAAAATTAGCTCACTCACCTGAGCTCTCAACCTTTCTCTGTGTAGGGATCTAATTAAATTCAGTGAGAGATCCATGCTAAAAAACTGCAAGAGTTATTGTAGACAGGAGAAATTACAGAAGGAGACTGTTAATGCTGTTTTTTAAATATTATGTACATATATAAGAGGTGGTTGCAGTTAGTGGAAAGATTTGAATGACTTCAACAAGCTTTGGATCAGATCCTACTTTTTTTTTTGTAATTTTTAGTACAAAGCTTTTTCTAGTGCAAAGTAAACTGATTCAACTATTTCCTGTGACTCACTGAAAAGTAAATGAGCTATTTAATACAACTGCCATGTTCATTTCAATGGGTATAATCTAACACTAGTCTAACTACACAGGTAGAATTATGTAAAACACTATTGGGCTAGTAGCAACCGATAAGATAATTGCTAAAACACTATTAGTGGGAAGAGAGTCTATGCGAAAAAGCAGTGTTGGATTGATGCATATTTAATTGCTGGGTGATTTCAGCTCTGGAACCTTGTTCTTTAGTCTTACCGGCCTATTAAAATAATGAGATTCTATGTGCTTTTCTTCATCACAGAGAATATTGTTGTATGCTGTCCTCAATATACAAGTTGTAAGGCTTGAAATGCAGTAAATTATGTAGTAACTCTATTACTAAAAATAATTTTTTTTAAGCTAAAAATATGTTCCACACTTAATAAAAAACAGAAAACCTCATCATTGAACTTGAATAGCTTCCACCACAGCTACGCAATAACCATGAAATGAGGCAATGTCCCAAATATCCTTCCAAATAGACCCAACTGACAATGGCTTCTTTGGATAATTACAATGAAAGACTGAAATCCTTTTTTGCTATCCTGCAGTCATAATGCATAATTAGATATATATAAGAAGTCACTTTGATTGTATCTGTCAACTATTACAATGAAAATAGAAAAATCCCAAGCATTTTAATTTAGGCTTTCTATTTCATATGAAAATGATAGAATTGCTTTCTGGTGAAATAACAAAGAGCAACAAAAGTTCTTAAAATGTAGGCAAATTTTAAATCAACAAAAAGCTCTTCCTGTGCTTGCTAATTTAAGTGAAACCTGAGCCACTAAAAACTTAGAAAAATGTCAAGGTCATTACCAATAGCTTTGATTAGCCATAAAATATGGACACAAGAACAGGCTAATGGTATGAAGACATTAAATATTGAAAAGGACCTATTGATTTAAAGGTGCAATTGCTAAAACTAAGCAGCAATAGCTATTGACCAAATGGTAGACTGTATGTTTTTGACAAAGCGTCCACCAACCCATTATTATTTATCAGATTTTCCCAGTTGTCTTGTAAATTCTACTTATTCTGTTTTGTTTTGTATTGTTTATTTTAATTTAGTTTTTAAAAACAAAATAAGAGAATGAACTTTCCAACTTTTTCACAAATCATTACACAGATTAGTTTATGTTTCTGTGTTTAGAAGTATGAAGAAAAAGGAGCTAATATTATATATTGTTCTAGGGACACCTTTTTTATTTTCCAGTTCCCAAGAAGAGGCATCAATGAGGAAATATAGCCTCGGTATAAGGATGTGCATCTGCGAGCTGCAAGTATACATCCCTTTGCAGATTTCTCCAGGAAGACAATCCACAAGAAATGGGGAGTCCTCCCAGGAAGATGGGATATCCCTTTCATTGTTCATAGGGATTTGGATGGCAAAAAGGTGGAATAAGTAAAGACAGGGCCCTGAGTTTCTTTACTGATCTTCCTCTGTTCCATTCCTAAATAACTTACATGTTTTCAGGAGAAATGCACACCTACAAGACTTTACTGACAGCTCGTGCAGCAGATGCATGTGCTAGGGACACTTGCACATCATACAAAGATGATGTAATCCCTCTAAGCAAAAGCTTTACCTAAGAGTAAGTCAATTTAGGGGCGCACTTACTCCCTGAGTAAGTTCACTGCTTGCTTGTCCTTCAGTCTTGTGCCTCTTCTCTGGGTTGTTACAAAAAGAATGACAAACTGAAAGCCATCTTTCTGACAGACTAATCTTCTTGTTCATTATGGGAAGGCATGAATTACTTCGGTGATTTCTGTGAGGCTTAATTATTTGCACTGATAAGGAAGAACTAACAAAAATGTAATTTTAAGCTCAAGGAAGCTAAAGCACCAGTGGGAGTTATAGACCAACCCCACTCCAGCAAAGTGCCAATTCTAATTTTCATTGGCTAAATCTGGTGTACTGTACATCAACTTCAAATAAGTTGTATAATTATACAAAGTTAGGTTTTGCAGGAAACCAGCTCAGATGTTCAATTAGTCATTGCAAGGTTATGAACCTCATGCTTTTAGCAAAGAAAAAGATATATATTTAATATGAATTAAAGAGAAAAAATCAGTCTTTCCAAACTATGGTGTTTTCTATCTAGAATAGTGTAATGAGAGTATAAAGCACCTCAGTTAGGGCTGGAGCTGTAGACAAGAAGTGCAAAACACTTAAAATCTGAGATGTTCTGAATGGAAATTTTTGGGATAGAATAACAGGTATTTTCCTATGATATTCTGTCTATCTGGAATCTTACTAATCAATTGTGGCTACAAACGTGGTCATCTTTTGGGCATGACATTTATGTCAGTGCTAAGAAACCCGTAAATTGTTTTAGGAATCACCCGATACAAATATGAAAAGCATCACACAGAGTACCTATCATAATTAAAGGATAATGAATCCTTTTAATTTATAATTAAACTAGAAATAATGTGGAGGAATGCTACTGATAAGAGAAATTCAGTTCTCAGTTGTTACAGTTTGAGCTTACAAGTAAACTCATGGCAGCATTTTCATAATAAATGCAGATATTTCACAGGAGACCATAGATACCAATTCCTAGAAGGGGGGATGTTTTGTGTGATTTCAGAATCCAGTGCAAGGAGATGATCTATACTGTTACATGACAGAATAGAGAAACCTGCATGTTGTTTGCCTTAGAAATTAGATCCCCCGATATACTCTATTTAAGTAATGGTCTCATTTATGTAAATTGAATTCAAGGAGTTCACAAAGTTTGTGCCAGCTTTCACTCAGGGTAAACTCCTTTCTGTATGGGAGAGGGAAATTCCTTTTCGATTTTTTTTCCTGGGTTTTGCTTGCTTGCTTGTTTTTTAAACATTTATAATGCAGCATTGAAACTCTCTTGAAACATCATGTCTTGACTGTTTGCTTATCCGTATATATTTCATATTTCAGGATGCTGCTGAACAAGAGAGATTAGACATACAGCAAAGAACATAAAGCAATGTTTTAGACACCAACACTTTCAAGAACCAAGATGAGCATTCTCAATACATTCAGGGGGATTACTCACACACATGTAGTTAACAGGTGCCTTGATGTGTTAATAACTCTGTGACTCAGTAAATTTCTCAGATAAATACCTAGAATTCTGCATGGCACTTTGTGGCTTTACATTGTAACCTCTTTACTCAGGACTACAAATATTTTGCATGCTTCGTTTATACCCTAATGATGATAGGAACCTTTGTGGAGCGCTGAAATGCAAAATCAATGTAATACACTTAAGAAAAATAAGTATAAATAGAAAATACTAATATAGGAGTGGATTAAAGCACTGGATAAAGTAGTATAAGAAATAATTACACACCAGAGGTGGTGTGGAAGTGATGAGCTATCTTTTGAGTCCATTAACTCCATGACTCAGTGAATGTCTCAGATAAATAACCACAATTCTACATAACAGTCTGTGACTTCCAGCTTTCTTCCTGAAGCCTCTAAAATAATTTGAGTTTATATTTATCACTTATTATGTTTAACTCCAGGTATTTTTAGCATGCTTTCTTTTCTGGGAGTGATGTGATGTAATATATAATGTAGAAAACACTAACGAGGCAATATAGTCACCTCAGCCTCACCTTTGTCATCCACAAGTTCATTTGCAGTTGTGGCACAGAGACTGCTGTGATGAAAAAATAGGTGGAGCAATGTCTTCGGGAATAAGATCTGAGGTGGTTTAGCGTGATACATTAAAATGTGTGTGCACGTACAGAAGTATGTGAAAGATATTTTATTTTCATAAGTAAAGGTCTGTAAAAGTAAAAAAAGGAACATGTAAACATATTCCTGCCACTGTGCCTTTTACCTTGGCTTTTAAAGGAGAACAACATAAGAGAACAAGAGGTTAGTTTGGTTTCAGAATTCTGTGGAGCACCTGGTAGGGTATAGCAGTATAAAGAGTTAGAAGAGCATCAGTGAATGAAGCATCCACCACGACCAGGAGATGAACCAAATGTAAGTTTCAACTTTCTCACCGATCATGCCATCAAAAAGAAGATGATGATTTTCTCCTAAAGTCAACAAGGGAACATGGTCAACAGATCTTGAAGTGTCTAGTACAGTGCTGGGGTAGCTGGTAGATGCACAGTGACAACTTTTTGGCCTGCATATCCTTAATGGCAGAAAAAGTATCTGAGAGGATGTGCTCAAGGAAGGATGTGCCAAGTTCCTCAAGAAGTCCTGTGGGGCTGACACTTTTTGGTGAGACTAATTCTGTATATTCCAAGTTATCCTACTACATGTTTCTGTCATTCCTCCTTTTCCCTCACCACCACTACACCTCCCAAAAGCATGGTCCTTGTGTACAGGAACTCAGTCCAGGGGACCATTGCCTGGCACACCAGAGTCCCTGCACCATGAGTCATACCGCAGGGGCACACCTTTCCCTTTATCAGCTGTTCTTACCTTCTAGGGCATGACATTTTCTTTAAACTGTTGTTTGTTTATTTGTTTTTCGCAGAAAATAGTATGGATGGGCAAAGCGTCTTGTAGAAAATGTTTGTCATCCTTAAGAAAACCAGAATTTTTTCAGGATACTGCAAGCCTTAAGAATTAATTATTTTGATTTAAAATATGTGGGGTTTGTGATAAAGCATTTAAACTTTGAAAAAGGTTTTGTGAGCTTTTTTGATGATCTGACATACAGACTACCCATTTTCTCTTCCAGTATCTACCAAATACTGTAAAACAGAAAAAATACTGGAAAACCAATATATTAGACACAGAAGGAATTCACCTAAAAAAAAAGAACATAATCTTTGTGTGTGTACCCGCCTCTGATTACCATTAGCCTTCTTGCAGAAATCTCTATAGGGTTGCCCAGGGAATTTGGTGTAACCTGTGGTTAATCATTGATCATCTCACTATGAAAAAACTGTAAGTTGCATGACTTGGTGAATAGCATATAGCGGAAGAATGTAATAGGTAAATATTTAATCTCTAGCTTACTATTTCAATTTGTATCATGTAAAGCAAACAGTACTGTGTACAAAATGCCATTTCTGTAATAAGAAAAGAAGGTAGTAATGCCAATAAAAGGTGGTTCTTATTGCAGAATAGTAAAGTGATTACAGACTTTTTGCACTTTATCTTCACTTATTAAATGAAAATTCTTCCATTAGTGCACAGTTTAGGACCTGCTTTTGTTTGCAATACTGTTGGTATCCTTTTTTTGAAAAGTATTGGAAAAAGTTGTAGTAGATGCCTTGAAAAAAGAGATGAGAGGAATTTAAAACTACCTTTAATTATATAAAAACTAGTGCTTCAGAAATGTTCAGGGCACTTTATCTTGGGATGTTTCCTGCTAAACCCTCTTTCCAGTATACAATCAGTGTGCTTTAAAATGTTACATTCTGATATTATGAAAACAGAGACTTAATGATGATATCATTGAATGATTTGTGACTATAAATGCAACCAGTCTGCTTCATTTTCTTCAGGTCCTCCTGAGAATCAGAACACCAAAAATTTGATCTTAGCACCTGCACCCAACCACAATCTTGGAAATATGTATCATTATGTAATCAACATGAGCAAACGATTGAGTTGCAATAGGGAACACCCAAACAGGCTGCGCACACTCAGATGGAAAGACAAAGAGCACAGGTATTTGTGTGCTAAAAAACATAATCCATTTTTTACCTAGAGTAAAATGATGAACATATGAATTTAAGTAACTTCAGCTGTAATTTCAACTTCTTTTACAGTGGAATATAATTTTAGATATATTCTGGTGCACAAGCAGCGTCTTGTTTTACATAGTACATATTCTAATATACTCTAACATATAACAATAAGGAACTCTTTCAAGGATGTTTCTTAAGTTGATTATGCAGTATTTGACAATGATCCTTCCTTTTTCTCCTGTTTTAAAGCTCTCAGGCATCTGAGCAGTCAACTGGAAAATGTTGTTAGATATATGTGACAAATCACATACCATTAATAGTGAAGAGCCAAATGTCAAATGAAATACTCCCAGTAAAAAAAAAAAAAAAAAGAAAGAACTGAAATTTATTTCCTAATCTCTTTGGCACGAGCTTAAAGATAGCAAAATATTTTTACAGTGATCATGGTGAACCTGTGAATTATTCACAGGTAGAAAGAAGGTCTTTTCCCAACAAAACCAGCCTCATATGCACAATAACCACATAGGCAAGACTGACAATTACAGCAGTATCCTGGGTGTCCAGCAGTGATCTCAATTCACTTGAACTACCTTAGTAGGAGTGTGAGAAATCCCAGCCAGGGAGAGAGATGCATCCTGATCTGACCGGGAGTGCAGGTGACCTGCCTAAAGTCTGCTGGATCAAGCAGCATCCCCAGTTCAAGCATCTGTTCAAGTGTCAGCTGGTGGCCACATACCTTCAGTTTAAGTAATGCTTGACAATAGTTAATGATACTGCCTGGTGAATGAGAACTGCCCCAGGGGAACACTTTGGTTGTAACTTATAATAAGAAAGCATTAAATGTAAACTAAACTGGCAAAGATAGATCAGAACAGATATAGCCTAAGGTCGTAGGACCAACGATAGCACAAACTATATACATGTTGCTGGGTGGTCTGCCCAAGCTGAGATTTCCCAACCCCTTTCCAGAAGATCTGGAAAATAATTTTTCCAATCCTAAAGAGTACATAAGCCTGAATGGTGTTCAAGTTCTCCTGGAAGCACACTGATGTTTTAATTTCACGCATCCCCAACTGCATTACAACGTGTTAGCTTTTTATTTCCTTTTGTTGTCCTAAAAACATAGAGAAGAGGTAATTATTTGCTTTCAGATGGTTAGTTGAATGTATGTCTTAATGGAATAAAAGTGTTGTAGACTTGGGGCATTTTTAGACTGGAGTATTGGGTTCCCTACAATATTTTTCTTGAACTGTCACATTTACGTACACCATTGAATAAACAGTGGAAGAAATTGTTTTCAAAACATTTTTGTGGGACATCCTGTTCCATATTTGGCTGATCAAGTAGAGAGAAAATATAAATCTGTAGAAGGGGCTTTCCCTCAGTAATTTTGGCACAAATTGTTTACTTTTCAACAGTTTTCCCAGTTTCTGATCCATAATGCATTCAAAACTTCTTTTGACCACGGTGAGCTTGGGCCTCATTGTTGATTTTTTATTACAAGGTTATAATGCAATTTATTGCTTTTTTCTATTTAACAACAGGATAGCGCATTATTTATATGTTTATGCCAAGCTGCTAATGGTGCTATGTCATATAATAATAACTTAGGCATAACAATTAAAAAAATTGAAAAGCAAAACATCTGGGGTTTGGATTTCTTCACTCAAACAAACACTGTTGATGCTTTTTCATGTGTTCATTTCAGTGGACTTTTAAAAACTGATTTTTGCAGTTAATGTAGACCTCTTCATCCCTCAGGTTGTCTGTGTGAGACCACGAAAGCTCAGATGAGAAAACCCTCAGGCTCTTTTCTCATCCACCCAGCTGATCTGTGGTCATGCCGCGGGTGATGGGACAGTTCCTTTCCTCACCTTTGACCCAGCAATGATTTTCTACTGCAATATTGGTGTTGGCAGCCACAGTCACGCAGCACATTGATTCACTGGATTAAGCCACTCCAATTCTGACAGCTATGTACTTTTTAATGGGTTTTCAGCTGTGTTCATGAGCTGGTCCATCTCACCATGTGGCTGGACACTGGCTGGTGCATGTTTTCGAACCATTCCTGACCAAATGTCAAGTTCAGACCTAGAGGAGAGTGCGCGGGATCCTGGCGGTGAGGCCACCAGGGAGGGCTCTGGCTGACTCTAAGTAGGTGTTGAAAAGGCCTCACGGAGGAGCATGTGGGCTGGCCACAGTTTCCAAGGTCTGGGACACCACACCCTCAGGCTCACTTTTGTGAATACAGCAGCTGTGCAGTCCAAGGAAAACTGAATGAGCTGCAGCTGCTGGGCTCAGCAGCGAGCTCTGCTCTGCCACTCCCTAACGCATCCCAGAGGCTGCCGGCACTCCCGAGGCTTTCCAAAACATGTTCCTAACCCAGATATGATGCACTGGCTCTGGGTCCTTATCAAATGTTGATTCACTTTGAATCATGGACACATGTTGAAAAAATTAATTCACTTATTCATTACAAATACATGAAATCACCGCTTATTACAAAAGCAATTTGCTTTTAGTCTTGTCTTTTTTTTTTTTTCTGTTTTCTCCAGCTCTTAAATATCTTAGCCCACATAATAGGCCAGAGAGATTTAGAACATTTTAAAAGTGGTGCTCTTGTTAAGGCAATCAGTGTGGGGGAGGTAGGAAACACAGAATTTCTTTTTCTGTGTCCCGTAACATAGAACAGCCATGTTAGTTTTATATTTATTTATATATTTTTAAAAAATCTCCTTGACTAAAAGCTTCACTGCCAAATGTTGCAGTTTACTAAAAACCACCTCAAAGTAAGAATTTACAATGGAAAGATTGACACATGACACTAAAAATGTCAGAGGCTCCGCTCTTATACTGCTTCTCTTGTGCATGTTCTTCCAAAAGAAATGGACACATCACAGTTATTAAAGTTGAACATCGAGTATATATTTAATTTCAAAAGTTCTGCAGTAAAATATCTGGTTTAATGAAGTAGCTGAAATCTCACTCTCCTGAATCCAATGAAAGGATGGATTTCTGCAGCTGTGTCTGTGACATAAAAAATTTAATAGCTTTAGAGAAGCAAGAACTGAAGCTGGCACATCCAAATTGTAAATACTATTTGATAATTATAGTGTCTGTGATCTAATGTAATAGTTTTTCCTTCGTATTGCAACATTTTTGTTTCAATATTTTCATGTTGGCTCATTGCTTTTATTTACATATTCTGACATAGCCAGAAAACACTACAAAGTCTCTTACAATATTTTCCTTCAGTGATTATGGGATGCTTTGCTTCTTTAGCCTAACTGTATTGCAAAGCCAATGTGTTTAGTTTTAGAAATGGGAATTTCTTTTTATAAACATTTTACTGTACATAATGGATGCTGCTGGTAACTTGCTAGAAAATAAACAGCTAGAAAGAGATTGTTCAAAATGCAGAGCATTTTAGCAGCTATCATTTTACTTAGTGCAAAGCTGCAGCCCTTGGAATTCTGGCGTTCTGTCATGCCGAGTCCTAGATTAAAACGAAAGGATTTTTTAATTTCCAAATCAGACAATTACTTTCCCTAATACTTCACCAATGTGATCATAATAATCCATGAACGACTTTTCCTCCTTAGATGTTCTTGGGACTTCAGCAGAGTTCAACAAAGAAGCTGTACATGTAATGCTTCTAAAAGGAATTATACAGTCTTCTCAGTTGACCAAAATGTGGATGACAGAAAATGGTGATGACTCTCTCTAGAACAGAGGAAGCAAAGAAGTAATTTAAAGCTCTGATAAATAATCCCCTGTACTGAACTTCCCCCACCCTTAGAGGGCCTCTCTGCAGTTGGAACTTCTGGTGGTGCACAGAAGAGTACCTGCCACAAATCTTCTATGACACCTTTCTTCTGCACTAGTTGGTATTTTTGTTAATGTTGAATTATAACAACGTGCATTTTGATAAAAATATAAATACAATTAACGTGCTTAAAAAGAATTTTGAACATTTGGGTCATTAGGTGAGTTTTTTGAAATGACAAACCAAATTAAAAGTCAGATTATGAAAATATGCTTTGAATTTTAAGATGATTGATTTATTAAAAAACATGTATGTGTAGTTAGGTAACTGAAACAATTATTTCAGAGCACCACATGTTACAGAAAAAGTAGTTTTATTCCTGCCACACTTCCTACTTTTATTGATTAAAAGAGGAAAAAAAAAGTTTCTTTTTTTCCTAAGGTTTTCTTTACATTGCCCACGTTAATTAGAGGCTTTTAAAAATATCTAGTGGTTTCACCATTATTTATTTTCAGCTTTAAATAATGTTCAGCTAGCTCACAAGATTTGTTGTCTCTCTTTTAGGTGCACATGATAACCTGATGGAACTGAAAGATCCTTCTATGGGCTGGATAGTTTAAGCCTCTCAGCTTCAAAATCCTGAAAATCCTAAAGTAGAAAAAAAATCTTGAAATGCTTTGCAGGCTGTGCCCAGAATTTTCAGTCATCTTCCTGTAACATAATAGATTTAGGTATTTGCGTCTGGATTTATATGACTAAGTCAAAAGGCCTCTTTTTTTTTTCATGGGAGAAGAGTCAATGACAAGAGTGGGCCTTTGCCATTTTAGAGATTCACCTTTGTTTAAATGCCTAACATTAAACATCCAGAGCCGAGGAGTCAGATCAGTGTGCAGCAGAGGATGTTAGTTGTCCCTGCAAAAAAATTGCCATGCCGGTTACCTTGCACATTTTATTTTAGGAGACAGAGTGAATGGTTTAGCAGGTGGAAATATCAAAAGAACCTTACTTATTTAACATTGTTGTGGCTTTTACACTGAAAATAAGTTGCACTTCATCTCTGGATCAGGTTGATGGTCCTTTTCCTTGACTAATGGGCACAGAAATATCTGAGGACATATCATTGCTGGATAAATAAATTCTGCAAAGGGGGAGGGAACTTATCCTCTGTGTAACACAATTTCCCTATTCTCCTAAAAACTCCATAACTAATTCAAGATGGTGGGTTTTATCAAGGTTTTGAATATAATTTCTAAGCAGGAAACATACATTGCATCTGCAGTTAGGTCATATTCTGTCATTTGAAAAGTCTTGGGCAGTTGTCCAAGACAAAACAGATGACTTTAGTTACTATTGTGAAATCATCCAATTATTCAAAAAATTTTAGAAGTTGTCTTGGCACCATTAGATATCACTGAGCCAAGGAGTTGTCATAATTGGAATACACTTGAAATAAACTAAATTGTATGCTGTGCAGATCCCAAGTTAGTTTCACAATACCCCTTGGAATTGTCATCAGTTATGGAGAAGAAAGCTTGCATAATTCACTTGTTAAAAACTCTAATTTAGGAGACAAGGAGGTCATCAAAACACAAAGATCCTGTTATTTAAGAAAAAAAAAGAATTTATACTGACTGTAGGTCTTCTGTTTAGGAATTCTAGGTATTTACACAGTTGTATGCAGAAGTTTGACACAAGTTTTATAAAATTTTGGTATTTGTTCCAGTTCTGCGGTTAAAACTTTCGTTACTGGATACCTGTTGGACTACTTGTGCTCAGGCCTGCCACAGCAGACCATGGTCTTACACTTCCTGAGCATGAATATGCTTCAGCATATGCCTTTTCATCTGCCTGCAGAAGCAGGACCCTACTGCCTTCTGGCATTTGGCATCAACCCATACGCTGGCTACCTCATCTAGGAAGTGTACCTCTTCTCATAGGGAACTGACTGACTTCCCAGTGTTGTGTTTCCACTTAAACAGCCAATAGATGTTGCAGTAGCTTCTCACCCCACACAACATTCAGTGCTTTGTGGACTACAAACATGGGAGTAAAGGCGAAGTTTCCTCCAGAACCTTCTTATCTCAGGCAGTCTCCTTGCCGCTGATTTGCCCTAACCTGTTTTTCTTATCTCAATGGCTCCTTGTCTTTAATCCTTTCTGCTTTTGATTTCTTGTGTACATACTGTGCGGGCAGGGCTCTGCATGAGAAAATACATTACTAACTCTTTACCTTCCCAGGAGATGTAATGATTCAAACATATAGAAACAGGCTTTACAGAAGTATTACTACTTCTTAACTTTAGCAAAAAGCAGACCCACACAGAATTGGAATTTAGTGAAATATAGTGTGGTAATGTTATTTGGGTACAGATTAGAATCACAAGAGTCGGGTCATCACCACTCACGATGAGATCCCGGAAACAGTCTCTGTCTGGCAAAGGATGAGAAAGGGCTCCATCATTGCTCAGGCGTTCTGATGCTTAAAGAAGAAAAGAGAAACCCCCAGTGAGGTGATTTTACTGAGGATTAATTAAAACATTTTCAATAGATCCCTAAGAAATTATTGTCTCCTATGAGCATTTTTTTTATATCTGTGTCCACAAATAGAAAGACAGGCTCAGATTAGTGTTAATCTTCACATGCTTTTATCACAAATATTTTAATTTAAAAATCTATCTACTCTACCCAGCAATATATATTTTCCAGCCTCTTATTATGACTTGGTAAGCCTTCACTGATAACCTCATTTTGGGAATCACTGGCTTAAGCAATCAAATAAAGGTCCATATGTCTTCAGACAAGAAGCCTGGAACAACCTGTGTTTTCTCCTTCCACTTTTGTTTTACTAAAGCCAAATAAATGAAGACAGTCCTACATCCTGCCCCTTCATAGGAAAAATGATGTTAAGCAGAATAGAGATGGGGTAAAAACTGTGATCTTGTAAGCATTTTTTTCTACCACCTGTGAACTAGACCACAGTGTCTTATTGGAAAAAATATCCTTTTGTTCTGTTTTTTTTTTGGATGTCAAGAAATTAGTAAACTTGTTCTGTTTAGACATAAGATCTTGCCTGACTATTCCTCCCATGCAGATCACAAAGTTTCTCAGCAACCAGGAATGTTTTACAGGATTTGCAACTTAGGCACTGCTTCTTTGGGATGAAACTGGGATTTCTGGATGAGACTGGGAATTTACTCACCTTCCAATCACTCATGTATACGTTAACAGAATGCAGGATTTTATGTATTTTTTTTTAAAAGGATATCTTGTGCCTAAAGTGAATCTCCCTACAAAAAGCCTGCATACTATAATAATTTCTGGGACATAAGCACTGTGTCCTGAAAAAGATGTAACACGGTTTCCTTACCAAAAACGAAATGAAAATAAAGGCCATGGGCTTGTAAGAACATGCCTGCTTTTGTGATTGAGCCCTCAAACTAATTTGAATATATAACAACAAGTGTCTAACCGGCTGCACATTTGGTGCTCGTTATTTCAAAAGGGAGGAATTTGCTAGCAGTTGCCATGCAGCAATATCTGGCATTACCACTTTCACTAAATTTAGAACAGGAAATGACTGCACTAACTGACACAGCAGTCCCACGAGTTCTTCAGGCCGAGACTGCCACTGAAAGGAGTGGCCCTGCCTCACCCCCAGCCCTGCTGCCCCAGAGCGATCCTCCTCTCTTCACACAAAAGTATCCCCTGTGGTCCCTCATCCACTGGGACAAGGCACAAACGTAGGTGAAAGCCATCCTCATAAGCAATCCCAGTTCACGGATCAACGTACAAGTAGCTGTGTGTCTACAATGCAGGACATGATGTGAAAAGGGGAGAAAGAACCATGGAGATGGGTAACTGGGGAAAAGCAGAGGATGTGGTGCATTGGTTTAACCTGTCAGGTGTTGCATGAAACTGCAGTAGCAGACATTGACTTCTACTTTAAATGTGCAGGGACTGAATTTCTTTACAATTGCCTTCTTCATAATCAAATATCTGTACCTATTGCTGAGGAACTCAGGTATATTTGGCAATTTCACAGTTATTTATGGGACAATAATATCAGTACAATTCAAAACACAATTTCATATCTGCAAATCCTGTAGTTTCTAGTCGGTATTGTTTCACAGACAATAGTGATTAAAGGGGCATCATCAGATCTCTTGGTCTTGCACTCTCTAGCAAGCATGACCAGCCTGAAAACCAATGACTAAGGAGGGGATATACCTGGAAAATTTACACTTGCTTTTCTTAATGAATTTTCCCACAGAAACTTTCTAAACAGTCCTTAATTGTGATGGCCTTTCATTGCTTACTTTTCCCTGTAAGAAAATTTGTGAGGACTTCCTCACCCTTTATAATTACTGGTTGCTCCTGTGGGAGACAGCAGTATCTAAATTGTGTATATGGAATAACTCACCTTAACATCTAATTTACTACTAAGATAAACCCAGATGAATTTCCAGACTTTGTAGTTAAGAAAACATGCTTTATCTTTGACAATCATTCTTAAAATGCTTATTACATTTCACCAGTACATTCATTCATGAGAGTTTTCTCCACCCAGCTAAGATTCCATCTTATTTAATCCTCACAGCTATGTCTCTATTAGCCTTCATTCATTCATCTGTAAAAATGTCATTATCTGTCATTCTTGGTCAAAGTAGCAGTGGAAAGCAGCAGTATTAGCTCCCAGCTCTCTTTTTCATTACTGCTCAAATAATTCAATGATGGGAGACAGATCAGTGAAGGCTGCCAAGTTTCTGATTCAATACATGTAAAATTTTGGCATAGAATGATGGCAGATTTCTAATCAATGAAGACCAAATAAGTACTTTTTTTTTGAGACAACACAGTTGGTTCACTGAGGAACATGCATTACAAAAGGAGAAGAATGCTTTTGCACCCAAACACAGGGCTAGGAGTCAGGAGGGACAAACGATGCCCTTGTTTCCCCTTCAAGTTTCCTGTAAATCATGCTTCCTTGTAGCTCATTGTCTGGAGTGAGAATCATCCTTCCCCTGTTTGCTCTGATGAGTTGAGATTGGGACACATTTTACTTTCTTTTCTCCTCCCAAACTGAAATGAGCTCGCAGTTTGTTGTTACCAAATCAAACCAGGGCCTGTAGATACTGGGTTGCCCACTTCTCTTCGGTGCATATTCACAAAGTATCTTGGGCAACTTCTTGTTCAGCTTTTTGTCTTTTTGTGCCTCTGTTACAAGATCTTGTGTGAACCTGCCAGAACCGGAAAGAGATTTTCTCTCTTGCTCTTTGAATGATGCCAAGATACATTCATCTACTGTTAGCAAGCCTGTAGAAAAAAAACAGGTCAATTACACTGTTCTTCAATCTCTGACAGAAGTTTTGAAAGCTGTGTGCGTCAAAGAGATATTTATGCACCTCCAGGAAATGCTTCTTCCTCTTCTCCAAACAGAAGTCAGTCAGAAATCATGGCTCCTGACTAAGGCGAAGAGTAGATGAAGCTCAAGTGGTAGTGTGTTATCCATGTGATTTGCAACAGCAAAGGAATATTTTTCTTGTTTCAAGGATATGTAAGTTATAAGGGAGAGTGACCATCTTACAGATGAAAATAATTTGAGTTCCCGATAATACTGATAAAAATCACTTACTGTATATGTGCTGTAATCCATGTTATAGAAAGTCGAAACTGGGCACCGCCTTTTCCTTCAGGAAAAACACTGGGAGATTCCAAGCAGTCATGTCTGACAGCAAATTCCAAACCTTTAACTTGTTTTTCAGTGGAAAGGATGAAGAGGAGCAAGCATAACATCTAGCCAAGTGTTATGCCAGATTTGCTTCAGTATTTGTAAAGAATGAGGCCCTGGTTCCTCACCAAAGGCCTGAGCATTATATACCCATTCTACCTGCAAGCAAAATGAACCATGAAGGGTTAAATACTTTTCTGAGGCCACTAAGCCAAGCTTCAGTTTTCATTTCCCTGCTCTGGCCATTAAGTTGTTTGTAAATAGTGTACCTGAAGCTATCGATGCATGTAAGTATTTGGAATGATAATCCAGTTTACCTGGACAAAGAAGTCAGTGAAGATAGGCCAGTTCAATGGATCTAAGCCAGTGATGCTTAGCCCGCACAACGGCAACTCGCAGGTGATCTTGCTTCCTTCCTTCATCAGCTGTAGTTTAGATTGCTGCATGGAAATGGATTTTTCCGTACTAACTCAATGCCATTACTTGATAACCAGGCACTCTCTTTTACTTCTTGTTAATAATAGTGACCTAATAATCAAAATAATTTCAAAAGCAAATTAAAAAGTAATTTTCAGTCAAAAGTAAATGTTTTCAGATAAACTACTTGCTGAGAACAGTCATTCAATTGTACTTCTCAATTCGAGTTTAGTGAATACAAGAACAGGCTGAGAGAGTTGAGCTTGTTTAGCCCAGAGAAGAAAAGGCTCCAGGGAGACGTTACAGCAGCCTTCCAGTACTTGAAGGGGGCCTTACAGGAAAGCTGGGGAGGGGCTTTTTATTAGGGAGTGCAGTGATAGAACGAGGGGTAACAATTTTAAGCTGAAAGAGGATAGATTTTAGATTAGATATTAGGAAGAAATTTTTTACTGTGAGGTTGGTGAGGCACTGGAACAGGTTGCCCAGAGAAATCATGGATGCCCATCCCTGGAAGTATTCAAGGCCAAGCTGGATGAGGCTTTGAGCAACTTGATGTAGTGGAAAGTGTCCCTGGTCATGGCAGGGGAGCTGGAACTGCGAGTTTGCAGATGATACCAAGCTGGGAAGAAGGGTTGATCTGTTAGAGGGTAGGATGGCCCTACAGAGGGACCTTGACAGATTGGAGAGATGGGCTGATTCTAATGGGATGATGTTTAATAAGTCCAAATGTCGGGTACTTCATTTTGGACACAACAATCCCATGCAGAGCTACAGACTGGGGATAGAGTGGCTGGAGAGTAGTCAGGCAGAAAAGGACCTGGGAGTGCTGGTTGACAGGAAGCTCAACATGAGCCAGCAGTGTGCCCAGGTGGCCAAGAAGGCCAATGGCATTCTGGCCTGCATCAGGAATAGTGTAGTCAGCAGGACCAGAGAAGTTATTGTCCCCCTGTACTCGGCACTAGTCAGGCCTCATCTGGAATATTGTGTACAGTTCTGGGCCCCCCAGTTTGGGAAAGATGTTAGGATACTGGAATGTGTTCAGAGGAGGGCAATGAAGATGGTGAAGGGGCTGGAGCACAAGCCCTATGAGGAGCGACTGAGGGAGTTGGGGCTGTTTAGTCTAAAGAAGAGAGGCTCAGGGGAGACCTCATTGCTCTCTACAACTGCCTAAAAGGAGGTTGTAGTCGGGCAGGTGTTGGTCTCTTCTCTCAGGTGACCAGTGACAGAACTAGAGGGCGTGGACTCAAGCTTCATCAGGGAAAGTTTAGGCTTGATGTGAGGAAGAAGTTCTTCACTGAAAGGGTGATCGGCCATTGGAATGTGATGCCCAGGGAGGTGGTGGAGTCGCCGACCCTGGAGGTGTTTAAGGGGAGATTGGATGAGGCACTGCGTGCCATGGTTTAGATGATGGTTGGTGTTAGTGTTGGTGTTAGTGTTGGGTTATAGGTTGGACTTGATGATCTCAGAGGTCCTTTCCAACCTTGTGATACTGTGATACTGTGATACTGTGATCTTTGAGGTCCCTCCCAACCCAACCCATTCTATGATTCTATGAATACACATTGTTGCATACTTATGTAATCAAACCCATTTTGTTCTTACATTTCAGAAAAAGTTGATGAGTTTCTGGTTTTATGCTAAATAATTAAAGTGAAATCAGAGCTTTTAATCATGTTCATTACTCTCCTTCGTTATTCACGCATACACATACCTAAAAGATAACCATAAATTCACACAGCTGTTAAATATTATATATACCTCAAATAAGGAGTGATATATGTTTCATGGTTGTAACTCAGGCTAAATTTACATTTTTACAAAAGAAAACTGAGATGAGAATCAGGCATTAGGAGTATATACTGCAGGCTGGTAAAGACACGTTATTATATTATCACATATTAATTACGCATTATATAAATTATATATTTTATGTGAATAGATATTTATAAGTCAAGAGCTACAATATAACAAAACAAGTCAGAAAAACATTCCAGGCAGTAAATTCAATTTTTCCCAGTAAATTACTTTTCTTTTGCTAGGTTTATTGCATCTTAAGAAAATCACTTTCAAGATTTTCGGTTTCCAGCTATCAAAAGTGAAAATAAATCCCAATCACGCAGGAATACTTGAAGTCTCTTTTTATCTCCCTGGTCATAACGCAATAGCTTGGAGACAGAGCTGAAACATCTGCTAACAGGATTAGATGAGTTACCAGGGTCTAAAGCATCTACATTATCTTTAATCCAACAACATCTTTCTATTTCAATAGCTGCATCTTTTAAACTACAATTACAAATTTAATGGAACGCTGGAGAGCCAGTATGTATAAAAGAAAGCTGAAGTGTCAGCAAATTTAAATTAAATTAAATTAGAGATAGTTGAGTAAGTTGATAGAAATACATTTTATTAGCTTTGCAGAAAGCCAGTCATTTTTTCAGGCTTAATGAAAAACAAAGGGCCATTTTTTTCACGCAAAATGTAATGATTGGAATTTAAAATGTTTTCTTGGAAAAATGATCGAGTTAGGATATGCAAATCATACTTTTCAATTTAAATATTTCATGAAAATCCTCCATTAGTCTATCGTAGAATTTTATTGTCATAGCAGTGTGCAACTGCTATATGAATCGTAATAAATCTGTTGTTTCAGCAACAGTGGCATTAGGGTAACAGTCTGTACCCCAAAATGTCAGTCTTTCACTAGAGGATGTCTGAAGGTCTATTGTCTTCAGAGCTGTTCTCAAACTGATGTTCCTTCAATCCATGGATCTCAGAAAAGTACCTTTGATTTACTGTTGTCTGATAAACAATATTGAACTTTAATGCAATGCCTTGGGTGTTGGTGGCGAGATGGCAGGGTAGTGGGGTCACGGTGGAGTAGATATCCACACTTTCACACATCAAGGCAGATATATACTGAAGGCATGCAAGCCCATGGAGAGCCCGCACTGGAATGGGTTCTCCTGAAAGGAACTGTCTCACGGTGGACCCATGCTAGAGCAGGTTTATCCCGAAGGACTGTAGTCCATGGAGAGGACCCATGTTGGAGCAGGGAAAACTGTGAGGAAGGACAGAGCTGCAGAGAAGAATTGTCCTGAACTGATGGCAAGTCCCATGCTCCATGCCCCTGTGCTGCTTGTGGGAAGGAGAGAGAGGAATTGGGAACGAAGAAGTGAATATGAGCCTGGAAAAACTCAGGAGTGGGAAGAAGGTGTTTCATTTTTTTCCTCTGTTTCTCACTATCCAACTCTATGTTACTTGGCACTAAATTAATTTTCCCCAAGGTGAGCCAAGCCTGTTTTGCCTGTGATGGTAATTGGTAACCAAAGTCCTTGCTTTTATCTCAACCATAAGTTTTTCATCTTATTTTCTCCCCTGTCCTGCTGAGGAGGGGGAATGAGAGAGCGAATGGGCAGGTGCCTGGCAGCTGGAGAAGGCAAACCTGCCACGTGCTCTAAGACATCTTCCTGCTATGATACTTTCTGACACATTCTATAAGCAACAATATCTATTTTCTTTTACAATATGCTGCCACTTAAGTGTTTTTAGTGCCGGTCAGACCACGTTCTCACTTCACAGTGCTGCAAAATACGGAACTTGAGAACTGCACAGATACGGCAGAGAGAAACACGCCAGATGCTCACTATGATTTCTGGCTTATCATGCCCTTGGTGACATTAATCATTCTTACACTTATTATGCCCAATACAGTCTCTGGAACCAAGAGACCTCAGAAATTACCTCACAAACATCATACATTTGAAATCAAATTATTCAACTTGAACTATTTTAATATCATGAAAGACAAATCTTGAAGACAACTCTTTGAAGCTATCATAAAGGTAAGTTAATATTTTAAGAGCCAATCATGAATTTAACTAATTAATTTGAATTGGAAATATTTCTGTGGGGCAATATTTTAATATACTAAACCATTGAATAAAATGAAAAATACACTTAACAGCAAACAAAGAAACCACAACTAATATGTGGCTAAGTAGGAGCTTAGCCAATGCAGAAGATGCAAGGTGCCCAAGACTGTATCGCCAGAAGATTTTGCAAATACGATTTTCCTGAAGTTACCGGAAGGTGAAAGGTTAGCCCTTACATTAACAGTGGAAAACATATGCCAAGATCACATCTAATGAAATATCATTTTACTCCCTAAAAATCATATATGAATCTCAATGTGGATTTAAGAATAAATAGGAAAGTAAGACCAAACACAACTACCGAGAAACAAATTTTAGATTCTACTGTCTGCGTACAAGCATCCATATTCTTGATTATTTTTTCATTATGCTATCCTTTTCTGCCACAGTATCCTTTGAAAACTGAAGACGATTGTTAGATCTGTTCTGGTCTGCTCCAAGCAACTATCCTTACATCAAGCTCAGCAAAACTTACCGAAGCATGTTCCAGGTGTCAGGTGACATGATGATATCAGCTGGTCATTAACTTTGTTTGGCAATACTATTTTCAGACACCAAACACAGTCCTATTTTGTCCCTTTTATTTCTTTATTTGCTTTTGTGGCCACAGCCATGGGCATTTCCCTGACCCAGGAACCTAGCACAATCAAGTACCTTTTGGGCCCATTTCAATTTGAATGGACCTTTCTGAAGGAAGAGGACTAAACAAAACTCCTCTTAAGACCTTAGTGATTCTTTGGCAAATCAAAGTGATTAATACAAAGTGGCATAAAGAAGTCTCTGCTCAATGCTTTGCTGGAGGTACAAAGGACCATCACTGGGCCTTTCCTGAAAGGCAAAACAATGTTCTGTCAATATTAATGAGGGCTGTTTTACTTCTTTGCAAAAATTTATCTATAATTAGCGCAGTAACCAAAGAATGAGATAATTCAGAGAAAATAATTTATCATACAGAAAAGATCCTACAAATAAAGTCATGTATAAGTTGGTTTCCTGTGGAAATCTCATTTGTTCATGAAAAAGAATTATAAACTTCTTCAGTTTTGCTGTGTAACTCAGGTTAAAAGTCAGACTCGGATGCCATTGAATATGAGAAGTAACCAAGGTCATCATTAAATGCCATTCTAAGCACGTGTACCTCCTTTCCAAAAGACAGTACTAGGTCCAATCCTACATCCAAAATGCAAATATAAATAATGAATTTCACCTGTGATTAGAAGATTTGCACAAGATCTAGTAATCACTTCAGTGATACCTAAGACCTCAAAACAGACATTTAATTCCACAACCTATATGTAGACTTTCTCCTGGCCTTTTGAACGGGAATGAATAATACTCGAAATATATATGCTATTATTTGAGACTTGTTTACTCAGAATAGCATAAAGGTTCTGGACCTTAATAAATTTCAATTTAATCTTGGAGGTAATATATTTCAGAAAATTATGTGGCATCCACATGTGTGTCAGAGCAAGGCCAGGTTTGAAAGTGATAAAAGATAATTCACAGGAAAAAAACCCACACCACCACCACCACAATAACAGTTACAGCAAAACATGCACCCCTCTTCAACTCCCAAAGGAGTTTAGGGACTACAAAAAGGGAACCTTAGCTAAACAAAATTTATAGGAGACAGTTAACATATCATATTGACATATCAGTTATGGTGGTTTCAATTTTAGTTCTTTGCACTGCAAGTCCAGTACCACTACTCTTCTCCATGTGTCAGTTGCCTGCTTTCAAAGCTACCAGACTGAGCAAGGACTTGATACAAAGCACAGAAATGTAAGCAGAACTTTGAAAACAATCCCCAAATTTGAGATTTGGAGTAACATTTGGGGTTGCATAAAGTTATGAAAACACCTGAATTTGTTTTCTTTAAATCTGTAAGTTCCAAGAACTTTACGTGAACAGACAATACTAGTTTGTCCACGAGTTTGTACATCACTGTGGCAAGGTGAACTGTAAGACACATACATTACTTTCTCCTTAGTATCTAATTATTTTCTCTGCTCATAAATTAAAGCTAACCTAAACCTAAAGTTTGAAGTTGATCTTTAGTATAAAGAAATACAGCAATACGATCTCTTTTTTCATAATATGATGTACAGGTATATGACTGCTTACCTCAAGGAGAATTTTGCTAAGAGTTTAAGGATGCTGTGAAAGACAAGGAAAGCATTTCTCAAGTATAACAGACACAAAAGCAAGGACCTGTATGCTCAGTAAAATGACCTTTTCAGGATAATAATTAGTGCGTGGATCAAATTCAACATTAAAGTGTTTATGCAAAGCTGGATTTAGGAAAATACAATTCTATGTTCTCCGTGATTGTCCAAATTACTGCATTTAGCTGAACACCCAAATTGACGGAGCAGGAAGAGGGAATATGATGTTGAATTGGAGATATAGAAAGTTAAGAATACAGCATAACAAGTAACGTAAGCAAGCAATAGTAGTAAGTAAGGCTTCAGGAGTGGCAAAACATTTCTTAAAAAGATACAATGGTTTAGAATCAGGCTGACATTTTTCTTTCAAACAAAGGTTTTACTGTGCTTATCCTAACGGATAAGCTTCCCTGTGCTTATCCTAATGGAGGCTCTCATCTAGATAAATACATACGATATCTGAAAAATAAGATAAATAGCAAGTAAATGCTGGAAAAGGAGAAGTATGACCAAAAATAATTGTTAAGGGATTCAATACAGAAAAGCTCAACAGCCAAAAAGTTGTGATTTTTTTTTATATTAAAAAAGGTTCCCCCCTTGCCATGACATGAAATGTAATAGATTCTATTATAAAAGCATGGTTTATTCATTTGAGTCATTCCAGTTGGAAAAAATATTTTTTTTTAAATAAAATCAAGTTTTGTGAGGGATCTAGGACTTTTAAGAAGACATTCCAAACTATTTGAGGAGACAGGCATATAAAGGTAAAAGAAAACAATTTCCTGGCACTTAAGGGTTTATGTGCTTCTTTTTTTATCTCAATCATCCAGTACTATAGGTTGTTTAATATTTAATATTGCAAATTATTTGACCTAGGTAGAAACAAGAAGTGGGTTTTCTGCACAGATCATTTAGAATGCCAGTCAAATTACAACTAATGGCTGTGCTGAGGTTTATTAAAACTCCTGTGGTTCACTTAGCCAAAGAGCTTTCTGGCACCACAATGACATTTTAGCATTGCTGTTAACAGTTTAAAAGATTAAATAAAACGACATTTAGTATAAAACAAGTGATGTATACAGGAAAAGGCTGAAATATTATCTCTGGTCTATGGATGAAAAACAAAATTGGTGTCTACTATTTTATTACCCTTTTCCATCAGACATCAGACATGCCACTAGTGACTTCAGTGTACCCCGGATGAAGACAACTAGCCATATCTTATGTGATGGCTCTTACTATGTGTGGTATCTGCTTCCAACCAGACCTAAGAATTGTTGAAGCGTAGTTGACTTGTAGTAAGTTGCTTAGCCACGCATAGCCTATTCGAGAAGCCCCCACTTGAATAGCAATTGAAATTCCAGTCTCCACCTTTATTGTAAAGTCTATATATACTGAAATCTTTGGAAAGTTACGTATCTTCTTTGCCTTTATCCCACTACAGAATATCAGTATCAACAGTTGGTTTTGTGACTTCCATACATACATAACTCCTGGTTACTAGAGAGAGCCATGGAGCAAGGGTTCTTCTGAGCTGAAAATTTTTCAGACTCTGTTTTTTCTCCCAAATGTTCTAATACAATTGAAAAGAAACTTTGTGAAACAGACCTATGCTGGTGTAAAATCAAAGGCAGCATGGATTAGCTGACCTTTTAGGAACTACTTTCCTCACTTCCAAACCAGTAAAAGACTGAAAAATGGACGTGGTTGAAAAGGAATATGGTCAGTGACACTCAAATTATCAGAGCTGAAACTTCAGCAGAAAGGTCTTCCAGAAGTTCTGTAAGAATTTGCTAAGGTTTCCCCCCACTCCCTGATCTGATCACTTGCTGTCAAGTGTGGGCAGAGTTCAACATTGTAAAACAAGGGAATAAATCATAGAGTTAAACTGGGGAAAGGAAATCTCCCCTCCTTTGATACATCAAAAGTAGGTTGCCTTCCTCGCTGATCCTCAACACATGATGGCACCTCACACTTTACTCTGCCTGCCACCATCTACTTCTTTATAGCTGAGATGCACATACTTTGTTCAAAAGATACAGCAAAGACAAGAACAGAGTTTAGTGAGGACAACTATGAATGCAAATTTTCCTCTCAAGAAAAGAAGAAAAAACTGTTTTCAGAGAGGAAAGGACTTGGCATGAAAGCGAAAATCCTTTCCCTAGTACATGAAAGATGCACGTTGCAGACCATACACTGGAAAAGTGTTCCCTGATTAAAAAACAATATCCTTCTCTGCTGCTTTACAAGTTACATAGACCTGGGAATCAACAGGGGGTACAATAACTTCCTTGGCTTTATCTTAATAGTTCATGCTGTGACCAAGGTCTTACTACACAAGAGCATTTGACGTGGCACCACTAGAGTCTGTAAACTTCCAGAGGGTAACAGAGGTTTTTTGTAAATCAAGTTTTAAAAAAAGAAAAGCAAAAATTTGAAATGTTCCCAGAATGAGAATTTATCTTCCAAGATCTACATAGACTCATTTTTATGGACAAGTTACAACTCCTTTAAAAAGTTTGTTTAATGGAAATACAAATGTTGGTACAATTTAAAGAGAGTGAGTGCCATAAACAGAGAACTGAAAGGTTTTATAGTCCTTTCCAGGTGTTCCCTTCAGAATTGCTTTCCTTGGCAACTCTTCTTTGTAGTTTCCCATAATGTTAATTAGCACCTTGGTCTAGCCTTTTGGGTTCAAGAGCTTTTCATCACTTTCAATTTTTTTACAATTTGAGGTCCGTTATCCTTTGCTTGGCCAAAAGCATATTTTTATACTGAGAGAAGGAAGAGTGTCAGCTGTTCTGCTCACGGTGTCACAGATTGGCTAAGGCTGCAGGGCATCTCTGGAGATTGCTACATGAAAACGTATGCAAGAGGGTGAAGCATTGAAGAGTTGACCACCCAACAGAGCAGGATGCTCATCCTGCAGCTGCACATAACCCCTCACTCTGCATACAAGCAGTGTGAAATTTTGCTAAATAAAACAGCATCAAAGACTTCTCTTTCTTTCAGCCTGGGTGCCTAAGAAGTTGCCTCCTACTTTTACCCTATTTTGGAATGTGAATGCAATAGCAACACTGAGATGTAATATAGTTTGATATGACATGGCTGTGTGTCTGTAAGCAGGAGGACCCATAGTAGGGCCAAATAACATGGTTAATATAAATATCACTTGTCATCAGTAACGATACAAGACACAACTCTCTAAATGTGTTTTCCTTTACAACCCAGTGAAATGCATATCTTTGGTGAGTTGGGGCTTAAAAGTTAACCATAGAGATATAGTAGTTATCATCATCATCATCATTTTAATATCGCTCCTGGATGTGCTGCAGAGAAGATATTACATATTTCTTTTTTTATGAAGAAACTGCAACAGTCAAAAGAAAATCTTACCCTGGGTGATGTACTTAGTATTTGACAACATGTGTAAAACCACAGCTGGATAGACTAAATGTCCTTATCTAATGATTGCATATCTAAGAGATTTCTTTTACATATTGGTTCAGTTAACATTCAACAAACACTGAGCTCATGGTATCCACGCCTTTATGCTACTTTCTGACAAAAGAATATTAATAAGTAGGTATTCTATTAGAATGTTAAGATAGGTGTATCTGCTTCAAGGACTCTTTTGTAAGATATGGATTTGTTGGTCAGGCACAAATTTTTAAAAGAGGTAGCCTCTTTTTCACAAACAGAGCTCTCAACTTTGTGTTAAATAAGTGCCGTTTTAAGATTAGACTTAAGAACCTCCTCCCTTAATATGTTTAACCCGTTTCAGCCTCACAGCTAATGTGCACAATTTCCACATTCTGAAATTACTCACTTGTTTACATCTTCGCAAAGCAGAAAGCAGAAAAGAGATTGAAAGACTCATAGATGACTTTATTTAATCTTCGATGTGGCCATCTGTTTCAAAAAAACACCTAACCTATTTTTTACCTAACAATCTGTAATTTATATGAATCATAACTAGTGCATGAGATGATAGAAGAGAATATGAGTGATTCTGGAGAGGTATATTTATATATTAAACAGAGAAGTGGAACCATTTTAGTGGAGTTGGACTCGATGATCCTTTTGGTTCTCTCCCAACTCAGGTAATTTTATGATTCTATGATTCTATGTTCAGTCTGTTTCTGGTGTTCACAGAAATCTGTAATGTGGCAAAGAAGATGACAAAACCTCATAAAATCCCGACACATGGAAATAATCAGGAGATCTTTTTGCTTTGTTTTTAAGTTATGTAGACTTGACATAAGTGGTGTTACATTAATGTGATTCATTGAAAGAGTCAGGCTTAGTTCTTTCTTTTTAAAAGAATAATCTATTTAAACTCCCTGGGATTGACTGTATACATATCACAGCACAAAGCAACCTCCAATCCTGTGCACTTGGAATAGAGTAGGAGTAAGCACAGGACAAGTCTGTCGTGCCAAGCACCTTTCTGAAACAACAGCATTCTACCTTTAGAGCATGAATGAAAAGGCCAACAGACCTTACCTCTCCCACCTCCTCTCCCCTTTCTCTTGTCAATTACTTGTGTTTTTTTCTTGCTGAAACATGAATTACATCATTAGAACAAGTTCTATTTGGACACATAAATTATAAACATGAAATGAACACTGCAATATGTCACAGTAATGTCTTATCTCCCTAGGAAACACATATACACACAGACATAAATAAAGAGAGAAAGAGTTTAAAAAAAAAATAATAAATCCCAAACCAATTAGAAAGCTTAATACGAAATTCCAGTTAAGGTGAAATTAATGACAATTTAGGTGCTGGCACTTGTTGGAATCACTGTTGAGGTTTCTATGTTCAATCTTGTTGAATACAGGTGCAAAACGTCTGAATTACCAAACCCTTGAAATCCAATATTTCTCTACTAGGAGGGTGCATGGCCAGACTTGTATCAACCACCAGTTTATGGCATTCATGCTCTCATTTCCAAGTTGGTTGCTTTTTGATCAGCAGATTTCTGGATAGTCTTCAAGCTCCAGGAACTAAAGGTTTTATTCAAAATACTAGTTACATGCTCATTTTGCCTTTGAAGAGAATACTTGCCTCCTCTTCTCCAAGGGAGTATCATTCTCTTAAACCTGCATGTCACCTGCCATTCCCACTAAGCCAGTGTTCGGTATTACACAAGCACACAATAAAGGAGGCATTGAGCAATCTGAATTAAGACAATCCTTTTTTTGGCAGTTTCTCAAAAACATGATAACAGTAACGGGAATGAAAAGTTCTTTATTGATCAGTTATCCATGCTTGTTCCTCGGACCTGCTATCATCTACGTTTTCTTGGTAAGTGTGTAGGAGTTTGCCTGTGACTTGAACATGGCACTGGCCAGATTCAGTGTAGTCTTAGAACTATACAGCTTGTGTATCTGAGTGAATATGCATACATTTCCAGCTCAGCACAGCAATAAAAATGCACTTTGGGAATTAAGCTCTTTACTTAGCCCTGACTCCTAGGTCATTACCAATCGATTCTGTTTCGTTTCTCTGTGTTACTGGACACTACTCAGTTGTATGTAATACACAGTTTAAATCAACAATTACAGACATAAACTGAGTGTTTTCCTTTTGTAAATTACATGGTATTTTCTCCTAATAAATGAACTTTGCCTGAGTGGAAAGGTAATAGGTATTTTGAGGCAATTCCCCTGCCTGCACTTACATTTCAGTGCCTGAGAATTCAGCAGTTGACTGAATTTTATCCAAAAGAAAGTGTCATTTGTCAGAGGTGTTGGGAGGACAGAGGCAAGCTTCCATTTATGTGTACACTGGTAGATAACTATTCATACAACAAGCACACAGCTTACTAACCCTGCACTGCCAACGTGTAGTGTGGCCGGGGGTAAGTTGGGCTTCGGTTTCCAACCTCACTCAAACTTTCAGACTTTCTGTTGAGGTATCTCTAAGCCACATTGGTAAAGTGCACTGTTTGCGGATGTGTCAACTGATGTAGAACCACAACGCAAGTCTCTTCATAGACAAACAATACCACACCCCTAGCATTAACTTCAGGACAATTTTCTCTTCTTCCGTATTGACCTCAGACATCCAGATCAAAAGTGAAGGAAGAGAAATAATTCTCACACATGGCATTAGCTAGGAATAGAACAACATTTGTAGTACTTAAACATTCAAGGAAGTTAGAGAAATCCCAATAACGAAGGCAGAGAAAGATAAATACCTCCTGTTTTTTCCTCTGTGAGGTAATGGGAAAGCACCAGCCTTGTGTGCCACTAGTTACTGGCTCCAAAACATCTAAAGGCACCACTGATTTACACAAACTTAATCAAGTTTCTTCATCTAAACCCAACTCTTCTTTACAATTATTTCTTGATGAGATCCTGCTCATCATGTGAACTCATCGCACCCTGCATCCTCAGGAAGACCTGCTGTCTATGGAGTTTGTAGAATTTGTCCCTGTCTTATCTTCAGTGACACAGAGAGGAGCTGTTGCCTAAAGCTCCAGACTTTCCCTCAGGATGCACAGTGTGAACTGCTTTCCCCAGCTATGCCCTAGAGCCAGGTTCTTCTCAGCAGTGTCTAGTGACCAAAGCTCCAACCCACATGCAGAGAGCAGTTCCTAAACATTTTGGTCTAAGAAGCAACTTTTAAAAAAGAAAGTAATTGAAAATGTTACATTTTCAGAATATGCTTAGAATCATAGAATGGTTTAGCTTGGACGAGATCTTAAAGATCATGTAGATTCACACCCCCTGCCATAAGCAGGGACACCTCCCACTAGATCAGGTTGCTCAAAGCCTTATCCAACCTGGGCTTGAACACCTCCAGGGATGAGGCATCCAGGGCTTCTCTGGGCAACCTGTTCCATCACCCTCACAGGAAATAAATTCTTCTTAAAGTCTAATCTAAATGCCCCCTCTTTCAGCTTAAAACTGCTACCCCTCATCCTACCACTGCACTTCCTGATAAAAAGCCCCTCCCCAGCTTTCCTAGAATCAAATGCTTCACTCCAAAAAGAGGGAAGGGCCACAGCTGCAGCCTAGTGCTGTCTGATGGCTAAGCAAAGCTGCAGCTTAGTGCTGTCAATAACCTGAACTGACTGAAGGTCCTGGTGGACAACAGACTCAACTTGAGTGAGCAGTGTGCTACAGCAGCAAATAAGGCCAACAGGATGCTGAGGTGCATCAGGAAGGGCATCACCAGCAGAGATAAAGAAGTCATTATCCCACTCTACTCAGCGCTTCTCAGGCTGCATCTGGAGTACTGCATCCAGTTTTGGTCCCTGCTATACAAAAAAGATGAGGACAGGCTGGAGAGGGTCCAGAGAAGGGCTATTAGGATGATCAGAGGATGAGGAAATCTACGGTACAAAGTAAGGCTGAGAGAATTAGGTCAGCCTTGAGAGGAGAAGGCTTAGGGGAGACCTTATTACCATGTACCATTACATTAGGTTTCTCTATCAAGAGGATGGAAACTCCTTTTTTATGAGGAGTCACATGGAAAAGACAAGGGGTAATGGGTACAAGTTGTTCCTGGGGAGATTCTGATTGGATTCCAGAAGAAAATTTTTCACCATGAGAACAGTTAAATATTGGAATAATCTCCCACAGGAAGTAGTGGATTCTTCTGCACTGGACACTTTTAAGGCTCAGCTTGACAGGGTTCTGGGCCATCTCATTTAAACTATATATTACCTAAAAAGGTTAGACCAGATGATCCCCGAGGTCCCTTCCAACCTGGCATTCTATGACTCTAGGAAAGTATGAAAGTCAAATGAAGGCTACTGATTCTGTCCAGTTCTGGAATTCCTAACATAAGAAGGATGTGGAAATGTTAGGATGCGTCCAGAGGAAGGCTACAAAGACGATCAGAGGGCTGGAACACCTCTGCTATGAGATCAGGCTGAGGGAGTTGGGGTTGTTCAGCCCAGAGAAGTGAAGGCTCCAAGGGGACCTCATAGCGCCCTTCCAGTACCTGAAGGTGCTACAGGAAAGCTGGGGAGGAACTTTTTACAAGGTCTTGTAGAGATAGGATGAGGGGAATGGCTTTAAACTAGAAGGGGGAAGATTTAGATTAGATATTAGGAAGAAATACTTCGTGCTGAGGGTGGTGAGACACTGGCACAGGTTGTCCATGGAAGCTGTGGATGCTCCATCCCTGAAAGTGTTCAAGGCCAGATTGGAGGATGCCTTGAGCAGCCTGGTCTGATGGGAGATGTCCCTGCCCATGGCAGGGAATTTGGAACTGGATGGGCTTTAATGTCGCTTCCAACCCAAACCATTCTATGATACTATGATTCTATAATTCTGTGATCTACATTAGGGCTTTGTGTACTTAAGTCTGTTTTAAAAGTAAGCTAAACTGACAGAAGAAGCAGTTACTATTACAAGAAGGGGAATATTTTAAGCTAAAGTTTCATCTAAGTAACTATATTTTTTGAAAGTTAGACAGAACGTCCCTCTGATAGCATGTTTTCTTGATGGCATGTGTTTTTTTTCAGATAGTGTTTTTCCCAGACACTGTTCGAAGGAAATGTTAACGTCTTGTATGGTCTGTGCTGAACAGATGTGTCTTCTTCTGTAATCACCCCTGTTTGCAACCTTTGCCTGTCTAAAATGCAAGGTCAGAGACAGCTGGCTCCAAAGCTCCAGTTAGCAGATTTGACTGTTGTGAAGTTCCTAATAACATTAAAATCAGTGCTTGGAAAGTAATAGAATACACGTAAGATTTCTGGGAAAAATTCTACACATGCATGTAAGTGGGAAATATATTCTGTCCCCTGCTCTTGCCTCGTTCCTCAAGACTGATGGGAATCATTCCCCGGCGTGTCCAGCACTTAATTAAAGGATGCTGCTTTCTAAAACTCCAGAACTAGTCTTAGAGTTTATTTACCGGCATTTTCGGTATACAAACAAGAAAAAAAGTCTCTTTAACATCGAACTCGCTGTCCACTAAGGGATTTACAGCGGTTTAATCGGAGCGGTAACTCCCAGGCTGCCCTCCGTGTCCAGCGTCCCGGCGGTTGCTTTCAACCCAGCCGGTCCCGCCTTGCTGCCTCGGCGCCCCGCACCCCGCCCGGGCCCCCGCCGGCCCCGGCGCTTCCCGCAGCGCTCCGGGACGCCGACCGCACCCACGGGGCAGCCGGGCAGGGGGGAAGAGAGGGGAGGCGGCCGCTGCCGCCGGTCCCGCCTCGCCGGGGGGGCAGCGAGGCCGCTCCCAGGGGGCCGCGCCGGCAGCCGCCGCGTCGGGCTCCCTCCTTGGCTTCGCGGAGCGCCGCCTTCTGCCTCCGCCCCACGGCTGCATCCAGCGGCGGCTCCAGCGGCCGCGCCGCCAACCGCCCCTCCTGCGCCCAGGGCCAAGCCGGCAGGGCGGCGGCACTGCTCGGGACGGACGGGAGGGACCCCTTCCGGGGACAGTTAAGCGTCTGCGACCGAAAGCAGCGCGGTCTCCCGGAGGGGTTGGCGGCGCGGGACGGGACGGGAGGGGACAGGTGGTCCCCCGGGGGACAGGTGAGCGGCTCTCCGGCTTGGTGGGGATAGAGGCGACCAGAGGCAGCGGGGGCTGCAGCAGGGATCGACGGGGCGGGACAGGACGGGAGGGGAAGGGAAGGGACAGGACCGGGCGGTCTCCTGGGGATTAGGTGAGTGACTGCTTGGATCGGTGGGCGCGGAGGCGGCGGGAAGCAGCGGGGTTTTCCCGAGGGAATGGCAGCACGGGACGGGACGGGAAAGGACGGGTCCCCCCGGAGGCCAGGTGAACGTCTGATCGGCTCGGCATCGGCAGAGGCGGCGGGAGGCAGCGGGGTCTCCCCGGAGGGGTTGAGGGGACAGAAGGGGACCGGACAGGGACGGGACGAGATAGGATGGGGATGGGGACGGGAGCCCCTGGGGACAAGTTGGGTGCTCGGCGTAGGCAGAGGCGACGGGAGGCAGCGGGGTCCCCCGGAGGGAAGGAAGGCGGGGGAAGAGACGGGACGGGAGGAGATGGGACAGGGACGGGACGGGCGGTTCCCAAAGGGACAGGTGAGCGGCTGCCCGGTCGGCGGGAAAAAGGCGACCGGAGGCAGCAGGGTCTCCCGGAGGTATGGGAGGCGCGGGACGGGGTGAGAGAGGATTGGAAGGGACGGTAGGGGACGAGATGAGATGGGGACGGGACAGGATCCCCCGGGGCCAGGTGAGCGGCTGCTCTGCTCGGTGGGGATAGAGGCGACCGGAGGCAGCGGGGTCTCCCGGAGGGATCGACGGGACGAGGCGGAAGGGGACGGGATGGGACAGGACGAGATGGGACAGGACGAGAGGGGGCAGGCGGTCTCCTGGGGGACAGGTGAGCAGCTGCCCGGATCGGCTCGGGCAGAGGCAACCGGAGACAGCGGGGTCTCCCGGAGGGATGGGAGTCGACAGAAGGAGACGGGAGGGGACGGGATGTGGACAGGAGGGGACGGAACGGGAGCCCACGGAGCCATGTGATCAGCTGCCCGGCTCGGTGGGAGCAGAGACAGCGGAAGGCAGCGGTTTCTCCCGGAGGGACGGCGCTGCCAAGGCGGGAGCCCACTCCTGCGCTGCCGGGCGGAGGTGGGCGGCTCCGGGCGGGAGGGATGCTCGGTTCCCTGGGGATGGGCTTTCCCACCCACTGATACCGAAAACGCGAGCAAATAAACTAAGACTCGTTTTGGAGTTTTAGAAAGCAGCATCCTATATTTGAGCGCTGGGCGCGTGATAGAATGATTCCCATCAGTCACGCATAACGGAACAAGAGCTGGTCCTTACGGAGGGACCAGCGGGGGCAGCAGCTGCGAGCGGAGGGGTGCGAGGGGCTGCGGGCAGCTCGGGGAGCTTTGCTCTCCGCAGCCAAGCCCCGAGGCTCCCGCTTGGTCCCGTCTCTTGAGTGGGTTTCGCCTGGTCCCAGGAAGAAGGGGTGTGTGTGTGTGTGATGGGTGATGTCGCCTGCAAAGCGCGTGGTGGGCGCGGGGCGAGGGGCGTTTGGGGCCGCTGGGACTCGCGATACGAGGGCAGCGTTAACGGCACTGTCGGCAACGCGTCCCTGAGGTCAGCTTGACCGGGGGACTGCTCTTCTTACCAGGTAGTCTTTCTCGGTGTTGTTGCTCCCGGAGAGGTTTCCTGCTGGTTTCCAGCCTTGTTTTGAAGCGCCTACTCAGCGGTGATTAAAAAAAAATAAAATTAAGTAGCGTGTTAAAATCGGTTTAGCAGCGAATGATTTCCCTGCCCATAGCAGGGAGGTTGGAACTGATTGATCTTTAAGGTCTCTTCCAACCCAAGCCATTCTATGATCCTGTGATTTTTGGCTGACGCGTCAGTAGGATTTGAATGTGGTGTGGGATAGAGAGCCAGGATAGTGTCCCGTGGAGACTGTGATTCTATTCTGGGTCAGATTTTGCTGTCCCAACACCTTTTTTTTCCAACCGCTTGCTGAGAATACCTTCGGCTCAGAAGTTTATACCACTTGGTTCTGCAAGTTAACTTGTAGCAAATAAAGTAAAATGTATTCAGAATCACCTGTTGTGCACAATAATGGTTTTGAGGGTCTGTTTGTCTGTTTTTCTGTCTTATCCCTGTACGATGGCCCAAGTCAGGGAATATTGGTGTACTGGAAGCATCCTTTCCTGGCTGTGTTTGTTTTTGCTTTGCAAATGTATAGGTTTTTTTAATTCCCAGGTAGTATTGATAACAGTACTGAACTCTCTTGCTTTTGTTGTGTGATGGTCTGGCATTTATGAGGAAATGTTGAAGAAATGTTTGTAAACGAATTCACTAACGTTCTAAAGACATGCCTATCTGGCAGATTAAACATGTGATTGGACAAGCCTGGGCTGGTTTTAGCTTACGTGAAATCAGTTCTAGTAATGCTGAAAATGTGGTATAATGAGCTTCAGCATGAGCCAGGATAACAGTTTACAGACTCAGGCATGCAGATCTAAGTGTTGTTTGGTCCCCTCAAAAAATGTTTGGGTGTTTAGCACTGTCATTTGTGCTGAGAAGTTAAATCTGGCCTTTTGTGACTCTACTCAAAATTAAGTTTATTCCTTTTGCTTGCATAGGTTAACAGTGTACGTCATCATCAGGAGAGAGCTGCCCAAGTTGATATTGCTGTTCTTAAGCTTTTAGTTTATGGCTTTAGCCATTCCTTCCTAAGCTGGAAAGTATACTTCTGTGACTGTATGTGGAGGGGAAACAGGGAGATTTGGTCCTCTGCTGGGTAACCACAAATGTGTTTGTTGAACTAGAGAACAAATAACATGTCTTATTTGCTTAGGAGGGTCTCACTTGTCTTCACACTTACTGATAAAGAGAGTTTCTAAAGTGAAATGTCTTGACAGAAGATGCAGGAAAGGAACTGCATGTAAACAAAGTTTGCTCAAAATTTTCTGCTTACTCTGCAGGCTACTATTACTTTGTTTCTTCTGTGGCAGTCATACACCAAATGAACTAATACCATTAGTATCTTTATTAATGTTACATTAATTAAGGTATGTTAAGGTGGTTCTGTAGATCAGGTGGAGTTTGTGAGCATGTTTTTTCTCTTCAGTGCCTTCCAAATTTAATGTAAATTTTCTGTTTTCTAACACATCAATAGAAATTGGCTCAAATTAGAGTCAGCTGGAGAGAGGTTGAGGACTAAATTCTCAAGTTAATTGCTCAATTTATACAGGTTTTGTGCTGTGAATGCTTTTAGTCAGGTCTTCCATTAATAACTGTAGAATGTCAGCAAAATGTCAGCGATGTCAGAGAGTTTTGAACTTCATGAGAGAATAACTTGTTACATTTGGACAATTTTTAGTTCTTAATATCTTAAAATGATCAGTGGCCTTGGCGAACACAGTGCACCTTTAAAACTGATCACTGCACTGGGGTTTGGAATTTTATGTTTTCATTGGAATAGCGGATTAGATTATTTGAAGGCCAAAATCAGGGTAACTCGTACAATTAATTTTGTTGACTTCAGTGGAAGATTTGGCATGAATAAGGCATGCTATTTGGCCTGAAATATTAGCTTTATGATAAATGGTAAGTTTAGTAGTATTATTGTATCTAGGTTTAATTAAAAGCTTCTTTCTTTTTTTTTTTTCAAATGCATGTATTTGAGTACTGTGTTCAGTTTTGGGCCCCTCAGTATAAGGACATTGAGGTGTTGGAGCGCATCCAGAGAAGGGCAATGAGGCAGGTGCAGGGGCTGGAGAAACAAGTCCTACGAGGAAGGGCTGAGGGAACTGGGGTTGTTTAGCTTGGAGAAGAGGACGCTGAGAGGAAACCTCATCACTTGTCTATGGCTGCCTGAAAGGGGGCTGTGGCAGAGCGAGTGTTGATCTCTCAAGTGACAGGTGATAGAACAAGGGGAAATGGCCATAAGTTGTGTCAGGGGAGGTACAGACTGGATATTAGGAAGAATTTCTTTACTGAAAGGGTGGTCAGGCACTGGAACAGCTGCCCAGGGAAATGGTTGAATCACCATCCATGGAGGTGTTTAAAAGACAGATAGATGAGTTTTTGAGGGACATGTTTTAGGGGATGATGGGTGCGGTTG
Source organism: Dromococcyx pavoninus (assembly GCA_033558185.1). Classification (NCBI taxonomy): domain Eukaryota; kingdom Metazoa; phylum Chordata; class Aves; order Cuculiformes; family Neomorphidae; genus Dromococcyx; species Dromococcyx pavoninus. The sequence goes on along the minus strand of JAUMJL010000409.1, from coordinate 1,118,196 downwards.
GACTCGATGATCTCAAAGGTCTTTTCCAACCGGAAGATTCTATGATTCTGTGATTCTATATTGATTCGTTGCAGGACACTGGTAGGTACTACTCTACTTGTGAACAAGAAAGGTGCAGAGTGAATAATTTCATGTTTGTTAGATAGGTGATCATGATTATGAGGGTCTTATCCTTTCGAGTCATAAATTCCTGATGGAATTACAGTTTGGAAAGGGTCTGTGCTTGCTTCTGTGTAACTTAGTACACACGACATGACAATCTTGTGTAACTATATGGTAATTGATAGGACTTAATTATTTGGGAGTCTTGCCTTACTTTTATGCGAAAGTATCTTTGAAATTTATTGTTGTTCAGGGTAGACGAAGGATCCTTTGTAGATGACGTTAAATCAAAGACAAAAAATGTATCTCAGACTCCTCCCTGTATGAGTCACATGGTTCTGTCTTCAGCTGTGAGCTGAACACCTTGTATACCACAGGTGCTCAGCCTGTGAGTGTTACTTACATGGGCTTCAAGACAATTTTATTGCAGGTAATATGAAGTGGAACTGATACGAGGTTTTTTGAAGTGTATTTGGCAGCTAAAGTCCCAGCCTCAGCATCATCTGGTTTTCTTCTGTTGATGAGTGTTGTAGCCCAGCAATCTAATTATTGTTTGTCATAACAGCTGCTTTTCAGCTACTGCCTTATTAATACAGTGATTTTGCTCTTCCATTCTAGGTCTTCCTCTGCTAGCTACTGAAATACAGTGTTCCTAACGTCTCAAAGAAAAACTGTAATTTGTAACATGGTTTTCTTATTTTTTGTTTGATTTAAAACAAAACTATAGAATGTCAGTTGTACTGGATGAGACAGTATGTGGAAATGAAATGGTTTATGAAGTTCCCCAGTCCACTTAAAATACTTTTTCATTTCGTAGAATTTAGAGGGAATTACTAGATTTTATCCCATTATTTCTGTTTCCTGAAACTTGTGTGAGATGAGTACCTCAGGTAATGCCTTGGTTGCCAAAAAAAAAAAAACAACCGCTCACAAATTAAGCACTGTGTATGGTCTCATTTATGGTGTTCCTTAAAGGATTCATTGAAGAGTTAAGGCCCAAGATATCCATAAGTAGGTTTGCCAGAAGTTGTCATGTTTGACAAGATATGACACATTTAGAAATGGTAGAACTAGCAAGAAAATGAGTAATCTGAGTGTGCTGATTATGGAAACATTATTGTGCACATAAAACAAAACCCAACGTCTTTTTTACTGATGCTTTTAGTGTTTTAAGTATTCTCTTAAAAATCCCGTTTATATTCTTTAGAGAAAGAATTACTGTGACTCTCTGCCTGAGTTTTTAGACATCTGGGCATGCCTGATTGTGAATGTTGCCAAATTCCACATTTAATTTCTGAGTTCCCAACTAGACTTTATTTCTTTAGCACCAGATTAATTATGGACATAAGCTGACTGAATGGATTTCTGATATTACTTGCCATTGTATTTTTTGAAGTCTGGGGGACTTTGTTCCATCATTACGTATTCATAGCATAGTCCAAGTACCCATATAACTTGAATTAAAAAATGTTTTCTTTTTTTCTCCCTTACCTGTGTTTCAGCAACCCAGCATTGTGGTTAGGGTGGTTTATTCTTAAGCAGGCTAATCATGTTTTTTTAATAGAGGTGGTGATGGTGGAAGAGCCATGTGCAATATAGTTGTAAGGAGTAAATTTTCTGAGCTGATAGGTTCGTGGGGGTGGTGCACAGAAATGGTGCTGGTTTAAATAAATTGTTCTGAGGTTACTTTGAAGGCATCTACTATCTTGTGTGACCACTTTCAAGAATTTAAGAATAATTGCTGCTGACTAAGTTGTTTCAGTTGTATTAGTCTAACATAGGCTCAAGTGGGAACTTTGCCTCGTCTTCTTTCTTGAACAACAGATTACGGGCCTTGTCTTGGCAATGGTGCCATCTCCTTTCCTCTGCACTCCATAGATTTACATCGTACCCTAAGGAGGAGCACTGCTGAAAGAGGCCTAGAACTCTGTTCTGGCATAACCCCATTTCCTAGAACGTTTTAATAGAAGACCCGCAAATCTTTACCCCATGTGATGACTGAGGTGACAAAGTGACTAGTTTTCCTTAGGCTGTATAGGGTAGCGATGCCTTATTCCTAATCAAGGTTGTATTGGGGGTCTGGCAAATGCTTGCTTCAGTACATCTATCTTTCAAAGAGCATGAGTTTTATTTCTTTGGTACAAACTATTACTTTTGGTCTTTGGGCTGTTGATTAAAAAAATCTGAGAGACTCTTAAAGAAACAAAGCCCCCAAAGCTTTCACCAAGTATTGTGCTTCTTAGCTTCCAGAGAAATTTTAACAGCTCAAAGTGCAAGATCCAAGAGACCTGTTAAGTCCATAAAGTAAAGCTTGGGATTTCTTTTTTAAGATTTTGGCGGAGGGATGCTGCTACGCAAGCCAACAGAGCATGGAAAGGAGAGTGGGGAAGGACAGCATAAAGTGGGCGGAAACAACTGTTCCCCTTTTACAGTATGTTGAAATAAACTTTCAGGTCTCATTTTAAAAAGTAGGAAAATTGAAAGTATGAGCCGAACAATCTTGTTTCTGGCATGCCTGGCCCTCACTTGGTTCCCTACAGCCTGCTTACGTTCTTCACTGGTTTAAATATTCTAGCTTTAGAAAACTCTTTGTCCTTCCCTCTTCTACTCTGCATCAAATTCAAGTCCTGTTACCGAATACAAATGTTTTGCAAAACCTTTGTACACCCTTCCTCATCCCTTTTACGTGGCTCAAAGTACATGTCTAGCATTCTTTTAAACTTTTTCTATGTGCCTACTTAAATGTAGTCTTTGTTTACTATCAGTGTTCTGCACATGAAACCTGAATACCTCCATACCCTGAAGTACTATGAATGAAAGTGTAAACAATCTGCCTGTAGTTGAAGTCGTTAGACTTGTGACAAACATTACTTTATTACATCTCTGCTTTTTATGCTTCATCAGTACTTTGTAAACTCTTGGAAGTGGAAACCTGTGCATGTATTGTCACTGAAGGGTTTTTTAGTTTACTTTAGAAGATTTAATTGAGTGCATGGATAATACTGTTCTCTCAAGGGAATACACAATACGGAAGGGGATTTTGTGGATAGTGTAGAACTTCTATAAGAGCTAGAAAGAGGCCTCTTTCTCATCTCCCAGGTGACTGCTGGATATGGGGAGGCGAAATGTTGCCAAACTGGATAAAAGGAAGCAAAACCATGCTTGAAATTGTCCCCTGTTCCATTTTTGCACTATATACAATTGCACAAGTTACTGAAAGAGAGAATTAAGTACTGAAAGTGCTTTTTGGCACTGAGGTCTGTAATGGAGAACCATCCAATAACAGCACACTCATGAATCCAGTTATATAAACCTTAATGATTAAGCTTACACTTTTATACTAGTGTAAGGGGAGATCTGGGAGTTGAATTTAGGGCATACCTTGGCTTACACAGCTTGGTAATTGTACAAAAAAAAAAAAAGACCTTTCTAATACCAGTATTCTGCAGCAACTAAAAGGCTAAACAAAATAAGGGAATTCTTGAAGAGTTTTTCCTTCCATTTATTTCTGTTAAGAGCTAGACCAATGACCTCGGTGTTTTGTAGAAGACTGTAACTAAATGGCTTGTTGCTCTCTGTAAGCCAACTTATTAAAAAGTAAAATGTTTAATATATTTGAAAACAGTAACGATTTATATCAGGAGGACAAGTTTGGAAAGTCCTTGAACTGGCTCTGCATGTTGCCATTGCAGTCTTAGCTGGTGTTCTACATGAAGTGACTAAATTTTGTAGGACACAATATGCCTGTTCATACAATCTTTGATAAACACTAGAGAAAATTAATGAAAACCAAGCTGTTATCAGACAGTAATAATTCTGTTGCTGTCTTTAGGAAAAACGCATTTAAAAACCCCCATAAAACAATATTTTTAAATCAATGGTGCTACTTTTGCTGTTGAATCAGTGAATGCTGTATGTGCCAAAATTTACAGTGACATAAGACTTTCCAACATAAGTGTTCTCCTTATTACATCTAGTTTGCTTCAGCCAAAATTTAAAAATAACATAAAAACTGTACTACATTTTTGTTCCAGTCTGGAAAATATAAGGAGTTTATGGAAGAAGTCTACAGTCTTATATTTCTGAAAGTAATTAAAGGCATCAATAAGATTTGATGTCGGGGCAGTAGGATGTTTCTCTTGCTGTTTTCTGTCTTTTATCACCTGGTATAGATTTGAATAATGCAGACTGTCACAGAAAGGCAGCCAGAAGCATACTGTTTATTATTACCCTCCTCCTCAGCATTAAATTCTATAAATATGAAAAATATTTTCATTAAATACAAGATTTTAATAGGGGATATCTGCAAAAGTAAACAGAGTGAGCCCTGAAGACTGCATTAAATAAGCGTGACTTGAACAAAGCAGCTTGCAGTGCAACAGCAGACAGCATGGTTAGAAGTAAATGATTGATTGCTTTGGGTCATGATTCCAACATAAGTTTCTGTTACCAACCGCTTATACATTGCTAGTGAGAACCTGCTCTGGCTAAAACTTGGCATAAAAGAACTAATGTTTTGTGTTTTTTTTAATTTTAAAGACTGCCAGTGAACAGTTGTATTCAACAAGAATTGTAAAATTCAAATATATTTTTCAAAAAGTGATTTAACAAAGTACACTACAGCACAGATCAGCTCTAGTTATATTTTGCACTTTCTTTGGCTTTAAGCGTACTAGAAACGTATCTGGGTTAATATAAGGCAAGCAGTGGCTTAAGGTAAATGCAATATCTCTTGATATGCCAGCTGTGGGTACACACTTGGAAAGCAGTCCACATTTCTCACACTGCACTTTGAGAGGTGCTGCACGGTGCAGTCCCTCTTGAGGGTGGTTGCAGAGCCACAGACTCTGTCTCCTCTGCTTTCCAGTTGTGTTTGTAACACAAGCCTGGTTTCCTGGGATAGCTCAAAATCCTTTCTCTATGAATAATTGTGACTGACTAGCTAGCTGAAGGGCTTTAAAAACATCAGCTTCAAATAATATTATTTATCTTTCAGAGATACAAAGCTGGGTACATCAGAGAACACAGTGAAAGCATTACAGGCCTTGATTTTAACAGTTGTCTTTGCCTCCTCTTGTAGGTTGCTCTTGGCTTACTGGCCTTCATCCCTCTATTCCACCCATCCTTCTACAGCAGGCTTCCTGTCACAGTGTTCGTCTTGGTCAACCTGTTAGATTTCAGTAACTTCTGCAGAAAAAGTGCTCTTTAGGCAGGTAAAACTCCCACTGTGTTGGAGGATAATTCCATCAAAAAAATAGTAAAGTAGCATGACATAAGCTAATTAATACTAATGATAAGAATACAGACACCTCATCCTACTATCTTTGTTTCCAGTAACCTTTTTAATTTCCAGAGAATGTGGTATCAATGCAGAACTGTAACACGTGTAACACAGCATCTGTTTTTTTCAAAGTATGTTTGTTCATTTGCTCAAAGAAAAGTTCTAGCAAGTCTGGTTTCACTTTTGAAGTAATGACATAGAATCACAGAATGGTTTTGGTTGGAAGGGGCCTTAAAGATCATCCAGTTCCAAGCCCCCAGCTATGGGCAGGGACACCTCCCACCAGACCAGCCTGGCCTTGAACACCTCCAGGGATGGGGTATCCACAACTTCCCAGGGCGGCCTGTTCCAGTGCCTCAACACCCTCACAGTAAAAAAAATTCTTCCTAATGTCTAATCTAAGTCTTTCAGCTTAAAACCATTTCACCTTGTATTATCACTGCACTCACTGAAAAAGACCCTCTCCCTAGCTAACTGTGCTGAATGTATTTATCACAGCTCTTCATTTAAATACTGGACAAATATTAGCAAAGCTCACTCTGGAAGGCTTGAATTAGAGGAAGGTCTATTCCAATCCCACAGGGCTACATAGCATTCAGGCAGAGCTGGAATCAGAAGCAGGAATTTCTTGGCTCTTACCCTCAAATTTAGACTCTTGGAATGCTGTTGTTATTTCTCGTTGATGGGGCACTAACATGACTGTCTAAGAAGGCAAGCTTGATAGTATGAGATTAAACCTTTGTTCTAGTCAACTCATTTCATATATATATCTTTACAGAATTGAGGCTTGAGGGGGAAATTAAATGCAGGGGATGTATAGAATCATAGAAGCATTTTAGACCTTGAGATCATTGAGTCCAACCGTAAACCTAACACTTCCAAGTCCACCACTAAACCACATCCCTAGGAATCATGGCTTTTAAATAGCTCTGGGATGGTGACTCAACCACTTTTCTGGGCAGCCTATTACAGTGCTTGACAATCCTTTCAGTGAAAAAATTTTTCCTAATATCCAATCTGAATCTCCCCTGGCACAACTTGAGGCTATTTCCTCTCTTTCTGTCACCTGTTACATGCAAAACAGGAGCATTATGAATCCATATTATACGTGAGACAGAGAAAACACTTTGCTTCAGTACTTGCCATCATTGATGGCTGAACTTGTGCCACTGAGCATTTTTGGGCTCCATCCTATTCACATTTCAACTCTTGATGTCTAGGTCAATAGAGACAAGGGATGTTGGAATTTGTAGTTGGTTTGTTGTCTAAATACATCACTATGGATAAATCTCTACAAAAGAAGAGATTTCCCCATAAAATGGAGGAATAGATGTGCAGCTGGCTTTGCTTGGAAGTGACCTGATTTGAGACTAGAATGAGAAGCATGAGTAAGCAAAGTAAGGAAACACAGCTTTTGGATGGGAATCACTTTTAACCCTAGTAAATTGTATAGAGATGCACTTGAAGTTGTCAAGTATATTCAAGCATGACAGTTCTTGTTATCAGGTTCTTAGGATAATTAATGTAATTCTGCTACTTAGTTTACTGACAAACAACTTTAACACATGATTTTTAGGCATTCAAGAGAAGCAAGGTGAAGACTGGTTTGGACCTGTTTGCTGTGGATCTTTAGAAAGCTAGCCTCCCTTTGACGTTTCTTGCTTTTCTTTGCTTGTTTTTGTTTGGTTTTGATCTGTTCCTGCATGGGATCCTGTATATTAGCTGTGTTCATTCCTTTAGCATGCCGTTTATTTTCTCTCAACTTTAGTATGCTTGGGGTTTGTATTCTGTTTATCAATAGCCTTTCTTCATGCTGGTTAACATCTGCAGTGTCAATGCGGATGTCATTCACAATGTTGCCACAGTTTGTGTCATCATCCAGATTTGTCTGCTTCAATGAAATCAGTATGATCTTATTTTTCTGCTAGAAATGTTGCATACTGTATAATTATTGAAAGCAATGGCTAACAGCAATGTTGCAGTGCTCCAATTTTTAAAAAGCCTTTGCTTTATGTTTTCTGTGTTATGTTATTATGTAAGTAATATATTTGCATGTACATTTAATCAGTTTCCAAAATGTCAATAATCTAGCAACTTCACTGTTTCTCAGTTTATTCATCTAGCACTTCTCTTGCAGAGATCAGCCCATAGTAACCATTTGAGGCTAATAAATATTTACATGAATGCTTGGAAAAAATATATTTTAGCCCTAACCTTAACACAAATTTACAGCTCCTGAAAGATTTTGCAATTTACAGTTCCTGATAAGAAGGGAACCTATTGCAGCCTGATACAGCATGTACAAAAATATGGTAAAGTTTGTGAGCTGTATGAGTGCTAACCAATACACCCACACATGCATCAAACTTGTGATAGCAGTTAAACGCTCTGGTCTACCCTAAAGCTGATACATTAAAGATAAACAATGCATAAAGTTTACTACCTTGCATGTGTCTGAAGAATCAATTGTAGAATCACTTGTAACTTTGTATCTCTGAACCTTTTTATTTAATAAATAATGCATGCAAAAAGCATGTGAAGATTTCGCTTAATTTTTTTTTTTTCCAGCATGGGAAATATTCTGAAGATGTACTTTTTTAGAAAAGATTTTTTTTAAAAAAGTGTATAATTTTCTAGAAAGTTATATCTTTTAGAAGGAGATATATTCTTTGTCCAACACCATGTCCTATTCCTCACATTAGGCAACCATCACAAGGAAGAAATGTGGACAAACTGGGTGTTGATATTCGCCATGAACCTTCCCATAGTAACTTATGGCATTTTAAATTTTTTTTGCAGTAGCTTCGTACCTTGGGAATGAGATGAGGATTGGGAATCAAACTTTTGCTTCTTTCTTAGGAGCTCACAGTGTTGCTGTTAAAATACCAGATGACAGAACTTGGGGGTAGGGGACCAAAGAGATGCTTTCTATATACTTACTGAGATTAACAAAGCTTTCGGATAAGCTCTCCAGGCTTGCTCTCTGTTTGGTTTGGTTGGGGTTTTTGTGTGTGTGTGTTTTTGTTGTTGTTTATTTGTTTCTTTTTCAGGTATTGATAGTCTTATTTGTGTAAGGGCTCGTGGCCATGATCTGATGTATTTGTGAGTCTTTGGAGAATTAGAGCTTGAGTAGGGGTTTTTGTTGTTGCTTTGTCCTTTCAGCAAAGAACTCTTTCTTGGCAATAGTCTATGGAATGTTTGTGCATTTCTGTACAGTATATACCAAATAGTATAACAGGGTTGAAAAGATTTAGACTGTTGAGTTGGAAGCATAATTGGTCATAAAATCTGCATACCTGCACTTTTTCTGCTCACTGTGGTCTATTTATTTTTTCTTCTAGAATGGTTGTCTGGGGAAAACAGCAATGCTGTGTTGGCAGAATACAAGGTATTTTCTTGATATTTGGGACTGTTCTAGCAGTTCTTTTATTTCATTTGACCCTGGCTACAGCAAACAAAGGTAAGATTTTTTTCCCTTCATTTATCTAGTGTTGGTATTCCAAATAAATAGTACTAGTCTTGATGAGTAGGACTTTTGAATATATTCAGAACAGGGAAGTTTTTGCCCTCTTGAAATCAAGAGGAAAAAGTGCCAGTAACAAGAAATGAAACAATTGATGCTTAGCATTATGGATATGCAAACCCTATGTTTGCAGTATTTGTTTTCATAAAAAATCATCAGTAGTAACTTCTTTTTGACTATGGACGAAGAAAAAATGTTCTGACAAGACAAATTACTTCCTTACTATGTTTTTTAGCTGGAAATGTTACTATTTTCAGAGTGCGTTTTTAAATCTTTTACACTGCTCAAACAAACATCACAAGATCCTTTGAGCTTCACTCTACTTAATGCATGTATAAGCATTGCTCTGGGTTGTGGATCTGAATATGGCAAGGGCAAGGTAGTAAGGTCCAAAACATGTAAGAGAAATGATGTATTTGAATTTGACAGTCTATGCTCTTTATGTAATAGTAAATGAAAAATAAATTCATAAGGTTTTTGTACAAATTGGGTAACTGACATGTTGAGGCTTTTGTATGAGATACAGTAGAACCAACAATTTGTGTTTTATTCATGACTGTTTTGTAAGCTAGCAGATACAAAAGTTGTCGCTACTCCGAACCTCAGCTGATCTCAATAACAATCTGTAATGCATTTCTCATGTTAGTAATGTGCATGGAATATTAAAAAAAATAGGTGGTTTATTTGCTACGTACGTAATGACTAGTTTTAAAAACTGCTTCCTGTGACGTGGCGTGTTATCTTGCACTGGAAGGTCAGAGTTTCTTGCAGTCCCGATGTACTTATTAAGTATGCATGCTTACTGGCATTGTACTAGTAATGAAGTTTCATAGGTTTACAGACTGGACTAATTTTGACTCTGTTTCAACGAGTGTATTAATTTTCATAAATTGAAGCTTTCATTGAGACAGAATTTGAGATTCAGGTGATAAAACTGTTACTAGGGTGGTGAGGTTTTAATCCCATGTACTTTGAATAGTAAAGACAAGGCTGCTCAGCAGGTGGACACATGACTTAGGAGAATTTTTCCAGGGAAAATTTGACTGCATCTAGAGTTCTGAGGAAGCAAACAAAGAGGGATTTCGTCTTTCCCATATGTATCATTTGCAAGTGTCAGTAATCCTTCAGGAAAAACTGAACTGATGCCAAGAGGGTATTTGTGGTTCCACCCTATTTTGTTTGGGTTTTGTGCCGTTAGCACTGTGAGCAGCATCTCTACTCAGTTCTCTCCTCATGTAAGATGCCAAAGTATGTTTATGTTCTCCAGGAAATTAGAAAAGAGAAAAACTGCTTGTGTTCTGTCTGATGTCTAGGATACTCTGGATAATGTGGCATAATTATCCAAATACAACTGTGAATGAAAAAGGGCTGAAATTTGTTTTTGATGAAACAATTCTTAGCTTCAGATTTCCAAAACATTCTGCAGAATCAACTGACTCGCATGTAGAAAGTTTAGAGTTTTAAACTTTATAAAGAACCATTATGAAATCTCTGTGGAAAACGTTAAGATACAAGATTCTTGTGATGTCATTTCAATGGAGTGTAGCAAGCCAAATGTGCTACAGGTGGCAAACACTTGTGTAGAAATTAATGACTATTATTGTTACTCATTAAAAGCCAGATTGTGCAGATGTATAAACTTGTGATTTCTTTTATTGAAGAGAATACTGAACTGTATTAATGCTCAACTGCACTGATACGGTAGCTATTGGTAGTGTAAGGAAACCAACACTGGTGTTTATGTACTGAGAGGATCTGCTCCTGTATGTCTAATTCTCACTACCTACAGTTGGCCATGTCATGTAAAGATATCGATTATTACTATCTGCAAATATTTGAAAAAAGAGATATTACATTTTTGGTTTACATTTATGTTACCTTCTCATTCTCAGAAAGTTTATTTCAAACGTTTGGAAGTATGTGCATACATTTCAGGATTTATTTTAGGGCTTAAGAGAACATGCCTAAGTCGATGCTCTTAGTTTCGGTGAAGGTAAACCTCTCAGTTCTTGCATCTATTAGAGATAAATATGTTAAGAAGGACCAGTTTGCATTTCTGAAAGAAGTTAAATGCCTGAATACAGCAAATTACATTGAAATGTCAACCCACAATTACTATTGCATGGAGTTTCCTTGGCTCTAAAATGGGATTTTTGCTCGTTTTTCTTACTCTGGAGATATTTTGAGCATTTTTTCTACTATGGTACCTTTTCTGTGCTGTATTGGTAAAGGTATGTTCATGGCTAGGTTTCTGAAAGTGTTTTGTATTGTCTGGACCCAAAGGGACTAATTGCCACCCTCAGAGCGCAGCCAGTTGCAGCTCCTCAGTTCTGTGGTCAAGGGTGGGTCGCATAGAAAACAAGTGATGATTAACAGAATTTCCAAAAGCTTCAAAGTAATATCATCTCCTACTTACATTGGATCCACCCACGTATCAAGCAGACTTAGCCAGGATGATACTGATAATTAATTTCTAACTAATTTAATGCTGTAATGCTTATGTTCCACTTGGAACAGTGAAGTGCATTTTTTGTCTATCTATGGTTATGATTTCCTTTGTGGTTTTTCAGCATTCTTTTGGTAGCCTTTCTGTAACAATTCAAGTAGTATTGGTATCTATTCTCTTAACTTGGACACCTCTTTTTGGCACCTTTTTGGGGTTTGTTTTTTTTTTTTTTGGAACTATTTGAATCAAAGTGGACCAGACCTTCCAGTTTCCAGAAAAGTAGACCTCTCTAACTAAACTCTTTTGTTAGTTTAAATTAATTCATCAGGCTTTGCATACTGATTAAGTGGAGTCTTTTTGAATGATACACCACAGAGTAGGAGAATCATCAGCAGGATCCATTGCATTTTGCATAATTTCTCTTGGTTACTTGCCTTAAGGCTGTTTTCACCTGCAAGTGCATGTCCACTCTGGCTCGCCTTGACAACCTTGTAGTGTCAACTCCCCTAGGAATGTAATAGGATTTTGCAGTGGTTTAATTAATTTGATATTAGCACGTAAACACTAATTTAATGCTTACCATGAAATCAAGCCTCTCTCAATTTGTTCACTTCCAAAATCAAGTCTGCTGATGGTACCTCAAATTTTGATTAATACTTTTGCTGAGGAATGGACTTCCCATCTTCCAGCCTGTGTAGTTCACAGTGGCTTCAAGTATTGAAGCTATGTCAGGAGACTTCACTTTGGCCATCTCTGCATGCTTAAAATTTCTTACAAGGATTTCAGAGAGTTTATGTGTCATGCAGGTGTACTTCTGACATATGCTCTCGAGGATCAGCTGCTGCATCAAATCTTTCAAAATCTTCAGCATAATCTGTACTTAATAATGAAAGACTTGAGCAGTTGTCTTTCTTTGGAGAGACTGTGACATGAGTGTTGGCATATAACTGTATATCTAGATACCTGTTTCCTTTACAAATTCAGTTTTCTCATGATCTGTCCAAAATGGAAGGTAGCAGATCTATTTTAATTGTAGTCATCCTTTTACTGTGAAGGGTAGATACATTTGAGTCTTGATCTAAAAGTCTCCACTTCTGTGACACTTTCTCCACCCACTCAATCTTCCTCACCCCAACTTTTATGTCATATTTTAAAAAATAGTTTTCCATGCTGAACTGTTCTTAGCTGAGTAGCCCAGATATTGCCTGTTAGATTCTCACACGACTGGCCAAAGTGAATGAGTGAATTCATGCTTCATGGTTGGGCAGGGGGGAAGTAGTTCTAGAGCTTGGTGTTGTATCGAGTGTTTTTTTTTCTTCTCCGTTGCTGTAGAACCATGCTAAGTATTACTTCACCATTCAAAATCCACTGTCTGCTAATTAGGCTTTTCACCTAATTCAGTTTGTGCTCTGAGACACTTTTGTCTATAGCCTTGTATGACACTTCCATGATGTATGTTGAACTTTGGCAACTATTCAGGATTGTGAAATATGCATACAAGTTTCTGCTAATTGGCATCACAGAGAGAGTCTGGAAGCTATAGTATGCAACAAAAGTATTTATCAATTGCTTTCCATGAACTCGATTCATATATTTTGTGGTTTGAACTTTTTTCCGGTAACTTATATCTATCAAGCTGCACTTGGAAATTAGGAACTTCATCCTGTTTAGCATTTGTGACAGAAAATTTGAACACATGCCTCATTCAAATTGGGCTAATGAAAGCTGGTGCACTGGTTGGTTGAGAAGATCACAGAAGAGCTGGCTGGGATTTGACAGCTAGCTAGGACTATGAATGTACCTTGGAAAAAAACACCTGATCTAATTTACCTAGGAATTTGTCTTTTCAGAGGGGAGCTAATGGAAACTTTCTTCCTATATTGACCTATCCTCTCATGCTGTCCAATCTTGGTCAATCATGATTAATCACATTCCTACTATCACCTAAAATTCTGTTTACTGTCATAGTTGAACTGTGGGTTGCCACCATCTCAGTGCCTCAGTAAATTTGAGATTCACAGAGCAGATGTTTCTGCAAGTAAATGCCCTGTTAGGAGAACAGGGAATGGGGGCTGTATGGGATTAAATTTAAAATAAACCAGTGGCTCCAAAAGGTGTTACCTGAAAGTTACCTAAACTCATTCACTTCTAGAATATGGTGGAGTCATCGTCCTGGAGGTGTTTAAAGCAGATTGGATGAGGCACTTAGTGCCATTATTTGAACAATGAGTAGGTGTTGGGTCATAGGTTGGACTAGATGATCTCAAAGGTCTTTTCCAACCTTGTGATACTGTGATATGGCTATTTTCTACCTTTCCTACTGAAACTCAGTCAGTGTGCCACAGAGGATTTTAGAATCTCAGGGTTGGGAAAAATAGCATATAGAGGCACAATCTTGTTAGAGAAATGACATGCAAGGCTGGGACATGAGAAGGCAGTACAGGCTATAGTCCCTTCTTTCTAGCTCTGTTTCTGTATTTTAGCACAGGACCTGTGCAGTCCTGGGACTAGCAAATAGTGTGATTTTTTTTTTCTTCAACTTGTCTTTTGAGTGGTGCTTTAGAGAGCTATGTGGTCATCCTTTGTCTCGTGAATTAGTTTTACTTCAAAGTTTTCACAAGCAGCTGGGAGTTATTGACTGCTTATAAATTTGACACTTCCCCACCACCAAAAAAAAAGCAAAAGAAAAGGATAAAATGTTGTTTCTTAATGTTTGAATTGCTTTGTTTAATTGCTCTGAAACTCCTAGGTAAATGTCTAGGTACAGAACTATATGGAATAATAACATTCATATAGAAGATCCTTTTAAAAATTAAATAATTTTACAAATTTTCTTTTCTTTATTTAGATCAGGATGATTTCCTAGGACAATATAAAGCTGTCTTTAAGACTGCATGTGAAGACCCTTGGATTTTGTCACCAAGAATTTCTCTACGTCCCTTGAAAGAATTCATTGTCTGTGTGCACCTCAAGCTATATTCCTCAAATAGTCCCTGGACGGCGTATGTATACACTCAAGACACACCTCACAGCAATCTCTCTGCAAATAAGTATGATCTCGGACTTACAGGAGACCATGGTAAATTGAGGATATGGCTATTTGGAAATCAACTACATACAGCAGTAAGACTTCATGAAAACACTTGGAACCGGATATGTATCCAGTGGAAAAGTGAAGATGAGGAGATGAAATTGTTCATAAATGAAACAAAAAAAGTCAACAAAAAACTGTCTGGGAAAGTTAATTTCCCTGGGAAAGGGAAGTTCTTACTTGGCTGTTCAAAGCTGCCAGGCACAGCTACGTCATCTGATCTGGGTATGACTGGGGAGCTGTACATGTTCAGAATGTGGGACAAAGCAAATATAAAGCAATCTCGGAACTGCGAAGATAGTGGTGTTATACGCTGGAGAAAAGAGGATTGGATCTATAATAAGACAGTAGAAGAGGATAATTCTTTACCATGTGGTAAGTAACATTGCATTCCTAGGGATATGGTTTAGTAGGGAGACGGGCACGGTTGGACTCCATGATCTCGGAGGTCTCTTATGATTCTATGATTCTATGATCCTTGTTTTCAAAATAGTGGTTTTGTCAAAAGTGGGTCTGAATGTGAGTGACGTCTGTTGCAGATCTTAAAGTCTTTGTTAGTCTTTTCTAGCTAAATGCTTGCTAGGATTATGTGAAGATCTGCTGCTTTCAACAGCTTTTATCTAAATATAAAAAGCTTAGCAACAGTCCTTTAAAGACTTTCAACTTGCTTCAGCTTTTGTTTCTGTCTCCTGTCCATGTGATGGTAATGAGAGCAGAATGCGTTCAACTGAAACGCCTTGGAGTATTAGGGCTTTCTATCAATGCAAACTTAAAACAATTAATTTACACACCTTCAATTCAGGGAATAAATATAGAGGAAAGCATTGCTAGTACTCAATCTGCACATTCTCTGGGCCACAACTTCAATGACTGCAGATTTTCACTGCTTCACCAGCTCATTGCACCATCTTCAGTTGGTATGGTCTACATCTGTAGAGATTGCTAGGCACTCTGAATTATTCATTTCTATATCAGTAATGTCTTCTTTTATTAAAATGGCCAAATGGTCTCCCATACATTTCTCAAAATTCCTCTCTGCCCTGAAAAAGAATCATAAAAAGCTTTAAACCTAAATAAAACAAGATTTTATTTTCAGAGTGATTGAGTTTTAATATAGCTGAAATGGAGTTAAAGCAAGAAAATAATCTTCTTTCTAGCTTTTGTTATCAGATCTGTTGACAAGAAAGAGTGGGATCCAATTTACCAACCACAGTAAATGGTATTACCCTCTAATACCTTCAGGGATTTTAAGGTGACTAGCTCACTTGGTTCCTAAAATTCTTACACAGCATGGGTGTTTTGGTTAAACTGTGGCACCAGTCTTGATTTTCATCATCTTTATCCTTAAAAACTATACCTATGTATTTTATGTAGACCAGAAAATGTCTTTTAGCTGTGTAATGTTATAATCCCTGCCTGAGTGTGTAGATGAAAAATGTCTTAGTAAGGGTGTTAAAATAAGGTGACCAGATTTATTTTTCTGGGAAAAAATCTGTCCCATAAATTAGGACTCATGGAGAATATTTCTAACAGTGGGTCATAATGAATGAAATGCCTCTGCTGGCCGTATTTGAGAGCACATCTTTTCTGTTAAGTGGCGTGATTTGAGAGAGGAGCTGAAGAAAGGATATCTGTCTTTTGCTCATATGTGACTAAGTTTGAAGCAATATGGTCCTAGAGCTGAAAGGGGAACATTCTGGCTACCAAGCAAATGTTTGGTACAAAGAAGGTCTGAGAGACATCTTGCCTGGATTGTGGGATAAATTTGACTATCTTTCACTGAGACACAGAAAGGAAAACTTTCTTGTTTTCAGTTCCAGCACTTTCTGCCCTGAAAATAGAGCATCTTTGAGCATTACAGGGCAGCCCAGCTCCAGCCCCAAATGATTAATAATTTGACAATTAGTGATTTAGAAGCTCGTGGAATCTTTTGTCTAACTGCAGGAGCTCTCTAGTGAGTGTGTAAGATACATAGTTTTCAAAGGTCTTTTGCTTAGCCAAATTGAACTTTAATTACACTGAAGAGGTTTGTTTCAGTACAGAGGCTATCCCTACTGCAAAATATAAGTTAACTTGTCTTGGTAATTTGGAAGAATAACAGCTTTTTGAAGAAAAGTTCACTGGATTTTTTTTAAGAGTTTATTCGCCTTTTTTCAGGAATCGACGCATTTAGCTGATTACCATCCCACTCCAAGTCAGCCTGTGAAAGGCATATATTTAGCAAGTGCCAATCCAACAACTGAACAAAAGCAAAACATTCACAGCATATAATAGTCAGTGTCAGGCAATTTTAATTGATGGTGCTACTAATCTTACAATCTGGTTTCTCTCTGTAAGTTCCTTGGTACAGCTGTGTAAAAATTATCTGATTTTGGGGGCTTCTCTGTTTTTGTTAAAAGAGAAGGACTTGATTTTGCATCCGCAAAGAACATAATTGTCAAAGGGTTAAAGCTTGGGAAAGCACTGTGCCTCCTGTCTAGGTACAAACGCTGAAAAGGAAGTGGTTCATTATGGTTAAAGTTGTGCTGGAGGAAAAGTTTCAGAGTTTTTTTTTATGACCTGGTTGGCATTTTGTGCCTACATAAAACAATGATTTGTAAAATTTTCAGTGAAAAGTTCCCATGATTTCTGTGATTTCTCCCTTGCTTAACTGCTCAAAATTTTGGTGCAGTGTAAGCCATTATCTAACTGGTGTCTAACAGGCAATGATGCACTCCATTGATAAGCCTACCTTTACTTAATGTCACATAAGTAGCTTATGTTTCCTTACCTCCTTTTGCTGCCTTTTTTTTTGTTGACTTTTTAGGTTCTTTTTTAATAATAATTATTCTGATAACCAAAAATGTATTTATTTTTCTCTGAACCATGTGAAGTCTAATAAGGGCCAGAATCCCAGTTCTGGTAAAATTTACACACATGCTTAGCAATTAAAGGTGTGCTGAACTTTAACCAAGTAGTTTACTCCCCAGAAGTGGATGAGATTACTTTTGCAATAGCTATGTATCTTACACATCTGAAGATCTGCAAGAAAGGACATACCTGATTGCTTCCCAGTTTGTGATGAGGGCTGATCACATTTCTTGAACTAATATAGCTTAGCAATAGAAAACCTTTAGACCTGAATTAAAGATGCAACTCTTACTTCTTCCAGTCATGCAGTGTTCTGGTTCTTTTTTTCTGGGCGTAGGCATTGCATGCTGAGCAGGTTTAAGTACTGCAGGTAGGGTCAAAGAGGGAAGGAGTCTCCACACATTGTGTGTCACTCACCTTCCACTTACATTCCTCAGGTTCCTTTAATAATTTCCCTTTAGCTGACAAAAAGAGGTAGCATAACAGCTGTGATACACAGAAAGAGTGCTGTAGATTGAATGTATCTCACTTTATAAAGATCATCTCTTGGTATTTAAAAATATGTAAGTGAAGAAAGACGTGCCCACTGTTCCAAGTGCCAGTTTTGAAAGATTTCTTTATGTTTTTCCTTGGTGAATGATTCCTGTTTAGCTACATATGTTAATGTGGCCAACATGGATGATAACACAATGGTCCCTGCATAATTCAAGAAAAAAGTGCACTAAGTAACATAAAGCTGTGGGTAAGTTAAGAGAATGCAAAGATGGAAGAAAATAGGTGAGTTTAAAAAGCTAAATGCTTGAAAAGGAGCTTTAGTAATCTGTGAGCACCAGCTCTTCAGTTGTCATTTTTATATGGGATGTTTGCAAGTTGCCTTTAATAATAACTTGACAGCTGGAAGAAATGTACTGTTTAAATATTAATCATTTCAGTTACACATTAAACAGTAGCATTCTTAATCTGAATATAAATATCAAAATTGTGCATTTATGCAAGGAGCACAGAGATGACAGATTATCTTTTACAGATCTCAAAGAATAAATAGATGATTTATGGCATAACTGTAAATAGTATCACTGGCAGTCAAGCACTGTCATCTCATTTGTGGTATCGGTGCCCTAACTTTTAGCAGGAGTCAGGTGCCTGTTGCTTTTGGTTGCATTTTTTTGCATAAATATAATTTAGTGTTTACAGTGTGGTATTTTGGATTTTTCTAAACTGTCCTGTCCAACCTTCAAGACTGAGATGTCATTAAGTTGTTGTTCCCTGTTTTCCGTGTGTCCTTTTCGCTCCCAATTTTGCTAAGCTGGTTATTGGTGCTGCTGGAGGAGGCTGCTTGTGGGAATGAAGCAGTTTAGTGCTGATGGGAAGTGACCAGTGCCCTGTTTAACTATTTTGCCTTTGCATGCTCAAGGAAGATGGAAACTTCAGCTTTGGCTGTTTCTAGTTTGCAGGTGTGGGCAATAGGAGGTGTGATTTAGGCTCATGAAAGCCACTGTGTGCACTTCTGATGACAGGATCAGCTTTCCTGGGAGGGAGGATGAAGTCCCAGGGCTTTACCTCAGGCAGAAGGTAGAAATGCGTCTGCCACTCATCCAGTCTGCATCCCAGTCTCTTTGGTACCAAACTTAGGGCCGTATTGTTACATTTACTGAGTGGATCATGAAAGCTAGAGATAAAAAAATCAATTATTTGCCCCAAAATTTACTTTCTTAAAATGTAAGGTCTGAATACCACAGAAATCTCTGGAGGCTCTTAAAGGAAGTAGATGTGACAGGGAAAAAAATACCTAATTTTGGAGTGCCTATTTAATGAGTCATGTACTACTCTACTTTGTACCTATTAACAGAATGCATGTTTGACCTTTCCTTTCTTTACTCTCATTGCCTCCCTCTTCTGTGATATCAAAGGAAGTAGATTTTACTCACCGCAGTATTTAATGTGCAGCTGTATACAAAAAACTTCAGGCAGCAAATAAAAACTGTATTTATAACCTGATTTCCTAAAAGCCTGTGTAGTATCAAAGCTGAGTTAAAAACATTGCACCTGAATTTTCTGTTAAGCATACTAAAATGAACTGGCCCAAACTGCCAGAGCCTGGTGTGAAGAAGGTCATCATTTTCTTCCATTTGCTTCTGTCCAGTAGCCAGTGATAATTCATCCTTTTTTTCATGGTGTCACTGCTAAGAGTCAGAACGGACATGAGGTGTCATGAGAGGCACAAAACCATAAAATTAAAATTACACTTAGTTTTCTCCTAAAAGCTTATACAATACCTCTCAAAATCTAACTTACATAAAAACTCTATATGGGCTAATGTCTATGGTGGAACGATTGGGGGGGATTTGTGTATTACTGTTATTAATGATTTGTGTGACAGGATGGTTCATTTTGGTTCATTTCAGAAAATAGATTGATTTTAGAATACAAATGTTTCAAAATTTTGCTGTTTGGGCTACTCAGTTTTGTTCATGAGCAAGTCCTGTGAAGTGTATTAATGCCAGGGATTTTCATGTGGTTGTATCGTAGTGACACTGAATCCCAATGGATGGTAGTTGCTACACAGTACTGGTAACTGATGTAATACATACTGATGACTGTTGCCTGTCAGAATGTTTAGAAAAGACTTTGTTAACTTAAAAATGCAGTACAGAATAAACTTCTCAATCTAAAATGGTTTAAGCTATTTTTTTAAAGCCAGAAATTAATATTAGGTATCTATTTGGAATGAAAATGTCCACTTCAGCATTTCTGACAGGAATTTTTAATGCAAATCTGTTCCCTGGTCTCAATCAGTTGAATTTCTGGTGATAAAACTTTCAGCACTGAGTTGGCTATCCCATCTTATTTAGAAAATCTTATTTTTATTAATTTTCTGGTATTCTTGTACGTATTTTTAAGTCAAAACTGATGTTATCAGAAATACACAGCCATGGTTATCTTAACGCCATTCTGTGGTGACAGCCAAGTACTGCAACATGGGGTGACCATATTACGTACCCAGGAAAGGTGGCCCTTGGGTTTCTTCCATTCAGACTCTGCTGTTGACCTGTTTGCGAGCACTGACATGGTCGAGGGTATATTTAGTTCAGAAGAATAGTCCTGGGCAATAAATACAAACTGTTCTTATTTCTGGCATGTTTTTCAGTTAATATAAGTAAAATTTTAGGCACTTCATTGCATTAACTTATCATGTAGGCCAGGCCCCAATACAGTAACAAAAGTCTTTGTCTTCAGTGTAAGCAACGTCTGCCATTTCAACAGGATTCCGTGCCTGTTCAGGTATCAAACTCTCAGGCCATCATAGTTGAAAACTGCTCTAGGCACCCACCCAAATTCTCCCACACACCTTGCTACCTAGGAATTTGCTTCCTCAGAGCCTTTGTGTCATCTCCAGCTGGTTGGTTACTGGATGTCCCACAGAGTTTTGAACTTGGGTCTGTGGATTCGGAGTCCGAGGATGGTCTTGTAGACTACCGATCCAAGTGAACCACCACCGATGGAAGAAAGAAGGTGTCCAGTATCTGAGGGAATTAGTAGTGGTAGTGGTGGTCTGCAGCGACCTAGACAACAACCAGGTCTCCAGAGATCTGGGTGACATCCATTACACGTGGACCATGTGTCACAAGTTAGTACAATACGTGCTAGTGTGTTATGCCAACACCTTGGTGATGATGGACTGGCTAGGTGTTGAGGCACTGACCATGGAGTAACTGTCCTACCAACTCTGGCAATTCAAAGAGAATCCATCTTCCTTCACAATTCTGTGGACCTATGTCTTGGCTGTGACTGCAGTGTCCCACCAAGTTTGGTGACTTGAAGAGTCTTGAGAAGTCTGAAGAGTCTTCCAGGAGGAGCAGCTATCAGGGGTGCTGAAGTGGGTGACAATGCCTTTACTGTACCTTGTGCTGTGAGGCCACTTGTTTTTCAAGGTCCAAACTGATATTTTGGGTGGTGGCATAGGCTTCAGGTGACATAGGCTAACATTTCTAGCCACCTGGTAGTTGCTTCCACCAGGGAAAGAACACAGCACTTCCTTGGTGGCTGGTTCACAGCAGTGGTCTGATATGGTTGATCTGCTAGACTTCCTCAAATTGATAGCCCAGCCACTATCTTCTATTCCAGGGAGATTTTAGTCACTTGATTAACTTGATTATGGAACATATTTCACATTCGTAGCCTGTGCAATAGCTGTCAGATCCACACTTTGATCAAGAGCCTGTCTGCATGTTGAATCTCTCCATAGGTGTTCCCAGGGACATATTTCATGGGCCCACTGAGCTAGAAATAGCTCACCATTCCCAGTCCAGGTCCACCTGAGCCACTTAATTTCTTGCCTTTTTTTCTTCTTGTTCAGTTTCTCTGTTTATATTAATAAAATTTCACTTCTTGAATAATTCATCAGCATTTCTTTTCCCCGTTTTTGCAAAAATGACTGTGTGAAAGCAGAGTTGTATGTACCTGTTACATTTTGGTTGCTGCTATTTAGTTTGCTTCATCTTCACTCAGGCAAATATGTTGGAAGAGTTTATGAAGATCTTGACAGTGGAAGGGCTGTGGGAAGGCTCACAGCCTAACCTGTGTTTTCCATAAGTATAAAAGTGATAAACTGAGTAAAAAAATGAACTCCAAAGAGTTCAACTTCCAACTTTGAAAAAAAATTGACACATTTCTCAATGGATGCCAAGTAGTTTTGCAAATGAGCTTAAATTGAAGTGAGTAGCACATCTAAAATGGTTGTGTTTAAAGAAGTGTGGGTATGTATGTGTGTGTACAAATATCTATAAAAAATTCTGCTCCTAAATAAGTCTTCTTCCTTTGTAGTTGTAACTACTGCTACATTGCCTGGTGGAAGACAGATAACAGGTATGTGAGGGTGCTGTGTTATTTTTTTCCATTGCTTTTATTTTTTAAAAAGTGCATAGGAAGATTGCTGCTGCTGTAACTTTTCAATTCATGGAGATAGTTACGAATATGTAAATTTTGCAAATTAATTATCCGTACCATCCTTGTGGCTTATTAACACATTCCACGGTGCAAATAGCATCAGTAATTTTCCAGAGAAAATGAAAATAAGGCCACTGAGATGACTCTGACTCTCCTTTCGTTGCAGAAATTATATTTACTTTTATTCTTTGGAAAGAAGTTATTAGTAGTATTCAGTAATGCAAGCAAAGCAGTCTGAGCCAGGAATTGTGTGCGTGATTAGCATTTCAGTAACTCCCTGTTTAACCAAAAAAATCTGGTTTTCCACAGAGACTTTTGGTATCTCTGATTTAACTTTTCTACAACAGTAGGAAAGGCTTTACAGAATGAGCGTATTGTAGTAACATTATAGGATGACTTTGAGTTTTGAGTGGAGATGTTGAAATACCTTAAGTATATTTTTTTAAAATACTATTTCATATTTGCAGCCACCAATTCTTTAGATAGTATTTCTGTGATAACTGTGACTTCACTTGTCTTAGATACTGTCAAAAATCACTCAGTGAATGAAAGGGCTAACTTTGAAGTTGATATGTGAACCAGATATCAAATTCCCTAATTTCTTTTTGATCAAAATACTGACTGTAACAACATCAAAGAGTTAGTGGCAAGTGTTTGCTATATAAATAGTTGACTGGCTTCTATCAAGATTAGAGATTCATACTTGAAATTAATTAGCTTTTTGTAATGCTGCTTTCTGCGGGATAGAAAGAAAGAACAGATATGTATGGGATAAATTTTAAGTGGCAAGTCTCAGTGTTATTATACAAGAGTTCTTCATGCCTAGCTGCAGCCATCCCAGTACGCATGCTTGGTTCCTGTTCCCAGAATTAGCGTGACACTCAGAGCAGGTATGCAGCTTTCAGACTAGTGTGGCTGCCTTGGGTCATTTATTTTTGTTTTATTAACAGTAAGCAGTGCAAACTTTTCAGTATTTCTTGAAAAGAAATAATCTTCAGTTGAATCCTATTCGAATTCATAAAAATTGTAAATTTTTTGATCAGAGATTGTTATGTCTTCCTTTTTTCACAACCTGGAAGTGTTCTAATAAGCAAGTGTTGCCCTCTTCTGGTGAATGCAATAAACTTTTGGTACTGTTATAGAAGGAAAGACTGCTGAGGATGGTTATGTGTGTCTGAAATTTCATTATAGTCCTTTTTTCCCCTTTTTTTTCCTATCTAAACCAAAACCTGCAAATTCAGAAGAAACAACTGCAACAACCTCTTCTGGTAAGAAAACCAGGACTTTACTGATTACTGCAATGTTTGTTGTTTCCTGTTAGATATATCTGCTTTTATCTGAGGTAATACAGAAAAGTTGTAATGTAAAGGAGTTCCAGCATTTAGTGTTTTCATTATTTATTTTTTGACTATAAAATTAATTTCTTCATTTCTTCATTCTCCTTTTTTAATGAAATAGCTTATGGGATCACTTATGGTTTGTGGCAGTGTTGCTTGGGGATAAAGTAGGTGCAAGTTGCTTCATTAGGAGCCTTTTGTCCAGTGGCCCAAAGAGTGAACTGGTGGCAGAGGAGGAACACTGTAGTGAGAGGTCCCTTACGTCTCCTCCCAGCCCAGCAGGTGTGCATATGTCATTTGATGCAGTGTGATATACCATGTACAAACATATGTGTGCACACACACACACAAGACTCTGATCATCTCTGGGACCATCATCTATGAAAGAATTTTTAACAAATGAAGAAGTAGACACGCAGAAATAGCTGTGTGAAAGCTTAGTGTGTACTGACATATTGTGCTCCGGAGAAAAGAAAGACACAAACACACACACTTTTGTTCTTTTACACATAGTCTTTCTCTGCGAATGGTTCATCTTTAACAACTGTAGCAAATTCAGCATTTCTTGTAGTTTATACCAAGCCAAATAATACAGATGAAGTCAGTATTTAGTTTTCATTCTGATTCCTCATATTTTGGCTGCATTTTAGTTGCTTTAGAAAATAATTTGTCTTCAGGATTGTTACTTAAGAACCAAATATGCTTAGGTTTTGCTCTGAGTATGGAATTAGGAGGGCACTTTTAAAAAGATTCAAAATGGCTAGACTAGTTGAAATAAATACAACGGAAAGAACTTCCTTTACATGTAGTGAAAAAGAGTGCTTTTTTTTCTTGATATGCAACTATCTGTATGTAGAGCCATCAACTTTTCTTTATTATATTGCTTCTACTAATGACAGTGATGCAAGCTGCTCTGGCCCATTTCAAAAAAGACAGTAAGTTGTTATACTGGAGTGATATAAAGACCTCTAACCACTTCATATTCCTGTGCTGACACCTAAAATATGCTTACCGAGCATATAATTCCTAAGCAATCTTTACATTTTCTTCTATTGTTTTAATGTAATTTTCTTTTTTTTTTAAACTTTTGATGTAGCTAATAAACCTTGCATCCTCATTCTATTTTATGGTTACTGGCAAAATTATCTTTTTTGAAGAGACAGTTTGCCAAAGCCAGTATGTCATCTCTGCTTATGAGTGTTGTGAGTTGGTGCAGTAAAAGGTTCTTGGGACTAAGCAGTTATTGCTATTGGATAAGCCAAATTCATCTGCATCTTCTAAAAGAATGGAACACATAAAAGGAACTTATCTGAAGGAACTTAATTACCAGCTGTTTGTATGGAGACACTCAGATTTTTTGAAATAATGTGAACATTATTTATAGTGTCTATATTGAAATAATGAAAAAATTCTTAACAAGCACTGCAGTTGTTCTTAATCTTGACCTTAGGTAATGAAAATTCATTTCCTGTTTGACGTTTTGCCTGCTTGATCTTTTTTCTCCAAAATTCATAAAAATAAAATATTGATACAATTTATACTTTTTTTTCTAGAATCCTCTATTGTTACTTTTATCACCTATCCTATTAATTCTTCAGGCAAGATTTTATTATCGTTTCTATTATTTACATTTAATTAGATTGAGATGGTTTTAGGTTTTTTAGATTTTTATTTTTATTGATTTTACTATTATTATTTTTTCTTCAGATATGACTTCAGAGGAGACTACACAAACTGCAGGTGAGAATTAGCATGAGGAGAATAAGTTCTGAGGGGAGATGTTTGATGCATTCAGGAAAGTTTGCTTTTTTTGCTCTTAAGAACTGAAATATTTAGTCCAAATTATTTTTTTACATGATCTTAAAATTTGTATTTGTCTCCAATCTCTGTTTTAAGTCTGCATGGGAATTATTTGGAAGTGTGTTAAACTGACACTGAGCAGTTAACCTTTCTGTATTATTCAAAATATTACACTGCTTACCAAGGCCCAGATATGGAGGTTTTTTGGTGTATCTATAGGTTGTATATTTTGCCTACGTTCTGATACTATTTGAAGTGTTTTAGAGATCTAAAATGTACACATCATTCCTTGAGGGCACTTATGTGATATAAGTTCTTGCAATGAGTTGCCAAATAGGATCAGTAAAGACTTGATGAGAAGAACTTGCTACCCCTTTTTTTCCTGATGTTTCCATTTGAAGACAAAGGAGTAGAGTCATCCCATATCACTACAGATTCCTTCACATGTGTATAGGATGTCCATGTCCTTCTTATGTTGGAAGCCCCAGAGCTGGATACATTACTCCAGCTGGGGTCTCACAAGAGCAGCATAGAGGGGCGAAATAACCTCCCTCAACATGCTGGCTGTGCATATAAAATAGTTTAAATGGGAATCATGCATTAAAAGCACTGCTTTCTCAGCTAAATAATAAGGTGCCTAGAGTTACTGGGTTTTGTGGGGATGTAAGTGTTTGATTGGATGGATCTCACTGCAAATGCTGCTTTTCCATTTCTGATGCTGAAAGTAATAACTTAATTCCCTTGTAAACGGTGATGTGTTTACACTTCTTCTGGAAAACAGCCTAAAGTAGAAATCAGGAAACATTTTTTTTGACATTTATTACATAGACTTCTTAAGTTAAAATGTGAAAAATTAATTTTAAAAGTTTTTTTTATTTTTTTACAGACACTCTCAACACTCCTGGTTATTATTCCACTGCAACTCTAGGTAGGATCTTTTATGCCTCTCAAAATTTAAGTTTGTGTGAGTTCAGAAAGTCTGCTCCCAAATATTTTAATAGGATCTTTTTCTTTGTATTATGGTGGTCATTTAAGCATTCAGTCTTACTTCACATTGATCTCCAGTCTGGTAGAAGGTCTAATACTACAATGCTTGCCTAGATAGCCATGTAAAGTTTGTTTATTTTATAAGTCAGAGAAGAAGGTTAGCACAAAGATGTAAGAAATGGAATCTCAGGGACTATGTTTACTTTAAAAAAAAAAATCTCATGCCTTTTAGTAGGTTGAAGGAGGCTGAATCTAGTCATGATGTTCTCATGGCAGGCCAGATCTATAGCAGTAGGCTGAATTTAATTTTTTATTATCCGTTTAGGAGCCTGGTAGACCAGTCAGAAAGCATTTGCACTGAATTACTGCAAGTGGTAGAAGAACTGACTTGGAGCCACACTGGCCAGTCTAATTTAACTGTGTGAATGTGACCTGCAGGAAGTTTGCAATGATGTTATCTGATAGTATTTGGGGGCTGGAAACGCTAGTGATTTTTGATCACTCTTTTATCCTGCACTTTTGTGCATTTTGGTGGCATGCTGAGATCCTAAGCAAGAGCAGGTGGCACAAAAATGGGTGGTCTGTAGAGAAAAAGGGCCTTCTGTTATCCTTCACTTTTGTGTTGCTCCTGGGTTTTGTCTTGAGCTTTTGTAAGTGTTGTTCTTGATATAGTTAATAATTTTTTACAAGTTATTTATGAACATTTTATTTCTTTAAGGATTATTTTTTTAAAAAAAATCAGTGTTTATACAATTTTCATAACTATTTCACTGGCAATTGCCAACACAAAAGGGAAGGCAAATTTACTTGTATTTGAATTGCTATCTGAAAAAATAGGTTTTTTCAAGAGTTTGAATATTTACCACCAGCTTGCAATCTATACCCTCTGATAGCTGCTTGCTGATGGTGTTAAAATTGATGAAGCATCAAAGTTAACAGGCAAATATTTATACCACAGAAAGAGTAAAAAAATAAAAATTTCCCACCTCATTTGGTACTAGCTAATGATAACATCAGAGAAAACAGCATTTGTGTTTTTCGTTAATGGAGGACAATCTATATTCTTATACCAAAATGTTTTTTATTTTGAACCATTTTGCTGTTTCTCAGCGTAATTGAGGAATCTGCTTAAGCAATGTGAGGAGAGTTGTGCTTGCCACATTGTTTTTATGAACAAGTGTAGGTACTTTTATTTTGTTTTTATACAACAGAACCACCTTGTTTACAGTACCTTCAATATCAGATCAGTGTTATTTCTTTGGAGTATAGGTAGTGTTAAAAAATATGGGAGCATCCAATTGCTTCCAAAAGCTTGCTATAACTAGCTAAAGATGTGTTCTACTAGATGAGAGTATGCATGTTTGCTGTCATTGTAGTTTGAATTCAATCAGAACTGTTATAGTTTTGTGCTATCATAAGTAGCCATTATAGGATACTCAGAACCAGATAATATGCTACCTAGTGATGGAATACTCTGATATTTGAAGAGCTATTTATGGTATGTTGATTTCTATTTTATTTGAACTTCAAAAAAGTAGAGACCACTTGCATGTAGGTCTTCTGTGGAAACTGTAACAGAAATTTATTCAAAATTAATTAATCAAAATTAGCATCTCTGAATACTAAGTCTTTGAAAGTGTCAGGGTAAGTGCCCTAGAGAAGTGAAACCTAAACAGTTTGGGAAATATTTCTAAAAGGTAAAGACTTTTATATTTAAAACATCGTAATGATTGCAAATATGGATGTTTGTCAGTACTGGATATAATTTCAATATATTTACTCACTAGATGGTTTTTTTTTCCCAAAAAAAACTATAGCTAGAGAAACCATTTTATGCAACATAACACCTGTGTGTAACTTTTCAGGTTAGTGGTTTTCATTTTCCTTTTTTTCTTACAAAAACCATGTCAAGCTATTTCCTGTTCTGAATAGTGAGAACACTTAGTTCCTCTGTAAAAGCTAGCTCTGTAATAAATTTTCTTGTGAATTTAGGGAGATTGTATATAACTTCTGAAAAATTAATATAAAATGTATGTGTGTATTTGAAAGTAATGTTTAGTCTATTGTATTTTTGATCTTTGGTTTCTTATCAAAGGCTGCACAGTTGCAGATAAGAATTACAGGAAACTCCTATGCTATGACAGAAGCTAATGCCTGCAATATTGAGCGTAGCTGTATCAGGAATAGGAGTTGAAATAAGGTTCAGGAGAATTATTGTAAAAGCCTGCGTGTATTCTAAAAGTGTAATGTGACTGAACAGGCAAACAAAGGAAATGGAGAGGGCAGTGTTAACAAAAAAAATGTTGATATACATTGGTGTCTCCCAAAACACTTCGATAAATGGCTTCTGTGAGAACTACTTAAGAAAATGAAGTCACTTCTGCCAAGTAGCCATATGCTGAGTACTGTATAGACAAGAAAGAGGCACTCCCCCCCCAAAGTTGCCCTAATATATGATTTGGGTGATGTTGTGTGTGCATCCCTGCCTGGGTCTTTGTAGCTTGCACTGAATGCATGGCTGCAGAAAGAGTGTCCTAGAAATTCCTATGTATCTCCAAAATGGGCCTACCAGCTCTCAAGGCTGTTGAATGAAGCTGTGGATTATGGTATCCTGAAATAATAATAATAACAGAATAATATTCAGAGTATCGCTTTGCCTTTACCCACACTTCTTACTCTTGTTGTGGTGGTTAGAGTTGTATTAATAGTCATGCACAGTGCAATTTTTCTATTTTGGAAAAAAAAAGAAATAGATATATAAGGAATTTAGAGACAACCAGCAAAAATAAATATACTGAAAATAAGGAAGCTATTGGACTAGTTAATTTGTGGAAACAGTAAATGAAGATATGGAAGAACAATTGCAAAAATAGTGAATGATCAGAAAAGCTGGTGTAAGTGTTCTTATTTCCCTTCTATTGTAACACAAAATGGTGAACTTTTAAAATCTCTAATATACATCATGTGCTTTGGTGTTGATTTGCTTAACTTTTTTGCCTTTTGTTTTTAGTGTTCTACGTGGGGAGTGTAAAGCTGCAAGCAAGTGAAGAAAGTAACACGTCCCTAAATGTAGAAATAGTAAGTGTTCTCTCTTTTAAAACTTTATTATAGGGACAGTTTCTTTGTCTACCCTTAAAATACCGGTACCCTGACCTGATTCTTATTATGTTTTCTAAACTTTTATTTTATTTCAAATACAATTTGCAGTACAAGTGAATATTTGCAGTGGATATTTCTACTCTCTCTCTTTTAGAATTCCAGCTAAGTAAACTTCCTACAGTAAGGGCCTATATTGTCTATATAGCCACTGAAGTGAGTGAAGCCCTGGGAAGTCTGGAGAGAGGAACTGCCTGATTATGAATCTACATTTAGGCAAACAGGATGTTCCTTTAGAGATTAATTTAGGCTCTTCATTTTAGAAAGCAAGCATCACTGGATGGCAGCAATGTGGGCATAAATTAAGTTGGATTGCATCCTGGGAATAATTCATGTTGAGACTCTCACAAATAGGGTAGGGTGTCCTATTTTTGGCATGTGGTTAATCAGTTAGAAATTTTGCAATAGGCCTCCGTGACACAAGTGTGTCCACTTACATAACGCAACTGAGATGTAAGAGGACGATACCATGCAAAACAAGAACCGTATAGAGTATTCAGTATCGAGGTAATACTTTGAGGATGAGAATGTTCAGTCTGAAGTGAGGAAAAAAAAGACATTTGCTTGGAAAGGACCTTGTATCTTTCTTCTACAGATCCCTGCTGCACTCAGTCTGAGATTTCATATGCCAGTGGCGCGCATGAGAGTAGTCAGCAAAATCACTGCAGAGAGCATTTCAGACTATTAGAATGTATGAAATGAACATTTTTTTTTAAGGCTAAAAATTACTGATTTTGCTTAGCTGTGGAATCTTGATTTCTAACAGATTAATAACATAACCAGCAACGATCAAGCTGCAAAAATAATTGCAGTTCCATCAACTACCCCACAAGAACTGAGGTAAGTAATTGTGAATAACGATTGAAATCTTTGTTATATTTGATAAAGATGAATTGAGACCTTCCATGTGGATCGCAGACTGTTTACTTTGCATCATTCCTGCACTTTATAAATTAAAAATTTCGGGAGTTGTAAGTTATTGTTGTTTAACAAAGTTCATATCGGTTATAATAGTCTTAGTCTTGTTTTATGTGCCACTGGAGTTTGTTTTAAGAAATGGTAGACTTGCTGGTTTTCTTTTAGGCCCTTCAGTTTCCTTGGGGCTCAACTAGGCCCAAGGCCCTTTTTGTTTATATGCTGATGACCTTAATAATAGAAATAATAGTAATGATATTAGTAGCAGTAGTAGTAGTAACAACAACAACAACTCCTAAGCTGATGTGAGCTGTGGGTTGTTGAGAATGCCAGTCTGGCTGCTGCTTTTCATGAGTAAATGGGGTTTAGAATTTCAGGGATTAAGTCTGTCTCATAGGAAATTGGAAAGTGAACTTCATAGCCGCATGTTTTTAATACATACTCTTAGACTCATATCTTTAATTTTATTTGGTGTAGTTTCTTCTTTCACAATCTTTTTAAGGAAAAGTTTGAATGAGTGAATATTTACTGCTATTACTAAATCATACCCTGAAAATCAAAAAGATATAATACTTCTACAAGTCTGTTTTTGTACAAGAAATCCATATTTGCCACTCATTCTATTTCTGTGGCTTTGAGTATAAATTCAGAATTCTGTTCCAAATGCTTACGTGCCAAAAGGCAAATTAAAATTTACCTTTTGCTCTTTCAAATAACTTCTAAGGAAGTGAATTGTTGTTAAAATATATGGTGACAGAGTTTTAAAATTAGTTTGTAGAGTGAATAATAAAAGGCAATTTTAAAAATATTTAACCCTTTGAAAAGTGGGTTTACAATATTAGAACTGGCATGATTTTAAAAAATCACTGATCAACTGGATATTTTTTTCCTTAGCAATTGCTTCTTCTTTTCATTATATTGTTGTAATTGTCTTTAGAAACATAACTAGAAATCCTCCATAATGGCAACTTTTTACTTTACAGAATTTCAGAGTTCAACAAAACCTTGCAAGCACTAAGTGAGGTAAGGTGACTAATTGTTGATACTGTTTGGAAAACATTTTTCCAGCTTCGTTCTGATAATGTCATTATTTAAATATCAGTCCTATTTTCTCCTGACGGAACAATTTTTTTTCTATTTTCACTTGTCATTACAGTCCTCTGTTATGGAATGCACTGCAGAAAACCAGAGGTTTGTTGTTAATTTTTTAAATGTTTATAACTTTAAAAGCTCATATATTGTCTGGTGATATATCAAAATACAAACTTTCTAAGAAGTTAAGTTTGAGAAATAGGCTGGATAAACATATGTAGGCTAACGAAGAAATTCTGATCCCATTATTCTCCTACCATTAGTGATTTTTTTTTTCCCCAATTAAACTGTATTGCTTTTCATTAATCTTGTGGTGATGCATGGGCTTGTCTGCCATATTTCTTCTGCATCTTTATATTAGCTGAGCCATATAGCAACTTAATCCAAATGGCTATGGTATTTGGGACCGCTAAACTTCCAGAACTTGTGAATACCATGCAATCATTATAAGGGAGTTGATTCAGTTCCACAGTGCTGTTCTTCAGCTTGAGAAACCAGGCATCCCCAGGGCAGGGAAGTCCGAGAAGGCAACCACTTCAGAGCTTGGAAGCCGTGGGGTATCAGAATGGCAAAGCTGCTCCACAGAGGTGGTACTGGAAACCCTGAAATGTAAATAACATCTGTCAATTTAAAATTGTTTCTGACCACTAAATTGGTGGTCTTTTAAACTGATCAGCTTGGAACACTATATTCTAAAACAAAATATGGAACTTCGTTTCCTGAAATACTTGAAAGTTTGATTTATCTGCCTGGATTAGAATGAAAGAAAAGACCAAAACACTCAAACAGTAATTGACAGGAAGTCAGATCACACCTTAATGTCATGTACTGGCAGTAGTTGGGGTACTCTTTTTGTTCTTTTTAGCTGGCAGGAAGCTTCATCTTTTGTGTTGCTCTTTCATTCACCTGTTTTTGAGTTTGCTGAACATGAAGAATTCTTACTGTAGATTTGCTAGTTTAGGCAGGGTTTCAAGTCACCAACCCATAATTTAAATGTGTTGTTACATGCTTCAGTGGGTCATTTAAGCTCTCTCTAAAGTCAAGAGAGAGAACACTGGCTTTCCCCAGGTGATGGAGATTTCATATACACTGACAGCCACCTAGGACACCTGTTGGTTCCTCTCTGGAGTTTCCTTACAGTAAGAGTGGAGATAATGTTGTTAGCTTTACAAAATTATCAACTCTTTCATGGCTAACATTAATAAGGGAGGACCCCATTAAAAATCGATAGTGTTTGTATAGAAAAGAGAAAACAAGCTGCCACAAACTGATGCATTGCTCTTCTGTTTAGTCTAGCATAGTGTTTTGTGTGTGTGAAAAACATCCCCAAACCTAAAAAAGCCTAGGAAAAGTGTGATTTCATACTTAGCATTTGATGTTAGTTTCATGCACTGTAAAGATGAGGCAGATGTTTTTTAAGTCTAAAGCTTTTTTTTCTCATTATAGTATATACTGCAACTTCATAATGAAGCTGGCTGAGAGACAGAATATAAGCAGTTTAACAGACAAAGTAAAAGTAACACAACTTGGTAAGTTTTGCTTTAAATACAGTCTCATCACAGTTATCCTTTCAGATTAAATTTCATATATTTACATGTGACCCTCATGTAGCTAGAAGAAAAGATTATTACTTATTTTTTTCAGATAGAAATAATTTTTTGTTGAACAATAGAAATATATCAAAAATGCATCCTTCTGATTTTTGGGTGAGAAAGCAGAAGATAGAAATATGTTTAAAAAAACTTTGGTATAAAATTGCCGACTACATTAATAAAGCAGACTTTGAAAGGATTAGGTGCAAAATTACTTGAGAACATAAATGTTAGTGAAATGGCCATGTGATTTAAAAAAATTCATAAGGTAGCTAAGCTTTCTTAGTGATATTGTGATAGGATGGAGTGGTGAGTGGAGTACAGTTTATCTCTTTGTTTCAAAAGATGTAACTTTGCATTTTGTTTTGTTTACAATAACAAAAGAAAAAATATGTACTTGGCAGGCGTCGAGTAACAATCTGGGGTATTGCAGTATTCTGACTGGTGAAGATTAAGTTTTTTTTTGTTTAAATTGTATTTGAAAAACAAAAAATCAATTATGCAATATACACTATTATTTAAAAAACATAAACCATATGCTTATTTGAATATTCTGCATAACAGTATTTGCAATTTTTATGCTTCAGGATAGACTAGATTGATGCTTTTTTGTCATCACAGGACAGTGCTGCTGTTCATCACTGAAGCATTGTTCGTTGACTGCTAAAGAATTACAGATGTAGTAAGTACAAATACAAAATCTGAGTTGCTTATTTCCTAGATTTCCTAATGCATTAATATAGTCATCTTCCATGTTACACTGTAATAACCAGAAAGGAATTCACAAGCACAACCTGACAGGCATTTTCCTGTAGAGCTCTCTCCCTATTCTTTCCTCTTCCATTCCCTTCTCTTCCCTTTCTTTTTTCCTTGCCCCCTTTTTTCCCCCGATGCAGATAGCTTTTGTGTTCAGCACTAGATCACCTCCAGAATGGGCAGCAAGGGCAGTAGGAGTATTTATAGATTTGATAGTTAGTAACTACAGTAAAATAGAATGTAAGAACCCTCAAAATGTCATGAAAATCATATTTGTTACTAGAGCATGAAACATCCAGTCTGATTGATTTTAAACTATATGCTATTAGTAGTATGTCTATACTATTCATATTTATTCTTCTGTTATAACTAATTTTCTTTAATATATAAACAATGTTAAATTTAACTTCTTTTTTTTTTTTTACAGTACTATACAAGTGCCACCTCATTCTTTATGGGTTCCTTTCCCTCATTCTCATTCTCTCCATAGAAAGACTTCCCCCAAAACCAATACTTTTATTTCCCCCACTGTGCTTTATACCAAAAAAAACCCCACAGTTAGACCACTGATCCCACCATTCACAGACATTTCTTTTTCTGGAACTCTCTCCACATCTCCCAAAACAGATCCTTTCTCTGAAACTTCTACCATGTCTACTACTGAAACTTCTGTGTCTTCCACCAGTGTTACCCCTACACTTCCCTCTTCTGAGACTCTTGCTCAACCTACCATGCCAACTTTTCCTTCCATAGGTTCTAAAAAACCTGTCAGTATTTCCACACCTGCTACAAGTTCTGACACTAATGCTGGTTTCTCAATTAAATATGATGCTGCATATGTTAGCAAGCCTGTTACAATTTCTCCTTCTGTAGGTTTCACTAAACATTCTGCAGTTTCTTCTTCTGAGCTTCCCCCCAAACATCCAGTATCAATTCCTCCCGTTGAGGCTACCACCAAACCTGTTGCACAAATTCATCTTGCTACAGATTCGACCCCTCCTATTTCTGATAAAAATATTGCTACAGCATCTATTCTTCCCCTTACCCCTCTCACAATAACTTTGACCCCTACTGTTAGTCCTACCAACCATTCCATCTCAGCTTCTCATCTCCCTCCTACTGCTGATGGCCACCATAGCCAGCCTAATGGGAGTACAGGTAAATATGACAAGTAAAATGATTTTTTTTTAAAAAGTCAAGTGCCATACACTGAATTTGCTTTTAAACTTTATTAAACAAGATTAGATAGCTGAGACAACTCTCACAAGGTGTATACTTAAAATACATTCTGAGGGCTTTGGGCATGATGAATGATACCTCATCCTACAAACTGGATGCTATCTGTGAAAGACAGATATTGTGCTAAGTTCCCAACAGGTACCTTTGGCAAAAGAAATTAAGTCACAGAACCAGGTAGCATTTGTTTTACTAAGCTAATTTTTAAAATAGTGCAAGTCAATGTTGGGTCTTCCTTTAAATATTGTTATTGAGTAGGAATATTCTTAGTGGCTCTGTATTTCTGTATGAAGATTGTACAAATCTTCACAAGTTTCTTTCCAAAATGCTGATATTATCTTGGTTTTATTCTACTTTCAGGCATCTAGTAGCTAAAAATCCAAAATAATACATTATTTAGCAGCACTAATGTGTCATCTAATGTGAGGAACCTTGTAGTCAATGAAAAGAGAGATTAATGCCAGCTATTTGAAACCTTGCTTTATGTTTTCATAAGGTTTTAAGTATTTCTATCTGCAAAGTAGCTGATAGGAAAAAAGGGGATTCTGTCTTACAAAACATGTTGAGAGCCCTTGCAAGTGGTGATAAGGTTTTTTGGTCAACAGAACTGCTTAATTTTTCTGCTTCTCAAAGTTTACTTCAGATGTTGCAAGCAGCGTTTACATAAATGCACAACTTTTCTTTTGTCGCAGGAAAGATACTATCAGCTACCACATACACAACTTCTGTATCTACCAGCATTAATATCACCACAGCTGAGCTAATTGTGTCCAAAATAGAAAATGATTTAGCAGCGGGAAAAGTAGAGCCAGAAGATGTTGAAAAGATGGTTAGTGAGGTTAGCAAAGTCCTGACTGCTTCTCACCCGTTACCACCCCAAATTTCTAACAGGTAGGTCATTCTAGCAATAAATTAAAGGTATGTTATATTGACTGTCTTGATAATTTGGCTTCAGCAACTTTCATCTTTTCATAATCAAAATCCAATTGAATATTTCATGTTCTTTAATGTACTTGTACAAAACAGAAGGATTATTGTGCTGGTGTTACCAGCTGTACTGTAATATAATGTCATGGAAAACAGTGTATTTTTTTTGTGTTGACATCACAATAAGTGAGCAGAGTCAGATATATTTTACACTATACTTGGATTGCTGCTCCAGAACTTCAACTTACCTTAGAATTTTGAGTGTATGTGCTCGGTAATACTAAGTATCTCTTTTTCTTAACAGAGTTATAAAACTGGTGGATTATATTGGCTTAAAACTGAACTTTTCAGCACAGTCTGCTGCTTTTGCCTCCCCTTCCTTGGCTCTGGCAGTTGTCAAAACCAATAGCATTCGCTCCACCCAGATGTCTTTTGCTGTCCAGGACTCTGCTGATCTCCAGGTTAAGCACTGATAATTCTAAACACTTATAAATTCTTTAACATTTCTTTTTAAGTATTTATGTTGTTTAAGTATTTAGTATTTAGTTTTAGTATTTTATGTTGTTTAAGTATTTATTATGTTTCTATATTTATATGCAACACGAGTTTGTTCTGTGTTTATATCACAGTTCCAGGATCTTTTGTTTAGGTTAATTCCAGAGAAAAAATATATATTTTTTAAGCCATCCATAGCTTTTACTTCAATTTTTTCTTGCGTAAATAACTGTACATAAACAACAAATTTAGCAGAATCTGGCATTCGATGAATAAACTGGTATAGAGGGTACAACCAGAATGCCAGAAGGGACTGAATGCTTGGCAGAATAAATTTGCCTCAAAACCCCTGAATCATGAGTCACTTCATCACCCACCCTAACGGTGCTGAAATTTGTCCAGGAACATTGCCAGATGGCTTAATCTGTTGGAAGGATATTAGTTGCACAGGGTTCCAGGAAAGAACTATTATGTTGCTTGGATAATGACATTCATACAGTTGTCGCTCATGACTAGTTGGTCTCACCAAGAAAGAATTGCTTAGAAAGTTTGGATCCACTTTGTTTCACTCAAAACCTTCTCCTCATTGAGGAAATATTAATCTGGACAATGCTAGCCTTGGAGGCTTAAGCAAGGAGAGATGGAAGATTCTAGACAAATTTTGGCACATTCTGTCCTCTCAGAGAAGGAAATAACTTAAATGTAGCATAAGCCATAAGTAGTACTGGAACTGTTCTTTAATACTGAAAATGATACATGATGTTAACATTTGAGTTCTTTTCTATTTTCTTAGCAATATGTGGTGCATGAATGTGAGGTGACTGGGAGGTGGTAGTACCTAAAAACAGGTATTTACTAAGTAATAATTTTCTGGAAGTCTCATGGCACTGGCAATGAAATACAAAGAGTTTTCAAAAAGTATCATCTAGTTGAAACCAGGGCAACAGGAATGATTGCGTGGAATGGATTTGGGATTTCTTTGGTGGCTGTCTGTGATCTCCAGAGTGGGTTGTGAGTACCCCAGGGAGTGCACATTACGGTCCACTGAGGCGCAGGAAGAAAATATTTCTAAATGATTAATAAATAAAAAAATCTATTTTAAAAATAACAATATTTAATCTTTGTCTCATCCTTTAAAAATTTCTAATTTTGTGTATATTTTATAATGTGCATAATACATAGTACATTAGTGTATGCATATAACATAAATGGGTATATATATTTTGGAATGTATGCTCACACAATTTTTAGGATGTGCACGATAAAAAAAGTTTGGAGACTACTGGTCTAAACAGAAGAGTTAAACCATATCGTTAGAGTGCTGTGGGGAGCTCACACTGTTATCCCTGCTACAGCCATTTTTTGAATACACAGCTAATTCCTTTCTTCAGTTCTCCCAATGTTTCATATCTCTGAGACAATGATATTTGCATGTAAAGTGAGTAATGTGCGACAGGAAGACCTTTGAGATTTTGTACTAAGGAAAGCTCTCTGTCCTATAAGTACAGCACAGAAAATTAGGTGAAAGTTCATATCTTTTTTTTTGTCATGTTAAGTCACCATGCTCTTGAGATACCTATCCATTTTATTTGTGTCATTTTTGCCAGATGACCATAAAGCTAGGGTTTATGTTCTTAGATTCTGCTTAACCTACTGTAGATTAAAACCTATTAATAAATAATGGCTATTTACAGTTTTCCTGAATTCTGGCATATGGGGTCTAAAGATTGTTTGCGTTTGCAGGCTTCTACGCTATGAAATGTTAATCTTTCTACACAGTTACTAGGCCTGCCTAGGTTGTTGCTCTTCAGCTTTTTCAAATCAGTATTACCCACCACAGTGATGTGTTATGTCCCTGGAAGCAAACGGGTAAAGCCAGAGTATTTTCAATGGCAGACACACCTGAAATGAGCTGCATCCTTTTCAGGCTTGCAGATGCTCTTTATTCATTGGAGCAGGAGAGGAATGACAGAGCAGTAGTACGTTCCTGACATTGATTACAGAGATGTGTATTTTGAAGCTCTAAACTGAAAAGAAGTAATAATTTAATTTTTCTTTAGTGACTGAAATGCAGCATAATCCTTGCATTTATTTTTCAGGTTTCTCTAGGTGTTAATGCACTTCATGTTTTAAATAATCTTGGATCAATTACACTTCCTTCATCATTGCTGACAAATTTACATCCTGAAGAGCTGGACTTGGCTTCTAGAATTATATTCAACTTCTTTAAAAAGACCACTCTATTCCAGGTATCTTTTTGATTGTCTGTTCATAAGAGTTCTAAACTTAAGCCTAAAGTGAAATAAAATATGAATGGCTTTTCCCACAAAACACATTTTGAAGCTTTCTGACTTAAAAAGTAGTTGGTTTTGCCTAGTGCTTACTACGCATAACTGAGTTTGTGGGTGCTGTGCTCTACTACTGTTTCCTTTTAAGATTTTAAAATCTGATTATTTTTTTTGTCATTCCAGGACCTGACCTTGAAGAATGCATCTTTAATCAGCAATGTTATATCATCAAGTGTTGCTAACGTCACAATGAGAAACCTAAAGGCAAATGTTACTGTCACTTTACAGAATATCAAGCCTAATCAGGTATGATTTACATTTTGGGAGACTTAAAATTCAGTTTTGTCACCTCCATTTGAGTTCTGTAGAAGAAGTGCTGTGCTAAGAATACAGATTGGTTGGTTCTACTTTACTAATGCAGAGATTTCATCTCCATCTGAACTTTCAAAATACCTCATCTTTGC
Source organism: Dromococcyx pavoninus (assembly GCA_033558185.1). NCBI lineage: Eukaryota > Metazoa > Chordata > Aves > Cuculiformes > Neomorphidae > Dromococcyx > Dromococcyx pavoninus. Next base: position 1,078,911 of record JAUMJL010000409.1, on the reverse strand, counting down.
TTATTTATTGGTAGTATAATTTTTTGTTCTCAGATTGTCACTTATCCATCCAGATTTATCTTTCCTACCTTTCTGTTGGCTTTATTCTTCAGAGAATAAAAAAATCTTTGATGAAAGCTGGACAGTTGCTATGGAGATGCTGCAGTCATAACATTTGTAGGTACTGCCAGGCCTGAAAACAATAGGTGTCCTTATTCTTAGGGCAAATACTGTTCCTTAATCTGGAACACAGGACTGTGTCATCTCGATGTATTAGAGCTCATATACAGTATCTCTTTCCTGATTGAGCATCTTCTATCCTATATCTTATAAAAGTTTAAAAAGCTAAAATATTCTAAACTGAAAAATGTAGGGATTCCGCTAACGTACCTGAAGGTTTTTCCCTAGATCTGACTTAGTGTAGTCTTTACTTGTGTTAATATGAGTGAATATTGAGATACAACTGTAGAAATATTAGTTTTCATAGCAGTATAGTGTATTACTGCTAGTCTTTTTAGGATTTTCATGTGTGTGTGAAATCTATATGTAAACCTTTAACATCATAGTAATACAAAGTGATGAAATGTTTAGCATCTTTTCACATAGATATTGCAACATTAATCCATTCTATGCACCTAAATTCATTCTGTAAAACAGGTATATTTAATGTATGCAGTATTTATTCTTGACTGTATTTTGTAGATAATTCATAAAAACCTTAAGCATAAACTCATAGTTCAGTAAAACATCTTTTGTTGTTGTTGTTTGCGTCCTAAACAGGATAATTCAACAGTTAGATGTGTTTTCTGGGACTTCAGTAAAAATGGTAAGTACTTGATATCACCAAAGATATGCTGTTTTAGCTATGTTACCTCATGTTGATATAAATAAAGGCTCTAATAAATAACAAAGCTGTTTTCTTTAACAGGTGGACATGGAGGCTGGTCATATGAAGGCTGCATAGTTAAAGAAAGTAGAGTAAATGAAACAGTCTGCTCATGCAACCACCTGACAAGCTTTGCAGTTCTGATGGTAATTACTTAAAAAATTATGCACTTGCACCCTGATTCAAGAACACATTTAAGCATGTGTTATCTTAAGCAAATGAGTATTCAGTAAGCACGTACCACCCAGGTTCTGTTCACTTCTGTGTTAGTACATATAGCCATACAAGTAGTTATGTGCTTAAGCTGCCTGTTGAATGGGGCCCACGAGTTCCATTGGTGCAAAAAAATCCTGAAGGTCTTATTAAGTTGCATCTTTTACATTTAGGCAGTTGTTTATATTGTAGGAAACAAAAATTAGGATACATTAAATTTAAAACAGGTTTTTAATCCAATGGAAATTTACTATTAGAATAATAGCGCCATAGAATGTCTCAACTTGGAAGGGACCCGTAAGGGTCATAAAGTCCAACTCTGTGCTTCTTGCAGGACTAGATTGGCTTTTCTGTTTTTCAGATAACGTTTTATAAGATCCATGATGAAAAGAATGTTTTCCCTTTTTTTTTTTTTAATTGCAGAGGGAAAGGTGCATTTGGGGGGATTTTGATCTTTATTCCATTTAATAAATGTGTTCTCTGAAATTAATTTCTGTTTCCATGTTAGGACTTGTATGGAAATATTCCTTCAAATCCCACGCAAGAATTGGTACTGACACTTATATCCTATATAGGCAGTGGCCTTTCTGCAATTTTTCTTTCTGTTAGTCTTGTGACCTACATAGCCTTTGAGTAAGTACCTGTTCAACTAAGCTTCCATTATTTTTCATTATGATTGCTTGTAGTCTTTGCTGCAAAGTCCCTTCCAATAGTTATGGATTCTGCCTCTCTTAATAAAGCACACGTTTGTCCAGTTTACCAGGAAGGTGTTTGTCTGTCTTCAGGAATGTCAGTTTTGTAGACAAGTGGATTAATTTTGAGGCTGTATGTAGTAAGAAGTGAAGAATTAGCGCTCAGATATTTCATAATGGTTTATCACAACAGAAGTGAAGGAACATGTTTAAGACAAAACATATACAGAGCAGTGCAGGATAATAGCATTTTTAAATGCATTTGTATTCTTTGTTGTTTATTGGAATGTTTTGTTACGTTTGAGCCTTAACTGTTGAATTCTCCATACTATGTTTTGGAAATCCTCCTTGAAGTGGAGGTTTAGTTTATAATAAGCAATAAGTATAGGTTTATTCTCTAATTGCCCTCTCATCAAAGACATGTTTCTATCAAGGTTTTAAAAGCCCAGTCCAAACCCTAATTCCTTTTAGCAATAAAGATGAGATACATCTTGTTTATTGGGAGGACTGTAACAAGGAGAAATCCAAGATATAATGTAAGAAAAAATAAAAATCATGGTACTAAACTCTAAGAATCCTAGCTTGTAATCTTATTATAGCAAACTTTATTCATACAGACCATTAATTTGGAAATCTTTTCTAAATTATTCTCTTCATGTATAAAAACAATATATGAAGCATTGTATATGAATCAAAATAGATAAATATCTTTTTTCTTGCATTTGTGCACTAAGGACTACAAGAGAGTGAGTAAGCCAGAAATCAACAGGCAACTGTTGTACTTTCACTAATTTGTTTGGGTTTTTTATAGGAAAATCCGGAGAGACTACCCTTCCAAAATCCTTATTCAGCTGTGTGCTGCGTTGCTTCTACTCAACTTGGTTTTCCTCCTTGACTCATGGATAGCACTGTATGATACACCAGGCCTGTGCATTGCAGTTGCAGTATTGCTTCACTATTTCCTCTTGGTTTCCTTCACTTGGATGGGTCTAGAAGCTTTCCACATGTATCTGGCCCTTGTGAAAGTCTTTAATACCTATGTCCGGAAATACATTCTTAAATTTTGCATTGTTGGTTGGGGTATGTATTTTTTCCTCCTTTGGATGTAAATGGACTTACCAAGAATTTCAGTGAATGTGACACAGTTCAGATATTAAAATGAAGCAGTCATTAAATGTTATGACCTTGCAGTGACCAAATATTAATCCGTAAACCCGATCCTGTATATTGCACCTTTTAGAGATATAGAACTCCCCTCCCAAACTGTAGAACTGAGACTGCTGCAATGCAAATTGATAGTAATTTTTCCTTGTGCAAGTACAATGGAACTAATGTTGAATGTGCATACTTCCATTTCCATCTATCCGATGGATGGCATCAGTTATATTTTGAAAATAAATGCCTATAAGTATATATATTCTATTTTTGGGATAGTACTGTTGCTAACAAAAGTAGTATCCTGGATAAAGGATGAAGAGATTCTGGGCCTGATTATCCTCTTGAGTAAACATTAGTGGAGGCACTAAGACCAATAGAATAGGAATGGAATAGAATAGATATAAGAAAAAAAATCAGGTATCCTGTATTTGATGTTTTAAATCAGTTTGAGTATTTGTTGCCTTATTCAGAAAGGTTTGAAGTTGGCTGTGAAGAGAACCTGTGTCTTTGCAAGTTATGCTCCTGAGCAGTTTGAATGCTCCAGTTTTTAGTTTCTTTCAGACAGGTTGTAGTCAACAGAATTCAACAGACAAATTTCAGAAACAAATTTTAGATTTCACAGAAAAATATAATAATTTCAAGTCCTCCTAATAACTGTCCTTGTCATGTTTTTCACTAATGTGTTTGTTTGTAATCTTTTAGGGTTACCAGCACTAGTTGTGTCCATTGTGTTGGCAGTATCACCAGATAATTATGGACTTATAACCACTGGGAAAGTTTCAATAAACAGACCTGATGAATTGTGAGTTAAAGGGAGATGCTTTTGAGGGAGGTAGGTGGGAGGAAGGTCCTACAGGATTGCTCTTCATTAAAGTAAAGGTGGGGAAGTAAGCAATGGGGGAGCTTTGAAATGGTCCAACTCTACCATATGCCATGTGTTTTGTGGTTATTGCCTATGTGAAAGCTCTTACCCTTTGGCCAAAAAAACTTTTTACTAAAGAGGCAAAAATGGTTTGCATGTGCAACAAACTACACCTTTATCTCATGTTTATTTTACTTAATTTCTGGTTTTGATAGTTGTTGACAGACTGTTCTTGTGTTCTAGCTGCTGGATTAAAAATAGAATTGTCTTCTATATTACTGCTGTTGGATACTTTTGCGTGATATTCCTGATCAATATCAGCATGTTCATTGTTGTGCTGATCCAGCTCTGTCGTATCAAAAAGAAAAAACAGCTTGGTGCTCAACGTAAAACCAGTATTCAGGATCTTAGGAGTGTTGCTGGCCTCACATTCTTGTTGGGAATTACTTGGGGACTTGCTTTCTTCACAGTAAATGACGTATTTACTTACCTCTTTACCATTTTCAACACTTTGCAAGGTAAGGCTATCCTTCCTGTGACAGCCCATTGTGTACAATATAATGAACAAATGTACATGTTTGGAAATGACGTTTTCTTGATTTATCAATAAAGATGTAATTTTTATACATACTTTAACATGTTAATTAAATTAGAGATGAAACTTATTTACTGTAATCTTAAGTTACAATTATTTTACAGTAAGGTACAGGGAAGCTAGCTACTATTTACAGGTATAGGGTATTTATATCTATAAATATTATCATTTAAAAAATGTGTGCAAACCAGACACCAGTGGAAATCACTGTGCTTCTCTAGTCAACAGATAATTGTAAGTAGTTTCTGTAAGTGTTCACATAACAATTGAATTAATGTAGCAAAAACTGTGTCATTTCTCCACTTACACCTCAGGCTTAGGAGTGTGGTGTGACATTCAACAAAGGACCACTGAGACAGGCAAGGCTGCAACATCTAGAAGTTAGTGGTCTAACTCTTAGGCATGACCTTTAGTACTTAAGAACATAAAGAAAGTGGATATGAAGGCATGCAGCTCTGCAAAGGCGAGGATGCTACTGGACATACCCAAAAGCAGAGCTTCAGAGGCTGCAAAAGCTTTCATATAAATAGGAGGTACCGTAGGTGCCTACAGTTATCTAAGTATACCTGAGTTGCCCTACCGAAGTTTTGATCCAAACGTCATTTTAAATGACACTTTAGATGACTGGTTGGATGATCTCCCAGACAGACAAAAGCCAGGAAGATTGCACTCCAGTGTATACAGCCCTCCTCTATTTGCTATGTTGATTTTCGAGTACCTTACTCTTTGGTAACTGAAGGGGTTGAACCTGCATCTTTTGCAGATGTTGCATGTGGAACTTAGACAAGGTTAAATTCAGTGTTCAGAGTAATCTGTTCTATGAAACTAAGCTCTTCTTTTACCTGGTTTTAAGTTAGTTGCTGGGCAAATTTTGATATTAGAAGTAAGAAAGGTGCATGAATTGTGTTGACTTTTATGATGTTTATGCCAGTGTTTCAGAACTGTGTTTGAAAATGGTATAGAAACACCTATGTGGAGCAACACTTAGTTACTACCAAAAATTCATCCTGAAAGTCAAAGGATGAAGAGAACCTGTGTCTTTGCAATTTACACTCCTGAGCAGTTGGAATGATCCATTTTTTAGAGCAGATAGTTGAGCAAAGAAAGATATTTGAACAGAGAAAGATTTGAGTAATCTCCCCTAATGGGAGAACTTAAAAGCAGCATAAACATAATGTATGTGCCTGTCTACACCAGTCTGATCATTAAGTTTTCCTCCATGTTATTTCCTATTCATTGTGAAATTAACACATCTGTTCTGGGGGACACATTGCAGCTGTAAAACAGTGCAAAGACTGCCACTTTTCCTTAACTGGGGATGATGGCGATGGACATCTAAGCAGGGAAAGTGAGATCACTGTATTAGTCAGAAGTGAATGAGAAACAGGCAATGAGTCTGTAATGTGGCACTGGCAAGAGACAAGGATCAGCCCCATCCCTTCTAGAAAATATTTTGCTTTGAATTTCTGTTAAAAGGAGTGCCATTTATTATTATTATTATTATTGATATGAGATATTTTCTGTGTATGAATGTTCAACATTTTGTAGCATTAAAAGTTCTGCTACAGGTGGTGGTAACACGTTGGCTGCTAACAGAAGATGGGACAGTGCCATATCATGTGCTAACAGCTGCATAGCCTGATAGTGTCATATTGTGCCCTCTGTTTGACATGGCTTTGAATTCTTTTCCAAAATCATTACGTAAATCTCAGGACCCACAGAATTTTTCCCTTCTTATTTGATAGAAGTAAACTTCATACACTTTGTGGATTTTGTTATATTTTTTGGTTTTGTGTATGGTTGATTTCATCTATGTAAGGGAAAAGTATACTTCAGAATTACAGGCTTTGTCACCAAAGAAAGGTATCATAACTTTTGAATAAAAATTTAAAAGAAAGAAAACCAAAACATCATTCATTAAGAAGTAGTAAAAGTAAATTTTGCAGCATTCTCTAATGTTTTTGCCTTGCAGGGTTCTTCATTTTTATCTTCTATTGCGTAACAAAGGAGAATGTCCGTAAACAGTGGAGAAGATACCTCTGTTGTGGGAAATTCAGGCTGGCTGAAAACTCTGGTAAATAGGAATATCTCTTTTTTAAACTTCTGAATACTTAGTGTTAAGTTCCTAGTCTTCTGTAGTACTTAAAAAATAAAAATCTATAAATCATACTGCTGCAGTTGCAGTTCTAATTTATTATCCAAGGTATAATAATAAACCTTCAAAATTACATCTTTAAAGGTGGTAGTTGATGCAGTTCTTACATGCTTACCTGCAGTTGATCTCTTCTGCTGCTGTATAAAGACAGGTCTTTGCAGAAGACTTTTGATCAGTTAGAAGCTGTTAAGATTTGTTCCAACTTCTGAGTCAACTGTAGTTTTACCAGTGACTTCCACAAAAACAAGGTGAAGCATAGTTTAAACCAAAAAAAAAATAGAAATGATTTCATGTTATTTTGTTACTCAGTAGATGACTTCTCATAAAGCTGTATACTTTTTACACACTTTAACTTAAAGAATCAACTGTACTTCAGCTATTTTTCTGATCTGGTCTGCAGTTGATTGCTTGTATTTAAAAAAAGGACAAGAGAAAAAGGAACTAGATTCAAATAATTTTAATTATGAAGAATCATTAAATTCTTAGGACAATATCTTTCTATTCAGAATACTGTCAGTAGAGTGAGTAAAGCCTTGTTTTTATTTTAGTTTAGTTGTGTTATTAACTATATTTTTATATATTGCTTGTATGAGTTTGCAATCTTCAGTAATGTGTTTTTTGTAGACTGGAGTAGAACTGCTACTAATGGTTTAAAGAAGCAGACTGTAAATCAAGGAGTATCCAGTTCTTCCAATTCCTTACAATCAAACAGTAACTCCACTAACTCTACAACACTGCTAATGAATAATGATTATTCAGTGCATGCAAATGGAAATGGTATGTATAATGCCAAATAGTATTTCTGAAGCTATTTTTATTTCTTGTCTTAAAACAGAATTGCTGTGCTCTTTCCTGCTAATGTCAAGTGACGTGCTGACAAAATACTCTTCATAAGTTTAGGGTCAGAATATTTCAGGATGTCCTCACAAATAATACAACACCTCTGCTTTAGGGAACTGTAGACAAAGTTTTGAAATATCCATTTCTCCTACTCAGTAGGAACTCTTGATTTATATATCAAATAGCAGGTAATATTAATTATTAGAGCAATTACTTACTAGAAGCTGCTTCTAACACTTTTCGTGTCACCTGAATATATGACAATAAATTTCAAGCATGTTTTAAAACAATTCATATTTTAATCCTTATTAAAACAAACATTAACTGAAGAAGAAAGAAATACAGGATAATACTATATCTTGAAAGTACGAAAGAAATCATGTGGGACGTAATAAGAGGAAGAAGATTAATGGAATGCTCACATGGAACTGCTTATGAAAGAAGTAAGAGAAAATAGAGACTGTAACTTATAAAATCACGTCAGTGAAGAGAGCACTGCTGAGAGGGCTCCCTCACTGTTGGCTGCAGACCAAGTATTGAAACTGAATTTCTCTATAGCTCTTTTTCCAGTGGATGTAATCTGTTTTTTCACACTTCTGCTGGACAAACACCATGCTGCTTATTTGAGCTCACAGTAAAAACAATGATGTTTTCAAAGAGAAAAGTAACTTATAAACCTCTAATGTATAAAAGCCTAAGTTGAGCAAAACTTATAGGACGTTACTTCTGTATTTTTCCCAACTGATCAAAAGTTGAGTCTAAGAAGACGTGCGATCAGCTTAGGTTATTTAGTATGAAGTTGTAGAACATCTCACAGAGGCTGTGTTGTACTCGTTTCCTGGCATATGCTGTCAGAAGACAGTGGATAATCAATAGGATAATCTCAGCAGTTAAAGTCTCTGCCACTTCATAGGTTACTGGCTATGTGGATGTACTAGCTGTGTATTGTAAACAAATCACTACACTTGAGGAAATTGCATTTGGACAGGCCCTGAGCAGCTTTCCAAATTGAGCTTGTAATTTTTTTTTTGTCATTCCTTTGTAAAATCTCTCTGATTGGATACCTCACAACGCTATAATTAACATACTTTGTACCTAACAGGTCAGTTGAGAACCAGAATCCAGTAACTCTCACTGGCCTCAAATGCATGCAAGGCAATATTTTATATAGAAGCAATACCTTTCAAAGAGAGACAAGTTTTCTGGCATGAAAGCCTGCATGTCTTGTAGGGCTTTTTTTCCAGCTATGTTAGTTACTCTGATGAGGAGTGCTGAGTGCTGCCTCTCTCTGCAATATCTGACATACTTATACACAGCTACAAAAGCATTTTGGCTGCTTTTCTCAACAGAAAGATACCAAGCGTGTTTCGCTGATTGTAGCAACTGAGTGAACGGTCCTGTTGTGGCTTTCTGGAAAAAGTTTTTGTTGATTTGAGTAGTATTTTAGAATTAGATGCAAAATTAATGGTCTAAACAAACAAAAAAAATCCTTGTTTTCTCAAACACTTCTTTCAGATATATGACAAACCTGAACAACCTTTTAAACATAACTTGTTAAAGCAAAACTAGAATGAGAATTATTTTGTGTCTTATCTAGCAATATTTATTCCAAGTCAAAATCTACTTTCTGAGAATTGTGACTCTCACTGCTTAAGATATGGAATCCTATAGGACAAAAATACCTCTCAAATCTCTTACTGGTTTCACACAGGAAAAGAAATATATACACAGTATGTGCAGAAAAATCCACATTTTGAAAGTGTCACAGGAATAGAACAAGAGTGCATGAACTCCCTACAGTGACTGCAAATGCATGGAAACTTGATTCTGAACCTTTCTGATAAGGGATGCACTTTTTTTTGTTTCAACAGGCCATCTTTCCAGTGAGAAGAATGGTGTTGCTTTCATTGCACAGAATGGTGATGTGTGTCTCCATAACTTTCCAGGCAAACAACATGCATTTCAAGACAAGGATGATACAGGCAGCCAAAAAAGCCGTATCTCGGTTAGAAGGACTTCAAAGAGGGGAAGCCTAACTTTTATTGACAAAATGTGATTTTCTTTTAAACAGCACGTTTTTTTACAGTGTGAAGTAGAGATAAACAGTTTTGCATAATGTGAGCAGACCAAGAACTGATTTTATTTAATACATGGTACTGAAACTTCAAGGCAGCCACGCAATAGATTGACAAGGACAATTATTACAAAAAAAAACCCAAACCAAACCAAAATAAACCCCCAAAACCAGGAAGCTACTATTTTGACGAGGTATCTTGGATGTCAAATTACATCTAGCACGTTTCTATTTTGATTCTTCATTAGATATTTTTTGAGGTTGTTTTTTACATTTAAAGGGAGGTTTTGTTTAGACTTTTTTCGTTACAGCTAAGTTTATCTGCATATAGTGCATAGTATTGTATAAATGTAGGAAGTTGCAACTTCTGTGTACAATGTTATCTTTAAAAATGTTAGCTAGTCTTCAACTTTTTGTACGTTGTAGTAAACTCTATAGGGATGTACATAAGCAGAAAATATCAACCTTTAAGCATCTTAATGGTACTTTTATATTTATTTCTTGTAATATAAATTTTAATATTCCTATGTATAGAAAAATAATTGGTATTTTGTTTTAACTGTTATTGTAAGTTTGCATTTTTTATTAATTGAGATAATTAGCATAGAACAATACAGAAGTTAATTTGTTCACTAAGTGAAATCACTTACAGTGGTTTAAATATATTCACTAGATACAGAAATGTAAATACAAGCACTATTGGTCTTGAACCTTTAGTGACCTTTTAGTAGACCACAGAGGGGTGGAAACTGGATATCATCAAAGTAGAGTGCCACGAATGAGGAAGTCAGTAGGTTATGATATAGAACTATGATATGTTAGTGGTTTGAGTAAGTCAATGGGAGCTTTTGCCTTTGATTTCACCAGGGTCAATATTTTATCTTCAGTGGTGGTTCCACACATTTAAACACTACAATTTCTCATTTGCGATGATAAAGAAAATTAGAGAAGTGTTATTTTTTGGAGAAACGACACAGAATAAGTGCTAGCTAGCTGCTGAGGAATTGTTTGTTTCATTGTGTGGCTTTTTTTAAGGGGCAGTTCTCAAGCTGGTCTAATGAGTAGTAATTCTGCTTTGGCCCTTGGTTGGCAAGCCAAACCTCAAGGCCCGAGCTCAGTAATTCCTGAAGCAAAATTTCATTCCCTTTGTGATATTTATGTGAAAGACCTGGATTTGGGGTCTTCATGCACAACAGCTAAAAGAAAATAGAGTCCATACAACATTGTGAAGTCTTCCTGAAGAGAAATTATCTTGAGCCCTGGTTGTGCCTCTTCTTCCTCACGCAGTGTGCAGCTGTGGCCATTATTTTTTGTCCTTGTGTTCTTGGGCAAAGGTTGGATGCTCCTGGAGCAAGAGCCAGAACAAACTGGTGCCACGCTGCAGAGTGCCAGATCCTGTAAAGAGGATATTTGGAGGCAGATGCTCTCTGGAGGGAAGAAAGGGCTTTGCATTCCCAGCAGACTCCGTAGAGAGCCCTGGAAACACTATTCTCAACAAGAAGTTAAATGCTTCCCATCTAGGGCTCTGTTGTAGTTCAGCAATCAAGAGTTCTTTAGTCCTCAAACCCTCTTGTGGTTCTATATGTAACGCATGGGTTCATTTGGTCCCCCGTGTCCAAGACTACTCTGAATATGCTTTTAAAGTGAGAATTTAAAGTATTTAAAGTATCCATAAGGTTTTAACTGCATGTTAATAGAAGATGGTACTGGAATGCTAGTAGCTGGAATGCATTTCTGTGAATGCTTTAACTATTTGGCTAATTGCCTTTTGCACTGTTTCTTGTAAATTTATTTAATGTTCTTGTATTTATATTTTCAACTGTTAAAAAACCCTTATAAATTTACAGAAAGTACAACACATAAAATATGTAAACTTTTCGTTTTAGATAAATGTGGTGTTATACTGGGCTGTGTTACAATTCTTCACATTATGTGAGCTGCAGTATGAAACCTCTGACCTAGCCCGTACATTTATTGTCTTCCACATATTTTGCTTTTCATGGTTCTGGCAGATCTGTTTTTTTTAGCAGAGAAAACCCTGACTTGACTGTTCAGTCAGTGCTTGCCCTCAAGTCTGCTGAAGTTCTTCCACAAGAATGCTATAAGCATATAGCTGAGTTTGGGCTCAGTAAGTGAATTCCCTATGGAATTTGGAATTCCAGATGGAAAAACATATTCCACTGTCACTGACCCATTTGTGGAGTCTTCCTTTGATTTTATTTTTGCACACTAACATGTATAGGATTCTTTCAATAATTTTTATTTGATATATTCCTGGGGATGGGGAGTCTTTTCAGATTTGACCACTAAAAAGCACACACATATTGTAGTAAGATTTTGCACCCACAGGAGCATATTATTTTAGCTCAGTGAATTATTATCCTCATTAAACTATCTGAAAAAGTGTATGTAGCTCGTGTATCTTAGTATCCTTTTGGTGCTTGGTGTCTTGTGCACTACTAACAGGTTAGTCGTGGCAGCCCAGAGCTCGATGAAAGCTGCAACCCCTTCCCAGAATGCAAAGTAAAATTCTGTGTATCAACTTGTGGCTGCAAAGCTAACCTGGGGACATTTATAAGGAGGTTTTAAGCTTAGTCATAGGTAAAATAGCAGCATACTGTGAACAGTTAGCACCACGTGTTTCCTAAGGGTATGCCATCTTCTCTAAAGAGCAGTGCCCTGAAGCAGGAAGCTAGTGCAGAGTTTAGGGGAGAGTGAATGGGTCCAGGACTGCGCGGCCTTCACTGAACTGCAGCTGCATGGCTCTGGATGATGGAGTTAATGAGCCTCTGAGGAGTGTACTGTCCCCTTCTTGCTGTGCTGTACCTACAGAAACGCTGTCCAACAGACACCACTGAGTGAACAGGTCTCCTTTTAAGACTTTTCTTAACCATGGCTGTCAGTTGCACAGGCAATGAAGTAAGCACAGAAAAAAAAGTTACAAAATCAACACTGTTAATGCTGTAATTTCACGAGAAAAAAAACGAAACAAAAAAATTTTCTCTGAACTCAGTGAATTCCATACCCCCAGCTACTCTGCAACATCCTTTTTGTGCTTCAGCCCCTATCCATACTTACCTACCTGATTTTCTTCCTGTTGCCAAGACCAGAGGGAATCATAGAATCACAGAATTATAGAATGGTTTGGGTTGGAAGGGACATTAAAGCCTACACTGTTCCAACCTCCCCTGCCATGGGCAGGGACACCTCCCACCAGACCAGGCTGCTCAAGACCAATCCAACCTGGCCTTGAACACCTCCGGGGAAGGGGCATCCACAACCTCCCTGGGCAACCTGTGCCAGTGTCTCACCACCCTCAGCGTGAAGAATTTCTTCCTAATGTCAAATCTAAATCTTCCCCCTTCCAATTTAAAGCCATTCCCTTTGTCCTATCACTACTTGCCCTTGTAATAAGTCCCTCCCCAGCTTTCCTGTAGCCCCTTTAGGTACTGGAAAGCCAGTATAAGGTCTGCCTGGAGCCTTTTCTTCTCCAGGCTGAAAAAGGCCAACTCTCTCGGCCTGTCCTCATAGCAGAGGTGCTCCAGCCCTCTGATCATCATCCTCATCCTCTCCTTTTCCTTCTCCCTTTCCCACTCTCTCTCCCCTTCCCTCTCCTACTCCCACGTCCTCTCCTTCATCCTCTGACTGCCTCTCTCACTCCACCTCCATTTCCCCCTCCCTCTCCCTCTCCCTCACTCCTCTCCCTCTTCCCCTCCCTCCTCCTCCTTCTCCCTGCCCAGTCCCTCTCGCAATCCCACTCTCACTCCCTCTCCTTCTTCCTCTCCTTTTCCCACTCCCACTCCCGCTCCCCCTCCTACTCTCTCTCGCTCTCCCACTCCCGCTACCCCGAACACCCGCCTACCGCCTGCCCAGCTGGAGGAAAGGGGCCGGGCATCGCGCCGCGCCCCGCCCCGCCGGCGGGAGGCAGGGAGTCAGAGAGGGTGGGGGCTGCCGCCATAGCCGACTGCCGGGGCGCCGATCGCGGCCGGGGAAAGGGAGGGCGGCTCTGTCAGCCGCGCTACCCGCGGGGCCATGCGGAGCCGCAGCAACTCGGGGGTGCGCCTGGACGGCTACGCGCGCCTGGTCCAGCGGACCATCCTGTGCCACCAGGTGAGCGCGTCCCCCTGGCCGGGGCGGGGGCTCCGGAGGGCCGGGGCTGCTGCCAGCATCCCGGGGGCACCGGGGGCCCGAGGGGGCCGGTGGAAGAAGGTGTCGCCTCTCCCTGTCCGCCTCATCTCCCCGTCTCCTCCTTCCCCCTCGTGCGCATCCTCGGGGGGGCGCCCTGGCCGCTTACATAAGTGCAGGGTGGAAGGCGTGGGGATGTGTAGGTATGGGGATGTACAGCAAGTGCGAGCTTGCAAGCACTGAGTGTGGAATGTGTTCATGGACATGTGCTACACAGCCACCCGTTGTGACACTATATATACAAAATACATATATCATATAGCTGCGTTATATATATACACTACATATAGTATATATTATATATAGTGTATATTATATATACACACACTATATATGTATACACTATACAGTATGTATATTTTATATATATACTTTATATATAACACTGTTCAGTCCCAGCAATGTAGAGTTCTGTCAACATGTAAATGTAAACTATAAAAATATAAACTATATTTATATTCTATATAAACTATACTTATTATATACTAAATGATGTTATTATATATTAACTTATTATATATATTAAATATATATTCTATAAAATAACATTAATATTATTAAATATTCTGTAAATATAAACTATTAAAAGTCACTGGTAGGATCACAGAATCATTGAATCATTAAGGTTGGAAAAGACCTCTAAGATCATCAAGTCCTGTCATCAAACTCCTATACACTGTACTGCCATGAAGTTACCCTTTTTGTTATTGTTAGCCAGTAATGTCATTAAGTCACAGCTTTCACAGGACACGTTTGATCTCTGGATGCCAGAGGCTCCATCTGTCCTCTAATGGAGTCTGTAACACGCCTATCAGCATGGGCTTGGTGTGAGTCGACATGTGAGCTTTGTGCCATACGTGTGTGTGCAGGGGTGCCCGTCCAATAGATTCCCATCCTGGCCTTGCTGCTGTTTTTAGTGGAGCAACTTATCCTGGTGTTACCCTGCTCAATCTCTGGGTTGTCAGGCAGTGCTGCCTGTGTATGTGAGCAGGAAAAGAACGAAGATGTCCCAGCTGGTAGGAAAAAAACGTTACGCACTCTGCATTTTTTGGCCAGTGCATATGTATAAATGTGCCACACAGAGCTCTCTGCTTAATGTGCTCGCTTCACCCAGGTGGGCTCTGAGGATGGGCACTCACAGCGCACTCTCTAGTGTCCTGCTTTGGTTAAAACAGTCCAGTACTCCAGTACATAAAGATGAAAACAACAGGGTTTTTTCCATTAATCAGTTTCCAAATATACTTAGTTGCTGAGGGTTACAATAAACTGGAAAGACTTGAGGACCCAAATCTGCTTAGGACAGTGAGATTTTTGTTGCTGACTGTCATTGTGGGCACAGGGTGCAGACACCTGTCAGTGAATGTTTGTATACTAATTATTGTAAACAAATTAGGAACAAATGCAAGTACATGGTGTCAGTGGTGAAGGAGGATAATTTTGCACTTGCACTGTGCTGGGGTGCAGGAGTTGCTTTGAGGCATGTTCCTCTCTCTGCCTTTTCCCTGTGGGGTGACCTTGGATCACTTGGCTTCCAGTGCCTGCTTTGATTTCCATATTTATGGGATGATGATGCTGATAACAGCCTCCATTAGAGAAGAGATGGAGCCTTTTGGATCCAGAGATCAAACATGCCCTGTGAAAGCTGTGCCTTAATGATATTAATGGTTAACAATAATAAAAAGGGTAACTTCTTGGCAATATAGGAATTTATAGCAGTTTGACAGTTAGGCTTGATGATCGTGGAGGTCTTTTCCAATCGTAATGGTTCTGTGATTCTACCAGTGACCTAGAATTTTATAGTTTATGTTTACAGTGCTTGGATGCGTGTCTGTGATTCAGTGCTGCACTTTTCACTAAGTGCTTAATGCTGAGGAGAAGTCAGAGGTGCAGGAAGGAGATAAGTTTTCTTGTGTATATGACAAGCAAGTCATAGGCTAGCAGCAATGCAGAGAGACTGCAACATCACAAGAGGGCCCAGAGAGATGCTGCAAGGCAGGTTTCTGAATTTGTTTTCTGTATCTATACTCTTTGATTTTCCACTGTAATAGATTGAAAATATCCTGCTCATCTGGGTGAAGAGGTGCAGTGCTTGCTTGGGCAAGTTAGGATGGGTGTCCTTGGGTCATGTGCAGCCCTGTCTTGCTTGGGAGCAGGATGGCCTGTGGCAGGATGGTCTGGGCTACTGCTTCACTGCTGTTGCAGCATGGAGCTGGAGAGGGGAACTTAAGCCATCGGTTCGCCCAGAAGCAGCTTGGCAGAAGAGCCGGGAGGCATTTAAGGTGCTTCTGAGGTGCCGCTGCTCAGCACAGGGGTGATGTGTGGCTGTGACCTTGTACCTGGCATCCACAAGCATGACAGATGTGCATACTTGGCAGATGAGCTGGTGTACTGTGACGGAGGGCAGTAACGAACTCACTCTCTTAAGAATGCAGTAAGGAAAATGCATAGTGTGCTCAGGAGTGTTTTGCTTTGGTAAGAAGGTGTTGAGTACACCAGGGGTCAGGTTTCTCAGTAGCAGCAGTTGATCTTGCATTCTTTCCAGTCACTCTACATCAATGTCATTGTAGAAGTAAATTGTATCTCAGAATATGCGTGTTACCATGCATACGATCATTCAAATCACAAACCCCTCACCAGGGTTGACGATTTTCCATACGAGGCACCTTGCAGGATTGGATTCGTAGCAAACTTTTTCTTGGTTTGCAGGCAGTGCATCCTGCTGTTTAGTCCCTGCAGCATGTGTAGTGAGAGGTACTGTCCTGGTAAGGGTTATGCAAAGAGGCTAAGGCCAAACTACGGGCTTCTATTTTGTGCCCTTGCATTGGTTATACCGGCTTGCTGTGGTGTGGGGTCTGCCAGCTACCGCACGTGCTGTGGGCCCAGGAGCCAGAGGGATGCTTCAATACTCTAGCTGTGCAAGCAGGCACTGAAGAGCATTGCCAGAAGGCTGTTCTCAACTGCTAGTTGCACTTGTTAATTTCAATAAGATAAGAAAAAATGTGAATGTTAAGATATATCCATAAAATAGCAGGACTTAATGTCTATATAAAATTTTAAGTATTAGTAGAGTACTATAAGAGAAAAGTATATAGAGCTGATAAGGAGAGCACATTTGGCATACGTTTATGGGTAACCCAAATTGTATTATGTCTGGTTTCACACAAACATCTGTCTGCAGACTTTGCTAGAGCTTATGTCAGTCTTCATTTGACAGATCAAAGAGACTCATTAAATAGATTTTCAACAAGATGCTAAATTTGGGCTTACTTGTATTGCTGCTCTAGGTAGAAACCCACTATTTTTGTGCCTGTATTGCTGAAGTTCTTATTAGGCTGCAGGTACCTAGACTTCTGTTGCCCTGCCTGGGAGGGGAAAGAGTGCCTTCTAAAAATACTGGGACTATGCAGACTGCCGTTTGGGATCCTGTATTTTGTCACATGAGCACAGTACTGAACTAAGAGTGGAGTCTCCTTTCTTTTCTTACTCACTTGTTCTTCTATAAATCCTTGGTTTGACTATTCGAGTTCAGAAAGAAATTTTATTAAGCTCTTTGGGTTCGTGTATGCCACTTACCCCATCAAATTGAAGAATAGGTGGCCTTTTGGTTGTTACTTGGTTTGTGAAGACTGTGCTGAGGGACTGTTTCAGCAGAATGACACGTTTCTGCTCTCAACGAGCCACTAGATGTTTCTGTATTTGAACAGTAACAATAGCACTGACTGTGCCCAGTCACATGTGTCAGCCTGTCACCTGTGTCTCGTTCTGCTGTCACATGCAAAGCCTGGGAAATTGTGATGGAAGTTCCTCTCCCTCAAAACTTCTCTCTTAAAAATAACTACAGAAGGAATTGAGTGAACCAATGTGTGGCAGAAATGAGAAATTAGTGTATGTGTTCTTTTTAATTTTAGTCATCTTTATTATTGTAATCTTTGCCCCCAGCCCTGACAACTGGTCGTGATTCGCTGAAATTTGCTGTAAAGGCTTGATTTGACTGAAAGCTCTGTTGACCTTTTGCCTCTCTGCCTCATATTTTTGCTGATGAATAACATACATCTGATATAAATGGTCTTAATGATAAAAAAGTGATGGGAATTAATGATGCAATGAAAAACTTAATGGAGTATTTGGGATGCAGGAGACTACTCAGTGTGCTGGTTTTCAATCACTGCTGCTTTTTATCAACATCAGAACTTGTTTATCAAAAGAGGATATAAAAAGGCTTTGCATGCATTCATGCTTCCACTGTCATAAACCAAGCAGTAAATAAATAGAAATACTTTTCTAATTTCCTAGAAAGGAAGTAGTGGTTTTCTAACTTAATCCCTAAGATTATGCCACAGAGCCGTCACACAGGGAATAGATCCCAGACTCCATTTCTAATGATCACTCAGTACCCTCTTTTCCTTAAAAATATGTAATTCCTACTTCCCCACGTATTTCAGATTTTACTTAGTGACTTAGCTAATAATGAGTCTTAAGTGGATGAGGATGCCCAGCTGGACACTGTAAGCTTTATATCCTGAAGTGTTCAAAGAATTTTGCATTTCACTTGTGTGAGTTTCGGAAAGAAGGATGGGACCTCACATTTGTTGCAAAATTGTGAGCAGCTGCAGTGTGCAATCGCTGTGAAATCATTTCTGTCTCTTTTTTTTGTTACCTTTTGATATAGAAGCAACTGGTGTGTCTTAATAGACATGATTTCAGGTAGTAACATTTCTTTTTTATTCCTTCTGCCACGGTTAGAATCCAGTTACAGGGCTTCTCTCAGCTGGTACAGACCATAAGGATGCTTGGGTACGGGACAACATCTACAGCATCCTGGCTGTGTGGGGGCTGGGGATGGCTTATCGGAAGAATGCAGACCGGGATGAGGATAAGGCCAAAGCCTATGAGCTTGAGCAGGTATGTCAAAGTTCGGTGTGAAACAGTTATGCTGTTCATTTTTTTCATCTGGTAGTGGGTTTGAATGCTGCCTTCACATTGCTGCTGTGCCTAGGATCTGCCAGGGTTTTCCCAGCTTGGAGTACGTGTCTTGTTCCTATGACAGCAGCATCAAAGCTGTGGGTGGTGGGCAGTGTTCATGGCAGCCTTCTGTCAAGCTGGATTGGGACAACTGGGTGGCAGAGAGGCTAGCATCTGAACTAAAATATAAAGAGAACAAAAACGGGTAGGAGTGGTTGATTGTTGAAAATTGGACTCCTGAGAGGTTTTATGCCCGGTTAAGCCTTGAGATCCTTCTTGAGGTGTATGATGGAGCAGAAAATCAAGCCTAGGTCACTTGGTTCCTAGGGTAGGAATTTATCTAGATCATTCTTACTTATAAGGAGAAGCACACCATTTAAAGTAGCGATCTTTGAGATGTGCACTTCTGTCATCTTATGGAAGCTGAACACGGTGTAGAGGCATGTTTGATCAGACCAGACAAGGTAAGGATCTCCAAACTGGCTAAGACTTATGTGCTGGAGAATTGGAAGGGGGGATACCTCACACAGTTAATTTCTGTTATCTGCAGCTGGGAAAGTGGTCGTCGGAAGTGACTGTGTAGAGATGGGTTGAAAGGGAAGTAAGGGAGTGTTGGTGTCAGTGTCCAGCTCTTGTTTTGAAGGCACTGGGTAAATTTTATGCTGACATGTACTGCTGAAATCAGGGAGATCTGTGGTGACAGAATAACATTGACTAAGTCTGCATCATTGTATTTTGAGGCTATAACAATTTAGCAGTTCAAAGATGGGGCTGATTTCTTCATTTAAGGCAAAATCTTGCACTTACCTTGGTAGGCACCAAAGACTCTTTCTTTACCTTAGTCATCTGCTTTCTGTATGAAGATTGGAAGAAGCTCTGCAGGTTTTCCGATCATGTCAATGTTTTTCAGTCTTCTACCAGTGTTCCCTGGACTTGTCACTCTAAAATTCAACATCATTCTTATAAGACACAGCATTCCTTTTAATTCTTTAGCTGTATAGAAGGACCGTAGAGAGTTCCTCTACTGTTTAGAGAGGGCCTTTGGGAAAAGATTTCTTCTCCTAGATTGGGATGTGGGAATAAAAATCAACCAGTAGATTACAAAAAAAGAGGCATGTAAAACATTTCAGGTAAATATGCATTTTTTTTACCTTTGGCAGGACGTTAGTAGGGGGTGTGAGCTTCATCACTTTTGAGTGTTGTTTGTAACAGCTGATGAATCTGGCCTTCTGAGGGCATCACTGGTCTGTTTTGTTCCTGCAGAACGTTGTGAAGCTGATGCGGGGACTCTTACAGTGCATGATGAGACAGGTAATGTCATAGGTATGAGCTGAATTAGTACATGTTGTCTTTACATTTAATCCAAAACATTTAATCCAAAGCATGTATTTCTTTTGTCTTTTCTGTAGAGTGATTTTTGTGTGTGTGTGTAGATGGTGGTGTCGGGAGTCTTTTTAAAAATCTTGAGCAAAACTCTGATCTTGCGTGTACCTTTTTGAGATTGTGCTCATAGCAAATCAGAATTTTGCCTTTGCAAACTGATTTTCAACAAGATGTATACCTGTAACTAAGTTCTGATCTCAGCAAGGTCATTTCATCTTATTCTTGCCTGAAGAGAGATGGATTTAGCTGGAGCCTAAGGTCAGAGTTATGTTTAAGCACAATACTGAAGTGAGGTAACAGGAATTAGGTCCTCAAGTTTCTCCTCGCCTAAGAGAAGTTGCTCATTTTGAAATAGTTTGGAGAGTTTCTTCTGAAACATTTCAAATTTCACATTTGAGATTTGTGATTTTTTTTTAGGTGGATAAGGTAGAGAAGTTCAAACGCACACAGAGTACCAAAGACTGCCTACATGCCAAGTATAACTCTGCAACTTGTGCCACAGTGGTTGGGGACGACCAGTGGGGGCATCTACAAGTGGATGCAACTTCCCTTTACCTGCTTTTCTTGGCACAGATGACTGCATCAGGTAAGCAGAAGATACTTTAGCCTTGACTGTTGTGGCATTCTTTTTCTATTCTAGCTTTCATTTGTCAAGGGAAAAAAGTTGTAACTTGCTTCAAAGACCTTTACATAATTATTACTCAGAAGAAGGTAATATTTCTCTGGAAAAGAGATGTGACTTAGTTGGGATTTTATGTCTATAGTAACTGGCAGTGTCCATCCCCTTAATATTTGTTGGCATACAAATACATGAGATGTTCAGTGTCATGTCAGAGAAGAGTTTTGTGTTTGAAACACAAGCCCTATGAAGAGCGACTGAGGGAGCTGGGGTTGTTTAGCCTGGGGAAGAGGAGGCTCAGGGGAGACCGTATTGCTCTCTATAACTACCTAAAAGGAGGTTGTAGGCAGGCAGGGGTTGGTCTCTTCTCTCAGGCGATCAGTGACAGAACAAGAGGACATGGTCTCAAGCTTCGTCAGGGGAGGTTTGGACTTGATATTAGGAAACAATTTTTCACTGAAAGGGTGAATCGCCATTGGAATGCGATGCCCAGGGAGGTGGTGGAGTCATCGTCCCTGGAGGTGTTTAAAAACAGATTGGATGAGGCACTCAGTGCCATGGTTTAAATGACGAGTGGGTGTTGGTGTTGTGTCATAGGCTGGACTCGATGATCTCTGAGGTCTTTTCCAACATTGTGATACTATGGAGGCTACGTAGGGCATCCTGATAGACAATGGGGTTTCTTCAGAGAGTGATAGCATTGAATCACGTGCACTAGTGCTGCTTCTGTTTCTTTTCTTGCTGGTTGTGTTTTTTCCTGTCTTTTCTCAACTGCTCTCCTTCTGTGAGGATAAGGATTTGTTTCCTTACGTGTTTTTCTGTCTTCAGAGCCCCTTCCAGTGGACCCCTGCAGAGTGGGGGTGCTGGTCATTGTGGTAGATCCTCACGTCAACAGAGCGCTAAGTGGTTGGGGAAGTGGGAGTCTGTGGGAGTCTGCGGGAGTTGGGATCCAGTACTCTCGAGGGCCAGAGCTAGCTCAAATGTCTCTGCTTTCTATCCACTTTGTCTGAATACCATCCTCCTGGGGTGGTATTCAGTTGTTCTTTGAAACAGTGTTTATTGGTGGCATTTTAAGTATTTTATTAGCAGCAAGTTTTGAGGCTTGCTGTTTGATTCTTTTGAAATCAGCTTGAATTTTTCTGTTGATGGGTAGTAGTTGGTAGCAAATAAACATAACCATGAAACTCACTGAAGAGTGAGCATTTCAGTTCTGATACAGTATAATTACTCTCTTCCCTTCTTTTAATCAGGTTTACGTATTATCTTCACCCTTGATGAAGTAACCTTTATTCAGAATCTTGTTTTTTACATAGAAGCTGCCTACAAAGTTGCTGTAAGTAGTAATTTGTGTGTAAATCACCTGAATACTGCTCAGATGTGGGTAGAAAGTTGTTTATTAGTTGAGGAAGGAAATAAGTCCTTCTTTTTCCATGAGAAAGTATCAGAACCTGTCAGTACTTTACATTGTGAGCAGCATCTTTGGAGATGGTGGGCGGGCTGTGGAGGATTTACTGCTGCTTGGGTGAGGCATACTTGTTCTATCATGATAGTTTGTCTTTACTGATAATTAATAGTATTTCCTGATGTCTCATTAAAATCTTCTTAGCCTTTCTAAAAACAGCAAACTTAGCAAATGTTTTGGAAAGTGATGAGTTGAATGGTTACAGGGAGAAGGGTAAAGGGCTTTATGTTCTGTGAAGACAGTGATTCATGACTGTAGACCTGATCCTGCTGGAGTATATTTTTGTGTCCTGTTTCTTAAACATGAGGATGGGCTCCTAGGAGACTTGGAGCCTTTTTATTTTCTTTCTTTTTTTTTTTTTTAAGACAAATAAACTAATTTCCTTCAGGGGTCTGTTTTTGTTGTGGGGTGATGGGGGAAACATTGTTTTTCTATATAATCATGACAATTTTTTATTGATTATGTTGTTGCAGGATTATGGAATTTGGGAACGTGGTGATAAGACAAACCAGGGCATCCCTGAACTGAACGCCAGCTCCGTAGGGATGGCCAAAGTGAGAATGTCTTCCTGACACCTCCTTCGTGGCTGTTCTGTCATGCTGACGGGCTCTGACAAACCTGCTGGCTTCCTTTGCGTAGTCTTCTTGGCCACAATAGTTAACTGATTGTATTTTTGTTTGGGTGTGAGTGAGTATTTTTTAGTGTAAAATCCTTGTGATAATGGCTTTCATTGAAGGACCTCAGCATGGCTGGTCTGGGGTTTGCAAGAAGGGTGCCAGATTAATTGACCCATGAATCTGATAGGTTCAGTGAGGTACAGTCTCATAAAGTGGCCTCTGGTTTTCTGTCCCTATTTCTCAGTTCACCAGCCCTAGTATTATATGTGATGCTTTCATGCTAAGGTTAAGCCAGATGTAAGTTCTGAAGAACAGCAGAATATCAGTCTAAGAAATTACTCACAAGCAATTTAGAGAGAAAAATTGAGTAAATAAGTACTCAACATGGGTATTTCTTGTTCCCCTGTAGTACAAGGTCACAGAGATACTAAATGAAGCTCAGAAGGTCATAAATGTCAATGTGTAATTGACAGCTACCTTTTTACATGGTGTCTGGGGGACTGAGAGAAGCTAAATATTAAGGCCAAAGGTCTGGTTGCATTTCAGCAGGATTTATTAGTTATCAAGATCTTGTGTGGCTGCAAGAGGGAAAAGCTGCTGGTCTTGACCACAGTTCAGTTGAGTAGCTGTGGGACAGTGTCTGTGAGGGAGATCACTCCTTGGCTGTCCAGTATGTGCAGAACAGTCTGACGCAGGTCCTTGCACAACTCCTGGGTGCCTTGGTGTCAGGATCATCTCACTGCACAGCTTTGCTTCTCTGTGGGTCTGAGTTTGATATAATTGCTGTTTGGGGTGGGGACTGAGGGAATATGCTGGAGGTCCTGCTGCAGAGGGTGAAGTAGATGCTATTTTATTCAGTCTGCCTTGGGAATTCTCGCTTTTAACATTTCTCTCCCCTGTTTACTTTGTGTGGCTGCCTGTGACAGCAGTACAGCACAGAGCACAAGCCTTTGAGTGGACCTCAGTGCCTTTTCTGCACCACTAAGACTGCCTGTGGTCCCAGCTATTGAGTCCTCAAGGGAGCTTTCTGGAACATCTACTGCTGTAGTGCTTGGCTAGAGAGAGGGGCTCTGCAGAGTTGATTTGTGTTGGAAGAACTCTGCAGAGAGATAGGCAAGCAGTGCTGTACAATCCTTCCTTTGTCAGAGACTGACGTTACTGTAAAGCTGCAGGACAAAAAACGAGCACGGAGCAGCATTCAGTGCTACCGCAATCCTGTGAATAAGCATTTCAGAGGAAGGCTTTGCTAACCTGGCTCTGTCTGTCCAGTCCTTGCTCTCTTCCTGCCACATTCTGTGCATGGTGCTGCACACCATGCCTCTTCAAAGCCAAGTGCCCAGACAACATCAGTGGTTGGACTGTTAATGTCTTACCTAGGCAAATGCATTATGGCCAAGAGGTACAAGATGTGGGGATTCACCTGTTGACATAGAATCATAGAATGGTTTGGGTCAGAAGGGACCTTTAAACATCATCCAGTTCCAACCACCCTGCCAAGAGCAGGAACACCTTCCACTGGTTCAGGTTGCTGAAAAGACTCATCCAGCCTGGCCTTGAGCACCTCCAGGTATGGGGCATCCACGACTTCTCTGTGCAACCTGTGCCAATGTCTCACAGTTAAAAATTTCTTCCTAATATCTAATCTAAATTTCCCCTCTTTCAACTTAAAACTGTTACCCCTCATCCTATCACTGCACTCCCTGATAAAGAGCGCCCCCCCCCAGCTTTCTTGTAGCCCCCTTTAAGTACTGGAAGGCTACTATAAGGTCTCCTTGGAGCCTTCTCTTCTCTAGGCTAACAACCCCAAGTCTCTCAGCCTGTCCTCACTGGGAAGTGTTCCAGCCCTCTGATCATCTTTGTGGCCCTCCTCTGTCTGGACTCATTCTAGCACATCCATACCCTTATTGTGTTGAGGACTCGTGCTCATGGTTGTCTGTGGGGACAGCAGACATCTCATTGCTCTTTCCCTTGGGAAGTGATAGCATCAGAGAGATGGTGATGCTCTTTTCCTGCGCACTGACCTCTGCTGAGTTTGGGGTGCCTTGAAGAAGCCTTCCTCTTTGAAGAGCCCTTCAGGTGGGAGGAGTGGAAGGCCACTGAAAGTGAGGGTTGTCTTGTAATATAGTACAGGAAAAGCATTTATTACTGAGTACTTTATATACTGTCTCAGTGGAAACCCCGCTCCCCATTGCTTTGCATTGCCTTTAACTGGGAAGAAGGGCCCCCAGCATATCAGTCCTGTAGCAGAATGACAGCAATATTTACTTTTTCTAAAATATTGCCAAGCTTTCCTTTAATGGTGAGAAATGTATGTGAAGCAAACTTCTGTCTTACATGATTTCCTTCAAAGGATAGGCAATAAGCATAGGTGTTAGGATGTATACTTGCCTTACAAGGTATTTAATGGTTTGGAGTTGTTGTTTTTTGGTTCTTTTTTTGAAGGCTGCTTTGGAAGCAATTGATGAATTGGATCTTTTTGGAGCTCATGGAGGACACAAATCAGTGATTCATGTTCTTCCTGACGAAGTAGAACATTGTCAGGTAAAAATTAGTCTTCTCTTTCCTTTGCTAGGGAAAACCCCAACACCCTCTCTCTTTTCTTTTTAAATAAAGTGTTGATTTACCGAAGCAAGAACTTAACATAATAAGGATGGCTTCTGACTGTGCCATTCACCCTGTTTTAGTAGAAGGTGATTGGTGTAAAGCATTCTCATACTAACTCAGACAATTATGCAAAGTTCCATGTCAGTTTGCAAATAGTATAGTCTGTTCCATTTGCAGTTGACATAGTCTTTTAAAGTAGGTAAATTGTACTACATCCCTCTCTTCTGTTCCTGTTTTGCTCAGTCAATTCTATACTCCATGTTGCCAAGGGCATCCACGTCAAAGGAGATAGACGCCGGCCTTCTCTCTATTATTTCTTACCCGGCTTTTGCAGTGGAGGATCTAAGCCTTGTTAACGTGACCAAGAGTGAAATCATATCCAAATTGCAGGTAAGGGTTTCCTTTATTTTTGTTTTCTAGAGGGAGCAGAACCTCCCTTTCTTAACTGAAAATCCTAATTAGACTTGGTGCATCTGTGCATGGATGTGAGAGGCAGGAGGATCCCTAAGTGACACTTAAAACTCAGCACATACTTTTGTGCTGATGTTAGTGTGTGGGGAAGAACAACATGTGAAGTATGTGAAGTTTTCTATAATTTTGTCTGTTTGTACAGGGCCGCTATGGTTGCTGTCGCTTTCTCCGAGATGGTTACAAGACACCCAGAGAGGTACTTCTGATATATATTTTCAGTAAACATTAGGAAGAATTTTATGTCTTTTTTATAGACACTTCTTGTCTCATTTACACGGAGGGGTGAAGTTCTGTATCACTGTTAAGACATCTCAGTGAATTTGGAGTTAATCCAGGTATCCACATATCTGAAGGAGACTCAGGGTCTGAAAACCAGTTGTTAAGGACAGAACTTAATTCATAATTCTGTAAGGAATGAGCCTGTAGATGTACTTACGGTGCCTAAGGGAAAACAGTGTCTCTGAGGCATCCCAGAATATGTCTGAACTGAGGCAGAGCCAAGATTATTTACGTGACACCTAGATTCTGAGACTGGGAAGGGCTGATTTGTCTGGGGAACAATTAAATGAGTTTGAGACTGAATGTGGAAAAGAAACCGAGAGGCATCATGGAAACTGTTTCTGGTGGTTTTATTGTTTTCCTGATTTTAATTACTTGTATAAAATAGTCTGCCATTATGATCAAAATGCTAGTGACTAATTTAGCAGTGTGACTAAACAAATATGATTGAATTTCTAGGATCCAAGCAGGCTACACTATGATCCTGCTGAACTCAAGCTCTTTGAGAATATTGAATGTGAGTGGCCAGTATTCTGGACATACTTCCTCATTGATGGAGTATTTAATGAGGACAAAATTCAGGTGAGGAAAGAAGAAATTACTTTAAATGGAAACGCGAAGCCATTTACCCACAGTGTTTTGTAGCTTTGCTCTATGTTTATTTTGGGTATTAGTTGGATTACCCCATCAGCAGGACGGGAATAGTCTTCAGCCAATGTCACCTTCCTGGGAAGTCTGTGATGTGGTAGAGGCTGCAGTTTGTGCACACTGGGGCCTCTTTGCCCTCTCTGTACCAGGTTGAGTGTCTCTGGTAGCTGGTGTGGTGCATCTGAGATTAGAGACTTTATTTGCCTGGTTCTACCTTATCACCAACCTTGATACTCCTTTCCCAATTACTGCAGGATGAGACCAGCTTCTTTTTCTCCCAGTCTCTCCCACTTAGCTGCTGAGAACAAGATTCATAGTACCTCCAGTCCTTTTGTAAATCCAGGGAGATTTGGGATTGGATTATGAAGCACCATTTCATTTCAGTAATTTCCTAAGTTAACTGTTGATTCTTTAAGTTACTTCATGCTTTTACTGTTTCAAGCATCCAGTGGTCAGGGGAACTAAATTGATTGTAGCCCTCGGAATGTTATAGTGACATCTGGAGAGAATTGGTGAATCAAAGAGCGAAAAGTAGCCAGGATTAAATGTATTCATACCAAGACTTTTTTAGATTTGTGGGTTGAATGGATTAAACAATACATGTGATTTAAAATCGACTTGTGTATAGAGGAACAGGTGATTGCTCAACATAATCCCCTAAAAATTAAAACAAAGTGAAAAGTTTCAGACAAAAAAGCCCTTTTTCTCTACCAGGTGTAAATCAAGTTAGATCCTTACTGACACTAGAAATATAAGTTGCTTTCCTCAAGACAGTGAAAACAGTTTGGAGGAGGGAGAAATGACATTATTTCACAAGGGGGAAAGATCAGATAGTTTACTGGAGTTTCAGTTGTATATAAAATAACACAAAACAGTCCCTAGAATTTAGTTGGATGATCTGGGATGGAATGTAGCTGGTTGCCTTTATGGTGGGCAGGAAGGCTGTGCTAGGGCACAGCTGTGCTCCCTGTTCCCACAGTTGAAGCATAGTTGGTGAGTCATTGAGACACTCAGGCAAGTGTCTGGTTTTCCCCAATTACTGCTGCAAGTGGTTGCAATGGCAGCAATTGTTAGGAAAAGATAAGCACCCTGAAGACTCAAAAAGAGTGAAGAAGGACAGGGTACCAAAAATATCGATATACTGTAGTATGAACCTGTGGTACTTTACCTTGCATGTTGCACTGTACTCAGAGAAGTACAACAGAAATAGGATTTCAGAGGCAAGTGCTGGTAGTGCTTGAAAACAGCTTCCCTATAAGTAAGAACTTGGAATGGGAATGGGATAGTTAAGAAATGGAACAAAATAAAGGATCTGATAAAAAAGAATAATAGATGTTCTGTATCTTGCATCAGGCTTGTATTCCTGTTCATAATATCTTGTGTAACAACACAAGAACAAGAGGATTTTCTATTCAGTTAACTTGGGTATTTTTAAACAGTTTAAATCTACTTTAAGTTTTCCATAGGGCAGATTTTTAAGCAAATCAGAAGAGAAACTGATTTCTCGGTCCTGCAAAGCAGAGTTCAGAAAAGCATAGACAAATATGCTTGATAGAAAGCTGACCATTTCTATGTCTTACACTTTTATGGATATTGGCAGTCCTGACATCCATGTCACTGCAGTGTCATCCATTGCAAATTTCATGTAGGATTTTTTTCCGGTGACTTCTTGATAGGAATATGTTAGAAGTTTTGTACTGCAGTGGTGTGTTATAGATCAAAGATGTCTATTCCTGTTTCTGAGATACATTGAGGTATGCTGAGATGCTGCAACAGTCTCTGAGAACCCTGATCTTCCATGAGCAAGTCATAATCCACCCCAACCTCCTTTTTTAAAATGAGCTTTCAGCAGAAAATTGCTGTGTACTAAAGCTTTTAACTTTACTGTTCTATTTTGCTGACCGTAGTGTGAAATCTCACTTGCTTTTAAAAATATTTCCAGGTACAAGAGTACAGAGAGGCTCTAGAAGGAATACTTATTAGAGAGAAGAATGGAATAGTGCTAATGCCTGAACTGTACGCAGTCCCTCCAGAAAAGGTACTGTGAAAACACAGCATCCTCTCTAGTATGCAACATGTAGACAGCAAGATGAATGTCGGTTTTATAGTTTTCCTGTAGCTCATAAATCTAAACCAGCAATAAAAAAAGGCTACTACGCATTATTTAGAAACTTAAGAGTCCTCGTATAACTTCCACTGACAAATGGTAAACTTTAGGCTTCCAGATAGTCACAGTTTTTACTTGGGAATCTGGAGACCTACAGAAATATCAGAGTTTTAAATCCTCGGGTTTTAAATCCTCACAGCAAGACATATGTTTAGGAAGTGCTGATGCTGACTTAGGAAATGAAGCTCAGAGAAGAAGTAATGTGTGGACTGTCCTGCCTGTCTACTCTGTGGATTGATTGTGCTCTTTTTTTTTTCCAGAACTTGTGTGTGAGAAACAGGTTTCAAATGGATTAGGGTTTGGGCTAGGTTTTTTTGGTTTGGTTTGTTTGTTTTTTTTCTTTCCCTCTCATTTTTGCTGTTACTATTTGCCTGATTCTGCCATTGTGATAGAGAAATACAGATGAAGTTATATCCTCTTCTGTGCCATTTGCCTTGGTATCCCTCCCTGCCAACTACTTCTCATGCTTCAGACTTCTCAGCCCTCACTGACTAAGGGTGTGGAGCCTCCTGGGTTGGTCTGAGTTTGGGCAGGGAGCGTTGATAGCTGATGTCTTGCTCACAGATCTGAGGTGGAAACTCTGAATTGCCTTCCTAGTGGGAACAAACATGTAAAGGTTCAGACCCTTTGTGTGAATTTTGATACAATGATGATCTGATGAAGATGCCAAGTAAATAGGGTAGATTTTTGTCTGTCACAAATTTTAAAATGCCTGTGGTAAAGATGTTATCTAGGAGGGTTCACCACTCCCCAGTAGATCTGTATACGGCAGAACCAAGGCAGTTTTTCTAAATTAGTAAGAATCTACTCTTAATTTTTTCATTGACCATTCTTGCTAGCACAGGAGAGGTGGGATAGGTTTCATTTTTGGAAAGCACCTTTACTTCAGGAAGCTATGTAGCCATCAGTGAAGTTCAAGTGTCATCTTGCAAGGGACTGGAATGCAGACACATGGTTACCTATGCACTGCCCAGAGGGAAGGCAGCAAAAGCATGATGAGATGGAAGGACAAGTGCTAACGTCAAAGCTATAATTGCATGCAGAGTCCCCATTCAGTCTCCAGCTTCAAAGGGTGAGGTGGTGTACAAACAGAAAACGTGCAGCCTTAGAAGTAAAACCAAGAGATCTGGATGTCAGTGATAAAAGCAGGTTTGAAAGGGTAGGTGATAGACTATATTTTTCCAGGTACTTCCGTGTTATTGATTGTTTTTCGGAACTTTAGGGTAATTTTTTTGCTTATGCATTTGTTTTCAGGTGGACGAGGAGTATGAAAATCCTCACTCAGTGGATCGTATCCCAGTGGGAAAATTGCCACATCTTTGGGGCCAGTCATTGTATATCCTCAGCTGCCTGTTAGCAGAGGTAATTGTTTTTTGTATAGAAGGTGAGTTTGTATTTCATTTTGCTTTGAGATGGCTTGGGCTTTGACTACAGTTTGACTCACAGGTAGGGGACAGTGTGTTTTCCAGTAGAAACATGAACATGAACCATGGAGGGGTGACTCTAAGCTTTCAGGAGTTTGGGGGTTTTTGTATATAGATACACAATTGGCAGTTTCTAATCAAGCTGAATAAGTTGTCAGATGGACTGGATATATGGTTAGGCTACAGGTGTATGCCCAGACTAACTTGGCTGTCCCAGAGCTGGGATTTTTAGCTGTCTTATTCTGTGGCATAAGATGCCTATGGAGTTGTCCTGCATTAGCCATGAACTTGTTAAAGGAACCATGGAATATCTCTGTGGGGCTGCAAAAAAAATCACTGGCCTGGCAAAATTGCATCAGTTGATTCAACTCTAAAATAGGAAGTCTGAATATGCAGGTTGTGTCAGTTATAACCATTTTTTTATTTTTCCAGAAAATATTGCAGCCATTGTTTTATTGAATGTACTGCTTAGTGGATAGGTGAGAGAAACCAGGCTTTTAAGTCCTGCTCTCCCGGCAAAATGTAAAAAAAATGGTTAAGATTTCTTCTCGATGTCATCAGAAGCCTTTTTTGTCTGTTTCCTTTCTTTTTTCTTTGTTTTGCATTTGTTCTAGGGATTTCTTGCTGCGGGTGAAATCGATCCCTTAAACAGGAGATTTTCCACTGGATTTAAACCTGATGTTGTGGTACAAGGTGAGGGAGTTTCTTGAACATTTGGGTTGAATTGGGTCACATGGTGGTGAAGTCCCCATGTGCAGGAGAGAAGACAGGCATGTTTAAAAACAATATGGATTTTTTCATGGGATGTAGATGCTGTGGTGTTACTGTGTGAAGAAGAAAGGGGTTGTTTGCCTAGCTGCCGTCTTCCTGGAGGGAAAATCAGATTTAATGAGCTTATAAAAAAATACGTGTTAAAATTTAGAAAATGGTCATGGACTGGAGAGCGGCAAACTTAATCTTGTAGTGAAAAGAGAAATCTTGGTGGATTATAGCAAGAAAGGGCAGGAGAACAGTCACTTTAGTTATGTTTCTCTGCAGCTTCTTTTCTGAGGAACCAGAGAACAATGAGTGGGGAGGCTTTGTGCACACAGAGGTGAGGCAACCAGGCTTACAGCTATCTTTTCACTACTGCAGGGGAGTGGCTTCTTTTGTCAATGCAGGAACAGCCAAAACCAGAAAATTAAGCAAAGAGCAAACACCAGCTGATCAGGACTTAAAGGGCCTGTACTTTTCAAGGGCCTGTACTGCTCTGGGAAAGCAATCAGCTTGTTTATCAGGAACAGCTTTTGTCAGTGATGCTGTGATGTGGGCAGGTGCTTGTTTACCCCTTGTTTAGTATCTCACAGGGGTGACATTTTGCTATTCTGAAGTGCTTGATTTCTAGTAGAAATACAAATGCTTCCTTTGACAAGTACTTATAATGCAAAGAAGAATACCGAATTGTTAGTCATAAACCAATAAGCCAGGTAACATGGGCAAAACATCAAACAGAACAAGAGTTTGGATCAAGACCTAGATTGTAAATTCCTCTGATTTGGGGACAT
This sequence comes from Dromococcyx pavoninus, assembly GCA_033558185.1. NCBI lineage: Eukaryota > Metazoa > Chordata > Aves > Cuculiformes > Neomorphidae > Dromococcyx > Dromococcyx pavoninus. The sequence continues at coordinate 1,047,092 of JAUMJL010000409.1, read as the reverse complement.
TTTTTTCCCTACCTCTGCCGTTTTATGGCCTCTGCAGCATCTGTTGCTATACAGGTAACAGCCTCTGTTCCCCATTGACTTGGTTTTATCGTAATATTGTGCTGTATTAAAACAATGAAGATTTTCAAGTTAGATTCCTCCTTGTTTTATGGGGGAAAAGCACCATCTGCTGAAAAAGATTGCATGATCCAAACTAGCGGTACTGAAAGAAATCAGAAGAAGCTGATAAAGTCCTGAAGAACCTTAGAGCTTCTTTGAGTAGGAGGTCAGAGAAGAGATTGTGAAGACTCTTCCAACTTGAATTACCATGTGGTCCGAAGTGGACAAGAATGGCAAGACATGCTGAGGAGCAGAGAGCCAAAACCTATCTGACACTCTTACGATCCCTTTTGATCTCATAGGCTCATAAATTAAGAAAGAAGTGAGGCCTTTGTGCATTTTTAATCAACTATGCAGTAGTTTAGAGCTGTCAGTAGAGACAGTTAAAAAGAGAAATTTGGTTCTTACTAGTGTTTGTGTTTTCTGTTACACAGTAACTGTTCTGGCAGAATCTAATCAAATTAAGAATCTCTTGCAAGATCATGGAATCAATGTTCAGAGCATTGCAGATATCCATCCACTCAGAGTGCAGCCAGCTCGCATTCTGAGTAACCTCTACACCATGTTGGGTAGGTACTTGAACATGGAGGCCTCCCTAATGCTTTACAAGGTATTTTTCAAGGGTGGTGTTTTGTGTATTGTTTTTCTTGCTTCACACAGTCTTAATTTCTCATTTAATTTCTCATATTTAAATTAATTTCTTTGATTTCTTTTGTCCAAAGAAGCTTAACAAAATTAGAACTTTGGTCTTAAACAAGGAACCTCCAACAGGGAAAGAAAAATGCCTCATTAGAAGAGGTCACCAAGATGCAAGTTTCCCTGTACTCTTGGAGTTAGCTAAGAACTGACTCATCCTGCAGGAACTACTTCCACAGAGAAACTGGCTTTAGTAAAGTTTTTTTTTTTATTGTTGTTGTGATGGGTTTTATTGGTCTTTTGTTTGTTTGTTTTATCAGGAAGCTTTCTGGAAGCACCCCAAGTAATGGTGTCTTGAAATAAGTCTTAGAAAGCATGGCTTTTACACGGAGGAATTATATTGCATATGCTGCTTCTGGGAAATTATTTATCTTTTTTGTCAGAAAGGACTTTTAACAACAAGACATTTGCAGGGCTTTGGTGAAGCTTACATTTATTTCATAATAATTCATAATAGCTTTCTTTCACCAGTGGGGGTGAGAGTAGAACGATTTGACACATTGGTGTATTGTTTTTAACAGAGACTTCTTTGGGAACCATAGAATTGTTTGGGTTGGAAGGGACCTTAAAGATCATACCGTTGCAACTCCCCTGCCACGAGCACCCCTGCAACTCCCCTGTCCCTTGAACATTTCCAGGGAGGGGGCATCCAAAACGTTCCTGGGCAAGCTGTGGTGGTGTCTCACCACCCTTATTGTGAAGAATTTCTTCATAGTGTCTAATCTTCCTCCCACCAATTAAAAGCCGTTCGCCCTCGTCACTATTTTTCAGGCACATGGTTGTTTGGCTCATGTTTCTTGTCACAGATTCAAGTCAGCTCCTTGCTGCTGGAGCAAAGGGTGCAGTATGGATCATTTGCTAATAAACTGTGCTAAGAAAAGTGGAGGTTATTAGCATGATGAAAAGAATGAAAAACTCTCTTTTATTTTGGATGTAGTTTTTATTTGGATTTAGCCTTCTAGGGGCACGAATTATTAAGGTTCTACAGAGAAAGCACTGTAATGTCTGCTGTGTGTTAATGGCCTTGTTTTTGAAAGGTCATGCTTCCTGTCCTTCTTGGTAGGGAAGCTTTGGGTGCTGAGCAATAACAATAACTAAAAGAGCTGTTCAGTGAAGCCAAAATTTTTATTGTTAATCAGGCCTTTGAAGAACTCTGGCTCTTATATTGGTGGTTGCTACAAAACAGAGCATTCTGTAGCATCTCGCTCTACCATCTGTCTTCTGCCTTGCTGATATGAATGAAGAAGATCTTGTCTAAAATAGTTGTTATGGAAAACCACACAGGGAATGTTAGGTGTGACTTTGTTTTCTTTCTCTTTTCTTTACAGGCCGGAACAAGAACATGAAATTAAGTGGGCGACCACACCGACACATTGGAGTCTTAGGCACCTCCAAGCTGTATGTGATAAGAAATCAAATATTTGCTTTTACCCCTCAGGTGAGCATGTAAAGCTGGCGAGTAGGTGCTGGTTACTTAATGGCTGATCATTAGTGAAGCGCTTTGCTTTCACATACTGCGACTCTACTTTAGGCAGAACAGGGCTGATAAAGCAGATGTGCTTTGCTTTGTGAGGTTTCTAAGAGCACTGTTTGATCAGCGTGGTAGGAGTGCTGATAAACATCTCTTTTGTCACACAGAGTCTGACTTCTTTGGCTTCTGGCTTAGGACAACACAGCAAATCAATAGTACAAAGTGTTACTGAGCTCTACCCAAACCAACATTCTATCTAATGAAATTGTTTCTCCAGAAATAGCTCATTTACTGTATCTTCCTACTAATTGCCTTAATGGAAAATTTAGTTTCACATGAGCGTGCCGAGTACTATAACCCTGAAGAGACAAAGATGTAGCCTTTTCATTATCTTTTTGAAAGGGTCAGTAGTGCTGAGAAAGGGTTGTTTTGTCTTTATTTTCTGTCTGGCATCTGGTTTGGATACTCCCAGAATTAATGGCTTTCATTTGTACATTTAATGAAATATGACACACCCCTGTAGACTTGTTCTAGCAATTGGTACTGGAAGGCCGAGGGATCGCCTTACCCAAAAGTGTGCAAGTGGAGCAGCATAAAGAAAGCTCACACCCTCGTAAACAGATATTCAGCTAATGCAGTCTTTAAATTCCAGTGGAAGACATTCAGTGGATTCCACAGATGGCTCAGGCAATGCTTTCTGATATCCAAACAACATCGAATTTACTGCAATTAATGTGGCTTCGTTCCTGTTCATCCCCATGTCAGCTGATCACAAGCAGCTTTGTAATATTGTTTATTTGTTGTTTTGTAGCCCTGCAACAATTTTCATTTTTGCAAATTAAGGACAAATTCCTCTGAGTCATCATTTTTTTCAAAATGTCTCTTTGTCCACATTTTTCAATGTAAGTAGGACTCAGTATTCTGGTTGAAGTCTTGCTGTGTGTCAAGTATGGACATGCTTATTAATATATTCCAAAATAGTAATTATCTTTGCATCAGCAACACACTGACACTTCTTGCTTATTCCATGTTTGACGAAAACCTCCGTAACATTTTCAGTTGTACTTTGTGGCCATACAGTTACCCCCGACTTTTTTTTGTAGGGTGGAATTAATGTTTAATTTCACTTCCCTCAGGTTAGCAGTTAACTCATCTGTGTTGATCTTGAGTAACGTCCACAGATTCTGTGGTTGTGTAGTTCGTATTTCATCCTGTTCTCTAATGAAAACGTTGATTAGGTGTGGGGCAAAGGCTGACCCCATTTAGATGCCCGCTAATTCTTTTAACACCAATTTTTCAAGCAGTTGTGCCTCCTATCTATGCTTCCAAAGAAGGAGGTGGAACTAGTTTGCTGAGATTGGTTTTTGATGTGACTGTTTCTCCATCCTGCTTTATCATTTTATAATTATCTTGGTGGTCTCAGGTTGTCTTTGTTTTCCTGTGCTTTCAGGCACTGAAATTGACTTGACTGGTCTATCTTATCCTAGCTCTTCCTTTTTAAAAGACGTGCAATGTATTTGCTTCTCTCTGGATTTCTGGGACATGTTCTTCCTGACTTGTGGCTCAGAGATTATTCTGGCTAGTTCCTGAAGATCTGTGAAGTAATTTCTCTGGACTTTGCCAGCTTGAATTTGTGTGCTCTTTAACCTTTTTTTCCCACACTCAGGCTAGACTCTTGCTGCTTCGTTGTAAGTATTCTTACAGGTCATAATTCACTACTGTTCTTCTGTCAGTAAAAACAACACAACATGCTTCAGCATGTCTGTATCCTTTCTTCCTACCTCCTTTCTTTCTTTCATCAACAGACCTATACTTTCTATGTTTTCCTATTACTTCTCTTACATCTACAGGATGTTTTCTCCTTGACCATTATGTGTTTTACTAATTAATGTTTATTTCACATCACAGCCTGCCTTTTCTAGCCCTCCCCAAGGCTTATGTGCTGTCTCAACTTTTGTTGTGGCTGATTTGACATACTTTCTGTTGTTTATGCAGCGTTTTTGGTTTCCAGCTCCTCAGGTAGCCTCAATACTGGTTCTTAACTGTGGTTCTTGGCTTTCCTCTGTAGTGGGAACAGCACAATTTACCATTGTACATTTAATGTAACTTTTCTTCCATGGTAATTGGCTACTTTTCTGTATTCTGCTTGACTTTCAGATTGTTCCCAAGACATGTACAGTTGCTAGTTCCCAGTCCCCAGCATGTACTTAAACCTGTTTATTGTTTTTGTTGCTATAGTTAGATTTTCCTCCATATTTAGGGTAGTTCCATCTTCCAGAGCATAGGTTACTGTAATTCGTCATTGGGAAGTTCTTACTTCATGGATGTGATTCTCTGCTTTTTATTTTTGTGGCTTACTTCTTTCATGGACAGCCTACGGGTTTAAGAAAATGGACTTGGTACCCAAAAGGGACAACTCTCTGTGGCCGGTTCTCCACAGGGACAACTCTCCGCGGGGAGGGCTAGAGTTTGGGGCTCCCTGCAGAGAACTGACTGTGGAGAATTGTTCAAACATGGATTTCTTTTTCACAATCACAAGCCATGTTAGGTTAATTTATGCAGTCTGTGTTGTGGTCAAGAACTGTTCCTGTGGCTTTTGTGAATGATTTAAGGGAGAAGATGAAAAGACACCACTGACTCATATGCTGTATTTCTCTATTCTCTAGTTTACTGACCAGCATCACTTCTATCTGGCTCTAGACAATCAGATGATTGTGGAGATGCTCAAGACAGAGCTGGCTTACCTCACTTCTTGTTGGAGGATGACAGGGAGACCAACCCTGACATTTCCCATCACCCACACAATGCTTGGTAAACTTCAGTTGCTCTGTTTCAAGCATAGTAGATCATTGCAGGGGAGTTCGATGGGAGGTGGTGTAAGGGGAGACAAGGAGGCATAACTATTTCAACACCTGAGTTTTAACATTGAAAGCACAGCATAACTTTCTCAATGTTTGCTGAATTTGTATGACAAGGCAATGTTTCCTTTTGATTTTACTCCACCTTTATATTCTTGCATCTCCCCGTCATCTACATGCTATTTCTGTCCAAAGAAATTTGATAGATAGCCCTTTGGAACTTGTTTTGAGTGGGTTGATTTTTGTGTTGAGAATTCCCTCTGTTTGCTTATTTGTTTGAGGTTTTTGAATAAGCTAGTATTGATAGTTATGGGTCCTGTTTTAAATTTGTCTGATTTACTTAGTAGAGAACACCAAGTTATTCACTTTGTTTGGACATGATAATTCAAGAATGTGTTGGTAAGCTTCAAACTCTTCCATTATTCTTTTTTAGTTGATGATGGCACTGACATTCATCCAGCAGTTCTTGCCAGCATAAGAAAATTAGAGGATGGTTATTTTGGAGGTGCAAGGTAATGTCAAAAACCCCAAATAAGTTCCCCCATGATTTTTTAATTAAATCCTCAAGCCTCAGGTTTGAACTTGTGATAGCACATAGACCTTGTACTGGAACTATGCAGAGAGAGAGGTTTTGGCTTTAATTATTACGTGATGATTAGATTGTAGCTGGACTTCAGGTGCAGTGGGAAGAATCTGTCTCTGTAAGAGGTTTATCATCTCTGACTGCCATTAATGAATAAGGAAAAACTAATGTCAGACCTCTGGAAATAAAAAAAAAACACCTTGGTCTTGACTTGGCTTTTGTTTTTAAGAAGGAATTATCTTTCATAGTTATTTGACGTATTTTAAGCATGAATAACATTAGTACTTGTATGCTTATGTGTTCCATTCACCTATGTATACGAGCAATTTAATGTAATGCCACAGTATCTCCCTGGTCTCTTTCCATTTCCCTCGGGCAGTATCTTCCTCTGACAATCAGATGTGCTTTCTGTTTTTGGCAGCGCTGCAGTTCTGTGAAAAGATGCTGCTGCTGCTGTTTATGGGAACTTCATCCCCAGTTTGTCATGCATTATCTTTTGAGTTTATGTCTTTGTTCAGGGTCTCCCTTCATAGAATTATGCAGCACCCTGCATAACTGGGCTTTGCATAAGACAGGGCTGTCAAACTCACAGCTCCAGACGTTCTCCTGCTCCTGCAGCGTAACGCGTGTCACACGCTGCACACGTGACCAGCGCTGGCAGGAGCACAGGGACAAGGAGCTCGGCGCTGCCGCTGGGTAGGAACACGGTGCTGGGCTGGATAAAACAAGGTGGAGGGCTGCATTCAGCCCACGGGCTGTGAGTTTAACACCCCTGGCCATGAGGGTGTGGATGTCACCGTGACGTAGTTAAGTTGGATTAGTAGCTAGAGCAGTAAGTAGTCACCTGGATCTGCAACTATTGTTTTCAGTTGGTTTTCCTCAGTATTGTTTTTCTGCTTCTTTGTAGTTAGTTTGATAGTAGGTCTCATAGAATTGGAGGAGTTGTTGAAAGCTCAGTGAGTATTAATTGGTGTCAAAATAGTGGATGTTGACACTCTCTAGCATGTGTTCATGTTTGCAGGGTGAAGATAGGCAAGCTATCTGAATTTCTTACCACCTCTTTTCATACACATCTGAGCTTCCTGGATCCAGATTGTGATGTAAAAATGTTTGATGATGCTAATGAAGGCCGTAATAGTCCTGACAGTGAATATGGAGGTTATCCAGCAGACTTCTGTGAAAAAGGTAGTGGGTTTTCAATTCAGTTTTTTTCTCTTTCAAATTCTATCAGCAGAGTCTGGGTTTACCTGTGATGCAGAACTATTTTGAGCACAATTGATAGACATTCAGGTTTCTCATGCATCAGTCTGAGGACAGTACATGCATGACAATTTGGAGAAGGAGTTTGTGGGTATTCTCACGTTCATAGTACGGTGTAGGCCATTATCTGCTGCAAGAAAGCTGGTTCTGAAGAGTCAGCAGATGGAAGGGAAGTGCGGAAGAGGCTAGATGGAGGAAGAGACTGTGAGGAGTCATAGACAAGAAGTCCAAAGCTGATCTTTGGACTACCAGCAAGATAAAAGCTCTTCTGCTTCCTTTTAATGGGAAAAACAGCTTCTAAATGTTACCGTTTTCGAAGCGTCAGAAACTGATAAAAAGAAAATTCTTTCCATTCTGTTCAGCTTAGAAATCTCTTGCTTGTAATCTTGCATTTTTATTTGCTTTTCTGTATAAGCAGGAATAGAGCGGTGTGTTTGGGAAAGAAAAGAAGATAAATTATGTTTTTACCTTTAATAAACCTTTTCTTTTATGTATGTCATCCTAGAAAGCCAGGATGAGCTGGATCAATATATAAATGATGTCCTACAGAGTACAGCACTGAAGTCATACCTGCCTCCAACTTCAAAGACTGCGAATCAGCCGCCTGTGTTCAGTGCAAACCACTCCACAAAGGAGATATTGTCAATAATGGCCAAGACGAAAGGCTTGGAGGTTCCAGGTATTTCTCCCTATTATGTATTTAGTGATAATAATAGAAAACCTGATTTGAGTCATAAAAGGGATGAGTTCAAGTCTTTCAGAATTATTTAATTTAAAAAGAACTAGTTATACAAGTATGTTGGAGTTATCAAGAAGTAAGTCTGAAGTTGTTACTGTAGTGTTCCCACAGTATCCCATTTCTTGATGTGCACATAAGTAACTTGCTATGAAATGTAACACTTAATCAAAGTTAATATTACATAAACTGGTACAGCTTCTCACTTGGACTGAATTTTAGAACCTGAGTCAGTCTTTGTGTAAACACAGGGAGATAAAAGGTACTTTATTATTTTAATAAAGTTAGAATCATAGAATCACAGAATGACCTTGGTTGGAAGGGACTCACAAGAATCATCGAGTTGTGGTGAAATTAAATGTTTCAGTTCAGAAGAACATGAGTATACCTATGTACTTTCTACTTTTGTGAGAACAAATGGAATAGAAAGGGAGGATAGTATTCCTAATTAAGCTATATTTCTAATTGATTGAAGTATTTACACCAAAACAATGCTTCAACTGAGTTTGTAGGTGTGCAGTGTTTTATACTTAGGCATTCAATGCCCTGGTTAAAGGAAGTCTTCCCTCAGCTTCAGTGTATATTAATAACTTTCAGGCGTTTTTCAGCTCTTCTCCTATCTTTAATTTGCCACACCATCTGATCCTCTACTAAATTCAATATCTGAAGCTAAGAGCACATTAGCCTGCGTTTACTGTTACCACTTTAATGATGGCAGCTTACTGGGAAGACCATTTTCTCCACATACTTCCTATTAAAATGTTTAAAACACTTAGCAGGGTCAGATCATTGGGCTGTAGGATTTGTGAGGTGTGGGCTGTCAAAGAGAGGTACCAGTTGACCAAATAATGCAGGAGCCTTTGATGTACTGATCTCAGAAACTCTTAGATCAAGCCTGGAGGGAAATAAGACTCAGAATGTGACCTTGTCTCTGAGCTCCCATGCACAGCATCTCAGAAGCTTTGCCTCTATATTTTGACTCTTGGAGGTATTTCTGTTGGTTTTATCTACTGTAGTTACTTCATGTAGATGTTTTCGATTTTGACATTACTGAAATGTACTTCTCTTTTTCCTGATGGCTTTGCTTTCCAGCTGTGCCTATGTCTCTTCCCACTAAAGCCCTAAACAGGCACCGGAAGTCTCTGAATCTTGTTGATAATCCCCATTTCTTTGAGACAAAGGTAAGGTGTGGGAATTTTTATTTTTGTGGCTTTTTATTTTATGTAAAACTACAAATGTATTTTCAAGACGGAATACTGTGGCCTTTCCTGTGTTTCCCACACAAACTCTGCTAGTTCTTACTTTCCTTCACAGACAAGCCATTCTGCCTGAGGCACCGGGTTGCTACTCCCTTGTTTTGGAATTGATTGATTGATTGATTTTTTGACTGTGTGAGGGGTTTTTTTGTTAATAGACATTATCAAATGGAAAATATTTAATAGTGTGTGCAAAAGTAACAGTGTATGACAGGGAAATTGTACAAGTAATTTGGTTTCCTTCTTTCACAAAATATTCTTTGTTTTGTCAAAAATATGATTTATTTGTTGATTAAACTGAAACTGAAGACGAAGTTCCATTCTGGTTGTTGTATTTCATGGGGCTAGTCTGCTTTTCATGTCTGTAGGAGTCTGGCAAGAACTATGTGATGTGTCTGTATGTCAAGTGCAGGGTTATGATGCTTGGCTGTTGTAATTTTAATGGGAAGTTACAGCTTGAATTTCATCTACTTTTCACGACATAATTTCTGTGATTTTTCATCTGTTTTTGTTATCAGGACTGTGAAAATGTTTTGCACTTACCTAAAGATGCTCATGGTGATTTGGATTGCAGGAGGCTTGTGAAGCAGCTAAAGGAATGCCCAACGCTCCATGATCAAGCAGATATCTTGTATATCTTGCATATCCTAAAGTGAGTATAAACTTCAGCACGTTTGTTGTTGCTCACAACTATCTGGTTATTCTTGTGCAAAATCTTCCCATTGTTCTGGGTTGTATTTTGAGGGGATTGCTTGATTACATAAATAATTTGTATACAGAATATGCCTGTGCAAATTTCAGAGTTTATTGGCACACAATTGTGAACACATGCAGGCTTGGAGGCTCACCAGTGAAATGCACAAATCGCTCCATGACTGACACCACACCTTGCTGTATTTGTGACACTCTGTAAAGTTCATGAACATTTGGTATGATTTTTGTACACAAGAAGATTGAGGTCGACCTGATTTTAATACCCAGCAGGTTGAGGGAGGTAATTATTCCCCTCTACTCCACTTTTGTGAGACCCCACCTGGAGTATTGTGTCCAGTTCTGGAATCCCCAGCACAAGAAGGATATGGAATATTTGGAATGGGTCCAGAGGAGGACTGTGAAGATGATCAGAGGGCTGGAGCACCTCTGCTATGAGGACAGACTGAGAGAGTTGGGCTTGTTCAGCATGGAGAAGAGAAGGCTCAAAGAGGACTTCATAGCAGCCTTCCAGTACCTGAAGGGGCTACAGGGAAGCTGGTGAGGGACTTTTTACAAGGGCAAGTAGTGACAGGACAAGGGGGAATGGCTTAAAACTGGAAGGGGGGAGATTTAGATTAGATATTAGGAAGAAATATTTCACGCTGAAGGTGGTGAGACACTGGCAGAGGTTGCCCAGGGACGTTGTGGTTGCTCCCTGCCTGAAGGTGTTCAAGGCCAGGTTGGATTGGTTTGAGCAGCCTGGTCTGATGGGAGGTGTCCCTGCCCATGGCAGGGAGGTTGGAACTGGATAGGCTTTAAGGTCCCTTCCAACCCAAACCATTGTATGTTTCTATGATTCTATGAAGAGAGAAGGTGGAGGGACACTTTGTCCTGTTACTTTCTAACTGAAAGCAAAATGTAGTTTTAATGAGTAGTCACTGTTTTTTCCTTTCATCTCTCTGCGTGCTTAAGTGCATCTCTGGCTAAAACTGGTGCTCTTCAGTGCATTCTTGGAAACGATCTAACCCAAGCTGTTGGGGTTAGTAAACAGCTGCTCATTAAATAGGTTTGATGTGAAGAAAATGCAAATACAAACCAACAGGATGATCTTCTGGTGTGCATTTATTGGCCTTTTTTTTTTTTTCTATGCGGGAGAATATTGCTGTAACCAGGCAGAAAGTGAGCTTTGGGTGTGAAGACAAGCATGTGTTATTCACAGATGGTCTTCCTTACTGCTACAAAGAATGTGGTTTTGTTTATTTTAGTCTTTCTCCTGTGAGAACCTCTTCTTTCATCTTGTTTTCCCAAGCAAAATTGGTTAGCAGCTTCTCTTAAAGAGCAAAAGAAATCCTGGAAAAATACCGTTCTGTTGTTTAACTGCTTGCAAGACCCTTAATTTCCTGTTCTGGACTTGTTTCATCGTGGGTGTTTGTGTTGAAGAGGCAGGCGGACTTCTGTTGGACTCCATCCCTCCAACAGTTGTTGAAAGGTCATTCTGTGATGCTTCAAGATATTATCAGTAAGAAGCCGTAATGCAGTGAGTTTCAAAACCAGGAGAGGAACAGAAATCTACTTTGCTTTTTCAGTAGTGTCAAATGCTGTGTGGAAGCTTAGTTAATAGCTAAGAGGCAGAGCAAAAAACTAAATCTGAAAAATGGGTGCAGTCTTCAGCAACACTGAAGACATCACTGAATTCTGCTCTGAAAAAGTACCACGCAGACTGTTCCTCCAGCAGACTGTCTGTGTGTGTGCTCAGTTTGGAGTCTGGTGGGAAATCCCTTGGGTGGTTGCTTTGAAGTCACAGGCTCATGGCTAAGCAAGTGTTCAAGTTAATATGAAAGTTCTGGTATCATGAGGACTTTGTCCACAAGTAACTGGTCTTTGGTGACGGCCCGAAGAATTATGTACTTAATTCTGTCACCAAAATAAGCAATGCTGTTAAAATCAGGCTGCTTACTACGTGGTAAGGGTAATAAGCAGTGTAGCAATTTATCTGATGACCATTACCGTCTGTGTCTTTTCTGACAGAGGCGCTGACTGGGACACAGAGCTGGATGGCCAGTACGGCGTCACTGTTCATTGCCTGCTCAACGAGCTCTACAGAAAGGCTGGCCTCAATCAAGAATGGGGCTTAATCCGTTATATTTCTGGTATACTCAAAAAGAGAGTGGAAGTCCTGGCTGAGGTATGAAATATAAATAATGCTGGTTCATTCGGTTTCCTGTCTGGAAACAGAGATGAAACTACCGTTTTGCCCGTGGGGCGTATGCTTGCCCTTCTTCTGGTCTTACTTCATAGTATACCTAGTGTGGGATTTTTCAGTAAACATTGGTTGCTTTTCTGATCCAAAATCTTATTACGACATCTTTACCTTTCATCTGTACTGTGACCTGTGCTACTGTTGGCATGGACTGAGAATGTCACACTGGAAATGATTGTGAAGGCTTCCTTTCATCTCTGTTAGTCGGAGAAGCTTAATTGTGTGCTTAGAAAGCTGTAGTTGTCATTGCTGTGTTGCTGTTGTGATAGCATGCACACTTTTGAAGCACTGCTGTGTCAGGGTGTTAGCAGTGATGCAAAAACATGTTCTTCCGATTTCCATCCCATTGGGCAGACAGTCTGCTGTGTGCGTGGTTGTTTGGAGGCATTAAAATATCTAGGACTATTAAATGGTAACAAGAAAGATCCACTGTAGGAGTACAGATGTGATTTTGAACATAGCAAACATGTTTCGCCTCAAGTCTTCTATAAAGTGTTTTGTTTAATTTCCTACTTGTCCCGGTGTATTTCTGAAGAGCTCTTTCTCTATTTCCTGTCCATTTTCAAAGCTTTGACTGTCACACCCAAGACACCCTATTTTAGGGACAGTCATATCTACAGGGAACAATTTGTGATAATTGCCCTACATGATAGTTCATTAGGCCCATAACCTTTTCCATCCTCAAGACGTGACAGACAGACAGTGCAGGCATGCTTCACAGAAAGCTGTGTGTGTTAAATTGAGGAGATACTGGCAAAGAACTGAGGAGAAAGAGAGTAGAGATGATCCAGTTTGTTCCACAGTAAGGGAGGGAAAATAGACTCTTCAAAATCAGAGGCGCATTGCTCTGTGAGGTCTTTGATTCAGGATGCTAAAACAGGTAAACTGAGCACCTGCTTTTAAAGGAGATTGTTATAAAGGAGTAACCCCTGAGGTACTGAGGGAAGCACCTGCTTCAGAATATATCAGGGTGACTCAGGAATGTTATGCGATATGTTCGATGTTTGTTTATTTTAAGAGTTGGGGTTTTTTTAGCTAATGCTGCCAAGTTTTTCGTTGATTAAAAATGTAGAGGTTTTTTGTCTTAACTAAAAAACAAACATTTGTTTTATGGTAATGGATAAAGTTCTTTATTGATCTGCCAGCACTACTGGAGTCCCTAATCATTATGCTGAGCAGAGAAACAGGCTTTCAGCCCAGGCAGACTCTCATAGTCCCGTTGACCTCAAGGGTACTTTGGCAGCTAGTGAACAGCATTCTGCAGGATCTGCATGACGAGTAATAATTAGGAATGCACTTGAAATTTGATAAAGAAATGCTACATTTCTGGGAATTAAAAGCTGCATCACTTTCACGTGACTCAGAGAGAGGTCTCTTGCTTTCTGTCCCATTATGATAGGCATGCACAGACCTTCTGTCACACCACAAGCAACTGACAGTGGGCCTACCACCAGAACCCCGCGAGAAAATCATTACCACGTAAGTTGGAGCTTTGTCTCAGTTACAGAAGCAGCCTGTCCTTTGTCTTACTGCCAGTACTGTTCGGCTGCTATTATCATGTTTTAAATCTTATTCTTCACCTTCAGAAGGAATTGCAGCCACCCAGGCAGAATCATAGGCATCTTTGCACTGCAAAGATAGTTCTGGGTGACTTGGTTCCAGTGCTTGTTCAGGAGGTTAATGGCAGGTGCCTGAGTTGCTGCTAACTGTGCTTTGCCTTCTTGCAGCCCTCTGCCACCTGAGGAGCTTGCAGATCTTATTTATGAAGCTAGCGGCCAAGACATCAGTATTGCAGTCCTGACACAGGTACGCAGGATGTGTAAAGAGGGTTCTTTCAGCTGTGCCCGTCGTGGCACTAGTGTTTGCTCTGTGACTGGGAAAGCCAAGAGGACCCACCCTGAATGGGTGCCCTTACGGATTTGTCCTTACAGGAAATAATTACGTACTTGGCGATGTACGTCCGGTCGCAGCCTAGTCTTTTTGTGGAGATGCTCCGGCTCCGCATTGGTCTGATAATTCAGGTGATGGCCACTGAGCTGGCTCGGAGTCTGAAATGCTCAGGTAAGAGCAATTTTGTCATAAGGGTAGTTAAGGCATTATTTCTGCTTCATCTCAGTCATTGATTTTTCATTTATACGTGTTAAATTCTTTCATTACCTTCTTCATTCAGCATATGCGGTTACAAACTTTGAAAATAACTTATCTTTTTTAACACAGTGAAAGCTTCCTGTTCCCCCATCCCAGAATTATTCAAGCTGAAGTGGATATTAAATGCTTAAGCCCCCTGAATTTTGGTGTTTGAGGTCCAGGTCATCAAATTGCAGATTGTGTATTTAGGGACCCAATGCCACTAACATCAGTGGGAATAGTTTTAATTCAAAGTAACTTCTAATCATCTTCCTTTTATGTGTAAGCCAGCTCCCCTTGAATATACTTAGTTGAAAAGTATTTGCTGGTTTGATTTCAGCTAGTGATATGTTATTTTGCCAGGAGATCAGTAAAAAGGTATGTTGAATATGCCAAGATGTTGAATATGCCCTACAAAACCCCCGGGAGTTAAGTAACAAACAAGTGGTGCAAGGCAAAAATATGTTTAAACTCATTTTGGAAAAGAAAAGTGAAACTAGGGAGAAGTAATGCCTGAAGAGAGAGATTAAAAATCACAAAAGAACTTTCCCCATTGAAAGGAGTCAGAAATCTAAGAAAGAGCAGTCATGAAAAGTAATAAAGTTAATGTGACAGATACATTAGTCAAATGCTAACACTCAGGAGCATGATCTGGGCCACATTTTTTTGTGGCTTAGCTCTTCTTGCCATTTGTAATGCCCTAGCACACCTTAAAAGGGGATACCTTTGTGGAAGCGTGTTTTCTGGTGTCCCCGGTCTTGTTTTCTCCCTCATGGAGTGAAGGGGGATCCCCGGTAGCTGGTTTGATGAAGCCCACTGTGGACACTGCTGCCACTAGAGAGTAGCAGGTTTTCCCCGTAGGGGAAGTTGACAGAGGAGCCAAGTAATTTTCTGGGATAATTCTGTTTCTATATGAAGAGTGTAGAGAATGCCCTGTTTCCCCCAAACTTGCAGCTGAATAGTGGGAGGTGCTTTATTCACAGTGAGAAACCTCTCTTTCCTGGAGTCCCTTGTGTTATTCCTTAGCCTTAAATGCCAGATGCTTTGTAACACTGTCCTCAGCTTCATTGCTGCCTTTTCCATCTTCTCCTGTGGAAGTTTTGTCTGTGCACGTGTGCTCGTGTGTACGTATGTGCTTTTTGTCTCTGACTTACATGCATGGTCCTTTAATCAAATAAAATACAATCATTACACGTGCATGCATTTCTTTGTGAGATAACTCCTCCTCTGTAATTTATATCTATATGTCATCTGTTACGAGATGGCTGTAGTGGCAAGATCCAAGTGATCTTGCTCTACAAAGGAGAAACTGCTTTCTCATCATCAGCTTCCGTGCAATTTCGCACAAGCTGCAGCATAATATTCACTAATGAAAGGAGTGTTTTTTCCATGCAATGTTTGTTGCTTAGTCCTGAAATGTATTTTCTTTTTAATGCTTTTTAATGCTTTTTAAAAGAAGCATTAGCCGCAAAAGTAAATGTGACTGAGTTTCATTCAGTCGGGATTTTACTTAGGAAAACAAGCTATAAAGCCACCTGTAGGTGTATTTGTCTGTTCTTTTCTTTTTTTTTTTTGACTAGGTGAAGAAGCTTCAGAGAGTTTGATGAATCTAAGCCCCTTTGATATGAAAAATCTCCTACACCATATTCTCAGTGGAAAAGAGTTTGGAGTAGAGAGAAGCTGTAAGTTGTCCGCTTGGGTACTTGTATACATTAAATGAGAACTATAAATATATAGTTACATTGTCTTATAAATAGAAATCTACTCTCTTGGCACATAAAATAGAAGTATAGGTAATGTATTAATGAAGGGTGACTAGTACATAGGTATGTCTGGTGTGGAATAAACAAAACGGGTATAATGGGAGCTGTCCTGCACTGAAATAAGATTGCATCAGGTTTTCAGTGATATGAAGCAAACTTTTAAAATGAAGGAATTTTTTGTGACCAGAATGAAAACAATAAGAAGGTGATATCTAACCTGCCTTCAGGGAGCATGCCTGTGATGCCGAGATATTCCCGAATGGCTTATCAACTGTCCCCTGAGTTCATTCTTAGGCCTTCATTCCAACTCTTGACACCTTCTGAAGCTACAATTGCTCAGTGTATTAGAAAATGAGGCCCCAACATCCAAGTATGGATCTAGGCCCCTTGTTTGATGCAATCAGGTTTGAACTATTGACAGGATTTGAAAGGATGCTGTCACCAAGAGCACTGTACACTTTTGAGTGGATATCTTTAACTTCTGGATATGATTTCATCTGTTTTTCTGCCCGAAGCCTTCTTAAAATGTCCATTTGCTTTTAGTACGACCCGTAGATTCCTCTTCATCCAGCCCTGCGATTTCTATTCATGAAATGGGACATTCTGGAGCAACCAAAACAGAAAGAAGTGGTATTACTAAATTGAAGAGTGAGATGAAGCAGGTGAGGGTTTTCTATCAATGCTCATCAGAAAATACAACTGTTCTGCAGCTGTGTTACGTTAGGTTTTATTCTTGGTAAATGACAGAAGATTCCAAGGATCCTTTGATTTAAAGCTGATCACTAAATAGCAGGCAGTAAGGGGATGTTTCCTCCAAAAATATGCTTTGCGTTTTTGTTGTTTCACTTGCTGAATATATGATAAAAGAACTTGAACAAACTCTACTGATGCATTCATGGCATCAACTTTAAAACAGCTCTTTAATTGTCTTCAGCTAAGGGAAGGTGCCATGTACAAAGTGAAGCTTTCATGCAAACAGTGTTCATTTTTATACTCTGTACAAGTTGCTAATGTAATCCATATGCCTTTTTGGAAAAGGTACACTTGGAAAACTAATCTCAGTTTTTCTTCCTGTTTTGTTTCTTCAGGAATGAAGGATGATTGCTGCTAGAATCTATCAGTATTTAAGTTCAACACTTTAAAGTACAAAATAACTGATCATATGGAGAAATAACATAGAAAATACCTTCAAACTACTCGGAATAAATGTGACTGATGGTTCTGTTATGAGTGGTTTTGATTTCTCTCTTATGTTTCTGTTAGTAGTTTTCTTTTGTTGTAGATTAATTTGCAGGTGGTCATCAAGTAGAATGCATTTATAAGAATGAGTAGCTTCATGGTATTGTTCAGCCTTTAGAAGAGAAGTTTTCAGGGAGACCTTATTGTGGTCTTTCAGTATGCAAAGGCAGCGTATGAGAAAGGTGAAGAGACACTTTTTGCCAGGGCCTGTTATGACAGGGCAAGGGGCAATGGTTTTAAACCAGGTTTAGATTAGACGTAAGGAAGAAATTTTTTATGGTGAAGGTGGCGAAGCACTGAAACTGATTGTCCAGAGAAGTTGTGGATGCCAAATCATTGAAAGTATTCAAGGTCAGGTTCAACAGGTCTTCGATCAACCTGGTCTAGTGAAGATGTCCCTGCTGTGTCATGGACCAGATGATCTTTAAAGATCCCTTCCAACGCAAAAAGTTCTATGCTTCTATACTAGAAAACCATATTTAAAGGCCCTCTTAATGAGCAGAACTATTGCACTTAATCTGAGGCCTTTTCTGTAAGTTTCTAAGGAAGTATTTGATGTTCTCCTTTGATTGCATGAAACAGATTTTCCCAGTAAGCCTTCAAAAAGGAGTAGCATTTCTGCATGGTCTTGACATGGAGCGTTTGGTGGTGACAATAAATATGAGTTAATGATTCTTTGTAGGGCACAATCAGGCAGAGAAGCAAAGGCACCTGAAAAATGCACAGTGTGTCTGTCACGGGGCCTGGTTGCTGTGTTTGAGCCATGCTTGAGCATCGTCGTGGCTGAGCCTCGTGGTACAGTTGTGGCTGTGAAGGTGCCGCCGGCTACTTTCCAGCAGCCCTGAAATGACATTGGACGTTCAGTCTGAGCAGGGCTCCCAGTCGTAGACTTGAGGGCCTTTTCCAGGAAGGAAGGGGGACTGAGCACTAGGTGGCAGCATTATTTTGTTTTGAGTGCAGAGGTGGGCCTGAGCTGAAACACTTGGACCTTTGTTGACGTTGGAAATTTATTTCCTGCATTGTGTTATCAATAGATGGAAACTTGGTATTTTGCACAGAGAAGGAGTTGGCTTGTTTTATTTTTGTGTCCCCCCCACCTTGCCATTCATGCTGCTTCCTGCCATATCTCACTGTGTTCTCTGAATAACTCACTAGGTACTAATTTAATGTCATTTTGTCAGGGGAGAATCGACTTTCTGTTACAGGGAATGTTTCAGGCACTTGTGCTATTGTCTATTTGCACCGCAACTCAAGTGTTGAGCAAATGCAGTGCTCTTGTTTGCTGCTGTTGTTTCTGGAGCCTGAACATTAAGCCTTGGCCTGGATCTGAACCATTAACACTTAATTAGGAGGCATGGCTTGGGGTGACAGTTACAGAAAAGCACTGTAAGTTTGAGGTGCTGTATCCACATTTCATCAAAAATTTTGCCTTGCAGCTGTTTGCTGAGTGCTGCCCACTCAGAGGCCAGACAGTCACCCAAGCCTCGTGGAGTGAAATGCACACCTCCCCAGGCCAACCGGTGCCTCCCTGTACGTCTCTATAAAAGGGGAAGTGAATTGCTCTTTGGGAATGTCTAGACAAACCTAACAAACCTAGACACTCATCAGTTGCTGGATGGTGTGGGCAGCTTGTGGCTCCTGGCAGGGTGTGATCTGCCTCGTGGTGACCCTGGGAATCAGCAGCAGCCAGGGGCTGTTGCAGTTTTCACCTGAGCTCATTCCATGTTTCTTGTATTTGCATGGATGGGTTACTTAACCTTGTTTGTGTCCTGTTCTGTCATGGCTGTCTGTCTGATGTGTTGGTGTCTGTTTTTGTTTTGTAGTTCTTTCGTGAGGGCCACTCCATGTCCAGCAGCATGTTCGCTTCCACGGTAAAACACCGTCTGCAGCTCTGCTCCTGCTCTCCACTCTGTGTGTGTGCAAGGGTCTTAGCTCTAGGCATCTCCCGTGACTTCCCCCGTGTAAAAACTTCTTTTCAAAGTCTGCCTCTTTGTCTTGTTCGTCTTCATTGGGAACCAGTTCTCATTAGCAGTCCTTTAATAGAAGTTGTCTTGCATTTAGATCCACTTAGTTCTTCTGAAGCTTAAGCAGTTGTAGCAGATAAAGCATTGTAGCAGATTTAGCTACTTGGTGGTGGATTATGTTACAGGTGTCATTAGGATTTAAAAATAATGTAGCATTGATAAACCCTGGCAGTCCCTGGATGGTAATGAGCCCAGAATAGCTTCAGGTTGTTGAGACGGGAGGTTCATGGGTATGGGTATGGGTATCTCCTCAGGCAGTTGTCTTCTTTCAAGGCAGAGAGCTTAGTTCTTCTTAAGCTCTCACTTTTAAGAAGGAAGATAATGTTTTACCAACAGAAACCTCAACAACTTAAAATAAGTCTGAGGCTGCAAATCTGTCGTGAAGAGATGGGAAGTTTTCAGCTACATGTTGTGCACTTTGAACTGGCGGTTGTGGTTCGTGGTTCTCCACGTCTGCAGACTTGCAGTCAATTGTACACATCTCAAGTGTCCTAAATACACAACTGCAGAGCACCATTAGTCCTGCGGCCTGCCTTGACAACTGCTAGGTTGCTGTTGCCTCTCTCCTCTCACGTATCAGTACAGAAAGGCAGGTTCCAATTGTGTATTTGTTTCAGGGGCACAGAATTGTTTGAAGAGGTCTTCCCTGAAACACCTGAGTAGCCAGATTAGTTATTGTATGCAGGTGGATTGCTCTATTTTGGTACCAGCCCTCCTGCTGATCTCCTGCATTTTTTAGCTCTGCTCAACAGGGTGTAGGAAGTTCTGTCTGTCTTGGTTCCTGTGCAGTGGAAAGGAATAGCAAGCATCAAAACATCAAGGGAACACCACCTCTGTGTCACTGACAGCAGCAAAAGTAGAAATGGACTGTTTTCTTTTTGCAGAGGTTGGCTGTGTAGAATAAGTGAGCCTACTCTTTGCAAACATACAGGGTTTTGGTCTTATTTTCCTCTTTCCTCGGTATTTTGCTCAGGCAGTTTCTTACACAGAGGTGATAGGATTTGAGATGCGGCTGTCAGTGTAGTCCTTTCTGGGCTGAAAGTAATAGGTGTGCAAAAAGGAACAAGAAAACAGAAGAGCACAAGATCTCTGGGAGTACAAAGAGCGGGCACACTGCATGTGTGGAAATGGGAACAAGAATCTGGTGGCAGTGGCACAGCTCCAAAGGTGATTTGCTGCCTAATTGAGTCTCAGAGTCTGGTAGAGGAAAATAATAGAGCAACAGTCACAATAAAGGAAAGAAGGCTGATACTTAGAGAGGCAGGCGTGAGGACAACACGACCACATGAAGTCAATGTTTAACCTGCTTATTTTTATGGAGCGTTTGGCATGGAGGACCTCTCTTGATGGACTTGTGGACCCTTTGGTTCTCCTATGACACTGAGCCCAAAGTTCAAGTCAGACCTACCTGCAGATCAGGGACATGGTTTAGTAAGTGGGCAGGTATGGTTAGACTCAATGATCTCAGAGGTCTTCTCCAACCAGATGGTTCTGTGATCCCCCACCAGCTTCCACACCAGTGACCCTGCTCTGAGAGCTAGCGTATGCTTGTTAAAGTACTCATGCCTTATGTTGAGCCAAGCAGTGAAGTTTACTTGGTTCTGCTTTGTTGCTTACCTGCTTTGTTGAGAAATGATTGAAGCACTGGGTGAGCGAAGCTTCTTGTGAAGGGGAGAGAAAGGGATCAATCCTGCTGTTTCATCTTATATGACAACATGGCCTGTATTTTTTCCCTGGTTCTGAGGTAGCGTTGTAACTCAGTGATGCATTCACCAAGAGTAGCATGTGGGGTGGTAGAAAGCAACTAACAAAGACTTCAATGTTTCTTACAGAGGGGCAGTACTCCATCTTCTCCCACTAGTACTTCTCCTACTGCCTTCACTGGACACACGAGCTGGGATGACCGAAAAGGGCAGTGGCTGCGCAGAAGGAGGCTTGATGGTGCTATTAACAGAGTTCCAGTGGGATTTTATGAGAAGGTGTGGAAAATCCTTCAGAAGGTAAGGTGATAGCTGCAGAGGGCAGGAAACAAGCAAGCTGTACCTTAACTTGGAGAGGTGGTTGTCCAGAGGTGGTGTGTTGTTATTTGAAGTTGGTCTTCATCTAGCAGACTGGTGGAAACTAGAGCCCTGTGTCTCTTGAACATAAAAGGGCTCCATTAACAAAAGTTTTTGTGTTTGAAAGTGTAGTTTTCTCTGAAACCACCACTGTTCCACCACTGTGTTTTTCATCGCCCATGGCCTAATTCAAATTGTGGTTGGTGCAGCTGAGGGGCACCGCAATGAAGAGCAGTTCGTGTGCTCTTCTTCAGCAAAGCTGTGAGGAATGAGGTGGGAAACTGCCATTCTCTTCCAGAATGTCTTGAGATGTCTTGCTGGCTCTTCTGAGCTCTATGACATTCTTAACAGTTTTCTGGTTTTAAGTGAAAAGTCCTTGCCAGCACCTTGGAGATCAGGTGCATGGAAAAATGTTGAAGCAACTCTCCAGGAAGAAGGAGAGGGGAAAATAGAAATTTTTTACTCATTTTGGTGATTATGCACCTGTTCTTCTGCTTTGCTGGATGAAAGCCAGCATTCATCACCTTGCAGCGCTGAGCTGTTCATAACCACACAGCTGGGAAAAATATGCATCACCAGCTGATGTTGATTTTGTTTGACCTTCTAAAATCACTTATGCTGAAGCTGCTAGTGTTGATGTCAGCCAAGACAATATATATGACCCTGTGGCTTCTTACTAATGGGATCTGTCAGTAAACTGAGCATCACTGCTGTCCTGACCTAAACGTAACAGCTGGGAGTATTGGAATGCTTTTCTGGCTATTAAACTCAGTTGTGCTTATTTAAGTTTTCTTCAGGATTTCACTCTTAGCCTTTCTTTGGACTATTCATAAAAGCTGTCTCTTCTTCTTGATGTGTTTTTGTCTCTCGGGTGCCCAGATGCGTCATTCCTGCCTTCTCACTCTTTTCTCACTCTTTCCTCGTATACCACTTGGTATTTCTAACACCACCTCTCCCCTGCTGTCGGTGGCCCTCATCCAAGCACCACAACAGGTTGACATCCTTCACTTGTGGCGCCCTGGATCTGAAACACTTCATTAAATGTTGTTTTAGCGAAGATGAAAAAGAAACGTTCTCACTTTTATGGTCTATTGTCCTGCTTTTGCTTTATCTTTTTTTTTCCTATGTCCTTTCCTACAGAATGTTCTCAGTGGTTTCTTTTCCTCCTTCACATGCCTCTTGCCATAGTGGCTCTTTTAAGTATTTTCCTTCCCTTCAGTAGGAGGACTGGGTCGCACCATGTTCTCTGTGTGTCATGTCAGGCTATGTCTGACATTTGCCAGATTACATAGGACCGTCTTCAGCAAAGGTGAAATAATATTTCTAACAGATTTTGTTGTTGTTTGGATTATTTTGTGCATCTTTGTGTGTTTTTTAACTGAGGCTTGTTACGTATTGACTGGTATCGGAGAACATACTTGTAAGAATTGTAATTTCTTTTCATTGTCAAAATGTTGTTTCAGTGCCATGGTCTGTCCATTGATGGGTACGTCCTTCCTTCTTCGACCACCAGAGAGGTACAGTACAATGCCAACGATTTTTTGGCACCATGACTGAATGTTTGATTTGACAGTGTAAGATGCAGCAGGGTTCCTGTTTCAGATCCTTGGTTTTAAGAAGGTTAGGAGATCTGGACCTTCCCCCAGCACCTCCACCAGCTTCCTCAGGGCTGTGTAGGTGAGTTCCTCCAGGCAGGCCTGGGAGCACGTTTCTGGCAGCTTTTCCTCTTTGCTGAGCCTGCCCTCTGCCCACCTTCACTGAGCCTGTGCACCCACAGAGCAGTGCTTGAAAGAGGTGGCTGGTGGCCATCCTTCGGGCAGGATGAGGAGAAAGCACAGCCACGTTGGAATAAAGCAGACACGTTGTTTGCTGCTTATTTTTTTCAATATGCTGCAAACAGCAGCGAGGGTATTTTGGCTTCACAGTCACAAAATTAGTTACCAATTAAGGGCAATTGTTTCTAATCAAAGCTTTAACTCTTTAAATCTGTACCCATTCCTTACCATTTTTTTCCATAGTTGGATTGCCACTCTGTCTTTAGACACTCTGGCAAGTTTTGAATTCACATCTGTAAAACAAACTCTTGTGAACAGTAATCCGTCAGCACAAGAGAGGTGCTTGTGTGTCTGAGACTGTTTTCCTGTCTGGTTCCCTCAGATTCCCTCAGATTTGTCTCTGGCTTTTTTCTCTTCAGAGGAACGGCGATAACAGCTGAAGAGAGGAGCTGGAATTTTCTGCCATATTTAAGCCTTTTTTTTTTTTTACCAGAATGGAGAGCTTGCTTTATTCCTATTGTATAGATAAATAGGCTTATATTTAGCCTGTCAGACCTAGACAGTATCTAATTTTGCTGTTTAAGGGAATCAAACAAAATAAGCACAAACCTCCTAAGGCAGCAGCCTTTCACATAACATCCATGCAGCTATGCCAGTGCAAATTAAGCTGCTCTACATACAATATAGCTATATCTCTGTGTGGAAAAGCACTCACTTGCAGCAGGTGGTTATTTTTAAAACTCGACAGTACTTTTGGCTTTGCCACTAACCCGCGATGCCAAAAAACGTACTTAACAAGGCAGAGTGTGTGAGACCGCAGCATGAGGGACAAGGAGTTAATTTGCCAGCTCAGCATCAGCAGTCCTGCATGTGACTACAGCGTGTGTGTGATGGGTTGCAGGGTTGGAGCAGCCTTCTGGAAGTTGCATAACTGTTTGCAGGTTCAGGGCCCAGCAACATTAGAAGTTTCTGTCAATTCTAAAGCCGTGCAGACGTTTTCTTTGCTTCAGTCAGATTCCCCCCATGTGCAGAGAGGAGCATACGTTTAAGTGCTTGCAGCATGTGGGGAACTAGTCTTTTGGATTTGTCAGTTTTTTCCTTTCTGTTTCTACTCACACTTGCCAGATGACCCCGTGCGAGATCAAGTTTGCTGTGCACGTGGAGTCGGTGCTGAACCACGTACCCCAGCCTGAGTACAGGCAGCTCTTGGTGGAAGCTATTCTCGTTCTCACATTCCTCTCTGACATCGAGGTGAACAGCATCGGGGGCATCATCCATGTGGATCGAATCGTGCACATGGCCAATGACCTGTTTCTGCAGGAGCTGGTGAGTTCAAAGGGCAGCGGTGAGAAGCCTCCATCTTTGAAAGTTCTCCCCTGCTTCTTTTCTAATGTGAGTGATGAGCATGGTCTTATCCTTATTCTTTCCCCTACAAAGACAGACCAAATCATTTAAGTGTCTTCTGGAAATATATTTGGAAAAGTAATTTAGGAATTGTGGCAGGTTTAAAGGGAATAAAATTGTAGTGGCCAACGAGCTCTGAAGTGAGTGGGTAAATTGAAATGAAGTTTTGCTTTACCAAGGCACTAGAGTTACCAATATTTGAGTTACTCCACCCACCCCCCAAAGGACAAAAATCTGTGAAGTCATGTGTCCCACATTTACTTGCACTGATCCAACTACGTCGTCTGGGTCCTGTAGCAATCCTGATGAAGGTTTTCATGAGGGGAAGGAGAACAACTTTCAACACAAATGCAAAATCATCATGTGGTGGGTTTTTTTCCCCATAAATAAGCATTGAATGCCTGACTTTCCCTACTTCTTTGCTTGTGTCTTTTCAGAAATCATTTGGAGCTACTGGTAGTATCTTGGAGAAAGACGTAGCCACAGGAATTTGCCACTTTTTTTATGACAGTGCTCCAAGCGGGGCCTATGGCACCATGACATACCTAACAAAAGCCATAATTATTTATTTACATGATTTCCTGCCTAGCACAGGCTGTGCGATGCAGTAAGCGGTGCCTGATGCGGGAGGGAAGGCTCCAGAAGCCCTTTCCCCCCTTTTCCTTGTCATGAACCTTCGGTTTAGTTGCTGCATGTACGTGTGCCGTGCACTACCTCAGCGTTCCACGCTAGTTGTCGTTTTAGGTGCAGGCCTGTCTGCAGCAGACAGGTAGGTGGAATTTGGCCTGGTTTAAAGAGAGTGTGCAAGAAATAACAAAGAATGAGGCTTCTTCTGCCCAAAGTGCATAAATGTAATTCATATTAAATTAGCAAGAATTATACAGTTCTGCCAAGGGGAAAACAAATTACTCTGTGGAGATCAAAAGGCATAATAAAACAAGGGAGCTGTATCTCAGACATAAAGTCTCCCAAATAAGGGAAGTATGGAATTCATTAATTTTTCTCCTGCTGTGTGTAAATGTACATCATCGTGAATCACTGATGCACAGTGTGAAACATCCAGAGAAATGTACATTGGAGTAGGAGTAACTGGAAGTAACCAGGTGGTATTTCTAACACACTTTTATCCTGATTCTCATCTCATTTGCACCGAGTCAGTGCAGGGCTAACACCAGTAAGACAACTGTCTTACAATATCCACTAATTCGAGAACATAACCTCTCAGGAAGCTGCAACTCTCTTTAATCTGAACAAAATAGCTTCCTTCTATGCATCCCCAAGGCTTCGGAGGAAAAATCTCAAGACTCCAGCTTCTCCAAGGTGACAGACAGTTTTATGCCTGTAATCCCTTCCTCTGAATGGAGCGAGATAAACCTCTTCCACTCGAGCACCCTTTCCAAGTCTCCCAATCCTTTCCCTTGCAAATAGCCTCAGAGTTAAGAATGGCATAATTGCCACCCTTCCAGTGCAGTGTGAGTTTATGGAAGGCTTTGATGTATCTCTTCCTTTTTTTTTTTCTTTTCTTTTTTTTTTTTAATTTAAAGTCGCACTTGTCACATGTAGTTAGTTAGGGATGGGCTGCCTGGCAGTCCCCCTGCAGACAGCTCCCAGGTTAGTGCCTGTGCCTTGAATGTGTCTGCTGGAAACCAGAGAATAGGTGTCTCCTGCAGGGAAATGGCTCTGTGGTCATATAAACTGAAAACAGAGGGAGGCTGCCTCTGCAGGGGAAAACCCTGATTTACCCCAGGCATTGGCTGCAGTTTTCCTTGCTGGTTTTGCCACCAACCAGCATACATCTGGCTCACAGCTTAGGAAAGTGGCTGTAGCTTCAGCCTCTCCCACAGCCACGGGCTCCCTGAGCAGCGCTGGGCTGTGCCAATGCTGCTGCTGTGCGAGCAGAGGGCATCAGAGCAGTTCAGTTTTGTCAGGTAGAGGGGAAAAGAGTAGACCTGGCCTGTGAAAAGCGAGCGATTTGTGTGCTAATAAGCCTGATAAGCATATTTCTGTGAGACTCCTCACCGTTGCTCTTTCAAAACATAACTATGCCATTTTTACAGGATTTGAAAACTTCTGTAACAGTAGTACGTAGTGCTTTAGAGAATGAGTTTTTGGTTCCAGTGTACATGGATACCTGAAATACCTTGATAAAAGGAGGGAAATAAACCCCTGTCTCACTTGCCAGTTGCCAGCACCCACAGTCCTGGGAAGGCTAAGCTCCCCCTGGCCATGCCACCCCACTTGCTCTCCCTCTGCAAAGTTGTTGCTGATGTAACAACGTCTGGACACTGGCTCAAGAGAGAAAAGGTGTGGGAGGCCTTAGGAAGTGATCTCATCTTTTGTAGAGATCAGGAGAGTCTGGCAGTCTTAGCTGAGGAGCCCTTGGATTGGAAGCTCTGGCAGAGGCATGTGCTGTGTTAACCACCCTGAAAACTGCAGGCCTGTTGAGGGGCTTATGTAAAGGTATGGTTCAGCTACAATTAGCACTTGGATGTGGAAGTCATTTTATTGGCATGGTGCCTGTTTTGTAGGGTTTTGCCTTAATTATTTTGTGTGATTTGTTTTGGTTTTTTTTTTTTCCTTTTCATATGTGTTGTGAGAGATCACCTTGCTTGTTTCCCAGTAAGTGAAAGTAAAATCCTTTGTCTAGTTTACACAGGCAAACATGACAGTGCAGAGCATGAGCACACAAGAGCCTGTGGGATTTTTTTTGTTCTATCCAGTATCCTACAAAATGGCAGTAGAGTGGTTAGTTTTGCTTTTCTTGTTGAATCCTAGGTTGTGAGAGATGAAAGGTTATTTTCCCTCAGACAACCTACAAAAACGTAGTGTGGTCTTGTTTTAAGAAACAAGAAGAGTGATGTAGTTGGTTTTACATTGCAGCTGCACTGAAGTCTAAAACTATAGAGCCTACAGCAAAACTTACCCAGACACTCCTTAACTCTTTCTTTTTAATGGGAGCATTGTAGAATCATAGGATAGTTTGGGTTGGAAGGGACGTTAAAGCCCATCCTTGCCATGGGCAGGGACACCTCCCACCAGATCAGGCTGCTCAAGGCCCCATCCAACCTGGCCTTGAACTCTTCCGGGGAGGGGGCATCCACAGCTTCCCTGGGCAAACTGTTCCAGTGCCTCGCCACCCTCACATTAAAATGTCTTCCTAACATCTAATATAAGTCTCCTCTCTTTCAGCTGAAACCTGTTCCCCCTTGTCCTATCACTGCACTCCCTGATAAAAGAGTCCCTTCCCAGCTTTCCTCTATCTTTAATTTGAAATTCATAGTATGACCTAACTTATAGTATATTAATGATCATGATGATCAGGTATCAGGTGGAGTGCAGGCATTTGTGTACTATTTATGTGGCAATTTGAAGAGTTTAGCTGGTGGTGAAGGGTGGGATTCAGAAACACAAGGCCAACAGAAGGGAAACTCTTGAAATCTCGAGGTCAGGAACGGCTGCCACTTTCTGCTGTGTTACTGTTCAGACCAAAGAGTCTTTAATTAAACAAGTAAGGTTTTATATAGACACCCTGCTTTGCTGAGGATTCACCTCTGTGTGTGTGTTGAGCTGTTGCAAAGCAGCAGTGGTGTCAGTGGCAGCGAGGATGTGCTCCCAGTTAAAATATGTGACAGCTTTTTTGCAGTTTGTGTGGGGCTGAGCTAGTTGGCAGAGGCTCAGCTTGGCTGCCAGGCTTCCCAGGGAAGACAGCAGAGGATGACACAGTCCACTTCAAGTCCCTGGAAACTCATATATGGAAAAGAAGGCAAAGATAAACAGAGATGCATTGTGTGCCTCAGAAACAAGGGCATTCATGAATTAAAATAGAGCCAGCTGAGACCTCATCTTCCCAGACTGATGGGCACTGCTGCCCTTAGCAGATTACAGCTGTGGGGATGGAGCACCTCCCCAGCTCTGGGGGAGAAGCCAGGTGTGCCTGCAAGGCAGGAGCAGGGCTGGTCAGGGGCACTGAACAAACAGGGAGATGTGTCCAGCTCAGAGCATGAACCACATGCTGGCCCCAACCCAGCCCTTCCAGGCCAGCACCCTCCCTGCTTGCCGCCTCACAGCTGCTTCCTTCTCCTATGCGGTGCGAAGGACACGAGTTTGTCAAACTGGACAAAGCAAAAGCGGGATTCGTCTCTCGTGGCTCCTGTTTCTGCAAGTAGATGTGAAAACTTAATGGTTGTGGTATAAAATTTGTTTGGCTTCTGTCCTGTTAATTGTGGTCTCCTTACTTGGGGGAAGACCCCTGCTTGTTCCCAAGAGGTGAAGCTGAGCTTGCAAGGGGTGGTCACAGACCTGAGCTGCACCCCTTGTGGGCAGAAGGTACTGCGGGACTGTCATCCTTCTGGCTGCAGCCTGGGGGCTTGAGTTAAGCAGGAGCATGGGGGCAATCCATGCTCAATGTCAGGCACTCTCTGGTGTGGTCCAGAGGTAGGAGCAGAGTTGTCCAGAAAGTGGGAACAAGGGAGATGTCACCATTGGCCAAGAGCTTGGGCCCTCAGGTGCAAACTGATTCAGTCCCTGCTTCAAGGACCAGTCACAGCTGTGATACTAAGTAGCTACTGCATAAAACAGTGGGTTAAAATAAAAGATTGGGAGAGTGGGGGTGGTGTTTATGTAAGAAGAACTTCAGCTTGAGTACTTCAGATTTAAGTAGCTGAGCTCTCTCCCATAGACTTGAGTAGCTTTTATTCCTGGCGTTCGATGTTTTACAGTTACTCCCCCCTGTCACCTCCCTTTCTTCTGTGAGGGGCTTTTGTATGACACAAGTAGCTGATGGGGCAGGCTTTTTTCTCTTTTGGCTGGATGACTCACCTCCTCACGTACTTCAGTGCTGCATCCCTGAAAATGCCTCCTCACTGCCTGCTGAGGGAAGCACTAAACTGCAACCTTCCCTTTAATCCCCTCTCATAGAGTGATCCCTCAAAGTGAGCATCCTTCAGCTTCATGCTAGGGTAGTTTCAGGAGCGTGTCATTAGAGGGGGACATGGAAGCTGGAGGCTGTCAGCTGTGTTTTGGAGTTCCATGTCTTGCTGCACACCCTTTGCTTTTTCCTTTTTTCCTGGGGGGTGGGGTAGGTGCTGGTAGTGGCATAAGAGGACTCTGGTGCTGCACCTTCGCCTTCCGCCTTGGTGCTTCACACCCATAGCAAGGAATCCAATGGTGGGAAGCGAGATCCCACCACACCCCGTGGTATTTGTCCATATTAGGTGAAGTGGTATTGTTAACCCACTGGAATAAGGTGGCATTGGGTCCACAGATCAGAATGAATGAATGCTAACAACAGACATTGAGTGTTACCGATGCCATTAGAATTCTACTGTAAATTTGGTTTTTACTATGCATGATTTTTCTTTCCCCCTTCCCTGGGCAACAGAAGTGCGTGTGCACGTTTATTATTTATCCATCAAGCTACAAAACACTTCTGCAAAAGTGTTTTGTGTTTAATTGTAGAAAATAAGACGTAAGAAAGAGTGCAGTACCTTGAGCTTGGGTTAATGTTACCTGCTCTGATGATAACCAGCTTGGGGGTTTTGTTGTACTTTCAACACTTATTAAATAAAAACTAACTTCTTTGCTTAGCTTTATCTTTTACTATTAAAATTTAAAGACGGGCTGGGATGGAACCTTTTTCTATCCAAAAAAGCACTTTTTGTGTAGTGTAGTTACTAAGGCTGAATTAGATAACACTGTTTTCAAAGTGCTCCCAATCTGGCTCCACTTCACTTTATATATGTATATTTTTAATTCCTACTTATCACAGTCTGCAACCACCTGAAAGGAGGTTGTAGCAAGGTGGGTGTTGGTCTCTTCTCCCAAGTGACAAGTGGTAGGATAAGAGAAAATGGCTTCAACTTGCACCAGGGGAAGTTTAGATTAGGTATCAGGAAAAATTTCTATGCCAAAAGACACTGGAACAGCTGCTCAGGGAGGTGGTTGAGTCACCATCCCTGGAAGTGTTTAAAAGATGGGTAGATGAAGTGCTCAGGGATTTGGTTTAGAAGTGGACAGGTAGGGTTGGACTTTATGATCACAAAGATCTTTTCCAACCAAACGATTCTATGTTTGTATATCAATGGGCAGCTTTCAGAGCGTAATGCACAGAAGAGTTGCATCCAGATCTCCCTGCTTTCCCCACAGAAGAAGACAGGATGGTACTGGCAGGAATGGGAATATTAGCTTCACAGTTTGGGTCTTGGGGGCAGGCCAGGGACACTTCCATCTTGCTGTGTTCCAAAAACTCAGTTTCAGAATTTCTCGGTACACTTAGTAAAGAATTGGTGCTTAATTACATGCCAGAATATTTAGATTCACTAATACCCCTTTTTTTTTATTTTAACTTTTGTGTTCTTACTCATCTCCTTGTTTTAAAGAAACAGTTAATCTTCAGGAAAAGCGTGTTGCTCTCTGATATGTGTAGGACACCAGAATAAATGGCAAAAAGACACACGCTTACACATTACTGTTAAAGCTCAAGCTTTATTTTGTGATCCATCATATGTACGTTAACATTAATGTGCTATGGATTTAGCATTAAGGTGCTGAGTTATGACCCTTTATTAGCTCCAAACCCCAACAAATGTAGGGAGAAGTAATGAGTGGCAAGAAGAAATATAGTGCAAGCATAAATGTCTTTCAATTGAGATCCTTTAAGTTGTGCCTGTAAACTTCAAGGAGGACAGAGAGTAACCTGGAATGTTTTAATTTCACTGCATCATGCAAGAAGTATGATTAAATGCAGGGTTTTAACTAGATGGTCGTTCTTCCGTATTTTCTCTCCTGGATTGGAAAGCCTGCAGCAGGCCTCTGTCGTGCCCGATATGTTCCTTATAGTCATCAATGCTGTTTCTCAGCTGTTGCTGCTGAAAGAAACATACTAGAACTTCTCTTCCCATGGGGCTGTAGCTGTGACCCTGGCAGTGTTCACAGATTGGATTGATGAGGGAGACGCCACCAAGGGGGAGGATAAGCTGTCAGGTACTGATGTGGCATTGACACAGTCATGCTATAGGCAGTGAGGTTTTGTCTCTGAAGTCTTATTACAAGCAGGTATCTGTCATCCAGAAGGGACTAAATAAACACTTGCACAGTGACTGCAATGCTTGCTGGATGGAGCAGCCCACATATGGATTGTTAGGCTGGAAACTGGATTCCCAGGCTGCTTATGGCTAGGAAGGTGAGCTTTCAAGACAGCCCACAAGCAGTACTGCCTTTTCATGAGTTTGCCTTTTTCTCTAGTCTGTGAACCACGTGAAAGGCTTCTAAAAACTCATTGAAGTC
Organism: Dromococcyx pavoninus; assembly: GCA_033558185.1. Taxonomy (NCBI): domain Eukaryota; kingdom Metazoa; phylum Chordata; class Aves; order Cuculiformes; family Neomorphidae; genus Dromococcyx; species Dromococcyx pavoninus. Next base: position 1,015,507 of record JAUMJL010000409.1, on the reverse strand, counting down.
AATATGGCCATCTTTGTTGTGATCGATGCTGAGGACTAACTTGTCAAGGGATTCATCACATATGTCGATGCCCAGGTGAGAAGTGAAGAGTTTCCATGTCTGGCCAAACTCCTCAAGAGAAATCAGACCTGAAGGAGACAGATGGCAGATTGCTTTTTCCAGTGCTGTTTCGCCTTCCTGCATGCACAGTCAGGCGTGCGTGCGCACTCCTTCACTGCAAGGAAGTTACCTGCCTGCTGTGGCTTGGGTGTGTTTGGCCATTTCATGACTAAAGTACATTTTTAGCTCAGATAATGATGAGAAGCTTTCAACAGTGAAATTGAGAGAGCGGTGAATACTGAGACAGAGAGTGGAAGGGCAAAAAAAGCCCCCAGAGAGCGAAGCCATTGCTGGAAGATGGAATACGTGAGATTTTGTTCTCAAGTCAGGCTCTGTGCACTGCCCCTTATATGGTTACAGCCTGACTGCTTAAATTAGTCTTCACTAAACTGGAAGAATGACATCACCTCTGGTTCCTGTATATATAGAAGCCTTAAGGAGAAAACACAGTGGGGAAAGATAACTAGTTTAGGCTTCCTAGAACTGGTACTGAGAAGTTACCTAGACTTACCTGAGTGGTCTTTGTCAATGATGTTAAAGATGATTTCCAGGTCCTTTCTGTATCTGCACAGTGTTTCCGCCAAAGCTGGCTGAACCTGTTTTAAAATTCCATACAGGAAACCATTCAGATCTTGGTTTGAGTTCGTCTAACCAACAGAACCAACTGTACAAATCTGTGTTCCCAGTTTAACTTCTAAAATGTTAAAAAAAACCCCTTACAGTTGAGTTCCCTGGAATGACACTTTGTGTCTTGCTTTGAGGAATAATCAGCTAAAACCTGTCACTTTCAGATGGTGGGGAAGGAGCCCTTCACACCGCCTACCTTCAGTAATTATTTGTGGAAATCTGAATAATCTAGGGAAGATACCGTATGCCATGCAGACATACCCAGCTTTCTCTGTACGTATGTGAGTCGATCCTGCCATTTAGAAAAATGATGTAGACAGCAAAGTACTTCAGCCCATTGGTAAAAACTGGACTCTGTAGAAGAGACCTCAGCTACCGTTAAACATCTAGAAGTCCACCTACAGATGTGACTCCCTCCTACAGGTGCCTGAATTGGCTCTGGAGCACATTTGAAAAGCTTATCTCAAAGAGGGAGGGTTGAGTGCTCTGGGTTAGGATTTGTCGCATCTCCTCAGCTTACGTTATCAAAACACCCTTGAGAGTCACGGAAAATAAGCAGTTTTAGCATGTGATTCATCCAACCTATTTTAGGCACCTACCTTAGCAGAGAATGATGATTCGTACCCTAGCAGTGCTCGTTTCCCTCCAGTGACTATAAAAGGAAGCTTGGCAGCTAGTTCAGCTGTAGATGTCTACATGATTGGCCAAACCACTGTCTTGTGCCTCAAGTCGCACCAGAAGCTGTTCTTCCAAGATGTGCAAAGAGGCATTTTCGTCCTTACCTCTTTTATAGGTTGATCTATTTTCAAATCGTAAAAGCATGACATGTAGTCAACTTCTCCATCTGGGTTCATCTGTGCTAACTGAGGCCGCAGCATCCTCCAGGGCAGTCCCAGCTGTAGAACAGACTCCATTGCCACAGCCCAGTCATTGACAGGAATCTTGCCTGCCGGAAGGGGTCAGTTCATGGTTACAAGCGTTACGTGACACAGGACACACCAGTCACCAGCACGCCTTCCACTGTTTTTGAGAATGGTTGCAAAACATAAAACATATTTTTTTCCTAACCCTGGGATAAAAACCCTCATAACAATGAGCAGTGGGGGTGGACCAGACATTTCCCCAGGTCCCTTCCAACTGCAACAACTCTGTGGTTCTATTATAACATTCAGCATCTTCTAATAGCTTTTGAGGAAAGCCGACTATGCCACGGAGAGTACTTCAGATTTGAGCTGAGCTGCAAATAGAGACACATGCCTGAAAACCCAACAAGATAGGAATGTATTAAACAGTTGTTCAGTGGCCAAAGAAGCAGTCCAATCACGTTATTGAGGGCACAGATGACAACCCAGTCTAGTGAGATGCTGCCACGAGGAAAGGTTGTATTGTGCTAAGAAAACATTGACTCCTTGCTCCTACATAAAAGGTTCATGTATCAACTTAACCACTGACTTATCTTAAGCTGATAGGAGAGCACACGTTTGCTAGTAGCATTGCCAGTCATCTTTACTCAAGTATCTCCCAGACTCAGCAGGACACTGCTTCCCTCTCACCTGAGACCAGAGTTCCCTGTCTGACATCTGAAGACATTCCTAAGTGAAGGTGGTGACCTTCGAGCTTCTGGAGCTGGGTTTGCCTGCCCAAACTCTCTGCCCAATGACATTTCTATATTTGCCCATGTGTTTCAGTTGCTTTCTTCTTCCTATTTAAAGCGTCATACCCTCGAGTTGTTTTCTGGGGCTGAGCACCTGCTAACACCTATCCTCATCTGTGGTCAGGAAGAACATGAGATCAACCAGCCTCTGCTGCCCTCCAACCTTGCACCCTTCCCCGTAGAATTTGTCCCCTCACTCCCCCACGGACACATAGAAGTTGTTTTCCCTGTGGTGGCAACTGGACAAAGAGGTAGTGTTACCTGTGCCATTGAGGTCGTACTGTACAAAAGCACTAGTGAGTTCAGACCTGCAAGCATAAATCTTCTCTCGTAAAGACTTTAAGGCAGATGATTCAATTGTACCCACCCTAGGAAGAAAAAAAAGCAGAGCAGATCATTAAAGGATTAAAATCTTCTAATGTTTTATGTTTTCAACATTCATTATCAAATTCTTTAGCATGTAGTATGTTTAGGGTCATCCTAAAAGCCAACACTGGAGGCAAAAACCCCTCAAAAACCAACAAAACAAATAAAGCCCCATAAGAATAATCTGAATTTAGGAGATAATCAAGTTTATGCAGGTAATTCTAAGCTGCTTTGCTTTAGTAAATCTGACCACAGTGCTAGGCATGGTAAAGCTGTCATGATAAACATTTTGGACTCAATTCATAACAGGATTTGTCCAGATTAATGCTGCAGCCTTAAAGCAGACCTGACAGACAGGTGCAGACCCTTTACGAGTCCTTGGCAATTGTCTGTTCTAACCGCTTACTGTGCCTAAGTACCTTTTTCTCAGGAAACCAATTAGAGCATTTATAACATGTTTTGTCCACTGTACTAATCTTTAAATTGTAAAATAGAAACCCAAGGAAAATTCATGTCTATTCAATTATGCAGTCAAGCTGTAGATCTGTGGCAGGAGCTCGTGTGTTAGGCGAGCACGCGCTCCCTGCATACAACACAGAGCTTTACCTCTCCCGAAGGTTCTGCCTGCGTGTGGCCTTGCTGACTTGATACTGCACAAACCGAGGAATCAGTTCAGGATTCAGTTTGATGTATGCTCCCCGGTTGCTCCCCTCCTCGTAATAGTTAGAGGCAGAAAATATAGTGATAACCTGATTGTAGGAAACAAAGAAACTGGACTGGCTAAAACAGCTCTTCCAGAGACTGATTTCTGAAACTGATCTTAGAAAAACATGCAGGTTACAAAACTAAGTGCCTGCGTATAAAACCAGAAATCAACAACTATGTTGTTCACCAAATTGCTTGTGCTTTTTGAGTCAGAGCTCTAGGCCTGTATTTTTGTCCTGTCGTAGGGAGACTTCCATTCAGAGGGCAGTGTGGTATAACGTGCTGATAAACAGAAACCTCTTTCTAAGACAGACCTGGTTTTCAGGACTCTTGCTGGCCTTCTGACAGACCTTGTCAGAAAGTCGGGCCAGGAGAGAAATGATTAACTTAAAAGGCTTCTTGAGTCTTAGAGAGCATCTCTTGCACTATATTTACACGTAACTCTCGTCAGGGATTTTGTTGATGTTCATTTGTTTTCACATGAGCAATAAGCCAGTCCCCACTCCCTGAAGCTGTAAAGACTTTCTTTTGTCAGAACTCCATCATTTGTTCTAACATCTATCTAGCACACAGTTCCCCCAAACCCGCTTTAAAGAAGTCACTCGTTTTTTTAAATTAACTTTGCAGACAAATCTGCTCTGGATGTGCCTGTGAAATTCGCAGGAGAATTCTACTTTACATGGAAGTATCTTACCTTCCCATCGTGACTGATCTCATAACCTTCCGGCTTAAATTCATGAGACCTGATGAGCATTTTCAGATTATACCTTTCAAACAGCTTGGCTGTGACGTCAGGGCCAAAGTAACAACCCCCTCCTCGACACTTGTTTGGTGTACAGCCGTTTTGGCTTCTTGGATCACTCCAGAGAATGTCAAGGATCTGTAGATAAACTCAAGCAAGTAAGGACTGGCAGTATTTGAGGACTGACAGGCTATGGCTGTCTCAAGCACTGGCCGTGGCAAAAAGCCCACAGTGCAGGGAGAAAACACACCTGAGCTAACAAGTACATCTTCTGTTTTCTTCTTTCCTTTCAGCAGGGCATTCTTTTAGGGTTAAAAGTTTCATTCTGCTTTTCTTAAGAAACATTTTCTAGATTTTTGATTAAATTTTCGGATGAAATATTATTTCAGAAACAATTGCACCTCCTTTTACAGCTGAAGTTTTCAGACTCAGTTAAGTGCATCAGGAATGGTACCAGGTACCCGGGCTGCTTCAAAGAAAGCAATAGCTACCTTCTTCACACGTAGACGTGAGGGGCATTTTCAATTTCCCAGCACAGACCTGATAACCATGTGTGTCAGTGATTTTACCTAAAGTAAGCTTCGGAGTGCCTGCTCTAAACACGACAAGAATTGCCTTTAGCGTTATTGCCTAGAGTTAGCTCCTGTTCCAAAACAAGATTTGAGAGACATGAGGGTGAATTACCATGGCGTAAAGTCACCCCACCTAGTAATTCTGGTCAGGATCAAACATTAGGCATTTAAACAATGTTTAAACCTTACTGGACAAGGTTTGCACTAGCACATTACACTTCACATTTGTCAGCTTGGCTCAGTGGAGGTTTGGTTAGCAGAGGGAGTGTTGGATTTGAGGGGCTGCTTGTGCCCATTACATTAGTTAATACATTAGATATGTGTCTTGGGAAATCACATTTTCAGAGATGGATTTGCTTTTCGAGAAGCAAAACAAAAGCGCATGCCCCTTAAATCAGCTGTCTGAAGAGAAGCTCAGAAAAATAAAAACTTACAGCTCAATTTTGAGCTTCTAAATTGCTGTGCAAATTAAGCTTTTCAAATTGTCACACTTTATTAAATTACAGGGTGATAAGAGCTCCATCTTCCCTCTAATATTCAAGAGGAAATGAACAGCCAGAGGACAAAAAAGCTCCCACTCTTGAGTAATCAGCCTGTAGGTCTCAGGAACTGGGGTGGGTTTTTTTGGATGATATCAGCATTCAGCTGTCAAAATCACAGGCAAAAAAAAAGGTGGTCACTATCACCGACAACTGCAAAGTCTGACCTATTTAAACTGACGACCACGTATGTACCAACAGATCCAACCACACGAGGGCATACAAACACATCTCATACCGAGCATTTTCCTCCTCCTAACAGCTAAGAAAAGAAAATACTGGGTTAATTGTACCTGTAAGGTATAAAATCACAAGCCTTTATCACCAAGTCTACAAAAAGCACCCGAAGAACTTGTAGCTGGGTAGTTTGCTCCCAGGAATGATGGGGGTTCTGTTAAGAGACAATCCCCTCAGTCTCAAACTGCCTGAACAGAGAACCTGCGGGTTTTGCGCAGGGCGGGTTCCATATCACCCGGTCTTTGGTTTCACCTACTTGTTTCCATTCCTTCAGGGAGGGCTCTGAAGGCAAATTTGAGCCTGAAAGCTCAGTTGAGCCCAATGAAGAGATGTGTTGTGGTTTTCCTGCAACATTCTGCTTGGTGATGTGTTTACTGGGTCTGGTTGTGGGAATTCTCTCCTTCACTTGGTCCTGTCTGTCTCTTAGTGATTTTGGTGGTCGCATCAAAGATTTCAGCTTTAAACGAACAAACAAAAACATTGAAAGAGTTACTAGACTATAAAGATGGTACAGAGATGTCAGCTGAAAGGCACTTCAGTTCCCATTGCCTGTGCTCAATACTGAACTCTTCACAATCTCCCGAACTCACAGGTTTGGTGGAAACTGCACATGTGTGGCACTTGCAAAAATTCTGCATTATATCTACCAGAGGACAGCCTCTTCAGAGCTGTTTTCATATTCTCATCGAGACAAACAGACTCATTCCAAACCATAGTCAGTCACAAGGTCTCACTACACAGCAAATATGGTCTGGGCTTGCAGCAGATGCTTAAGTGCCCAGATTCACTGGAATCTGAACGTACACATGTATAGGGTACTGAAGATGAAACAGCATTCACTACTGCTCTGATACAGTAGCTGATACAGTGGCATGCAGGTATTTAGCTAAAATAAATGGAATATCGGGAGGATAACAGTGAAACTGATGCAGTATTACATCAGGCTCTTTTATTGTTAATGCAGCCTCCTCCAGTAGCCAAGAACATTTGCCTTTTTGGAGCTGCGTGCTACAGCTTCATGAATGCCCATTAATACAGACTCTTCTCCAGGGCATATCTTTTCTTCTAATTTGAAATTTTCAAATAGTAGCTTATTTTTTGAACAACTACAACAAAAAACCCCAACAACACCAATCCTCCTTAAGAAAAGGTCTGATGCAACCCAAAATTCGAAACACAGGATTATTCCCCAGTGCACGGACCAGTGTTTGAGACCTGTCAGTTGCCAGCTATACCAATTAAAATACATCAGTTTGCCTTGAGTAATATCGCCCTGAGCTGTGCCCCACACACGTCTCATTAGCAATGGTCTCCTGTGGCAGCAACTTTGACCTGTTTAGTTCTGCATTTCACAGATACTACATCAGTAATATGCTGAGCCCCACCTTGGTGAAAGCATGGGCAGGACTCAGCTCACAGTTAAGACACCTACATCTGTAGTTAGGCACCCAGTTTTAGTGTAGAGTGGGGTAGCCAACGAAGCATAGACTCCGACGCCCAGGAGTATGCATTGCCCCTTTCCACATCTTTAAGAAACAGATACACTTGACTGTCCTGCAGAGCATTTATTCCTGTATTAGAAAACATGAGGATGAGAGAAATAGCTCTAGATTCCACACACACTAATGAAAAGGTACACAAGGTTGCTAAACATAGGTACTTTGTGCCATCTGGGAGACTCTACCATGTCTGTGAATTAATCATAAAATCACAGAACCATAGAATGGTTTGGGTTGGAAGGGATCTTAAAGTCCATCCAGTTCCAAACCCCCTGTCGTGGGCAGGGACACCTCCCCCAGACCAGGCTGCTCAAGGTCCCATCCAACCTGGCCTTGAACACTTCCAGGGAGGGGGCATCCACAGCTTCCATGGACAACCTCTGCCAGTGCCTCACCACCCTCAACATGAAGAATTTCTTCCTAATGTCTAACCTAAATCTTCCCCCTTCCAATTTAAAACCATTCCCCCTTGTCCTATCACTATTTGCACTTGTACAAAGTCCCTTCCCAGCTTTCTTGTAGGCCCCCTTCAGGTACTGGAAGGCTGCCATGAGGTCTCCCTGGAACCTTCTCCAGGCTGAACAACCCCAGCTCTCTCAGTCTGTCCTCATACCAGAGGTGAGGTGAATTAGCGTGAGGTGGACGCATGTGAACCAGACCTAAAGAAGATCAGTGGAGGAGACCAGTGAAAAAGACTTTCTCCAGAGGCTGGCAGAAGCCAGAAGGGACATCCCTTGGCTACAGGGTGCTCCCATGAACAGTACAGGAGACCTGTGTCTAAGCAATTATAACATATGGATCTCCATTGATTATAAGGAACCCCAGCACTCTGCTCACAAGCGGACATCTTGATTTAGTTGATTGAAAGAGCTGTGTTTGCTCACCATTTCCGAACAAAGCTGATGTTTCTAAATGCCTGAACAGCAGTTGCTTCTTTCTTCTCAAGGCCAGGTCCTCAAGTTCAGCTGCTGCCAAGGGAGTTCCTCACAGGTGGAGAACTTCCCCACACAATAGATAGCAGAAGCACAGCCCCAGGATGAAAAGCAGTGCTAAAAAGATGTGGCTAGATTGATTTTTAAAGTGTTTAAGAAATGCCTGAGAGTTAAGTACTTTTCATACATTCTGGCTAATGCATCATCATTGCAGGAAGGAGGTGTCTAAAGTGGGTTTAGCTATTATAAAGACATATTTTACAGCAGCCAAGCAACTGGCTCCCAACACCTACTGAAGCATTCCTTCCTAAACACTGATTTTGAAGAAAAATAAAAATTGCGTGCCTTATACAGCAGCCCTTTCCTTTCTTAATGCAAACAACTTGATCTTAACATTTCTACTGCTAAATTTTTTAAAGAAAACAAAATCACCCTGACATGAATATGATCTCTTACCTTATTTCTCTCAAGTCCATTCAGGAAATCCAAATCTGTGGTGTCTGAAATCCCTCCGTGTAGGATAAGAACTTTGCTATCAATTATAGTGGCAAGGGGAAGCCAGCTAAAAACGTCTCGCAGAAGACACAGAATCTGTTTCCCATGGTCCTGTAAAACACACTCTTATATTGGATCTTGTTTCTGGCAGATTCTGTTGCTTGTTAAGTTCAACATTTTGCTGAATGCCACAGCTTGTACAAACAATTCCATCCAGGTGACACCCTGAACCACAACACTGAGAAGCATATTCTGACATTTACTTTAGCGCCACTTGATTGTGTGTGTAGCACTTCATTTTTCTTTTATGCTCACCACTTTTTGGATTCTTGAGTGGCCTTATGAGTGTTATTTATTTCATCCCATAGATCTCTGAGCAGAAAAGGCTAATACTTAAAATTGTTTTGCATGTTATTCCACTGAAAAACCCAAAGGATTTCATCTATATTACTAAAGTCATTCTGTACTACACCTAAATAAATCAGATGGAAGGTTCCTTGTTTACACAGGTTTCACTTCACATGCGCAAAGAAAACAAGAGAGGAAGGAGGAGAAATCTTACCTTGTATTTCTTTGAAACTTCTTTTGTGAAGCCATATCTGAAAATAGGACAACATAATGACCCTTTCTGCATGATTTTCTATAGTGTTTGCCACTAGTTTTCTATCCCTCTTTTCCACCATCCATTCTGTCTCACCTTTGTTCAAATGCGCTTTCTTCTGCTCTGCCTCAAGAATTGAGTTAAACTGATTTCTTGTATGTGCAAGAGATCAGGAACAGAATCTAGACCAATAATTATTAAGAAATTTCAAAAGAACCTAACTGATGGTGGGCAAAATTCCCACAAAACCTCCATGGAGCTTTTGTTCTAAATCACTCAACTTTGTTAGACAGTGTTGTCTATCATGTTTTTTTATGACAAGGGACAAGGATTTTGATACCTCACTCATTTAACACCAAGAAATCCTTGGTGAAAGGGGCATTTTCAAAACAACCTAATTCTCAGCTTTCTCATGTACCAATGTTATTTACTGTTAATCAAAATGCCCAACAAAGAGCCACACACAGGAATGCATATTTGCACTGCATACCAGCACAGACTTAGTTAATATATTCCACTTTTTTTGGGTGGGAATTTTCCTATCTTGTAGATAAAGTAACTGATCTTGGTTTATGTTTTGTTGCTTTTTTTGTGCTTCACTTTTTTAAAAAATTAAGTGCTGAAAAAGGAAGTATCATGTGAAACTGATTCTCTTAACGTGGATCATTAATAGGATTTGAACTTGTGCCTCTATCCCAGCTTTATGCCTGGGCTAAAGAACAATATATTCCATGTGCATGCATCAAACTACAGAAGAGGTAAACCAGGCTATCTGCCAGTCAGTCACCGGAAGACTTACTGGGGCAGTTGAGAACTGCAGCAACCAAGACTGAGTTCTCAGATCTCTGAGATGGATTTGTCTGCAAATCACACTTTCACTGTGCAATGGCCATGCTCATTCCCTTGGCAGCGCTGTACACTTGAGTACAAGTATCTGTATCAGAAAACAGGGTCCCAGCTGTTCCTGCAAAGGGGTAGACGGCCACCTCTCAACTAACAGACCTCCACGGTGTAGAAGCTACGATATTTACCCATCCCTTGTGTTTGGGATGTGACATCTTAGTTTAAGGTTAAGTGAAATATCAGCTGCTGGTTTACTGGTTCCATTATATTGCATACTATTAAGTCTCTTGCTATGCTGTAGAAAGAACCAATGCTTTAACTAAAATATAATCTTCCCATCCATCCCTTTTCCACAAATTTGGTACTCTGGAAGCTGCACTAAGCCCATTGACTTCAATGGATTGTGGTTAGGTCTGAGACAAGATGTGACTCCTGTTCAATCTTTGCCCCCCCTCACACATCCTGAAGATGCAGAGCTACACCCAAATACCTCATTAAATATTCATCTTGGTTTAGAGTGTCACAGTGGCTAAAGCAGCACTCAGAAGCTTCAATGTTTTTAGTGAAAGCCTAGATACTCCCCCACCCCACTGGCCCCATTAAATCTACCTCAGGTTCATGATGTAGTCTTCATGGTTTCCTCGATTCAAATGTAAATCGTTGGGGTAGATAAGAAGAAATGCAAACAGGATTATAAGTATTTCCATAGAATTTTTCCCTCTGTCAACAAAATCACCGTTAAAGACATAAGGGTTTTGTTCTGAAGGCAGACCATTCTGCAGAAGAAAACAAAACCAAGGATATTTAGAGATGCTTTTATACTACTGTAATAAAGGAAATAAACAGCATTTTCAATGAGATCACATTGCTAGAAAATCTGAAAAAAAAACCCCTTCACAATACAGAGATCTAAAATGCAGCATATCTTTCTGTCCACTGTTTGGAACAAAAATATCCATATCAGACAAACTGTAGGAACCATCAGAGGAGAGATGACATCTCTGACTATTCTTATGATGTCATCTCTAATCCATTCCTCTACCTACTAAATTAAATTGAAAGACATCACTAGGAACATTATTCTTCTAATAAAATACACTTTTCTGTTAAAGCAGCTGCTGCCAGGAAGTCAGGCACTTGCAGATAGAAAGGAGTTATTCATTTTCAATGTAAGACAAGAAATCCATGAAAAATTATGTTCTGTCACAAGTCTGAAGGTTCTTATGTTTCCTGACCCAGTAATAAAATGGATTTCATATATTTACACTGTTTGCAGTGTATGCTTCTAAAGCTTCCAAGAAAGACTCTAGTCCAGAGGACATCAAAACTTAATACAGAACTCTTTAAAAAACTTTGTTTCCAGTTGCTTTAATCCTGAAAGCCCTACTTGAATTCTACTCACATGGCTCTGGGCTGGGGCAAAGCACAAAGATACACTTCAGTGCTCACAAACATGAGAGGCTGTATATGCAGGTATTTCTTCATTGTTTTCTGAAGATCTGGAGCAGTAATTTGTTATGAATTGTGACTTATCAAAAGCCAGCATTGTGTGTTTCATTAGATTAGTTATCAACATGTCAGTGGGAGCCATCATCTTACACAGCAGCATATTATCATGTCCAATCATGAGTATTAGGAATATTATTTCAATTTTGATTTGCCAGAAAAAGGAAACCTCTGTTTTCGCAGGAAACAAGAATAACCAATAGAACAACTATAAAATCACATTACAACTGTAGAAGCTATTCTTAATAGATCTGGCAGCATTGCAAGTCATCCTACTTCCTGAATATAGCTACTGTGTCCAGCCCTTCCTATGATTCTATGGCATTCCCTCGTAATAATAAAAAAACCTTAGCAGGTTTATTGCATGATGCATGATTTGGCCAGAGACTCATTTAAACGTTTGATTTGAGCCCATTAGGAAATCTCTTTTTTGTCCCAATCAGTGTCAGGATGACTGTTTTGTCAGGATGCAGTAGTGAATCCTGGTCTTTCAACTCCCACAGCGGCACAGTCCTGACTGCTGTAAATACAGCTTCCTTGGGTTTTGCCACAGCCTCTCCCCAGCTCTCTCCGAGTTAACTTAGAAGAGGTGCCTGTTTGCTCTGTGCTCACAAGAGTGGCAATTTAATGAGATGCAGCAGGTTGTAGTGGTTTTAAAAAAGAAATGATGGATTTCAGGAACAGAACAAACTCAGCAGCAGCTCCTGGAAAGATGTATTAATAAAAGCTTCGCCTTAAAACTGATAGGAATCACCAGCAGACTGTCAGTATGCACACAGCCACTCTGCAACTGAAAAGACAGATCTACTGAAGCTCTCTCCAGACTCTCTCATTCTTCTTTTCCAAAAGCTTACCCATAACTCTTAGTTTTAAATGAGATTTTGTTCCGGACTTCCAACTTCCATGTGACAGTTTCACACTCAGGCAAAGTTTTTATTTCCTTTTCTGTGTTTTTGTCCAACAATAACGGCAAAACTAAATTAAAGGCTGTTGCAGTTTCTGACATGTCAGAGAGGTGAACAAGACCTTGTAATGATTAGCAACTTGCTGCTGGGCATTATTACTATATCTGCTGGGTCACTGATTAATTAACTTCCGTTTCTCGTTTGCATTTTCTACAGCTTCAGGCTATTTCTCTCCATAGCATCCATTTAACAATCTAACCTAGCAATATATAATTTAAAAGTCACGGGCTTCAAGGAATGCCAGGAAATGCTGTAATTTAGTGGAGATTAATTCAGGGACTGAATGGACCTTTCAAAGTGGCTATTGAGAAATAAGTCATTATCTTAGCCTCACCCAAACCAGGTTTAAGATTTGTACACACTATTACAACCAGTATCTGTAAGGTGTACATCACTAGCTTCTGTGTGTTTGCTGTTGGCAGTTTGTTAAACTGTTGTGACAGAAGTTCCCTGGACACAGCCCCATGCTCAAGGTACCCATTCTGCGTGCAGGCCTCCAAAATGCTTCAGCAGCCACTTCAGCTCTGCATAGCTCTGCACTAGACCTGAGATCTAGATCCCACTCTTTGTGGCACTCATTGGGATCGCACCTTCTTGTTTAAGTTTATGGGTGGTTCATACCAACTCAGAGGAAGAAATCCCTTCCAACTGAAACAGAGTCAGGGAACCAGAAAAAAATGGATCACAGAAGCTGGCTGGGCTTGCTGCTCAGCTGAGTAAAATGCTCAGGGGGGACAGAAAATATTGTGTTGTTTAATTTGTTTCTAAATAACTAAGCAACTCTATCACGTGCTCTCTATTTTCTCAACTACTTTGAAATGACAAAGTATTTGTCCATTTTACTTGGTTTGGTGGAAGGACTCCCCTAAAAGTATAACAGGGAAGTAAACTCTAGCGCCTAAAGACAGTGGGATTTTTAGCTCTGAATTCACTGAAGTCAGGATTTTAGTCCTTGCTTAGATTTGTTTTCCTCTTTGTAACATCCATTAGAGGGGGGAAAAATAATTATTTTCTGTTTACTCCAAAAGACTAAAACTACAGCTAATTGTAGTTGTAAATATAAATATATCTGAGCATCTGTCTTCAGATAGTTATTTTTCCCATCCTAGGTCCCGTGTATGAAACCAGTTTGTATCATACTCTTACTACAGTGTCAAAAAGAAAACTTATTTAATTAAAATAACAGCTAAAAGACTGCAATGCAAGGACAGGCTAAACATAATTGATTAATACAAAAAGCAGAACTCTGTAAATAGGTCTGATTATACTTCAACAGGCTTCAGGTATGCACTTGGGCAAAACCACCAAGTTTCCATTCAACAAGTGTCAGATAAAGTAAAACAAAGTTGGAAGCAGGGGGGAATTAACGTCATTTAAACCCCTTAAGTCTTCATCCAGTGCAGATGAAAGTATATACACAAACAATTTCCCCCAGAAAGCTCAAATCAAAGAGAGGATCTACTAAATGAAAGGTGGTGATTCATGCCGAAGATAAATGTGAAACTAAATATAGGAAATTTCCTGCATCTTCAGTTAAATATACAATTACGGAAAAAAAAAGCCTGGAGCTTAATTTTTTTCACATTAAAAAGTGAGCAGCTGTTCAAGAATATGTAAAGGGTGCCTAAGGTATTTCAATTTTGTGCAGACTAGATGATTGCTTCCAAGACTTAAAAAGCTTTTAAAGAGATAGCACTTTTTTTTCCTCTATACAAATAATAATAAAAATTTCTTTCAAGGTATCAACAGAAAGCCTAAAAGAAAGCTGCTATATTTTTTCTGGAGGGCTAACATTATCCATGGTGTAGTGTTACATTAGGAACTAAGTGATCTCCTGATTTTAGAAGACTTTAGTTAATATGGAACATAAACAGTGACAGGACTTTGGAGACATTGCAAGGAATCCTCTTAAGTCCTTGTTCATGCTCCAGTTCAACATTCAGGAAGAGAAAGATCTCCTGGATCTCCTCCTGCACACTGAGCAGGAGGATGCAGAATCATAGAATCATTTGGCTGGAAAAGACCTTTGAGATCATCGAGTCCAACTGTACCTGTCCACTATAATAAAGCCATATGCCTGAGCACCTCATCTACCCTTAAACACCCCCAGGGATGGTGACTCAACCACTTCCCTGGGCAGCCTGTGGAAAAGGAAAAACTACAACAAAGGCACAAATTGCTTTGTGTGTGTGGTAAATGCACGCAGCAAATACAGTTCTAATAGTGATAAATCTATCTAAATACATGTTGTTTACGAGTCATGAAATGAAAATGCTACATCACAGACTGCCTACTTACCTTATAGAATATCAGCAAAAGATCATCCAGGTTTCCATGCAAATCTCCTACAAGAAACAAAACATGATTTTTTTTTTTTCTTTCACAGATGAGTAGAAAAATGGAATTATAAAGCTGGAATTAGTTAATTCTAACAAGTTTTTCCCCATGTGCTCCTTAGTAATTTGCCTTGTATTAGGATTAGATTCATTTTAATGTACATGCTGAAGCTGCTTGTAACATCTGGCAATTAAATATTTGCAAGAGTATATGATTGTCTTGCATAAAGTTTTGTCTTTCCAGATGGATCTGAATATCAGATCAGTCACACAGCCAAAGTTTCACATTGAAACGGGAGTAAGATGAACAAACATTTCGAAACATGGTAGACTTCTGTATACCAACAGGTTTCAATTTACCAAGTGGGTCACTATGCACAGCACAATTGAATATCTGTCTGATTCAGGGCCAGGTTTTGATTACTACAGGCAGGATTTGATGGAGAGCATCAAGAACGGTCCATGCTCTATGCCTCAGTGCTAAGGCCACAGGAATGACGGCTTTGGCCCTTTCCATGAGGTTTATTTTGGAATAGGCAGGGAGGATTTCATGCCAACACAAAGGATCAATGCAGTACAGCTCCCCTCTGCATATGACTGAATTTCATGCTCGCAGAACCAGCCTTCTCATGTCTGTGACTCACCACCACAAAGCCACAGAATGGTTTGAAAACCTATCCTGTGATAATATGCTTTCACCATTAATGAGCAGGAAAGGAAAGAAATGTCTATGTTTTCTGTGCCACTCTTTATTAGTTATAAGCCTAATTAAGTCATTCTAAGGAGACCTTCAAGCTATGACAGATTTTCAAACATTTCAGGAACATTTTTAATCTGTATTATTAATAATTATATTAATATTAATAATTATAATTAATAATAAATTATAATTAATACTTATATTAATATCAATATATTAATATTATTAATAATTAAAAACTGGGAGAGGGATACCTTATTTTAAAAAAAATCAACATTATGGAACAATTATGTCTAAAAATCAGGTCTTTCATCTTCTGCAGAGGACCTTTCTGGTTACAAAAGCTATTACTTTCAATGGCAGGAATGCTGCTTACATGGTGCAAATGCTTCCTCATGTTTACAGGGGGCATGTTTTGCTTAGTAAGAATATGCTGTGTGGCAGACAAGTATGAATCAACGTTTCTTTGATTTGGAGAGAGGTTTTATTGGTTTGGTTAGCAAATTATTAGTTACATGAAACCTTCATCTAAACAAACTCTTTCCTGGCAATCGAGTAGGTGCATAACAACATCTTATAAAACACTGTATGTTTTGCATGTGTCATAGTACCATTCCATGTAACACTCTACTATTACACACAGCACACATTGCTAGCTGTCAAGAGTTCATCTCACTACTACTGTTCTGTTTGGCAGCTACTGCATTCTGTGGCAAGTCAGGATACTGCATCCCTTTATCCATAATTTACAAAAGCATAACAAAATAAATGGGCAATGAGCTTTTAGTTCTTTACCTTGTGACACATCACATCACTGTGAGACTAATTTGTTGGTTGTATAAAGACTGATCCATCCTCTTGGGTCCCTTTAGAAATGAGGGTTTATTATAATTTCAATTTATTCTAGATAGTCATGCTGTCAATGAAAGCTTTTGTTTGCCACCCCTATTAAGCCCTCATTAAAATTGTTACTGAGTAAATTATGATGGTGAAGTCTTTTTCTCAGTAAGTGAATAAAGCTCTGAGACTTGCAGCTAGTGATCAAAATACTCGGTGGCATTTTAGAGATGGAAGTGCAGGAATATTTAAGCTACACTGCACTGTTAGCTGAATTAATACTGACTCATTCAGAAATGTTTAGTGGGAAAAGGAAAGAGGAGGTGAGGGACTTTCTTAAAATATGCTTAGTGTGACTCAGGAACCTTTTTTTTTGGTCTGTTCCAATTTATGCATTTGTGGGGAAAAGAATGAAGAAGAAAAAAAAGCATCGAGAACTTTCTTATCATGGCAACATTTGGAAATGTCTGTATCACTCTAACCACTTAGAATATCAACACATAACCTAAAGCAGTTATCATAGGATCAAAGAATCATAGTATGGTTTGGGTTGGAAGAGACCTTAAAAGATCACTCAGTTCTAACCCCATTGCCATGGGCAGGGACACCTTTCACTGGGTCAGGCTGCTCAAAGCCTCATCCAACCTGGCCTTGAACATCTCCAGGGATGGGGCATCTACCATTTCTCTGGGCAAACTGTGGCAGTGCCTCAACACTCTCACAGTAAAAAATGTGTTCCTAAGTAAAAAATTTCTTCTTAAATTCCTTCCACCTCCTCTGGCACCTTACCACAGACAGTTATCTCCTTGGAGTAGGAAGTTGAAAGATGAGTGATATTTGGCATCTCTTTGAGAACCTTCCTAGTTTCACAGAGTAGCTGCAGTACATAGCGAGCATGAAGTAGCTGTGAGGGAAAAAGGCAAGGAGAAAAGGAAAACTTAGTAGTAGTAGTAGTAAAAATTCATCTGTCTGCTTTATTAGTATCAGATGCATATTGCCAAGATTATTTATACTACAGACCTCCAGACGTGATTACAGGATGTATGGTTTAGTACTGGAATTAGAAGCGTTTATAGCTTTGCACTCACTTCCTGGTGAATGGATATAAATCCCTTAATGAACTTGCTTTACTTATTTTCCCATTTTATTTCTAGTGTACTGTTTCTATGCTTCCCATCTACAGAAAGCATAAGAGACTGAGTAATACAGCATAAGCTTATCTGGTCCAAGTAACTGGTAAAACAAAAAAAAAAATCAAATGGATGTAGTTTTAGATATGAGTGAAAAAAACCAAAAACAAACATAAAACCCCAAACAAACCCCCAAAGCCCAAAGAAACCCACAAACCAACCACAAAACCCCAGAAGGCCATCAATGATATTTCAGCAAAATGAAAAATAATGAGAGAGGAGGTCCAGCAAGGGTTGTCTTTCTAAGGGTTGTCTTCCCATTCACTGTGAAGGTGTTGTCAGAATGCAGCATTGAAGCTTCTGGCCTTCTGTGCTAATGCTTTCTATGATTTTGTTATTCAGTGATATTTAAGGTTTTTAACTCAAGCATAGCTTTTAGGAAGTTTGGTAGAGGAGACGGATGAGCTACAGACTGACTTTTAAAGATTCATGTTTTTTTAAAGCAAACAAAAAAGGTCAATTACATATAATCATTTCTTTAATTGAATGCCAACCATAGTAAAAGGAGAGAGAGCTGATGGTAAGCTGAAGCCTACCTGGGCTCATTTATCATGCGCTCTTCATTTGGCTACTTTTAAGATCAGCCTCCAGAGAAAATTACAGGGAACACCCCCCCCCCCATTATTTAGTAAACTGAAAAGCAAGATAGATCCTTATCCTTCATATACAGTACATTGTTAAGCACAAACGACCACAAGTTCAAACAAAACTGTGTAATGTAATGCCTCCCTGCCCCACCCTCATCTTGTAAGAGGGCGGCAAAGGGGCTTGCTTGGAACACAGAGGATCAGTAACAGCTTTCTCAGTGCCTTGGCAGCTGCAGACAGCAAGCTCCTGAAATTTGTGCTATCACCCTCTTCTGTTACATTAACAATGCTTATATTCACTCTTCCATTATGGTGGAGCCTTGCACAATGGAACAAGGTGATTAACCCTCTAAAAGAATGGGGCTGGGGATGAGGGGAAGAGAGGAGAACACAAGGAACACTTTTAACCCAGAAAAAGATGATAACTAGTTTCTAGGTTAGCTTCTCTCACTGATAACTTCTGCTTTGCAGCTGCTAAGGGTTCCTATTTCACGACCACTGTAATTTCAGTGCTAGAAGAGAAGGGCCCCACTAGTAACTGCCCCTTCCCCGGTTCCGTTCCTGGTGGCCATGCAGCCAAATAGTGAATCAAATCTGGGAACTAGTCTGGCTGTGAACTGGCTGCTTTTGATTTTGTTGTGTTAGCTTCCAGCCAGTCTGGTTTCCCAGGACAGCTCACCATGTACCTGTATGATCACATGGGGCTTGCAGGAAAAGGTAATGGGATGGAAAAGAAGGGAGAAATATCTCCTTAGGAATCAGTTTAGCCTTACTTTGGATTCAACTGACTGTGGAGCTACAATTTGACAGAGATGCAAAATAAGTAAAAAAATCAAACTACTTGCAACTTACTTGTTCATTCCTGAAAGCATGAAGAAGAGCATTGGCATCTTCAACTGTAAGGGGGAATGACAGTCGTGGTCCATAATAGGAGTCTGGAACATCAATCTTATTTTCAAATTCTGTTAAACATAAGCCTTCATCCACCACCTGAGAAACACTAGGGCTGGTGAAAATGTGAGAAACTGGAACAAGAGTGAAGAAAAACAATAATGTAGAAACTCCACCAGTCCCATACAGGGCTGTAGCAGCACGACCAGAACCAGCTGAACGTAACTGGTGCTTTACTCGCTGCACTATCACAGTGGCTAACTCCTGCCTTGTATAATGGAAGAGCTCCAGGTCTTGTCAGATTGTTTCACAATACTAAAACCAAACAAACCAACTCCCAAAACCAAGTGAAACCAAATCAAATGAAAAAAAAACAGGCAAAAACACTATCTCAACAGTCAGTACCTATGGTCAGGATGGAAAACATTTTGCACTGGAGCTGTGGACCAATTTGCTGTCATAGATAATGAGAAACATAACCTGTTGCAGACTTTCTTCTCCTTCCCCACAAAGCAAGGAGATTCAAAAAGTCACGGCTGATCATTCAATGACCAACATCTGTTTAAAGTTCAATATTATATTTTTAATACAGGTTTTAAAGATTCACTTTTATTGATTTTATTTTTTATGTAATATTTTTAGGATAAATGCCAGCAAGTCAGTGATTTTTTTAAAAAGTCATTAACAAAATCCTATTTATTCATAGTGGATTGCAAAGCATTCTTTTCTGATACAATTAGGAGACAATGTCAGCTTTCAGTTGGCTGCCATAAAACCTTTGGATGGAGTAAAGTAAATAAAAGCATAGTGGTAAAATTAGAGCTTCTAACTTTACTGCAACACTGAGAAAGCAGGAATATTGCTAATTGCTTAAATCCAACATTTTCTTGATATACCCTTGAAATGTAACTGAGTCAACAGTAGATTTCAGTGTTTTCTTCCTGCAGATTTTCTTTATCATATATTATACTAAAAGAGAGAACCAGACCCTAGAGAACAGTGTTCTGGTAGCTGCTGTTGCAGAGTTGCTCTTGCGAGATGATTGCTGTGAACACTTTTTGCTGGACTTCAGGTAAGTTTTCTGTAACCTTGATTAGATGCAACTGGAAATAAAAATGTATCATTTATTGCTGGAGGAATACTCGTGGCTGTGACTCAAAACTCACAGCAGCCAAAATCAGCATGTGGCCTCATACATTATGATATTCATAAAGGGCTAGCTTGTCTTGTAACTGGATAAAATCCATATTAAAGAAATAATTAGATAAAAAATACATATTTTATCAGCTCTGGATTACAAAAAGCCCTTTTTTTATCAGCTCTTCTGCTGTGAGCTGATTAGCACATTCAGTGTACAGCCATGTAAATGGATTAAGGCATCAAGTAACAGCAAGGTGCTCAGGGTTCATCACATCCACCAACTACAGCCTGATTTGTAGCTTTCCACCACAGTTACAGCTTTGCCTGGCTGGATGCCAGAACATCACCAAAGGACTGAAACTGCTGGTTCCCACATATTGATGAGCAAAGCACATCTCCACCGAGTCTTGTCGCCAGCTCTAGCAGCATCTACCTCTGTGTCCTACCTCTCAGGTAGCGGGCGGCTGCAAATGACAGAGCCAGTTCCTCAGATTACCCAAATTCCTCATTGCTTGCCTATTCTGGCCAGAGGCTCTCCTCATCTGACACAATGCCTTCAGAGTCAGTGGTCTTCTCAGCATCTCAAGCCAGGCAGACAGCTGCCCACGCCTACTCCTACTCCAGCCCTCCCTCCCTTCCTGCATACAGCAGGCTATCCATCCCTTTACCTCTGAACATGAACCTGCCTTCCTTGTGGCCTTACTTCCTTTTTGGCACATGCCCAGGCTGAGAAACACAATCTTCTTCCCTGCAGGGCAGATCTCTGCAAAGTACACCCCATTTTCCACTTCTGGATGAGTCATCAGAAGAAAGTCATGGTCATTAGGTTTAGAGTGCGATTACACCTCCTCACGCAGTCTTTCAGCTGCCAGAGGAGTCAGTAATGGATGCCCTAATGGAGCCTGGGGATCAGCACGCTGGCCTATGAGTACCCCAGCTCACCACAAGCCCCACGCAGGACTAATCTGTAAGGATTCTGCACTTTCCTTATTTTAGTCATCTTCTAGTCAAAGCTGTCAAGGCTCTTTCAGTCCATATTGAAAGTCAGGGGTGAAAACTCCATATGTGCCTAGTTCAGGCACCCATTTTAAGACGGAATGAAATACCCTCTGCTAGTATCCACACCTCTCCACCAACTACAGAGAGCACAGGGAAAGCCCTGTTAAACACAAAAGCCTGGAGCTACGTGAAGTCAGTTTGGCCACAGAAAGCCCAGGGATCTGGTTCTCCTGACAAGACCACCTCACCATGGGACTCGTTCAACGCAAGTCAAAGATGCCACTGCCAAGAACGTATTCACTATCAGGGTAAAGAGTGAAAGAGTTACTTCTGCAGCTTTGAAATAAGCTCTCTGTTCTGCCACCATCCATGCACCATCAGATTAACCACTGCAGTGCCTGACAGCACCTCTGACTTCTGAGGAGTGCTCTTACATCTGCCAGAAACTGATCCCCAACCATCAGGTCGAAGCCAGATGGACTCCGAGTCCAATAAGAGGGTGAAGATTTCTATAACACTCCAAATCATCTATTCCTTCACTCTGTTCCTGGTGCTGTAGGCTGCAAGCAGCTGTGACCTACTCCCCACTGCAAGAATCAGTCTACGCAAAAAGCCTTGGAAGGGTGTTAATGCTGTAAGAGAGGCATACTGGGCAGAAAATAGCGCTTTTTTCTGTTCCCTTTTGAATGAAGGCTCCAGGACGTGTGGCTCCTGCCTTGGTAACCTTGAGAGGAACAGCCAGGGGTGCCTTGGACTCCCAGTATCACCACTTTGCCCAGGACGTGCTGGCAGCCTTCTCACTCTCAATACACCCAGAAAAGGATGAGTAATCGGGTCACCTCTTCCTGGAAAAGCAGTTTCCAGCTTTCTCTGACCAGAGATCGTTCAATTGAAAGGCTGAGTAGGTGTGCAGACTGTTTTGGGGAGGGAGGTGGAAAAGCATAAGGTGGAAAAGTTTTTAATTCTTACTTCCCACAAACCCTTGGAAAATAGCTATTGATCAGAAGCGAAACAAGAACAAGACACACAGCTGTATAGTATCCCAATCACAACTTAAACTGCACTGACATCTTAAGCAGGATGAGAGGACGAAAAAATGCATCAGGGTACAACAGATAAACAATCACATTAAAATCACTACTATCATAATGAGATGGTGGCTGCTTTCTTTCTTTGAAAAATATTTTCTGAAAAGGCGGATTAAAAAGAAGAAAGTGGTAAAATGAATAGTGGAGACTGAATGGTTTATAACATAAGGAAAAACACAGATCACAAAATCTTCAGGTAGCTTTCTCATCACATACTGAGAAGAACAGGCAACATATTTTCTGGTAAGACTATTATATACTATCTCTTGGAGAGGGCTTTAAATCCATATGCTATCACTCTGATTTCAGTGAGCACACATCAATGAAAACATTGTCAGAGAATTGTGGGTTTTAGAAAATGCTTGGGAGTAGCAAAGCCAATTTGCTGCCTCTGCTTATGCTGACCGTCACCATGGCTCACATCTTAAAACAGTGATTCAGCAGAATTGGAAACAGTTCATTAAGAATTGCTTTATTCAGCACTAATTTTGCTTAAATCGGGGATAATGTGGTGCTGCAAAGGTCACTTATAGGGGCAAGCAATTGAGAGCTTGAAGTAAAGAACACACGCAGCCTTTCTGTTTCTTTTGGGGTTCTGGTATCTGTAACATGGCGTGTTAGAAAATGGGAAGTAACAAACTAAGACAAAAATAAAGCCTTTGGAGCAGTTAACAGGTCTTAACATCTTCAGTCGTAACAGATGAAATTTTTAAGCAAGCAAAACAAAGGGGAGCTTTACCATAAACCAGGTACTTTATCACGTACTTCAGCCTTAACCATGCCTGCAGCTCCCAAAATCTGCAAGTTTGAGAAAGAGGTCACCCGTGCAGTGGTGATGAGGGGTAGCCCACAGCACTCTCCGCTCCTCCCTGTGCACAGGTGGGGCTTGGATCTCCACCTGCTCAAGAACAGCCTATGCTTGCAGCAGCATGCTCTGTCCCCAGCTATGTCCTGAGCCTTAGGAAGTCACCTGAGGTACCTCACTCACCTTTGTTCCTTCTGTCAATAGACGTAGTTAATAAAAGGCGGATAAATCATATCTACAATGAGCAGCTGTAAAATTCCCTTATAATATTATAATGAAAATAGAGATTAACACTACCTTTCCAAGTTGCAGACCTAGTGTTACTAATTTCTTTCCCACACAGGCGGAAAAGCTGGACTGATGTGTGCTATCAGCATGTAGAAGAAGTAGGAGAAGTGTGCAATGTCTGATTTTCTTCAAGTTTGCCAATTCCTTTCCAGGAAGATAAATTACTAAAGCAGACCTTTTTGCAGAATACAGTGATAATGGAAAAAAAAAAAATTGAAGGAAGGACTATTGTGTCATCTTCCTTGGCTTTGGAGCCAACATAATTTCTTTTTCTACAGAACACAGAGAGTATTAGGCACTCTAAAGCATTTAAGAGAAAAAAAATGCCATTTCTAATGGTTGTCCTTTGAACACTGAACCACTTACTGTTTTGATGGTGGTTTTATCCTGCTATCAAAGTGTCTTGTGCAAATTTTAATTGGAATATCCTGTGGCTGGACCAGATGAAAGAGAAAGGACATTATCTTGTAATTCAATAAGAAGAGGACAGCCTCCTTTTTAACTCCACTGGGATTAGATCTAGTCTCAATTTGTTCAGGAAAGTCATGTTTGTTTTCTGGATTTAGGAAGTCACTTTCAGTCTGTCCTTCTGTTGAGCTTGACCTCAATAGTAAGTTTTGTCCAAGGATCTCAAAACACTTAAAAAATAGAGGCTATTCTTTGAATAACTGAATTTTAATTGAGATGGTTTCTAAAGATTTATCTCCAGCAACTTAAATTTATTTAATTTTTAATCATTCACATACTGATACATGTTTTGCCATGAAATGTAGAACAAAAAAACCCGATAAAGTGGTCCAGAACTGCTTCAGGGGCAGGGGAATAAAGAAAAAGAAGAGCAATCTCTTTGAAAGCAACCTCTTTGACTGCACCCACCCTAAACTAACTAGACTTATTCTTTCTGGATAATCACATCTCATAAGTTAAGAAAACATGCATAGAAAGCTGTGAAAACTGGAATCAGTAAGACTACCATGAGAATAGCTTAAGGGCAGTAACATATAAGAAAGCACTCTGAGCACCTCTGAGTATTCTCATAAGGACAACGGGTCTACTGTCTTACATCTTGACTCACTGGGTAGATATTGAGCAGAGTCAATGCTTACAGGATTGAATTCTTATTACAGTATTTGGGAAAGCAAACTTCAGCCCCAGCATGTGCCATAGGCTGTAAACATCGCATTGAAAATTAACTTTCTTCTCATCAGGTTTTTCAAACACAATTTCCACATTACTTTGATTTTTATCCTTACCTGAATCCAGGTGAGTACAGTGATCCAGCATGAATGTAAAAAAGTTGGATAGCTGAGTACAGAAAAAGAAAAAAAGAACAAACACACACTAATCAGTTTAAGTGATTCCACAAGCATTAACATTCTTTCCTTACTCAATTACTATCAATTTTGCATTTAGGGAAGATGCTACTGTATGTTCCCATAGCATCAGCCTACAATAATGACACAATTTGTGTCCTGCTTCAAAAATGGCTTACTCCTTTCCTACTCTACTATGAATTAGAGGATTGGCACTATATGAATACATACAAAGTTCCAGGGCTGTATTAATGCTGCTGACAATTTTGGGTGTGATTCATCTTGCCCATCATGCAAGCTACTTGCCTAGACTTCCTTTGTAGTCAACAGAAAGAAGCCGCTATGATGTACCAAACCGCCTTTAAACACTGGTGCTATGATGAACATAAAGCCCTAGAGGTTCCTAATTCTCTATATTGACCTTCAGGGAAGCCTGATCTGACATGCTAAGACATCGATATGTCTGTTGCATGTATCTTGCCTCACAGATCACCCATAGTGGGATGGCCTGCAATCCCTCACTAACAGAACTGTTTTACAGGAGCCTCTAACCTAGATAAGGTTGTAGAGGCAGAATGGTGTCCTATTGCTTAGGTATATATACATATATATACACACACATATACAGAACTTAATTAGTTCATGTGTGAGGCAAGGAAGTGGTTTTATTACTCAGGACACAGCTTTGTAGGCAGAAATAACCACATACCCATTTTATTTGTGCCACTTCAGTCCTCTAGGGATAACATAACTGCTTGTACAGAAAGAATTGAAGATTACAGACCTGTAGTTGATCTTGTTCATCAGCATATTCAATTGACTGGAAGATACTCAGAGAATAGCGGCGCCTCATCTCTAGCCGGGCCACTGTGAAGCGGTACCAATTCTGGATGAGGATAGCAGCTCTAATGACTGTCAAAACAGAAATCAATGGAGCATACGTGGATGCAGGGTACTTGACAATGAAAACATATGTGCTACTTTTGCAGAGTTTTGGAGACAGATGACAAACTCAGTCCATTGTGCATAGTTGTCATTAAGATGATTCTGTAAAACTGAGTCTTAAAAAGTGTTTTCTGATAATGAATACATGATGCATTTACTGTTTCTGTCTTAGGGGGAAGATGCTAAACTAGCTGACTTGCTCAGACCTATATTGTTAGAAACCTTCCCCATTTCATTGTCCTGAAGACAGTTAAGAAGTCAGCCATGTTCAGCTGATAGGCAGTATGTGGGTTTGGGAAGGTAAGGAAAATAAGAAGAGCAGTTTGGCCTACCAACAAAATGTGGTTCTTTACCAGGCTGCAATACAAAGCTTCAAACTAGAAGCTGTAACAAGAATATTGTGTACTGACAAAGTTTGTAACACTTTCTTTTAAAAGAAAATTTTTGCCTGCACAGCTGTATCAGCAAGCCAGCATTCAAACCTTAGGATAAAAAGTTAACAAATGGCATTGAAGGACAGAATATGTTGCTTAAACAGACGTGCCAAAAGGCACACAGGTAGGTATGCAGCTAGCTTGGTGAAAAAAGGAACACTTACCCCAAGAATTCGATGGGACCTGTCAGAAGACAATTTCAGACCATATGCTGAATATGTATCCCACTTAGCTCTTTAAGAAGTTCTGTCCACTATTGTCCCAGTCTGGAAAACTGCTGGGAACTTCACTGAAGGACAAACACCAAGACTGCAGCCTAGAGTGAAGGGCTTGCTACCTACAGGTCATTCCACAAACAGATCATATCCCCTTAGCTGCTCAGATAAAAGTTAATCAAGCAGAACAACATCTGGTGGCACAAAGAAGTCCTAGGGTGAGTATTGTCCCGTGGGGAGAGCACCTCACACCTAAGTCAAGCAGTTAGTGCTGAGTGAACAATCGTCACCAGCAAGAGCTATGCAGAAGGACAGAAGCTCCAGAAGTTGAAGCCCACTTGGTCCCTCCACACCGTGCTAACATTGCCCCCTGGTGCCCCCGGTACCCAAAGGGCAGCAGCTCTAAGGAGTGGGGACATGAAACCACGGGTTGCAGTAGCACTGCCAGCAGGAAGACAAGTGCAAAGGTGGGCAGGCATGCCCTCAGCATTACAGGTGATCACTCCAGCTCCCATAGACCTGGAGAGAGGAGTGAAAGCAGAAGGCTGGAGAGGCTGTGCTTGGGAGAGGAGGAACAGATGAGCTCAGCAGTAACTTCTGCTGTTTCACAAAGCTTTGACTCTCTAGTGCTTTAAGGGTGATTATTCAGAAAAATCAACTAACTCTGAGAAAAGCATTCCTTGGTTGCTTTTAAACTAGGGTTTGTGGGTTTTTTTCTAGATCAGATGGAGAAGAATTTCAGATACTTCGGGCATATGTACGTAAGGATTTATCATCCAGAGGAGGTCACCATTTACTATATAAAATCAAAACAAAATGTTGCTACTGCCTTAAAGACTGAACAGCCAAAATAATGGCAAATTCAGATCTAGTCATGTGCTTAAATCATAGTCGAAGGGGACTGTCTGTATTAGCATGCTAAGCCCTACAGAGCACTGAAGGGGGCAGTCAATAATCATTACGTGCATCGCTGTGTAACAGCGAGAGGAAGACAGAGCAGAGGGGTATTGGATCCTGTACCTGTCCCAGTGCAACCACATCACCACCACCATATTCTTGCCTGGAAATAAAAAATAGAATAAGGTAGGAGGCTACTCTCAAGAGATGTCACATTTACTCACTTGAAGTGGAACATAATCTTCTTGACTGGTTCTTACCTTTCTTTTCCCTACATCTTTTTTCCTGTATTCTCAATGGGATACCAGTAAATAAGTAGACAGGGCCAGAAATGTCAAGCCTTTGTCTCCAGCCCTGCAGCTAACATCTCACTTCAAGGAGTTTCCTAAGGAGCTCAGCCCTGAATAGCTCAGCATAGGACACAGAAAAAAGTTTTCATGCTTCTGATCTTGGGGGAACAAGTCAAAGCAACTGCAGGGCAATTCTATCGAAGGTACAAGGACCAAAGGAATACACTGATCTTAGCTCCTGACTCTCCCAAGAACTAGAGCTCATGTCTGAGCAGCTGAACACATGATCAAGAAAAGCATAGAAACAAATCTGAGAGACTCTCCTAAACTCCACAGTCTGACACAATCACCACTGCACAGCACTGCAAGCTGATGAAAACAACAAAAGAGGAAACTAAACCTAAAACTAATGTCTTAACAAAAATATTTTATTACAGTTGCCAAAATGAATAGTTCATACTAAAAAAAACCAAAAGAAATAAGAACCAACAATTCATACTAATGCCTTTTCTCCCTGCAAAACAGCAAAGAAAAGTTCTGTACTAGAGGGATAACAGTTTACACTAGCCAATTATTTTAGCCCAGGAATTTTGAGAGTAGGATGAGTGAGAATATTTTTTTTTTAAACTGACAGTTATGCAGGTAAAGAAAAACCTCCACTGAAAAGTGATTCTATGAATAAATGTGTAACATTAAGGAAGCTTTTATATTAAAAAATGCTTACAGGTACCAAAATAGCACATTGTTTGCTTATTTTACCATTAACAAGTACACAGTATAGTTAAAGTGGTGAAGTTTTCTAGTTCAAACAAAGCCAACATTAGTAAAGACTTCCATCCTACAGATATCACATCCATCCTAGAAAAATCTTCCTGCCTGAAGGAAAGGTAATCCTTACATGACTAAGAATATCCTTTGTACCCTATACAAACTCTGACATCTCTCTTATTTTCTGTCCTTTCTGGGATTCACTGCCACCACAGACCTGAAAGCCTGACACATGACAGCAAGGCTGTCATCAGCTTTTCTGTTTAGAAGAGCATCTAAGTGGCAAAGCACAGCCACCAGCACAGAAACTGATTTCCAGCATCAGAACTATCAGATTTCCCATTAAAGCCCCCCTGGGTTGCTTAATGGTCCTGAGCACTTAACACAGCACAGTCCAACTGGTATCATGTAAGACAGATACATCCCGCCCATTATAGTTAATGTTGCAAATCTAACAGAATATTTCCTGTAATATTTTTAATTGCACTTATTGCAGTGCTGCTATTCTCAGGACTGAATCAGAACATGATTTTCACACTAAGCTAAACTCAGTCTGTAAAAGAAATGATCAGTTGCAGAAGGTCTCTACACTAGCAAGTACCTATTAAATTCTTGTTATTAACGCATTAGAGGAACGTACTGCCTCAGGCTGCAGATAGAATGATGGTTCAGTATCACATGACTACTGCTAAAGTGCAGAAATAATACCACCCAGCAGCTGCAGAGGACAAAACACTGTTAACCAAGCACATAAAATCATATGTCAGCTCTAGGGTAGCAAAGTCTGGTTCCACACAAATGTGTATTAATGGTTGTAGACCAAAAAAGAGTATAGCTCCTCATGCCTGCTCCAAGTTTTTGTGCCCGCAGAAGTATTCCGAACTTACTTGTCTCTGAGGCCTTGCAAGGCACTTATGTGCGTATCATGCAGACACAAAGAGGAAGGACCGCTTCCCAGTTACAGATAGGTCTGGGACTCCAGATGTTTCCATTCTACTTTCTCTGCTGTGATATACCACTCATGCTGCTGCGACAGCCAAGAAGTGTACACAAAGCTGAGGGCTACCCTTAAACCAGTCAGCTTGGATCCCTGTAGCCATGACTAAGTGTTCCTTCTTCTTACTCACCAGTTTCCCGTGACTTGCATCCTGGCTTGATAGCCAAAAAGAGCCTTCCTTTTCAACCATGGCAGTTCAGTGTAACAAACTTATAAGACTATTCACAGGGCCAGGTAAAATGGCTCACGGCAGACCTGTAAGTTGTGCTGTAATGACAAACTCTGAGCAGAACACAAAGGGTCTGAACAAAGATCTGAGCCAATACTGAGAACCCACCTGCCTGTGCAAAGTCCAGTGTGGTTAGGTGACACTTAGCCAGCTATTAATATTTTTAACTGACAGCTTCAGTGACTGTCAGAGAGAATTGCAGGCCAGGCACTTGGTACGGCAGGAAATTGTTTCTGAGAATCACTGTAACAGCTCTGCTTTATTACACTCATTTTGTAACCAGGATCACTTTGCAGCCAGGAAATTGGAGCAGTGTACCCAGAAATTCCATGTCGCGAAAGGCCATAAAAGGTCCCCCTCAATACCTTACCCCATATGCTTTGTCAGTGACAGAGCAAGCACAGATGCCTCTAAAATTTAGCTTCTGTCCCAAGTGCTGTGAATCTTTACCAATCTAATCTGTAGATGTTAGGAGGGGGTCTACAATTGCCTTCTGACCTCTTTCAGCATCTAATAGCTATGCATTCTTTTAAAACATAATAAATATTTTTTTCTGAACAAGTATTTTGACAAAGGGACCAGGTAGGGGAGGAGGGGAGTATTACTGCAATCCTCTTATGTTACAGAGAGAACAGCCACTGACCCTGAAGACAAAGCAGCACTCACCATTCTCTGACCTTCTGTCAGCTACAGAGCTGGTGCACCCCATGGTTCCAATTATGCTGCCCATCAGTTTTAACTGCTGCTGACAAGAAGCATGTTTCTCTCAGCTGTTAGCATCACACACATTTCCTGTGTTCTTCCTTCAGTGATGAGGATTACACTCCTCTGGGATCCTAGCACTCCTAATAGGGAGAGGACTGGGAGAGAGAAGGAAAAACAAAAAAAAGTGATTGACAACGCAGAATCTAAAGTACCTACAACTCATAACAAATTACTGTACAGTATGTTCTACACAAATTGGACCTGATGAACCATACTAGCTTTCTTTTTCACATCTGATCACTATCAGCTTGCATTCAAGACAGATGAACTCAGTAACTAATACAGTTTACTCTTTACATTTTAGCTGAAGGGGAGAGACCTCATCACTGTCTACAACTACCTGAAAGGAGACTGTAGTGAAGGCAGTGTTGGTCTCTTTTCACAAGTGACAAGTGATAGGACAAGAGGAAATGGCTGCAATTTGCACCAGGGGAGGCTCAGACTAGACATCAGTGGTCAGGCACTGGAACAGCTGCCCAGGAAGGTGGCTAAGTCTCCATCCCTGGAGGTGTTTAAAAGACAGGTAGATGAGGTGCTCAGGGATATGGTTTTCTAGTGGACAGGTACGGTTGGACTCAATGATCTCAGAGGCCTTTTCCAACCAGATGATTCTATGGAAGTTAATGTGCACCAGTGATTTCCTAATCTGAAGCATAGCTACTTAAAGTCTTACTGCTAGGGACAAAGGACTACAGAGGCATATTACTTTTCACTCTTGTGATTTGAAAGTCAGAGCTGTAGAATTTTAAGGACTTTGAATTATATCCAATAATATTGCTAAAAAAAAACCCTCAGCCTTTCTAACACTCTAGTGACTTGAAAAGGTACTCTATCACTCCATTTATCGCTTTATCCCTCAGTGTCACCACTACCAAATTTACAAGAACTGACAGTGCCAGAGCAAATTGCTTCATTACCAGATTTCATTTAAATAAAGTGTGAGAGTTTTGAGGATAGGCTTGGATGTGTTATTGGAGCAAAGGCAGCCTTGCAAAAGGGATACTGTCATGCTTCTGGGGACTAACCCAGGGACAAGAAAGTGAAGTTGTCGAATGTGTGGAACGTTAAGACATTGTTTGGGTAGGTGCTTAAAATATTAAGTAGCTGTCATAAGAGTTTCCTGCATTTTTTGCAGTGGAAGAGAGATATTAAAACATCGAATAAAGTTGACGGTTACTAGGTGCGTGATCAGCGCATTGTCAGTTCATTGATTGGTTCATAGGTTTGCGCGTGCGACTGTGATTGGACGGGATGTTGTCATGCAGGCACGTAGGGTGTGACTGGATGTAAGCTTTGCAACAGTTATGTTAAGAAAGTATAAAAGGAGCTGGCTTGGAAATAAAGTTGTCTCACTCTGCATCTCAGAATGAGTCCGTTCCTTCACAATGTGCAACAAGAAAGCATCCAATTTCCTGTTGCATTTCTACTGAAAAGATTTGGTTTCATTAAATACATGAACACAGTACATTTTGCAGTGTGGCCTTCTGCATATTACTCCTGGCACTTGTTCAGCTCTTCACTAACGCTATGCATTTCCTAATCAACAAGTTCAAATGAATACAATTCCCCTGGGATACAAAATGCACTAATTTCTAAGGATCAAGAAAGTCACTGATGCTCTTAGGGAGACTGAACTTTGTTTTACTTAAAGATTTCTTATGTTATCACACTGACCTCTCTTTCTCCCTGTCTCCAGGGTTAAATGTTTCTCTACAGCATGTATGACATGTCTAAATCATTGCATTTGTTGTTTTTTTCATTGATATTCATTTTCTTTTGAGTTTTAAGACAAAGAATAAATGAATTCATATAAAATAAATGCTTAACTACTATTCTTTTCCTTTAGCTTTACTGGCAGAAGTAAAAATAACAGGAGGATAAGAGAAAGGAAAATATAAATACAGAACTAGCCTATTTTCAATTTCAATAGTTAGAATATATCTAATGCATGGAGAATATTAACAGTTATATATTATATTATGTTATATTATGTTATATCATGTCATAATAACCTGAATATTGCACAGCTGTTTATAGTTAAGGGACTATTTTCAGGATATCCTACATGTGAACCGAGTCTGTCACCTTCTGAATCAGTATTTATTTCAGGAAAGAAGGATTTTAGGGTTTTTTTCCCCCTCAATGAACTGCTTTTCTTCTCTCTGAAGAAGCTATAATGAAATTTTAAAAAGTGCCGTTACATTAATTTTGAGCCTGTCGATGCCTTTGACAGTTTCAAATAAAGCACTGATACTGCTAATAGCTCAAATCTGTCTTCTCTCCAAACAATTGTTGTTCTCCTGAATACTGTCTCCTCACTTGTCCTCTTAGGAGAATCTCAAGTCTTCATTAGTCCATATTGAACCAGCCAGCCATGACTTGAATTGTGATCTGAAGACTAGGACAAAGAGCGAAATAGAGCTTACAATCTAAGTCCTTTTGCAGTGAGACCATCTTCATCAAAAGGCAGGTCAGTGTGTGCCTAGCAACTAGGCAACAGGAGCCCCAAACAGAGCCATCATCCCTCTCAGGATTTCACCTATGGGCTAACCCAAGAAATGGGGATCTGGATCATTATTTCACCCTACTTTCAAGGCCTAATCTTTTATCCCAGTCATCCCCAATCTGCTCTCCACCTACCTCTAAATATATGGAATTCTATCACATCCTTGAACACAGAAATAAAACAGACAGAGGCACAGGCACACAAATTTTATGGTGATAGCATACGATGAAGCCCAAAACATATACTCAAAGCTTAGAGGAAAACTTGCACAAATATATCCTGTCATTAAACCTCTTTAAAAAGGTTAAATCTGGCTATAAAAGTGCTAGTCCAGGGGAATAATCATCTCCTTCAGCCTCAGATGTCTGCATCTTAAAGTGTATGTGGCAAATATTCAAACTACTACCCTGTTTCCTGATGGAAATATTTCCTATTTCCTGTGGGCTTCTTGGGTGTCTACAGAGCCACTCTGACAACCAATCAGTTTGTCCAGACTCCACAACAGCCACACCTATTGAATACTCCAGCAAGCAGGGTCTTCACCTAGGCCCAGAAAACTCACTTTCTGTCTTTCTGGTCATACTAAAGAACGATGAACAAGGGTAACAAGCTACTGCAGAAAGAGCCAGTGCTTTCTCCAGGGCTCTTTGCTCCTAACTGAGCTGCTCCAAAAAAAGAAATTCCTCCCCTCCTGCCTGTTAGGTACGTTGGTTCAATCCAACTCCCACTCCATACTAAACTCTGTCTTTCTGGGCAAAGGCATAGAAAAATACCAGGCAAAGGACATGAAGGCCTTTCATGGTGAAGAAGGTTGAAAAACAAGGATTTAAAACATTGGAGTAATTTCTGTGAGCTATTTACTATGTAGCATAGCAATATGCGGTGAAGAATCGTTTGGCATTACAAAATTCCCCCAAACACTGGCTGATGAAATGGAAACCGGGACTTTTACCACGGCATTGAAAAAAGCTTCAGACATAGAAGATAGCTGGATGAGAATTTGAGACATAATGCTGTGTTAGCATTCTGGATGCTATACCACTGATTTACCCCTAAAAGAGAATCTGTCACATTCACTAAAAACTAGGTAGTAATTCAATTTCTACAAGCCATTGATCTGTCCTGGTTTTAGGTATAACTCAAAAAAACCTGCTACATTTCTCTCAGTTCAGCAAAAAGGCAGTTTTGTGATGGTCATGCACTGAATACACATGAATCTACTGAAACAAAATAAAATGTCACTCCAACCGTGTCAGCAGACATGCACTGAGCTAAGCCAGAGTGGCACATGCTGCTCTTTTTCTGGATAGGAGTAACTGAAGGTTACACTGCAGCAAGCGCTCAGAAATTTGGGTTTCAGAGCTTGAGCTGTCGAGAGCCTGATTTACAGAGACAATCAATCAGCAGTTCTTGATCCGGATGTAATAGGTGCTGCCCAAAATCAATCATGCCTTCAGTTTGTCAGTCACATAAAGACTAGGCTGCCTCAAGAATAATGGAAATCTTGTAAAGATTTATAGCTGACTTTTAATGAAATCAGGCTGCAGGTTGTTTCAGCACAGAGCCATCCTTTCAAGTATACCTTATCTTTTAAAATTAGATGAGCTGTGCTACTGGCAGACAAGTGTAAGCTAGGTCAAGCAGAGGATATGGAACCATACAAATATGAGCCACTAAGCTTTAACTTCTTATTCTTGCTTTGTTCCATTTGTTTCTCTACCTTTAATAAACAAAATATGAAGGGTCCTCCCTTTATTTTTATTGATGTGGGATTTCCACGATTATGCTACCTCCCCTACAAGTTATATCAAATGGGTTATCTCCAGCAACATGTCTTCTTCCCCTACTCTCCCCTTTCTCATCCATGTTTGTGAACAGGTACTTATGATCATCTCCCATAACATGTCTTAGAAGGTACATGTGGTTGGAAAATTGATGAGAGGGGCTATTTTCTCCATAAAGATCAGACAGGGACAGGTGGATACTCCAGTGACAGGGGCCTTCCTTTGATGTCTTCTTGCTGTCAATTTTACAATTTTCTGTGACTCACAGGCTTCCTTTAGAGTTGTTTTCCTTTGGAAATGAGGACTGAAGAGGAACAGATGCTACAACATTGGTTTATGATGGATTTGCTTCTGTGCATCACTAAGGGAATGAAGCAGGAAAGAGCAAAATACCTTAGAAACCCCAGATGTTAAATCGCAGCACTCAGGTTAGTACCTGCAGAAAGACAGCTCTTCAAAACTGTCTTGTTGACAGAGTTGGGATTACTGAGGATGGGAATCTGGAGGTGAATCAAAGATTCCATTAACTAAAGAAAGTGGGGTGAAGCAGCCATAGCCAAATAACAGTGAAAAAGAACCTGTGGGTGGCACAAGAGCTGTAATTTTGACACCAACACTGAATTTTGCCTGACAAGGGGATGACAGGAGAACATCAAACAGAGGCAAAGCAGTACATGTTTAGATCTCTGTCATTTTACATCCATGGGACAAAATGACATTTCTATTAAGTGACTTTCAGTGATTATGTATGTCAAAGAAAGAAATGAGAAAGCCTTTTTGTTTACAGATAATTTCTTCAGCCTGCTCAGAGAAGCAAAGCTAAGCTCAATGTAGAACTGATGGAATCGTTTCTAGCAATGGCCATGTTGATAGATCTCAGGTTTTGGGCCAGGAATCAATTGGAAATGGATGTAGCAAGATACTGCAATGCCAGCAAAACCTGAAACAGAATAGGATGAAGACCGACCTGTTCATTAAGGTGGACTCATATTCCTGAGCCCCAAAATGTACTGCAAAAAGAAATAAAAACAAGAGCTAAAAAGCTGTGAACACGCCGGAATTGTTCAAGTAATCGTTGATTTCAGGAACTGCATGCAAATCCAAAGAGAATCTGTAGAAAAGATATGGAAGAAAGCTAGTTCATGTTACTTACAATCTAATAAAGGTATGTTTACAAAAAAAAATTTGCACTTTTTTTTGCGCAGAAAATAAACAAAAATGCAAGCAGTCTCATTGTTTGTGCAGTAAAACTTTGGGGAGAATGTTTTTTAAAAAGAGTAGAAGTAGCAGACACAAGTGCAGAAATAGGGTGCAGATCACCTTGAAGTACAAGCAAAGCCAACATATCACTTCCTGGAAACCTTAAATGCCTCTAGGGGAAGATGCCTTTAGGAAGCAAGACAACAACTAAAAATTCTGAAGCAAAGTTAGTTCTAGTAAACTGGATCTAGTTGGAGCATAAAAGTCAACACCAGTTATAGCTTATTATCCTGGAGAAAAAGGAATATCTGAATCACACACTGTCCTGCAGTTAATGAGCAGAGTCTTAATGACATCCCATTTAGTACTCCTTATTAGAAGTGGGTAAGTGGTAAAAAAAAAAAAAGCTCCAGAATAGAGTAACCTGAGGCAGTTTAAAAATTCATGCTTCAGCTGAAATTCATATTGGTTTTAATAAACTTCAAGTTAAGTTTCAGAACAAAGTTCAAAATTATCACCAGAAAAATATTTTTCCCTGAAACAAAAAGTACATGAAATACAGTAGTCTCAAATCTGTTTAATCTCATCTGTACCTAAAAGTTCTGGATAACTGATCCAGCCCAAGTCAAACTTCATAGCTTGAAGCACAATGATTTTTTCTCAGGGTAAAATCATAAATTGTCCCACATACATCTGTAATTCCCTACACAAACTTAGGATGAAGTCAGTTTGCTCTTTAAACATAAGCTAATATACATACACACACTACCCAAAGATATTACCTGTTTTTTTTTCTTTCTGCTTTCCTTTCCACAGGAGTACCTTTAGAAGATTCTTTTTTTTTTTTAAGAGAAAGTTGCCCCTTTTTGGAAGCAGAACTGCACAATGAGGGGTGCAGCTCTGCAGAATAGGTGATCCAATTCTCTCTGAAGCTCTGGAACTCAGGAGCTGCAATGCATCTGTTCTCCACCTATTTATACAGCTTCCTGAGAGGAAATTTCTTGAGCACGGCTCTTCAGAAACAGTCAGGGGAAAATACCGTTTTCATCGCCCAGCCTGATGTGAAAGCTCATGGCTGCAGCCCTCCAGCTGTGCCGTAAGCATGCTGTTGAAGAGTTGTTTTGTCACCATGCCTCCTGAATCTCAGGCAGAGAAAGGGATGGGCTGGAGTTATCTGCTTTGCATCTCAAGTCACATGATCTCTTTCAAGAGGAACGGCCTTTCTGCTGTGTTGAGGCAATGATTTGCATTTTAGCAGCTCTAGCACACCGGAAAAAAACCGTAAGGGCTGTCCAGGTATTTGGTTATCTGATGTGGCACGGTTATGAAAGCCCTTAAGGAAATAAATACTGAATTTGCCATGAGGCATTGCATCTGCATGCTAGTGATACAGGCAAAACACTGTCGTACCCAGACACAGGGACAAGAATGAAGCATCTAAATCTCACACTCAGAAGCATGGTGTTAATGCCTGTACATTGCATTTCTTCATGTGCACACACATGTTCTTTCCCTAAGTGTTCAGCTGGAATTCAGTGGACTCAGTTCATGTATCAGCTCATCTGCTCCTCATTGAACTCCTCATGGAAAGGGATCGGACAAGGTGAGAATGCTGGAGCATTGCTCCCCTGCGCGGTCAGGAAGCCGTGATGCTGCATGCTTTGAAATCAAACCCTGACCCCTGGCAGCAGGGCCTGCACCTCTGACCTAGCTCTGCACCAGTCACTGCACAGGTGCCCAGGGAAGGTCTGAGCCCTCACACCCAAGGCAATTTGTTACTGCCCACTGCTAGTGCAACAGCCTCCTAGGAACCTGCCAATTTGGGTGTGGAGCAATATAATAGTATCATGGGGACACTGTGATTTTGAACAACACACACAACTCCACACACACACACACCAAACTGTGCAAAAATATTAGGTGTCAGTAGAAGTACAGTATTGTGATACCACCAGTATAGTCTTGGGCCCACAGTCCTCAACATCACTCATCTCCTACACTACTTTTACACCTAGTCTGTCCTTCCATCCCTCCCCAAAAGTTGGGAAGAGACTGCTTGCTAATGTGAAAAGTTATGGAACAGAGCACAGCAGCCACTTCTGTGTGGTCAGCACAGGGGGCTGTGTGTCCAAAGAGGGTCAAAGATTATAAAGCATGCTGTGGTGGGAAGAAGCACCACATAGATGGGCACAAGACAGGGAATCACCATGTCCATTTCTCTGTAGCCTCACCATGTGATGAGGTCATCACAGAATAACAGAATCATAGAATGGTTTGGATTGGAATGGACCTTAGAGATCATCCAGTTCCAAGTCCCCTGCCATGGGCAGGGACACCTCCCAGCAGACCAGGCTGCTCAAGGCCCCATCCAACCTGGCCTTGAACACCTCCAGGAAGAGGGCATCCACAACCTCCCTGGGCAACCTGTGCTAGTGTCTCACCTCCCTCAGCGTGAAGAATTTCTTCCTTATGTCTAATCTAAATCTCCCCCCTTCCAATTTAAGGCCTGGACTAGACAGGGAGCAAAGGATTTCTGAGAACAGAGTCAAACAAAGCAAGGTCTTCTTCCTGCCCCTGCCCCAAAGGTCTAATAATACTATAATGTGGCATTTTCAGAAAATTTTTGCCATCAGTCTGGCAACACTTATAAAGGCATCAACCATCACTGTGGAGGCCAGAGTGATCAAACTTGTTTGGAACAGATCGACAACTGCCCTCACTGTGACAGAACAGATATATTTATTGATGTGCAAAAGATATATGAAGTGCCAAATCACCAAAGCAGAAGGCTCTGTGTGAATGCACTGGTTTGATTGACTGAGCTAGTACTTTGAGGCTCTGGAGTTCCAGACACAAGCTTCCACTTTCAAAGCTGTTTCTCTCCTGTGAGAGAAGACAGTAAATGGAATACATACCAGGCATGATAATTCTGCATGACCCAGAAGAGTTTTGATGTTTGTTTTTCTAACAGGATGCTCTTTCCCCGATCAGAGTTACAGTAGCTAATCATTTATGTATGATCGTGCTGCTCTGCCAAAATGCATGCAAGCAAAAATACATCAGAACCTCTCTCCACTGCACTCTGGGGATACACATTACTTATAAAACATTTACTGTACCTGATAAATTCATCTATATTGGCATTTACCAAGATTTCTGCATAATGAAAGGCTATAAGGTTTGTTTCAACAGCCAACAAATCCATCAGAAATGTTTCATCACTGGAAGAAGGCTCAAACCTTTAGCTGCTAAGTTCTCTAGTATATAAAGCTTCTGCTGTACATTTTGTCTTGTTATTCATGGAAGTTGTTCATCCTGTCTCAGTGGTCTGACGTGACCAAGCAACCTGATAAAGAGTCAGTCTTGCTGGACCGAGCCACCTCTCCAGTTACCTATGGGGATCACAATAACATGCAACTGGAGGAAACACAAATGTGCTTTCCAAATTAACCTTTCCGATCAAGTCCAAGGATATAGGCTGTATGATAAAAAGATCATTCTTCTTTCTACATAGGGCAAAGAGGACATACCAGTTCTGCCAACAGGGCCACATATACTACTTCTTTTTTGTTTGGCAGTTATGAATCGCATATACACTTAAAATAATGAAAAGGGTTTTAGTAAGCATCAACAGCTGCAAAAGAAAGTACGCCAAAACATTTTGACAATACACTGTTGAGCAGTCCAGCATGACAAAAAAACCCCAACAATAAACCCTGTTATGTCACTAGCACAGAAATCGGGACATCCCTTTACAAGGAGCCCTTCTTGATGTAATAGTACGTGTTCTGTTTTCCAAATACTTTGGAAGCATTAACCTCCCGAGCAAGCCTCCATGCAGGCATTCCACATACATAATTCAAATTCTGCTTCAGGCCTGTTTCTCAGAAGCACTCACTACAAAGTGATGTAACCGATATTTTTCAGAAAAACTGAAGATAATCACAGTTGAAGTCAATGTGCTTCTTCTGAGCCCTGGCCTTGGTTCAAAGAAGCATTTTCATGTGACCCAACAAAGCATTTTAAGCTACTAGCCAGGGGACAAGGCCCTGTCTGAGAGACCTGGACATCCAGTCATAAGCAGAAGGAATAGATAAAATAGAAGAAATGGAAAAATAAATGTCTAGAACACTTTTGAACCCTGTCTCTGCCAGTAAAATAACAGAAATCCTTTCTCACAAATCAGAAGGAGTAGGTTAATTTGGGTGAACAGGAAATTTCCCCCTCCCTGACAATTCTGGTCAAGGTGATGACTAAAACATATCAAAACTAGCATCTTTGGCAAAAATAACACAAAATCAGAAATGTGAAGGAAAGGCAGCTGTAGGGCCTTCAGAGTCCTGAAGACCAAGAAAATAGACCAGAACACCACAAAAGAATCGGGATACCTTCTGAAAAAATGAGAATTTTATTTTAAAAAAAGGAAAATTTCTCAAATTATCAGCTGAATGCAGATTATTCTGGGAAGCAATGACTAATGATATAATTCACAAAACTCTACCTCCCTCACAAGTAAGCTTCATCCTCCATTTAGAGCTTGTAGAGATGATAGCTATCTACAGCACTCCGGTTTTGCCAAATCTTAATAAAGCAACATGAGGAAAAAAAAATTAAGTACAAGAATTGCCTAATGACAGCTTGAGCTGCACTTTGTTGGTCTGGTGAGCCATAAGCTGCACAGACAGCACAAAACCTACATCCCAAAGCCTCAAGCCTACCAAACTGTCTCTTCCCAAAAGAGTTGGGTTAAATCAGGGTCTGGCCTAAATGAGGCTTTCCAAGTCAGGAGGTTACACAGATTTGACTGACACGCTAATGATCAGTACATAAAAGGATTTTTTTAATTGTTTTTTAAAGACTGAGAACTGCCAACAACTGAAATACAGCTACCAAATACATGGTAGGGAGTCAGCAAAGTCTTTGGAAATGTTTTTCTTCACCTCTGTTTTAATCTTATTCTCATGGAATTGCTTCTAAGGACAAAAAGACAAAATTTTCTATTTTGTAACCATAAATCATCTGCTGCTTCAGCAAAATATTATCAATTTCAAGAATCAAGGCAACTACGATATTTAGGTGCAAACAATACAGTGTTTTGCTTACAGGCACCACATGCTTTTGAAAATTAACAAACTTACCTTCTATATTCCAAATAATGCTTTCTGTTGCTAACTTTTAACCACAGTCCTTTAAAAACTGTACAGCTGCCTTAATTTGTCCTTCTACAAGCCACTCCCTTTGGGATGTGAGGATTTAGTATGGTGAGGACTGAGGTAATTCAAAAAGTGGAAACCCCACGCAAAACATAAGAGATGAAACAAGGCAATTATTGTGTGATATAACAGATGACAGGAAGACCCCTGACTGAATAAATACCTGATGTAGACAGGCACAGAACCACGCAGGAACAGCTGCACTGCTCTGTGTCCTCACAAAGCGCCATCTTCCACAGCAGATACACCATGAATCCACAACCTAAGCAATTGTGGATATTGCTGGAGGGAAGAAGGGAGCAGAGCAGCTCCATCAATATCCCATTAGCATGGACACACCTGAGAACACTTAAGCCTTTTGGTGCCACATCCACCTGTAATAAAAACCACACACACAGAGGCACAGACAAACAGATAGATACACACACAACTGGGTTTAGTGGCGGGCTTGTCAGTGTTAGGTCTACGGTGGGACTCGATGATCTTAAAGCTCTTTACCCACCCTAAACGACTCTCTGATTCCGTGAAACGCCGCAGCGTGGGGACCCGGCGCTGAGCACGAACGCGGGGCGCCCCCTGCTGGCGGCACTGCCCACAGCGCCTCTCTGAGCTGCCTGGCCCCGCCCCCTGCTGGCCCTGCCCGCAGCCCCGCCCGTCCCTCGGCACCCGGCGGGCGCTGACTCCGCCCTCTGCCAGCCCTTCCACTCAGAACTGTCCCTCCCGCATCAGGCGTGCGTGCTGCTCCGCTCTGAGCTGTCCCTCCTGCCCTTCCCTTCCCAGCCCTGCAGCCCCGCAGCTCCGGTGCTGCCGGGCGGGCACAGGCGGGTGTTAACGCGCTTACAGGAGGAGATACTGCGGGGTGGGGGTGGGGAAGATGGGCTCTCGGGACACCTGCCCTGTTTGTAAAGGAAACCTTCGATGCTCTTAAGGTGAGTTTTAGAAAGCAAAAGTCTCGTTTTCACGCCTCGTGTTAAAAAAATAAACACTCATAAGTCATCCCATGCTGTGTCCAAGAGATAAATAATAACATCCGGAGAGCCTGGAACTGGATGATCTTTAAAGGTACCTTCCAACCGCAACGGTCCAATGATTCTATGATTTTTTTACAAATTTTGAGGCTCTGCCTTCTCTCCCTCTGGACACAGTGCCTGCTTCTACCGAGG
The DNA here is from genome assembly GCA_033558185.1 of Dromococcyx pavoninus. Lineage (NCBI taxonomy): Eukaryota > Metazoa > Chordata > Aves > Cuculiformes > Neomorphidae > Dromococcyx > Dromococcyx pavoninus. The sequence continues at coordinate 973,545 of JAUMJL010000409.1, read as the reverse complement.
AAATCATCACCTTCCTCCTTCACTGTGGAATGAGAGCTGAAACAGCCCGCAGCAGGCAGTGGAGAACTTTCTCATTACATTCCCACGAAATCCACGCTGCCAGGCTCCCTGAAGCGGCTGGGGTGTTGCTGAAAGCTCTCGCAGAGCTCAGCCTGCGGCTCCGTGCTTTGGACAACCTGCCGGGCGCTTGTTGTCCCACTTACCCGTGAGAACAAAGCAGCCGAGCAAACCGAAGGAGAAACAGGATGCCCTCCCGAGGAGGGGGTTGCGGGAACGGCTTATAGAATCATAGAGTGGTTTAGGTTGGAAAGGACCTTAAAGCCCATGTAGTTCCAGCTTCCCTGCCATGGCCACCTCCCACTAGACCAGGCTGCTCAAGGCCCCATCCAGCCTGGAGCGCACAGGCTGAAAGCAAAGACGTTCCCAACACATGCAAGGGAAGACAGTGCCCACTTTAAGGTCGTAGCGGGAGCCTTTTGTTCTCCAGACTCACCGCCTGCCTCGTCCGAGGCTCTCGGCTGAAATGCCGTCACACGCGGAGAAACGTAATTAAAACGTATGAAATTGATTTATCCCTTTCACTGCTCTTCTGTTGCTATCCGAGCTGTCCCTTCCTCCCTTTCTTTATCCGTCTGCGCCGTGTTCCCCAATGGAGCGCGACCTACTCGCCGATAGAGGTAACACTGCAGGGGCTGTGTGATATGGCGGTTCCATAGTGTAGTGGTTATCACGTCTGCTTTACACGCAGAAGGTCCTGGGTTCGAGCCCCAGTGGAACCAGAGCCGAAGTCGTTCTGTTTTCCTCCTGTTCATTCCTATATTTTCTTTCTTTCTTTTAAAGTGATGAGTCTCGTGGGGTTTTTTGTGGGTTTTTTTGTTTGTTGGTTTGGTTTTTTCTCTCCAAGACGGGCAAGTTCAGAAAGCAGGTAAAGTACACGTGGGTCCTGCCTGGAGCAGGGGAAAAGCAGTCTCTGACAAGGGGAGCAGAATGGCTTTGTGAGCAAGAAATCCCAGCACAGCAGGATTCTTTCCACAGGCCCTGTTCAATAACATTTTTCTAACAGTATAAACATAATTTAGATGATGTTATTGCAGCACTTGCTTTTTTTTTTTTCCCTAAGAATCTCCATTTCCTGCAACAACCTCAACCGAAATGCAGAGAGACCCAGCAACAGCTGGTTCAAGCCAGCACCCTGAGGTGCTGAAGCTGCTGGCACTCTCTCCACCCACCTGCCTGGCACAGGACAGGGATTTACAGGGTTTTAATCTGATCACTCACTGTCCTGTGATCCCTGGGTGCTATTTTGTGGTGGCTGGTAGCTCCCTAGCCCCCATGCCTCTGATGTGGATGGGAGACCCAGGACAGAGCTGTGCCATGGGTTGTCTGAGCAGGGGAATGGGCAGCTGGAAGCCTAATAAGAGCTCTTGCCTCTTCTTTTACAATGTGGATGGTAAATCACTGGCACGGGTTGCCCAGAGACACGCTAGATGCCCCATCCCTGGAAACATTCAAGGTCAGCCTGGATGAGGCTTCTAGCGACCTGATCGAGTTGAAGATGTCACTGCTCATTGCAAGGGGTTTGGACCAGGTGACCCTTAAAGGATCCTTCCAACACAAACCTTTCTATGATTTTAGGCCTGCCTGATCTATGGGCTGTTGGGAGCGATTTTGCATCTTCCCCTGGGGCGTTTCTCAGGGGTGCAGCTTAGGCACAGGCTGGCTGCTGCAGGGAGGTGCAGATGGGGCCCCTCCCCACTGCAGGTCAGAAGCTTTGTGCTTGACAGGCCTGAAAGCCACCTGTGAGAGGAGACTTTCCCTGCCAGTGTGGGCGAAGGATCCCTGCCTGGCTGTGGACCCTCAGCTAGCTGACCAAGGAGACCGCAGGCACCAGAGGCAGCCATGGCAGCAGCGGGGAAAAGCAGAGGGCTCTGCCTCCTCTCAGGCAGGGCAGAGGGCGCACAAGCACACACGCTGCGGTGACAAAGGCTGCAGCGTAATGTGTCCCCCAAGGAGATGTCTCATCCGGGCAGACTGGAGCGCTGTTGCTTTCACCTCTGTGTTTAGAGTAGTGTTTGAGCCCTGGGGGAAGGCCAGCGCTTTTCAGAGCGCACAGCTTGCACGCATGGTTAGCTCCATCTCTGTTTTCCCCTGTACTATGTGTATCATTGTGTTTATTAATCAGGAGAGAAAGAGCCGTCTCAGAGCAGCTGTCTTGGAGCAGTTTAATGTTTGAACTATAACATGTCTCATTTTGCACGTGTAAGCCTTTAGAAAAGGGTACCCTCTGGGCATGGATGCTGCCGTGGCCTCTGTGCGTGGGAGCCCTAACGAGTGCTGGGGCCAAGACATCTCTGTAGGAGAAGGAGGAGGGTCCATTATCTCCGCTGAGCTGGAGTTTTCCTTTGAGTCTCTTTGCAGGATCAGAGCAGGAGGGTGTGTTTTGCCTATCTTAAAGATGAAAGAGAAAAATTGGCTAAACTTTAATTAGTATCTTATTAAGAAACTTACGTTAATCATCATCATCTTAAGAAAACTATTAACCTTTGTCAGTGCTTGTTCTTACTAAAGAAATGCTCTGAGTATGGGCAAGCTGTAGTTAGACATTGCAGTGCAATGCAGGGATACCTCGGCTAGGTTGCAAGAGCTCTTTTGGGTAAAAAGCAGTCATATATCACATAGCACAACCTAGCAGGATAAAGTCATAACATTAAGCACTGTAACAGCACTAAGGGCCTGTGTATCCTACTGCCTGAAGGAGATATATGCAGATCTGGCTTTTCCTCTGCTTGGATGGGTTAGTGTTTGGCTTCACCTCCTGTGGGCTGTGCACACAAGTGATGCATCCCACTTCTCAGGTAAATTGCCTTCCATAGCCAAGCTTCTTCAAGGATGCAGGCTCACAGCTGAATCAGCTGTAGCCAGAGGACTTCTAATGTAGTATATGCAAGCCTTTGGGGCAGGTGCTTTCCATCTAATTGCGGTGACGATCCCAAGGTGCCTGCCCTGCCAATGGCAGCCACAGCTCCCCAGATGCATGCATTATAGGGGGTGGGCCCGATCCTGGTGGCCAGCACCAGGTAACTGGTAGCTGCATTGTGTTTTATTGCATTCTGGAAACAGGGTCCTTTTCAGAAGAGGACTTAAGCTAACATTTCAAGAGATGGATCTTCAGTGTGTGTAGTCCATAACAGATCCATCCATTTCAAGGAGATCCAGTTCTTGATGGTTTGACTCAGTCTCTTAAAATGCTGGCAATCTTGCTCTCTCAGCACATCTGTACCTTGCTTCTGAGAGATGCCTGTGATTCACACGTACATGTAAAAATGTGTACGTTACCTAACTGCGCTAAAACCAAAGCTCGCCAGTCATGCATTCATGCTGAGACATTGCATGTCGTGTGTGTTCAGCTCCCAGAGGCACAAATCCATGCACACCACTCTGATTTAGCTGTCTGGTAGTCTGACTTTGGGAAAAACATGAAATCCCTACGTGGACTTGCATTTCTCTTGCACACACAAGCACTTTTACTTCCTGGTTCCCCTTAAAGGGAATTCACTCGGGCATGCTGCCAGTCGATCAAGCACCAGAGAGGGCTCCATGCTCACATGTGCATTTTGAGTGGTCATGAATGCACAGCTCTGCCATGCTCAGAAGCAGATGATTTCTCATGAAGAGACAGTTATGGACAGAAAGCATTAAGTCTGCATAAGATGCTGGCATGAGGCTGCTCAAATGGTGGCCAACTATGTCTCTATCTGTTAGCAAAGCAAGGCCAAAATACAGACTGCAGCACTATGCTGTTTAATTCTTAAAAAACTGGTAAAGCTATGGTTCAGGCCAACTAACCCAGCTGGGGAAAGACATCTGCCAGGGAGCATCCCTGGGGCAGGATGTCAAACAGCTTCCACTCAGCTTTATGTACCCATGCACCTTCGTGTCACGCCCTTGGAAACACAAGCAATACTCTGCTTCATGCAGTAAGAGCATCCCAATGGTGCAGAGTGGCCTTTGTGTAGTTACCCATTATCTGGGAAAAGAAAACACAACAAAATATTCGAAGGCCATAAAAACATACAAAAATGTCCTAGGGCCAATGGGACATGAGCTGGACTCAGAGAAGACATGTAGCCAAAAGAGTGAATCTGCCCAGGAAGTTTCTGCCCTTCTTTTACATAGCAGTGGGGATACCAGGCAGAGTTTTGTACCATAATCATTGCCAGGCTAATTTTTATCCTTTTAATTATTTTTTTTAATAAAGGGCCAATGTAGCTCTTTCTGGTGCTGTATTTTGTATTGGCTTCAAAATGTTTTCTGTCTTCTGAACCTGAGAGTATTTGTATGCTTGCTAGGCATTAACCACGTGATCCATTTAGCAATGTTGTCTGCAGCAGCAGCACGCTTTTGTTGTTTACAGTTATTAAAATGAAGTACCATCAACAACATTAGAAACAGAGGGTCTGAATTGCATGGTATTTATACACAGACTTAAATTTTAAGGCTCTTCTGCTCTTCCTGTAAATGGCTTCGATGTTTTAAAGGCTGCAGACACATTTTTAAACAAAAGGCTGCCTTTTTTTTTTTTTTCTGTGAGGAACCACCAGTCTTGAGGGTGTCCCTTTGGATGAAATGTTCTTTGGTAATATCTATGCTATTTCTGAGCATGATCCCCGAGCTGTTGAATTTCTTACACAAAATCAAAATCTTTTTGAATGGTGGAATTGACCATAAAATGAACTGACTTTAAACTGCTTGGGGCGATGGGGAGAAAACTCATCCCTTGTTTTACAAAACAGTAGGTGATTTCTCTCTTAGTGGGCAGCTCTGCTTCCTGGTGACCTGTGCTTATGAGACCATAAGGCGAGAGGCTGAAGCCCTGGTCTGGTTTTCCAAGAGATATGTGGATGAAGGTATTTTGGGATTTTTAAGCTGGGATTTTCAGTCCCATGGGATTTAGATACCAAGTGCTCATCAGTGCAGAGAGGGACTAGATATCCGAGTGTCTTCAGCAGCTCTGGATATCTCTGTCTCTGTGACAGCTCACTTTAGACTGGGCAGCAAAAAGAGGGAGAAAGTGAGCCTTGCTCATATACTGTGTGGAGCCTGAAGCCAAATGCTGCACCACAGCAGATGCCAAGAGTCTGCCCTGGTACCCCAAATGAGTCTTACGTTTGTTCACCCAATGGCTGGATCTTCTGGTGAGTCTCACTGCCCCAGGAGAGCTGCTGCATATGAGCATGAGGGCTTTGAGGAAAAATTGGGAGCAACCCCCTACCCTTAGGAAAATTACTTCCTTTCTGGTGCCTGGGATGAGCCACCTTGCTTGCCCTACCATGCATTGAGGCTTCCCAGTGTTTGAGGTGAGCTGGCCCAGATCCATGAAGCCGACAGGGGTCTCCCTGCAGGGGTCTGCCTGCAATAATCCACTCTATCCCTGAAGGCAGATTAAAGTGGGAAAAGTGTTGAGGAGGTTAAACTGCTTGAGGCTGAGCAAAGCAATGAGATCCTTTGGAAGGAGACTTGTTCCATCCATGTCGCACATCCTGGGGAAGCACAGGAGGTGCATCTGTAGAGGGGTGCCATACCTGACATCCCATATATGGGGCGTTCCAAAGGGTATCCAAAGGTCTGTGAGATGAATCCTGCCCACGGGGCTGTTTCTGAAAAGTCAACATCCTTGTTTGCACAGCATATTTTGAATGGATAAAGATCAGAAGACTAGAGACAGATCTAGCTTTATTCAACAGCAGTCCATGTGATCTATGCAGCACTTTAATCTTCTCCTTGTGCATACAATCCAGGATCTTTTGAAGCAAAGAAAGCTGCTTCTGAAGCAATTGCTTTCAAAACCTCCATTAAAAATGCACTGCTAATTGCACATGATTAATGGATATTGGAGGAATGGGTGCAAGATCCACTGGAATCACTGGCACTCCTGTTGTCTTGAATCTTTCAGTCATTTTAGAATCAAATATATAACTGTTTAATGTAAGTTGGTTGAGAGGTAGAACTGTTAGCAAAAGGAGATTTATTGCTTTGAAATTTTTACAGCTCAGCAAGTAAACAACAGAAATGTGCTGTTTCTGTTTGATCTACTAATTGCAGTTTTCAGCCCCTTGCAATTAGGTGACTGAAAGAGCAGTAAAGCCAGGGCAGATTTCTACACACAGCTAATATTAGGAAACGCATTGACAGTGCAGAGGCAAATAATCCGGGTAGAAGATAGTGAGCACATGCTGCATACAATAGACAATATATACAACATATATTTTATATGCATTATACTTCTGCATTTCTGTGGGGGATATTTGTGGGTACCAGGCAGGTATATCCATGTTTATTTGGACGTATGTCTGTATACACAACGGGATTCGCACTCAGAGTGTCACTGCCCCTGTACTTTTTTACTTTTTAAGAACTGTTACATATGACAGAACTTCTAGGATGAAGCTTGACAGTAATAATTGTGTGGTTGTCTTGGTGGTGCTTGATAAAATCATGAGAATGGAGGAGAGTAAGGTGCTTAGGCAATGCTTAAGTTAATCTCATGCCTTCCTAGCAAGCCAAGCAGCAACCTAAGGAGCTATTCCCAAAAGAGGAAGGAAAAGATGCGGTTCAAGATGGGAAGCATCCTGCTGTCTCTTCTTTTCTGGTACAAAGGTACGCACTTTGCCTTCTGAGAGGCACTTTCCGATGTCCCTCTTTGTATTTCTTGTTCATCCACGCTTCTTTCTTTAGCCAGGGGCTGTGGGGTGCAGAACAAGCTTTTCTCTGTGTTCTCATGGAAGCATAATAATTTTGGAAAGGCAAATAGTGGAGGAAATGTGTAATTTATGTACATGAGTGAGCAGTATTCTTAAAGTTCTATGAATATTCAGTAGTAAAACTCTGTTTCACAAAGTAATTGCAGTGTAAAAAAATTGCCATATAATTTGTCAAAATATGAATTTGCAAAGAAAATTGTAGTGCAGCTGAGCCACTGAGTAAATAATAATGCTGATTTGAAAAATAAGGTACAGTAGAATATGAAAGACTGGTCTTTCATTAGTCAAAACTCTTGATTAATCAAAAACTGATAATTTTTTTCTAGCAGCAAGATATTGCTGATGGAGATCTGCCTTTTTGTAAAAGGTCCTTTCAGGTATTTTGGCCTGGAAAAGACTTCCAAAGGCACTTTAAGAACAAAAAGCAATCATAAGTCAAGAAAATGAGAAAAGTACTTATCAATTTTGAGGCTTTCTCAATTTTGAGGCTTTCTCAAATTTACTTTTCAAAAAAGTAGCAATGATAGTAGGTAAGGAGGAGCTATCGGAAGCCAGAAAATTCAGGCTCATGGTCTCTATCAATTTTAATTAAGCCAGCTGTGGAACAAGAACCTAATTTTCTGGGGTTTGTTTGAACCTCTGGCTTCATCAAAGCCAATGGCAAAGCTGCTACTGTCTTAAACAAGGCTGAGGTTGCTCTTGCTGAGTACTGGACCATATCTCCAGCATTAATGTGGGAATAGAGTACGATCTGCCAAAGTGTGGGAGAAATTTATCAGACATTCCAGCTTTTCCCCCATAGATGTTGAATTTTCAGTGTTTTGCTTTGCCTAGTTTTTCCTTTCCTTCTCTGTTCCCATTGAATATTTTGGTCTACCGAGTTTCCTAGATAGGAAAGTGTCCCTCAACTAACCATGCCTTCATTTCATCCTGTTATGCTTGGAAGTACCCTGCTTACTCCGATTAATAGGTCATCCTTTTAATCTTCCAGCAAATATTTGTGCGTTCTCCTCATGCCTTATCTCTTCACTCTCCTATGTTTCACACGGGAAGGTTACTGGTATCTGGGCTTCTTGGAAGGATGTTTTCACCCAGACTCCAGTATTTTTTCCCGATGTGTGCCATTACTGCAATTAACCCTTGGAATGAGTTCTTACCTTGCTCTGAATCCCAGACACAGCTTGCTTTTAATAGACACCCACACATCAGGATATTTTTGGAGTGCCTGCAGCAAAAAAATTCTTGCAGGATCACTTTCCAGGCATCATTTCTTCGGTATTTATTTTCTTAATTTATTTGTTTTCTTAAATTACTGGTTTTCTCTGATTTGAGGTCCAAATGTCCTCTCATGGATAAAGAGTGAGCAGTGACTCTTTGCCCAAGTCCCCCTCTCACTCCTGCCTCTGCCACCATGGAGAAGGTGCTGCTGGGTCAGTCCTCTGAGCCACGTGCACTGATGTCATGATAAGCTCCTTAGCTTATTTTCTCTGGCAGAGCAAGTAGCTTAGAAGAGCACCCCCAGCCCCCACGCCTTGGCTGGGTTTGTGTTTACCGGGGACACCACCGCAGCAGCAGCAGCATCAGACGGTGCAGCAGGCAGGTTCCTGCAATGAGAGCCGCAGCAGCTGCCGAGCCCCCTCCATATGGTGAGGGGGAGCACCCCGAGCCCCGGATTGACATGAATATGCTTTTAGCACATTGAATGTGACACGCCTGCGCCGCATTACTCCATCCGTGCTCACTACACGTCGGGGAATGAGCACATTGCAGCAGTTTAAAGGAGTGGATTTATTTTTTTGCCCCTCTTTTTTTTGCAGTTTTGGAAAAAAAAAAAAAACTACACAAATTCAAAGGCCCAAATCCTCCTGCAGATCAAAGTAAATAACTTTAGTGCCGCCCTTTGGCATAATCGATACACCTAATGAAATTACTGTGCAGGCAATGCTCTGCAGAATTCTAAGCAGGAAGGAACAAACTTATCAATAAGATCAGAAATTGCTAAAAATTTTCAAAGGAACACTTAAAATAATTATGCATCTCTTAAGAAGAAAAGTGGAAAGGTTGATTTTTTTCCAAATAATTACTTTTTTTTCCCAATACTTTCATAGCACAAACAAATTGTGGAAATATTATGGAGACAGCAGGCATAAAAGAATATGAATTAAATAGCTTTATTTGGCATTATTTAAATATGTTTTATATCACTTTCAGATAAATAACAGTGAATATTAAATGAGACAATAAAATGAATAAAAATGTAAACCAAGTAAAAAACATTCAAGTAAAGAAAATGAAATGGAAATGAAAATAATGAAACCGTGAAAAATCCCCACAAAATGATCAATGAGAACCGCAGCCATGTTAAAGCATGAGAGAGGAGCTTAACACGAAATATGTGCCCTTCTTCCCTCTGCAGGCTGATGGTGGTGCTGGTCCGCTTGCTGTAAGTCTCTGGTTCTGACCATGCCTGGCAGTGCCAGCAGAGATGAGTCCTCGCAGGCTGATATGTGCTGGGGTGGTGGTGCCCTCCTGGGGGCAGCAAGGGCCAGACTATCATCTACAGGGGAAACAGGCTTATCATTTGGTCCAGTGCAGCTTTAATTGTAGGAGCCCTTGGATGAACACCCTGCTTTCCCAGCCCAGCATGGCTCCCAAAACCTTTTGGTGGTCACAGATCTGCATATGCCCTGGAGGTCTCTGCCTCCAGCATAGCTTCCAAGGACCGTTTAAAGCTTGCACGTTTTAGAAATAAAACCACTCTTTGCACAACACAGTCCCGTGGACCCTGCTTACTGCTTAGCACAGCCATGGAAAGAGTCCTGGGGGAAAAACAACAAAAGCAACCTGGAAGTGGGTGCCTGGACACTCACCATGGCAGAGGTCTCTAGGGCCATCATCACTGCCACAGGGGCAAAGAGAGATGGCGGAAACACCATATGGGATGTGGTGGCTTCCCCAAATGCACATTGCTAGCGAGGCTGGTGCAGCCTAATGTGAGTCACCTCGCTCGCCTGGCACGATTTCCAGGGCTGGGATGTAAAAATAGCCTAGGTTAATAATATAGCAACCCACAAACTAGCACAAAGGTACTGCAGTGCTTTTTTCAATGTCTCAACCCCCTGTGTTTCTCAAAGAGCACCGCACCTAACTCCGCTTCCTGGCACGCTCTAATGTGGAGCTGAAGGAAAAGAGGGACTTGCAATGCTGTGCCTTTCGGAAAATGCCATAAAAACAGTGCTGTGCATTCCAGTCACCCCTTTCATTTCTGTGACAGCTTTTCTGGGGCGAGTCACATTTTTCTGTTTTTTAAGCTGTTTTTCTGTCTCCTGCCCCATGGACCACATGTGCAGAAGGGAAGCAGGTGACCAGCTCTGCAGCAGGAGCCACCACACTGGGAAATGAAAATGAGACAGCTGAATATAAGCTGGCTGCATATGAGCTAGCAGTGTGGCCAGGTGGCCAGGAAGGCCAACAACATCCTGGCCCATGTCAGAAATAGTGAGGCCAGCAGGACTAGGGAAGTGATTGTGTCCCTGTACTCAGCACTGGTGAGATCAAACCTTGAATATTGTGCTCAGTTTTGGGCCCCTAACTACAAGAAAGAAACTGAGCTGCGGGAGTGTGTCCAAAGAAGGGCAACAAAACTGATGAAGGGTTTGGAGCACAAGTCTTGTGAGGAGCAGCTGAGGGAACTGGGGCTGTTTAGCCTGGAGAAAAGGAGGCTGAGGGGAGACCTCATTGCTCTCTACAACTACCTGAAAGGAGGCTGTATCAAGGCAGACGTTGGTCTCTTCTCCCAAGTAACTAGCGATAGGACAAGGAGGGAGGTTTAGCATGGATATTAGGAAAAATTTCTTCATGGAAAGCTTTGTCAAGCATTGGAACAGGCTACCCAGGGAAGTGGTTAACCATCCCTGGAGTTATTTAAAAGACATAGATGTTGTGCTTAGGGCCACGGTTTAGTGGTGTACTTGGCAGGGTTAGCTTGAGAGTTGGACTTGATCTTAAAGGTCTTTTCTAACTTAAACGATTCTATGAAAGCACTGTATCATGGAGGAGTGCTCTCCACTGGGAGAAGAGGAGAGAAAATAATTTTGCTTGTCTGTATGAGTGCTGTTAAACTGAGATGTTGCTTCAGAAATGAAAGGCAAGTTAACTATGTTCCAGCTGAAGCTTCTAGGCCGTCTAAATCATAAGGTCAATAAATAAACAAAATCATTAACATTTTCCACATGTTTGCCTGCAATGACCTGGTTTATGGGAACTTATTCTGGTAAATCAAGTGCCTGCCATTTATTCTGTATTACATTTTATTTCTTTGTTTTCTTTTATAATGTGCCTTCTCATGTTTGTACATCCCTCATTAATTCTAGCTGCACTCAAAAAAGGTGGCTTGATGTTGTGGCTCTGTGGTCAGGATACTCAACATGATTTCTCAGAGTTGACCTTCTTGAAATGTGCTCAGTTTTTGGTGGAGCTACTTCTGCCTATGCAGAAGAAAGTCTTCCTTTCTTTCTCTTGTTTAACTACATTCTTATTGACCGCGTATTTTCTGAGACATGCAGTAACCTGCTCATGTCATTAAAATGCCAGCAGCTGAGCCTCCTTGCTACTGCTTTCCCTTCCTTTCCCCAGCTATCTCCAACTTGTGGCTGGTGCTTTATCACATTTCTAGCTTGGGAAACGTGTCCTCTCCATCCTAACATCCCAGGATTGCTTCTGCCGGCTCTTTTCCTTCTCCTCCAAATATGGACCAGTCCCTGGTGTATCTCTCCCCCTCCATTCTGCTCAGTGGCAGGTGCTGAATGGGAGCATCCCAGAGCCCATGCTCCAAACCCAACCCCACCAGGACGGATGCACTGGCACAAAATCATGCCCTGGTGCCTGCCCAAGCCCCAGTCCCCAAATCCTGTACTACGAGGTGGAATTTTGCACAGTGGTGCATTGGCTGCACCACAGTGTCAGGCAGGATGGAGGGGCAGGAAACGTGCATGCCCTATCTCCCTGCCTCTCACAAACACTTACTGAACTGATGATTTGCTGAATGTCCTGGGGCACTGTGGGGGCTGTAAATAGGGCTCTTTCCTTTTTGATGTTTTGGGTTTGTTTTCAGTCCTGTACTTTTAAAACAATAGCCCACGGCAATTGTGCAGGACTTACAACTCTCCCACGAATTGCAGCAATTCGTTCTGTCTGACCTACAATTACCAATTATCTTTGTAACCTTCCTTGAAGGCAAACATGCTCACTATAAAAGCATGCTGGCCATCACATTTTTAGACTATTGGCAGCCAGCTTTCCTCTTCATTTCCTTTGTAGGACAGGGCCCGTCACAGCTGTAAATACACCAATATATCAATTACTACTTTTTCCGGCCAACTGCAGGCAAGGGCATGTTTTCCTTTCCTTTCTTCTCCCAGTACCAAGGGTTGTCAGGCCATGCTGCCCAGGCAGGATGTTCAGCCTATCTGCTGCTGTGCTTTGCTGCTGTGCTTAACCCAAGCCAAGCCTGCCTCTCCCTGTTCCACAGGCTGTGGCTGCCAGCAGTCAAATGGCTGAACCGCTTGGGGAGACGAGCCCTTAGTAGTTATCCTCTTTTAGCTCAAAAAGGCAAAGTTGATCCCTCTTTGAGATGGCAAAACCAGCACAATCCATGCTATGAAGGGTTGAGACCCCCAGCTCACCAGGGACAGCCAGAGGCGTGGCGTGCTGGCACCCCTGCCCTGGCACTGCTCTTGCACCACTGGGTGTCGCAGGGCTGACCCAATAACACATTGCATTGATAAAGGAGCTTTTTTTTCTTGAAATTCACACCCTTGCTTGACTTGCAATCGTGTTCCCTGACTGACAAGCCTAAAAACCCTAAAAGTCTCTCTTGCAGATCAGGAGCAGGCATTGCTGGCCAGGTGCAGCCATCCCATCAATGCCAGTGTGGTCAGGGTAAGAGGATTTATTCCTGATGGTTGAATAGGTACTACTATACAGCCACCCACCTGAAAAGTATTCCTTTTTTCTTCTGTTTTGCTCACAGCCATTGGGTTTCCAGCTGCATCTGTCAACGAGGTGCCAGTTTTTGATCTTGCCTTTCAAATACCTGGGCAGAGACTCAGGAGGTCTCCTGAAGGGCTCAGCATTGATCCAAAGTAATACCCCTACATCAGCTTGGTAATTCACGTCCCTTTTCCCCACCATAGTCATGCAGTGCACAAGAGCAGGTTTCACCACAGTAGTGTTCCACATGCTGGGTACCTAACATATATCTAAGTGGGCTGCTGGTATGTACTGGAAGAGAAAAGAGAAATAGTTTATTCCTGTACAAAGTATATTCATTTGCTAGGGATTTTTTTACCAGGTTTTCTCTATAGCTCCTAAAGTCCCCTTGCAGCACCTTGGGTGCTGGAGGGCAACCAAGGCAAGTATTTATGCAGAGAGGAGTGGGAACCTTTGTTTTCATCTCTGTGTGACTTCACTTGTTAGGTCATTGCCAGGCAAAAATGCATTTAATCACTGGGAGAAAAACATAAAAGGACCCATGAAAGGTTTTCCACAAAAAGCAGTCTTCTAAAGGCAAAAATAAAGAGGATAAGAAACACATAGCAAGAGGACATCTCTAAATGAAATCTGAACATCTGCAAACTAGAGGAACCAAGGTTACTGCCCCTGTGAGCTCAGACCTGGGTGGTGGGGATGCACCGTGGGCTGTGCTGGCTAGGGAGCCAGGTTCCCAAATCCCAGAGAAACAAAGCTAGCCCTTGCAGCTGGTGCTTCTGGAGCAGAACACCCATGCTGCTGGGAAAGGCCACTGTACCATGGGCTGGAGGGGCAGGAGAGGTGATTGATGGCCTGGTTCCCATATCCCTGGTGCCGATGCTGCTCCAGCGTCAATATCAAACAGAGCATCAAGCAGACCGAAGACACACTGCGTTGCTTTTATTGGCAAAGATGGTACAGTTTTGGTAGATGATAAAGTCCTTGTTTGTATTGTACTGATTTGACAACAGAATTAACTTAAATCACCCTTATGCTTGTTTAAGTCAACCTGCTTTACCCTTTCTGAACGGTGGTGTCAATTCTCTGTGTGGCCTTGGGCTTGAACCTCTGCCTTGGTTTTCTTGTTGCGCAATGGAGTCACGGGGTTCAGCTGGGAACCTCTGCTGGGAAAGGTGGAACGTGGTGTTGTGCGTGGCCACCAGCCTGCACTTTCCAAAAGACTAAGTCTGAAGATGTGCGCCCCTGTTTTTCTGCTGAGCTCAATGGGGTTTCAGTGCCCCCCTTGCCTCCCTCTTGGGCCCGACTAAAACCCACATCTTTTTATTGTGGACTGATGTTTACTTCTACTGCTAGGGTTGACGTCTTGAGTTAATGTGGTGAGTTCCTGACCAGAAATGCTGCCCTGGGATACTGAAGCAAAGGAGACCATCTCTGTGTCAAAGAAAGGATTAAAAAAAAAAAAAAGTTTATAATTTTGTTCTTTGCTGGGGTCTTTGTTTCAAACTGTTGATACATTCAGGCTCGGTGTCACACCCAAGAAGCAGTTACATTTCAGTAAAAAAAGAGTTTTTGTATACAGTTTATATTTCAGCTGATTATAATTGCACAGTGTTTGTGAGTCTTTTGAGATGAAACTTGCTAATAGAAATGCGAGATGTGGATTCCCAGCATTAGTTGGAGCTTCCTAGGCTCAGCAAAGTAACACTGTATGAATGAATAAATCATAACTACATTTCAGTGAATAATTCAGAGTCTAATTCATTTGGTGAAAAGATCCTCTTTTCCTATTCACAAAATTTCTGTTTCGAGATGGTGGATTTCTCATGGCTCCTGTAAGCAAGTTTTTACCTGCTCGATAGTTTGGTTCTCAGTGGTTTGCATACTCCCTGCTGATATTGAAAACATGATATTTGTCATTTGACTTGTGTTGATGAGTTATCAGCAGTCATGGGACTAGATTTTTTTAAATATTCCACCAGTTCAAATGCCATGAACATAGTCTGCTTTGGACTTAATTGGGAAGGGGAAGAGCCCTTTCAGCAAGGGAAGGGCTCATAAAAAAGCCATTGCTCAGTGACAAGCAGGAGATAAAACAGGTCAGATGTGACAAAAATAGAGACTCTTCCTCTGCAACCACAACAATTGGTTTTCTCTAAGTAAGAAAAAAAAAGTAAGACCTATTTACATTTCATTTTCCTCCATCCCATCCAGAGGAAATGATCTTAGGCCAGGTACCTCATGGGTTGTCACATCTCCTCCAAAGGCACCAGGGATCTGGGGTGCTTCCAGGCTGGGATTTCACCCTTGGGGTTCATCCACTCACACATCTTAAGGGCAAAATGGCAAAGGAAAATTGAGGGACAGAAAAATAGGGATAGGGACAAAATTAGCTCTAAAGCAGAGGTTGAGGAGGCTGGCTTGCATTTCTTCTCGGGATGTTTCAAGCATGTCTGATCAGAAAGAGGACATGCCAAAGCCATCAAAAAGAAAACCCAATGGGGGAGTAATACCAGCACGAGCATAGGCAGTGCCCCCTACCTGCCCACATCTTCTTGCTTTCCCCTGGCAATCAGCTTGGGGAAACATGTCAGCCTTTCCATAGTTTATTTGTCCCCAACAGAGGAGTAAATATTCATAGCATTTCCGGATACTTGCTGGCTGTATCTTTGTTTCTGATCTTTCTCTCTGTCTCCTTCCCTCCATGCCTGCTGCCCCAGCTGTGCTGGCCCTGTCCCCAGGAGAGGTAAGTGCCTCCAGATCATTTGGCTGACAGGAAAATTCCAGTGGCCTGGCACTGTCCAGTTCCAGCATTTTGGGGCAGAAGGATGAGTGGCACCTGAGCTTCCAAGCCCATGTGCTCTGACCTCTGAATCCAAGGGGGAGTCATCCCATGTTTTATGCTGGGCTGGCCTGAAGGAAGTGGGTCAGGGAAAGCACAGTAACTTGGGACTCAGGTTTAGCCTTGAGTCTCTATCGTTGATGACTACGTTGATATATTATTGTTTTTTACCTTCCCTTTAGGATGAAAGACTGGAGCTGTGGCACAGCAAGGCTTGCAAATGTGACTGCCAAGGAGGTCCTAACTCGGTGTGGTCCAGTGGGACGAACAGCTTAGAGTGCATGCCAGGTAATGGGCCAGTGCGCTTTAATGAGAAGGAAGTGATTCTCTGTGGTTCTCTAATGATAATGAGTCCAGGCAAGCTCTACTGAGAAGGTCCACCAAGCTCGAGGCAATTCTTTCAAGCAGGAAGGCTGATCCTCCCTTGCTGCAGTTTAGCCTGTGACACCTTCTCCTCTCCCCAATGGTCAAGGTTTATTCTTCTTTTGCAGCATATTTTTAAACAGTAGAAGGCTACATTTGTATTTCCTTTGGGTTTTCTCTGGGCTATTTAGAGATGTTCACCCCTTCTGGGGCTGGGTACCAAAAATGGTACCTGCCTCATACCTATTACTTGCAGACATCTCTTCCTAGCTCCTGTGAGAGTCTGTGCAACAATTTGAAGTGTGTTTTACTGCCCTCAGTTTCTCCAGAGGAGATAAATGGGGGAAATGATTACCCCAGCACTCAGCCTTTGGCATGGCTGTCCTGAAGGAGGAGGAAGTTAAATGAGTTACTGTGGAAGAACTCTGAGTGGAAGCCAGGATGGGCTAGAAGACAAGTAAAAACATATATTGACAAGAAGATATAACACCATTGGCAGAGCTTGCAGGTGTGCACAAACAGAAATGAGAGGGGGAAACCCCCCAGGTGTTACTATGCCATGCTTGTGTTAGACTTGTGTTGATTTCTCTTATGTGGCATGAGGCAGCTGAAAAGCACAGAGGCTTTCCAGTCATCCTTGCTAGCTATCTGCTTCCTCCTAGCTCTCCCTCCATGCACCCTGCTGCTATATAGACCACATCCATCTGGGGCTTGCCTAGCTTGAGCATTGCTCCAGGCTTCTTTCCTGCCCAGAAAAACTACAAGGAGAGTATTCACCTGCCATGTACGGGTGGTGTCTTGCCCTCAGGGCAGAGCAGCCCCAGACATCCCCAGTAAAGGGTTATGGCTTCTCAGGCTCTGTCCTTCCAGTTTCTTCAGATGGTATCTCCATAGGTGTGCCTGCTGGGGCAGGTTTGAAGAGGAAGAAGACTGTAGACAGCTCCTGTGATGAGGAAGAACCTCTCAGAGCAGGCATGTCAAACTCATGGCCTGCAGGCTGAATCTGGCCCTCCACCTATTTTTATCCGGCCCAATACCTTGTTCCTACCCAGGGCAGCGCCGAGCTCCTTGCCCCTGTGCTCTTGCCAGTGCTGGTCATGTGTGCAGCGTGTGACGCGCGTTACGCTGCAGGAGAACGGCGGGAGCTGTGAGATTTTCACCCTATCTTAGAGGAACTCCAGAAAGAACACTTTATACCTCTTGTCATGAGGATTTCCTCCAGTCACTTACAGAAGAAAACCATATTCAACCCAAACATAAGTCTGAGCTGGCATGGCCCTACATGAGTTTACTGCTCCCTTTCAAAGGGCTGCCAACACAACTCTTCTTTTTTTTTACAGCATCATCACAAAGCCCATGTGTTGTGGAGAGGTCCCGTAAGTCTTTATATCCTTGTCTGAGTCTCTCACCATTTGGGGGGTGCCACCCTGCACCTGCATATTCTTCATTTGTAGCTGTATCCCTTTGCGTGGAGCTGAAGTAAAGCACTTTTTGGACAAATGAAGATCACCTCACACTCCAGGTTGTCATGTAGCCCTAGCGATGTGCAAGCAGCAGCAGCAGCAGTATGATCACATGCACTGCAGAGCCTTACAGTAATACTGAATCACAGTCAGCCCAGCCACGCTAGATGTGAGAGGTGATCTTACACATTAGCATTATGTAGATAAGTAATGAAGTCATTTTCCTTGCCTAATCAAGGCTCTTTTCCTGAATAATGGATGCTGTCACTGTATCTCTCAGCTGTCTCTCTCCCCAGGCAGGGAAGCTCTGCACTCTCCTCGCCCAGCCCAGCCCAGCTCAGCCTTGGTGTTGTGGTCTGGCGTCCCCACTGCCTGGGTATGGTTTGCCGAGCAGCTGTGCTGAGATGTTGCAGACCTGTCTCTGGCGTGGCTGGAGGAGAACATCCAGCCTCACAGCAGCTGCACAAGTTTTCTTTGGGTCAGTGGTAACGGTGGTAGAGAGCTTAGCCATTTTGTCCAGACAGGAACCAGGCATCTGTTTCCCGGGTCCCTGCGTGTGACGCAGCCAGACGCACCAGGTGGTGAACTGCTAATTGCATTACGGTTGTGTGGTCTGCAGATTAATGTTGCTAAAAGTAAAGTTGCTTGGTGTTCAAGATAAGCCTGCCAAGTAGTAAACACATGGGGCCACCCCACCAAGAGGAGCCAGGGTTTTTAACGCAGTGGAAAAGCATGATGTTTCCGTGCCTGGAGGAAAGTGGGATGATGGCTTTGTGTTTTCATGGGGAGAAACATGTTAATGAGGTACCAACTGTGCAGGATATGTTAATGAGATATTGATGCATATGATATCAACCTAGTAGAGCTTGATAATGAAGCATCGACCGTGCCACTGCAGTGCTGGGGCATTGCACCAAGGAGGCCATGGTCAGGCCGGGCCCTGGGCACACACTGGCAATCCCCAAGTATCGATCATTGGTTCATGAGCCATGGCTAAGACAAGGAAATATCCTACACATGAGTGAAACCGTGCAGGGCTTTGCTTGCTCCTTTATTCCTGAAACCCATTAAATGGACTACACTAGACTGGAAAGGGTGAGATAGTTGGGGGCACCACACCTGCTCCACAGGCTGCAAAATTAGAAAATGCTACCAATGATACAGGTTCTTGCCCAGGAAGTTCCCATGTGATGTTTGTCATACCTTATCTAGACACAAAGTGATAACCTACTCACATAAAAAACAAACCCCAAAACATCCCAACTAGGTCCAAGGAGCATGCAGGTGCTCTGCATGGTGACGTTGCTAAAGGCTTGCCTTTCAGAGCACTGGTGTGGTGACTCCACCACAGAAACTTTTAATGATGAATGAGTATTTCTGCCCCTAGAAGTTTTTGCAGCCAGTGGCAGTCTTGCTGAAGCTCTCACTATTGTAGAAGACAGCTGTGGGGTGAGGTCTAGTAGCCTGAAAATCTGAAGGCAAACTCTCTCAGGGAGATAACTGAGCCTTCATCGGGGGAAGGCATTATGTCTTGCTGGCACCAGACTACCCACAGATTTTCTGCAAGATCATCTCCACGTACAAAGATAATCCTCATAGCAGAAAATGCAGAAGAGTGAATGTTGCTTTTGGACAGATGATCAGAGCAGGCTCAGCAATTTTGCCATGCAGGCACAGCCATAAATCAAGACAATGACTGGAGGAGCAGAAGGAAATAAGACTCAGCAAGAAAAGTCATGTCAAACCTTTCTCAAGGACCAGGCAGAGGCTGGCAGCCTGGAGGTTTTGTCCAGGTTGATGGATCCAGTCTGGTTATGCTTACATGTCCTTGCAAGGAGATTCAGACTGCAACTTCCCCCCAAAATGCTGCAGACAACACAGGTTTAGGAAATCTGAGAGATAGGGGAGTCAGAAATTCATACAAGAGAAGAGTTAGAAATGAAGATCCCATGGTTCATGGGCAGCAAATACTGCAAAGGTTGTGGGTTCAGATTTAAGAGCATCCTTAATATCTTGGCCAGGGAGGACAGGGAACAGTGAAACCGTAGGGGGTTGTCAACAACAAACGTGCAAACGCAACCAGAAAACAAAGTCACTTGAGGCTTTAAGGTAGTGTGTTTTTTTCCCTTGTTCTGCAGAGTGCCCCTACCACAAGCCCCTGGGCTTTGAGTCTGGCGCTGTCACCCCCGACCAGATAAGTTGCTCCAACCCTGAGCAGTACATAGGCTGGTACTCCTCCTGGACGGCCAACAAGGCCCGCCTCAACGGCCAAGGCTTTGGGTGAGTCCAAAGATGCCTCCTCAAGGGGTCCTGTGGATGGATGGGTGTTGGGGGCTGGGGCTCCCCTGGCAGTGCGGAGGCAGGAGGGGCTGTCGGGAGGGCAGTGATGGAGGACATAGCAGGGCCAGTGCTGTTCTTCCAGGTGTGCATGGCTCTCCAAGTACCAGGACAATGGGCAGTGGCTGCAGATTGATCTGAAGGAGGTGAAGGTGATCTCGGGGATCCTCACACAAGGGCGCTGTGATGCTGATGAGTGGATGACCAAGTACAGCGTGCAGTACCGCACCGACGAAAACCTCAACTGGGTCTACTACAAGGACCAGACCGGGAACAACCGGGTCAGTGTACTTGGTGCCTCAGCCTCTTGGGGATGGGGAAGGGGGGCATGTCTTGTGACATGAAAGCATCAAGTATTGGTGGGGAGGTGCCCCAGGAGGGAGGGGGGTCCTTTGGGAGCAGCAGGTGGATTAGGCCCAGAGCTCAGCCTACAGCACCGAGGGGGGCATCCCCTCCATGATGAGAGCAAGTGCCACACTGGCCAACACAGAATATATTTTTTATGTTTCCTAATGACTATAGAGGAGTCCAGCTCATCAGGAGGGAGACATTAAGTGGCATCACAGGGGAAGCAGCACTTCCATGATAAAAATCTCTTTTTTGGCTTGGGCTGCACAACCCCAGCCATGCCTGGGCAATGCAAAATGGGGGCTCCTCTTTTTGCCGTTAGGTCCAGGGCAAGGGTACGATGTTGACGCAGAAAAATCCCTGAGACAAGATCCACAGCTAGTTAAGGCACAATGCACTGAACTATTTGCACACTGCATTTCTTAGTGGTTGATTTGAAAAATTGCACCAAGGGACCCTATAGTGGTGTCTGTGGTCCCCATGCAGCCAAGGTGGGCTGAGGTATCCCACAGCTGCTGCATCCCAGGCATCCTCCGTGTCCTTCTGTGTGGAAGGCCCCATCCTAGCCAGGAAGGCTCTGGTGGTTTTGCTAAAGTAAAGGTTCCTGCAGCCCTGGGGAGAGGCTGAGCTTTCCCCAAGAAACAGATTGTGGCAGCAGGAGGTGTGGAAGTGTGGCCAAGTGGTGGGGAAGTGCCCTCAGATACACATTTTGTCTACATTGGTGTGTCTGGGAGCCCAGCTCATGAACTGCGAACAGCTACGGTCAGCCACGCTGACTCAGAACACACAGTGCCTTGCTGCAGGAATGCAAATGAGATAGAATGGGTTGAGTTTGAGTCTAGCCTAACCACAAGAAGTGGAGGAACTCAGAAAACCCAGTCACAGTGACATTAATTTTCTGTGTCCTGATATTTTTCAAGTCTTTTATTTCTGGGGGAAGGGGAGAGGGACCCTCCTGCTCCTCAGCTCTGCAAAGGCCCCCCCAAACTCACGGGGCAGAATTTCCAGCCCCCTAACTGCCCGTTGACGCATCTCTCCCCAGGTTTTCTACGGCAACTCGGACCGCTCATCCTCGGTGCAGAACCTGCTGCGGCCGCCCATCGTGGCCCGCTACATCCGCCTCATCCCGCTGGGCTGGCATGTGCGCATCGCCATCCGCATGGAGCTCCTCGAGTGCCTGGGCAAGTGTGGCTGAGCGCCCGCCTGCCCCGCACCATCTCCTGGGGTGGATGTTCAGGTGTCTGCCTGTACAACGGCCCCACCTTGCCACCGACACCTGCTGCGGCCACGGTCCTGCGGTGTAAATGCCCAGCCTGCGAAGGGAAGTGCTGTCTTCAATAAAACATTGCTTCACACCTTGCCTGGTGATAAAGCTAAACCCTGCTGTAAAGCCGACAGGTGTTTACGGGACACACATCAGGAAAGGTGGGAGGGCTCACGACCATGGCTTTGATCCCACGAGATGTGGTGCTTCTGGCCCTCCGTGAGTGTTAGATTGGGAAACACAGCATGCTGTGGAGGCCAAAGTAAATGCAGATGGGTCCCAAAGGGCTTGCATTCCCTTGGGGAGAGAAGGTCTTTGCTTGACTATTTTGCCTCAAGCTCAGGCAGCCCATGTCACCCCACTGGGGCCAGTCAGGGCGCTCATGCCAGGGCTGACATCTCACCTTGCTTCTCCTAATGCTCCTCCTGCCGGTCTCTGCCATCCCTAAGTCAGGGTAAGGGTCAGATCTGGACAGTCCCCAGTATGAGGGGCCCCACCTGTATCTCACACTCTAAAGTCACCTCATGTCCCCTTTTATCAGATCCCCTCTGGCCTGAGCTGCTGTGGCTGGTTTTGGGACAGGCAATGGTGCCTTGTGCACTGTGTGGGTCACACTGTCTCCATATCCACTCTGCTTGCAATTTGCACTGACACGTCCTGGGAAGCTCAGGGTACTTTGCTCCCCGTGAACTTTTTGGGACAGGAACAGGGACTTGTTCTCATTAACTGCCTTGATCTCCACGGCCTGATCCTCAGCAGGTGCTGAGCACCTGAGGAAGTTGGGGCATGTGGAAGCTTTTATGGTGCACCCATTCCTCGTGTGAGCACAAGTGCTGCATTTCATGTCTCTGCTTCTGACCAGGACCCCCAGCACAACCCAGGCAGTAACTGTGGCCCCCCATCTCCCAGATGGGAGGGCTATGGAGGTGCTCTGGGACCGCAGCTGCTGTTTGACTTCCTACATGTCTGCAGCAGAACTCTGGCAGGCACCAGAGGCCTTTTTCTTGTTTTTTAAGAATTTGGGGATCCATCCCAAGAAGTCGCAGCATCGGCACTTGAACGGTCTCAGTGCAGCAAGGAGAGGCATGAAAACAACAGCACTGAGGCAGGGCACCTGCCTCTCGTGCCAACTTCTTACCCCCACGGGGACAGACACAAATGCTCGATGTGCAGGGAAGGAGACAAGATGTGGCTAAAACCAAACGAGATGTGACCAAAAACACAGGAAAAGCCTTTGCATGTCTGTGCAATTTGTCACATTCTATTCATTCATGAGGGCAGATGTTTCTATCTTGTTTTTTTCCTGTATGTAGAGACAAATTATAACTGTCAGGACAATATGCTGTTCTGGTAAGTCTGAAAGCTTCTGCTCCATGATACGAACAAGTATGAAGTCTACAGAGATGTACAAAAGACCAAGCCCCACTTGCTGAGATGATTATTACTGTGTTGCCATAACTCCCTTCCTTTCCCCCACAGGACAAATGAGTTTGCCTATCTACAAATGGGTCTAGGAACACATTTTCTTAATGAGAAAGCAGTGATTCTGCGTGGTTCTCTAATGATAATCAGTCCAGGCAAGCTCGACTGAGAAGGTGCACCAAGCTTGAAGCAATTCCTTCAGGCAGCATGGGGTAAGAACTTCCCTGGAGGCCTCACACATACAACAGGGAAACAAGGGGTCTCCATCAGCCATTATAGCTCTTGTGTTTGTAACACCAATACTAAGAGCTGAAGCATTTCCAGGCCCTGGACACAGCTGCCTTCAAGTTAACATAATTGCTCTCCCTTTCCTAAAAGCAGCACAGGCTCCATGTCCTGGTAGATTTTGACTGGAGGGAAGGAGACGTGGTGCTGTGGTTTTGTTGCATGACTGAGGAGTTGTGAGGTGGGGCTGGAGGATGGACTAGGCACCAGCTGATGAGCACCATAGCATCTCAAAGCAGTTAAGCTTGACTGTAACCACCCAAAGCCTTGGCCATGACTGCCCTCCAAAGAGCTCCCATGCACAGTCCAGGGTTTTGCAAGTTGTCAGGTTTTGGAAATGCAACCTGTAGCAAGGGCCAAGAGTTCCGTGTAATTTGGAAGAGCTCACAAGTTTAATCAGCAGTCTGAATGGATGGACCATGCACTATTGTACACGAAGGCACCACATTGAATTATGTATCTTCACATGACTGATCCTACATATAGATACAATAGAACCTTGTTGGGAGAAAAGACTACCTATGTAGAAGGGAACTGTGCTATCACTCTTCCAGCCTCCCAGCTTCAAAGAAGTCACTAGACCAGTTTTCCAGATTGAAACATACAGCAAAAACTATGGTGGAACTAACTGGCACAAAGTACACTTCACAGCTCATTTGCTTCTTGCCTTGCCCTGTCCTTTGCCTGCAGTTCACCTCTCCACCTTGCATGGGGAAGGAACCTACTTCTGGCTTTCATCTGCAGCATTGAAATGATTCCTGCCAAAGCCAGGGTTTTTGTTCTGATCCTAGCTATGCAGCTCGATTGCTAATTGACCTTTGGAAATCCACTTAACCTCTGCCTCTGCTGTAAAAAGAAGGGTGCTGAGAGGCTTAATTAAGTGCTCCAAAAATGCTTTTAGAATTGCACTTGACTTCCACCTTTGCATAATCGCAGCAAGTTGGAGTAACAGCGCGACTGAGGGCATTATGAAAGTGAGCTAGAACCAGCTAAAATCCAATTAGAAAAAAACCCAAAGCTTTTCCTCATAAAGTCTAACTTTTCCTAGCTTATCAGCATCATTTTAATTTACTGGTACAGATGCGTCCCATCACAATTAACCAGAATATAGCCAGCAAATGAAGCTGCAGGAAACAATGCAAACAAAGCAGTGCTGGAAATGCATTTATCTTCCAGGAGTGAAAATCCTGCAGGTCTTTACCTGTAGGGGTAGGGAGACCCATGCACTGCTTTGCAATCATGTGAAATCCTATGAGGAGCGACTGAGTGAGTTGGGGCTGTTTAGTCTAAAGAAGAGGAGGCTCAGGGGAGACCTCATTGCTCTCTACAACTACCTAAAAGGAGGTTGTAGTCGGGCAGGGGTTGGTCTGTTCTCTCAGGTGACCAGTGACAGAACTAGAGGGCATGGACTCAAGCTTCGTCAGGGAAAGTTTAGGCTTGATGTGAGGAAGAAGTTCTTTACTGAAAGGGTGATTGGCCATTGGAATGCGCTGCCCAGGGAGGTGGTGGAGTCGCCGACCCTGGAGGTGTTTAAGGGGAGATTGGATGTGGCACTGAGTGCCATGGTTTAGATGATGGTGTTAGTGTTGGTGTTAGTGTTGGGTTATAGGTTGGACTTGATGATCTCAGAGGTCCTTTCCAACCTTGTGATACTGTGATAGGCAACAGGTTTGAAATAGGAGGCAGCACCAAGAGCTGCCTTCAGCTTCATGATACGAATTTTTAGTCTGGGATGCTCATGGAGGGAAATGGGGCAATTGTGCTCAGAGTCAAACTTGCCCAATCTAAACCACGTCATAAGAGACTGCCTCTGGCCTCCAGACCAGATACGCCATTTGTAAATCAAAAGGCTCTTTCTCTTAATGGGTACAGGCAGGATGCCTTTACTGAGGTCTCAGAGAAAAAGGCCCACAGCCACTCTGCTCTCTGTCCCATGGGGGCCAGTGCAGACTACTCGACTGGGGCTACCACAGTGAGATGCTACAGTGGAGGCACCACTCCATTTTCTGGAGCCCTGCAGGAAGCGTAAAAAGATTTCCTTGAAAACATAAGAGCAAAGAGAGGTTGTAAATGTGAAGCCAAGTCCCAGAGAGCTAGGCACATGAACAGACATTTCAAATGCAGTTCTGGCTGGGACTGGGGAAACAGTTACCCTGTTTGGGAGATGATGGGTGCAGCTCAGTGAGGGCACCAGGCAGCAGCCTGATCTCACAGCAGCAATGGCTGCAGCACTCTCCATCAGGTGGCTGTTTCAGAAGGGTGTAAACAGACTCTACACTGACCTGGTCTACTCTGCACTGGTGCAGCCTCCCCCTTGAGTACTGCATGCAGTTTTGGGCTCCACAGTATAGAAATGACATCAAACTGCTGGAGAGTGTCCAGAGGAGGCCACAAAGTCGATGAAGGGTCTGGAGGGAAAATGAGGAGCAGCTGAAGTCACTTAGTCTGTTCCGCCTGGAGAAGAGGAGACTGAAGGGGGGCCTCATAGACATTTACTGCTTCTTCACAAGGGAAGGAGGAGCAGGCACTGATCTCTTCTCTCTGGTGACCAATGACAGGACCCAAGGGAATGGCAGAAAGATGTGCCAGGGGAGGGTTAGGTTGGATATTAGGAAAACATTTTTCACTCAGAGGGTGGTGGAGCACTAGAACAGCTCCCCAAGGAAGCAGTCACGCTGCCAAGCCTGACAATATTCAACAAGCATTTGGACAACGCCCTCAGACACACGGTGTGAACGTTGGGGTTGTCCTGGGCAGGGACAGGAGCTGGACTCGATGATCCTTGTGGGTCCCTTCCAGCTCAAGTATTCTATGACTGCAAGTTCTGGCTTCCAGCAAGTCTGCTGCTGTAGCACAGAGGGGAAAAAAGGAAGCTAAGGTAAAGTGGTTTCTAGTTACCCTGAAGAATGAGGGACCAGCAGAGAAGTATTTACTTTTTTTAAAGCTGCACACAACAACAAAAAAAGTCACGGCCAGGACAGGTTAAAAAGGAACCCATCAAAAACTGTATCACTGACACCTGAATGTTTGCTTAGAAGAGTCTCAGCTTATGTGTGGCAACGAGGAACTGCCAACTGCCAACACCCTACTCAAATGGATCCCCTTCTGCAGCAAAGACAATTTAAGGGCTGGAAACCTTCAGGGCCTTTTAATTCCAGGGTAGGGCTTGCTGAAGGGACTGATGGGTGGATGCTGTTCAAAAGAGAGAAGAGCAGAGATTCTTGCCCTGAAAGGAGGGTCCCTCCCCCTGCAATGTCTGCAATGGGACTATTGGAATGGTGGGCAACAAGGTGCTTCAAAGCTGTGCTCCTTGTGCTCCTGGGGCATGTGGACAGACACAAGCTGGTTCCTCAGATGGGGAAGGTAGCCACGACCTGGCAGTGACCTGTCAGGCAGAGGAATCCAGGTGCAGTTCTGGCCTGTGTGGCTCATCTGCACCCAGATAACGTATGGGGAGGTGCTCTGGAGGAGATGTATCAGGAATAAGATCAGCCCTTGAGCAACGCCAGTGTTCTAGTGCAAAACCTGCGTTTTTATTAAAGACATATTTTGGAAGGCCCATTCAAAAATACATTGTGCTCAGTAAAAATTAACCATTTCCATGCTGATAATTAAGGTTACCACAGGATTTTTTTTTCTCTTTTAGAATATTTACAGCAACAATAGAAATTGTTCAGGAGTTAAGAATGGAATACATGCCCAAAAAAATTTTGGTAAGGTGTACCGACAACATAATACAAAGGGTTGTATACAAACACTTTACAAATGGTTTATTAACTTGCATGAAGTAATCCTTAAATATTCAACACATTTTAAAATCAATTTGTATTCCAGGATTAAAAAGGTTAACACCACATCACATCCCTTCCACAACAGAAAGCATGGTAGATTTAAAAGTTTGTGCGCTTCAGATTTCTAGTAGCTGTTAAAAAAACATAGGGGATTCTTATCCATAAATTTAGAAGTTTTGAAAGCCACCTCCCCAGCCTGTTATTTTTTGAATAGTCTTTACCAGTAGATTGTGAAAAAAAGATCGTATTTTTCTAAACCTTGTTCTTCCTTCCTTCTCCCAAATGACATAAATTCAGAATTCAGCATTTCCCAGTGAAGATCTAAGCAGTCCTGGAACTCCTTAGTAGATTAACCAGATTTTAAAATGCCTGCATAGAATTTCCAACAGAAATATAGTTTCATGGAAGAGTTCAGTTTATTGTTCCATATAAATCCAATATATATAGATGTTACTCCTTTTAATTGGACAGATCCTTCAGTAGCACGAGTCTAAAAGATGTGCACTAGCAAAAAAGAATAGTAAGAAGAAAAGGTCGAGACAGTCACTTACACTTAAAGTTCTGCCTAAACAGTTAAAAGCTCTGCCATTGGATTTACACATCAAGAGTTTACATGAAGAGGTTTATATCCTACAGGAAACATGAATAGCGGCTTCCATCTTGTGCTATGAACATGCTTTAACGCTGCTAACGGAAAGCGCTACGAAAGCAGTTACTCCACAACACGGTTCTACGCCTGTACAATTAAGATGCCACCTTGCATGTCTCAGAACGGATCCAGAGAAACAATGCCCTGTGAAAACAGAGACTTGGTGGTACCAAGCGCCTGGCAGGCAGCGTGTTTTGGTGGGGGCACAACGAGGTAAAGTATCTCACCCACACGAAATGGAAAAGGAAAATGAAGAAAATCCTGAGCAAGTCTAAGGATAGCTGTTTGAATAAAACAGCAAACAGGGTGGAGTTGTAGATAAGGCCTCTAACTCCCTGATAATCTGCACTACAGAAACAACAAAGAACAAGGCAACCGCAATATTTGAGAACCACAAGGGAAAGGGTGAGGGAAGACTGCAAAGCAGTGCAAAGGATGGCATTGGGATCCTAGAGGGAGAGCTCGGATGGCTTGGAGGTTTCAGAAGTATATCAGATGAAGGCCCATCAAGATTTTATTACTTGGTTGCTAACAGTACCTAGAGGAAGAATCTTTTTATACGTCTCTTCAAAATTTGGAGTTAGTAATAAGCTCAGAACAGGCAAACCAAACATCAACCACATTCTGCAAGAGAGAGGAGGTAGATTGACTCGCAGAGAAGACAAGAGATGTGTAGAGTCACTCTTAGCCTAAGTCAGAAATTCCGTGTTCAGACCCTTGGGCCACAGCTTAAGAGTCTCTTTTGCCCAGCTGCATACTTCGAGTTACATTCTAAAAGAGCCTGAGAAGCGATCCGATTTGGGGTAATGAAAGCACCCAAACACAGAAGGGCTGGTCTTCTCACGTCGTGCACCTTCCACTTAGTTTGTCAAAAGCCAACTTCTGCACCAAACACTTGGCTGTACACAAGGTAACAAAGAAGCATCCAAGTAGAACATGGAGCAAGTAAAATTCAGACCTAACCCATCTGATTTACCTATGCTGTCTCATGCTGTAGTTGTTAAGACAGTCCACAGAGAGGACAGGTGACCTACCACAGCTTTTCTCTTAAAATTGAAAGAGGATCTTCTATAAAATTTGCTCTACTTAGTTTTCATGAAATTTGCTTCATGGTTGTGGAATCTTGTTTCAGCACACCAGCTGAACAGGGTGATGTGCACAAACCTCTACTTGCCTGATGAGCCTGAGCATTGATGCACTGCTGCTGTTTGACCCTTTGAAAAAGGAGCCAACATCTAGAACTTCCAAGCTGTGTTATATTAAAAGGGTTTACTTAAATTGCTCCCTTTTTAACAAAGGCCAGAAGTTAAATGGCTTTTTTCCTCATTCGCTACGAACCCAGGTAATGAATGGGTTACACCATGACACCATAAGTGAGGGCTGTGTAGGGAAAGGCACCTGTTCTTAAATAGTGTCCTGACTTGAAGGTAATTTAAAAAAGTTGAATAGGGCACGTCACCTTTCCTATTCCTGTGACACTCCTATCCTATTCCGAATGGCGGCTCTACTGACATGAACAGCCCAGGCGCATGGTGTATGATATACCCTGTTAACAGAGATGTATCGTGTATGCCAGCTGGAATGGAGAAAAGAAACATTCATTGCCACCCCACAATTTGCAGTATATTATATATGGCTATCCTTTTCAAACTCTTTGTGTTACTGGGATTCAAACAGACTCCCAGCTCTACTCTGACAGTGTTCAACACAGAGAACTAATTCAATGCAGATATTTTTGAAGCATGCCTCACTACCAAATCATTTTAAGACAACAAAGAACTGAAACAGGAATAAAAAATCCCAAAGACTTCAAGAGCACGGCTCCCCTCAACAGCAGCTTGGGGTTTGCCTTAGCTAAAGATATCACAACAGTGCTTTCAGGGCTATACATTCTGTGTTCTCTTTCTCATAAAGGAGGTTCCACAGCACTGAATCGTTAAGAAGTCATAGCTGGGTGAACAGAGGAGCCTGCTCAGCTAACAGCAACAGCAGCTTTTGAAGAGAAAAGAAAAAGCAGTTGCTATATAGCTTTTCATATTAGTAAGAATCATCTGTTAGGAAATATAACAGCAATGACAAAGAACAGCTAGAAGCCTATCACAGGACACTGCTTCTTGAACAATCACTCCAGCTTTGCTTTCAGAAACAAGTAGATGTAGCACAGAGAAAGGTGACAAGCCTAAGGATGGCCCAACAGGGTCTTGTACATTTGGAATTTTGAAGCCTGCTTTAATATTGATCTAAAAGAACAAGTATCTGTAAACAGAGTGGCGTCAGGACCCACACATTAAGGTGGGTCTGACTTGGTATCAAAAATCAAAGCTTGATGTCAGTCCCAAGCTCAGAAGTGGTGGGAAGCGTTTTAGGAAGAAGGAACCGAATCTGAGATCACCAGCTTTCTGGCAAGAACTCTGCCTGGTGCTCCGTGCTGGCAACCTCTCAGAGAATCAATGGATCTTGGGCTGTGACAAATGGAGCAAAAAGTTTTAAATAGCTCTAAGGGACTGTTTGCTGTGTTCAGGCCTGTTGAAAAAAATATGTTGTTTTAGGTTAATACATTTACATGGCAGTTTAAAAGGACAGCTTAAACACATATACAGTTTCAGTTAAGATGAGCTTAAGGTGCTTCTTTTTCAGTTAACAGGAGCTCAAGAGCTATAGTAAAAACATATAGACAAGTTTAGGCAGGCTGAGATCTGCAAAATGACTATAATTCACTTTTGAAACTTAGTTTCTTTTCTATTCACATCATTAATGATGCTATCAGGCAAAACAGATTGCCAGAGAATAAAATTCAGGTCAACTACAATACTTTACACTAAGTAAATCTATATAACATGTAGCACAAGACTCACTGAGCAATGAAGAGGAAAGCTCACACTTATAAAATCATTTGTTCTATAATTCTCTTCCCCTTTTTGAGCCAGCAAGTATCAGTCACTGTAATAAGACTCCTTTGAAAGCCTCAGCAAAATTACATTAGCAATATTCTAAATATTGGGAAGTTATACCAGGTTAAAAACACACAATTTATCCCAGCACCAGCTGGCTGAGCTGGTGGAAGTTCTTTCCAACAGAAGGAAGAAAATACTACATACATTCAACACAATTTAGTATTCAAATGAAATCTACTACGGTTTGTTCAACGTGAGAAGAAAATGCAGTATGAAGTAGAAACAACTTTCTGTAAATACGGGCCACCAATATTTTACATTCCTTGGGTCTCCCTTGAAGCTTTGCTAGCTACTTTAAACAGTTCTATATACAGTCAGAGATTACTCTGATTTAATGTAATGGGTACTGAGAGAAAGGATCCTTTGGAAACATTTTTGCTTCCTAGAAATCAGAGCAGTCACATACGTCCCACCACTATTATCACCCCCAGCATGAAGCTCTTACCAGCAAGCTAAAAGTCTTTTTGGAGTCAAAAGGATACATACGCACAAAGTACAGAGAAGTCTTGTCTGAACGCTCCCTCAGAGACATTCAACTAGTACTGCTTAGAGTCCCACCCTCAGACACTGCTTTTGTAAGGGATTTCAGTGGCATCAGCCCACTT
This sequence comes from Dromococcyx pavoninus, assembly GCA_033558185.1. NCBI lineage: Eukaryota > Metazoa > Chordata > Aves > Cuculiformes > Neomorphidae > Dromococcyx > Dromococcyx pavoninus. The sequence continues at coordinate 942,473 of JAUMJL010000409.1, read as the reverse complement.
CAAAGCAGAGAACAGGACTAACCAAGGCTGTGACCAGCTGGTGAATACAAAAAGGATTGCTAAAATATGTTGCTAAACTCTGATAGTGATGACTAGTAAATATCACAATGTCTTTCCTGGATGCCCAGTGAATACCCTTTCATGTCTACTGTATTCATATATACTATATATATGATACACCAACACAGTATATATCATATATATATATAGATATCATGTATCATATATATCTATAGAAAATCACATGCACATTTCTTGCAGGCAACTGACATTATTTTGTAATTTTTCAGATTTACTAGAGTGACTTTTAGCCCTGGACCAAAGCCGATGCAACATCCTTCCGTAACGTACTTTCTGACAAAGATTTTGAGAGTAGTGGTTCCAAATTTGCTGTTGTTAGAACTTTGGTATGACTCGAGAGGTACTGAACAGCATGTCCAGTTTGCATTGTTATCCAGGTAGGAAGTTCAGCTCTTGCTGCCTGGCTGTTTCGTTAACTACATCTATGGCTAAATCATCAAATTTACATTCAGGTTGATATCTTATTTGAAAAAACCAATGTATTTGCAAGTATAAGTGTCTCATGAGGACTGCATCTAGAAAACAAACTATGTTGCAGAATAATGAGGGAGTTGAACTACTGTGTTTAAAAAGGAAAGATTGTATTGTTTTGACACTACAGGCCTGACCTCCTCGACCTCCTCTTACTGCACAAAGTTTAGACTGGCATAACTCTTTCGACTCCTTCTGGCTCACCTTTGATTTAGTTTAGCAGTAGCAACAGAGGGATCAGGTTGTGTATACACTACACTCGACATTCACCAATGTAAAGGCAGTTTTAATAATGTTGTACAGGAGACTGGAACCTAAAATCTAGTATTTTGCTGAGACTGGTAACTGAACTGTGTTCGGGAATATGTGGCTAAGGAGAAATTAAGCTGCATGGCAGCATTCTCCCTCTGTATCCGAATATCAGATTTGTAGCTTTAAATACATCCTGAAATATAATAAAAAGTGCAAGAGTAGTTTAAATTTAAATACAGTGTTTATCTTATTAGTTAATAGATTGCTAAACGAGATGTAAAATACACATATGCATAAAAGCTTATACCATGATGTGCAGCGCCATGCTATGTGTAAGTGTCAAAGCTCGGCATTTCACTTGTAATTCATGCTATGTTTCTTTGGTTTTCACCCCTGCTATTAAGTGGAAGAGCACCTGCTTTAGCTTGTAGTCATGGGGCACTTTATCTCTTCAGAGGAAACAAAAATTTGGTTCTGGGGCTCTGTGCTCTTGATGCAGATGCAGAAATCCCATTAATATTACCAGGAAAGCTAAGGACACAGGGGAGAACACACTACATTTAGATTTCTGTACAGTTCTGCCGTCTCTTACATTTAGCCAATACTTCCAACAAAATAGCCCATAATAAAGCTTGGAATTGAATGCTGTCTTTTGTTTGTTACCAGTAATGCCTGTAATATTGGGCTCTCATAGCTGAGCATGATTCATACTGTTACAGTCACTTTTATATCCACAATCAACTTCCTTTTATTAGAAGTATAATACTGCACTTTATATCACAAATGTATAAAAATATGGCAGATAGTGTCATAACAATACTTTTCTTTTAAATGAGTATATTTAAAAAACAGACAGTTATTTTCCATTTATATATATATTTATATATAGAATAAAATACTCCTGATGCAATATATAAATGTTACTGTTAGGTTTTTTTATAGAAACTACTGTAGCTGTTGCACTGCTTCACAATGTTTCAAACAGCTCAAAATAACTTTACATTATAACATAAAAGATATGATTATAACAGTACGATATTAGGTCATCATAAATAAATATTACAAATCCTATCAAATATGGAAGTTTAAAAAACAAATTTAAGACATAGAATTTAACTTTAAACCCTTAACAGGGATACACTTTTGTCACATAAACCCCACTGTTTTAACTAGGCAGCAAAAAAAGTAGTAAGGGCATAGGTCTAGACATGAATGTTTTCACCCTTATAAATGCCAATACGTACCAGAAGTCTCCCAGCTTTCAGACAGAGATGTGCACTAAGCTGGAATGTAAATGAGAGAAAACGGCAAGGCCTTTTTCTCCCTGACCGGCACACTCTGCCTGGCATCCAGCAACATTTCTGATGACTGGTAATTCATAATTCTACTTGTTTCACTGTATAATCCCTGACTCTCACTGTGGTGCCAAACAGCGTAGCTCCACATGTACATATTGCACACCTTTATAAAGCTGAAAATGCAGTCTTACCATCACCAGAACCACCACCGTTCCCCTACACCGATCTCCACCCGAACTGGCCTATTTTCTAGAGTGCAATTACAAGGCTGTCTCTTTTAAATCATTCAGATTTGGCATTCGTGACCGGTTTGTTCGGTTATAGGTGTGCCCGTTCTGTCCGCTCTTGGAAGGCAGCTGATCAGAGTAGGGAGGCCCATCGCTCGCGCTCCTGTTCACTGGGGAGACGTGCCAGGTAGGCTCCAGCTGGCTCGGTAGCTGCAGCGTCGGCCTGCTTTTCGGTGGAGGCTCTTGACGCACGTTGCCGCTGCCGCTGCTGGAGCTTTGACTCATGGGGTGAATTCGCACTTCAGAAAAAGAAGCTTTGGCTGGCTGACTTGGTAAGGGCTGGAAGCGAGGCTCAGCAGGGACAGGATGATTTGAAGAGGAGAGGTGTAAGAGTTTTCGGAGGGATTTTAATGGCTGGCTCTGAAAGACACGGGGCAAAGCACTTGACCTACTGGTCTCCATCACACCAGACTTCCTTTAATGAAGCTGTCATACCCTAAACTGAACATCTCGAATTTCACAGGACTTCTTCACTTCCAGTTTGTATTGATTTGGAATATTTCATTCCGAGCTATAACTACACACCTGAGAAAATGTCTTCACATTATGATTCAATCTATTAGACACCTGAAAAGATGGAACTTTTTCTACATTAGGGGAAAAAAAAGATTCTCATTGATTACTTCAACCTTCTTTCCTATGACAATGGAGGCATTAGACGATTGCATTAGCTGTCCATCTGTCACTACTCTTCCCATTAACTTTAGAAGCTCAGCCACATTTTATAAGGCACAGATATCAGAAATACAAAGTTCCAAAAAGTATCGTGAACATTGGTTTGGGGTTAGAGAGAGGCTCGAATTACCATCTGCACTGAAATAAGGGCTGGCAGAACTCAGCAGTTAGATATTTTGTTTGCCAGCACCTAGGTGGGTGATAAGCTGCTGTAGTCCCTCACAGCTTCTTTAACTGGTGAGTAGGCCGAAGGAAAATAGAGATATAGGGTTACTGGAATGGGAAGCAAGAACCCGGGGAAGACTGCGTACACAGAGTATGAAAAGTTTCATTAAACTTGCTCCTTCAAACACTGCAGCTGCAAGAAACCCTCTTCTTCAGCTTTCAATGTTGTAATAGCAGCAGAGCATAGCACTTGAAGCTCCCTCCCAAACACTGCCCCCCAGACTGGTTTTAGAATAGGAGAAAATAAACCATAGAATCATAGCATGACCTGAGTTGGAAGGAACCCACAAGGATCATCGAGTCCAACTCCTGTCCCTGCATAGGACAACCTCAACATTCACACCATGTGTCTGAGGGCATTGGCCAAATGCTTCTTGAATATAGTCAGGCTTTGTGCCATGGTTGCTTCCCTGGGGATCTCTTCCAGTGTTCCACCACCCTCTGGGTGAAGAACCTCTTCCTAATATCTAACCTAAACCTCCCCTGGCACATCTTCATGTTATTCCCTCAAGTCCTGTCACTCGTCACTAGTGAGAAGAGATCAGCGCCTGCTCCTCCATTAGTGCAGTGCTCCAATAATGCAGCCTGCTTAAAAGGCACTCTGTGCCAACTGAGCACAGCCACACCGTAACATGGTCACGACGCTCTGGTGACCCCATCAACTATCAAACTGTGTCAAGTAGCAGTGTGCACTCAGGATACACCATTCCTCGCAGAGCCAGCTTAAGGGCTTTTCTACAGCGCTGCACAGCTAACATAGAGAGACAGTGAAATGTTGTTTCCTTCCAATAAAAAAACATAATCAGCAATTTTAAAGGCTCTAAGACTGACACAGGGGCATTTAGTCTCTCTTCTTTTCCATGTCCCTTATGTCTAGATTTTCAAAGAATTATGCAGGACTGCAGGCACACAATTTTTTACTTTCAATGAGTGGGGAACGGAGAGGCTGGGAAACATTGTCAAATACAATTTTTCGATTCATCCGATAAAAAGCTGTCAAGATATCTCAGTGATGTTAAAACACAGGGAATGGATAATGCCACTTACATGAGGCTGGATTTCTGTCATCTTCTCTGGATGCCAATCCTTCTGTCTGCTGGTCTGGTGATTAGAAGAATGAATGGCTTTCTGTAATGCCAAGAGATCCTGACCATCACTGCTAGGCATCTGCAACAAAATATTAAATGCTGGTTTCCTAATACATTCTTAAGAATAGCTGTAAATAATTTCCCCTTGTTAGATACAGAATACAAGGGAAGCCCATTACTGCAGCAGGATTGCAGTGACCTTCCAATAGTTTTCCCCATAGTAAAAGCAAGAGGCTGTGTATATCATGCAGTTTTGCTTACCCTTAGCCCTTAAAGCATTCGCATGCTGTTAGTGTTATTTGCTGTAAAAGAGAGCAGTTAAACAAGGCTTCAAAACAATAACAATAATAAAAAAAAATGTTAAGCCTCATCTTCATTTAAAAAGCATTCCATACTGCAGTTAAGACCATGGATCAGTTCTATAAATTTGTTTCTGAGTGAAGCAGACCAAAATCTCTCTCAACTGATTTCTGGCTGATTTTGCCATTACAAAACAAAGAGCTTGTCCTTTCCCTATCTTTCTCCTCCTCCACAAATATCCCAAACTAAAGTAAAAATTAAGAAACTTGCCACCCCCTCAACCACTTTGTTTTCTAACAACCTGAAAATACAACAAAATCTACATCAGAAGGATAATTTCAAACTTCTAGATGTAGAGTTTTATCTCATTCCAAGAATCCTAAACAAAAAAGGACAGTTAAAATTTAACCTTAATTTTTAATGTAAGCTGTCTTTTATCACGAACAATCAGGACAAACAAAAACATAACATAGGCACAAGCTAAAATTTAGTTTTCAGATAATCTGTTATCAATATATATAAATGTAATTAATCGAATAAAGAAGCAGCTTCCATAAAAAATGTATTTCTAATATATCTATAAAACAAACAAGGTTAATTTTTTTTCCTGATTGAAACAGAATGAGACAGTTTAAAATAAAACACACATAATTTCACAGCTATTTTCCTCCTTTAGTCTTAGTCCCAGGGCCCATTCTCTCTGGATCTGTGTATGTTACATTTTCAGTATATCAAACACTAAAAAAAAAAAATTTAGGCACAATTTTAACAGAACTGACAATTTTACTTAAATTTATTGAACTGGCCCAAGATACTTAACTGGCATGAAGAGAAAGTGAACCCATGAAAATAAACCACATGCTGCTGTAGTCAGTAAAACAAGTTTACTGGAGCGTTTTACAGTGCTACTGTACTTAAAAATGAATACCATGGGAAGAGTGACTACAGGAAGCTTTTTCAAAGAAGAACTATGCTTTAAATTATTCTTTGAATTAAAAAGAGGAAAGAGGGATTTCTTGATGCTTGGATTCTCCCCGTTGGTTGAGTCTGTCTGCAATATAAGACACAAAAACTAAATGCATAGTATTTCAATTCAAGAGATCTCTCCTTACTATATTAGTTATCCTTTTCTGTTCTAATTTCAAAAATATATTGTATGAATACTATAATTCGCTTTGAGAAAATACAATAGTGATTGAACGAAAAAAGCATATGGAAGAAATTCAAGGAAGTCAATGCATATAAAGCCTGGAAAAAGAAATCAGTACACCTATTCTTACACCCATGTTCATTAGGAATGCAGAGTGTGTTTCAGAGCCTTTTTGAAATAACTGGTAGGTCTTGTTGACTTCACTGAGTTCTGGATCAAATCCTGTAATTCTGGCAATCATCTGTTACTTATTATAATGACCTAAAGTGGCATGACATTTCTTATTTTTATATAAATAAAATATCAAAGATACAGCAACAATAATAGGAATTGGTTTCAGAATAAGCAGTTGATAGCTGCCTCCAGAAAAATTAAAAGTATTCTATTTTTAACTTGTATAAAGAGCTAGGTCGTCAAGATTAATTACTTGAGCTCTGACAAAAATAGTCCTTCAACAACTTCGTGTATAACTGCAGGGACACTGGCTGTTTTATTTTGATTTCTGTAATACAACAGAAGCGCATATGGATGGATGCACAAATAATAAGCAGAGCTATCCAGTATTAAAATCATGAATTACACTATTTCTCCCCTGCTCAGGTACAAACAATACACTGTGTCTAGCATTATTCTGTCTATCAAAAGAGAACTTTATAGTACAATAATGATTATATGACTACAGAAATGATTGGTGCTCTACGAGAAGTGAGGATTTTCAAACAGCTTTCTCAGCTTCTAGATTCTGTCCAAGTTAGGGAAAGACAAAGTCACTTATTAGCACAGCTTGTTTAGGAACTTTATGGTCAGAATGTCCTGTTTGAATTCAGTAAATTAAAAAGGAATCAAAGTGTTGCTATGAGAACTGCTGACCTGCAACTGTGTTTCCAAAGCACTTACTTTCTTCAGACCCATAAGTTGCAATATGTGTCAAAACCTGCAAAATTCAGGCTCTTCTGAAGAATGTGCCTATTGACACTGTGCACAACCCTCATGGATATCAAATTGGAGGCAGATGACAGAAAAAACTGACTCCAGCAATCCTCAAAACCTTTTGGAACATTATTGAAAGACTCCAAACAAGAAGAAAAGGACAATAGGTAAGAACAGCTCTGCAAAAAAAAATATTGCAAAGAATTCCCATAGCAGGCAGTAATGATTATTATCCCATGAGGAACTGCACTTGGATAAATCTGGGGATAATGATTTAAAAAGAACAACTCTGCAGGAGGAAGTGTCAGGAACTGGGATCAATTCCAGGCTATTAGAAATTCTGAGATTTTATTAAGAAGACATTATTGATGCAATTTGAGATCTCATTTACAAACCTTATGATCACTAGCAAAATGAGACTTGCCAAAGGATATCAAGAGTAAATAAGTCTAGTTTGTTATCTGCTGCAGAAAGTCTGTGTCAGAGTAAGTGGAATATCATGCTTCTAGACCTCTATAAGAATTAAAAGCCTCAGGAAAAAAACTGGCTACTCACAGCCTGTTAAATTTTGAATACGCGTTCATAGGGAACATTACTCACGTAGCTGAGGAGCTGTTAACAGCTTTTACTACTGAAGTCAAACTTGGTGCTAAACTGACAGTAATAATTTTTGTTTGTGCTGGAAGATCCTAATGGACTTCCCAATGTCTGTTAGGCAGATGTCGTAACACACTTCCTAACAGACAAAGAATAATGTCTGAACCAGATACTTGCACACACATCTGTGGGTACAGCCTGCCCCTAGATGCTGTCCTGTTAAACAGCTCTAAGTAGAAATGAAAAGAGGTTTGTCAATCCCTGGTTGGGTCCAACAATTAAGTTGATCCCAGCACATTTCTAGCTGAGGATGCAAGAGTGTTATCACTATTTTACTTCAGCAATTTATTCATCTTCTGGTGAGATACTAGCTCTAACTAGCCAACATAATTTTCCCTTACGCAAAACCTGTCTCTCTCTCCCCCACTCCTTGTATCCCTTTTCTTAAGAGAAGAAACAGCAGTAAGGATTAGGCACCAATCTGTCCTGACTTCTAATCAGTGATTTTTAACTATAGATCAAGGCATTTGTGAATTAGATGTCTTGTAAAGTGCTGGATTTTGAGATGCAACACACTCCTGTCTATATTTCCCCCACAGAGTTTAATCTGGAAGTAGTCGATACACCACCTATCAGCTGGGCTTTTAAAGTGTTCCTTGCCACCATGTCCGAGTGGCTGGAATCACAGTAGACTAGAACAGTGCAAATGTAACACTTGGTTGGTTTTTTTTTTTTGAAAATGCATCACTGGAACCAATGGCCTTAATTGTGCTCTCCTTTCATGGACATTTTGATATCAAATAATCCCAGAGTTATAAGATAGACATTTTGTTCAATCGTGTAATGTAAACAATCACATTTGAACTGATGAATAGGATGAATTCAGAAGGAGAGGTAGATACTACTGCCCTAAAACTTGCCCATCAGGAAGGTTAGGCACGTTTTTGAGTGCTAGTTATACACATGCACATGTTCCACATAGTTCAAAGAACAAAAAAAAAACCAGTCCAATAATCATTCCTCTCCCCCAATTTTCAACAGATCAACCCTCCATCAACACTCAGTGTCACGCCACCTCACTTTATGACAGCAGATATTTTGATTTAGTTACTCCCCTTCACCAGGACTGGGTGTGATTTACTCCATTCTGAGAACCTTCAAAACTGTAACTGCAGTTACACTTACAGAAATACTGCAACTTCATATATATGAAATTTTAAATATTTTACTGTTTCCAGAACTGTCATTCAAGAATGAGATGAGAGGTTACTTGAGTTCTTAGGGAGATTTTAAACATAGAACTTCGCAAAATGTTAACATAACACTGCTATCTGATAAAAGAAAGCTCTCCTCCCAAAAACTAGAAGAAAATGTAAACATGTATAAAAAACAACAAAGGCTTATGCCAAATAACAAAGCCACAATCCATTCCTCCAGTAAAAGATAAAACACTAAGAATGGTTAAGAAACATCATCCTTCTTCCCGCCACGGGGTGCGGCAAGAAGATGGAAGCCACTATCAAGACAATGCCATGAAAAAAGACTGGAAAGAATTCACAGTTATAACAGTTAGATCTCCTCCTAATATATGTCTGAAATTTTTCAAGCTCTGAGGACGCACAATAATGCATTTGCTATTCTTGGAATGGTATCACCATATCCTGCAAAAGAATTTGCTGCATCATCAGCTTAAAACTTGCATCAAAACTGGCTCTCAAACAGTCTGAATGAAAACAAAGTCACACAGGACTACTAGGTGAAGAAATATTTGAAAAGACAGATAAATAAACACTGAACAGAAAAAAAATCGACTTTCATGTAGTGAAAAGAGAATATAAAAGAACAAATAGATATATGTGGGCATGATCACAAATAATACAAAGGTACCATACTAACCTTGCAGAACAAAACTGTATAATTCAAAACCGATAAACATATTTTCTTTCAGAAACACTCTATACTTACGGTTTGAGATTTCTTCTTTTTCTTTTTTATTGCCCTGAAAAAACCTTGCTTTTCTTTCTCCTTGAGCTGCTCTGAGTGACTGTTAAGGTTTTCAGGACTTTTCCTAAACATGAAATAAGGTATTGTAAGAGAGATTTTATTTTGATATTATGTAAACTCTGCGTAATAATGAGATCTTATGTGAAAGAATACAAATTATTGGTTAAAGCAAAAAGATTTCTAATGTTTTAGCATTCATTGGTTCAAGGGTTACTACAGAAATATCAGACAAACAGGCTTATTCAATGGGACAGGAGGAACACAGTGTTAGGGTAAAATGATTAGCTCAAACTAGTGAATAGTTATTTAGGGAAAAGGAAAGCATGCATGCTATTTTTTTAAGCCAGAATTTAATATTCAAACTAAAATATCACAAAGTCTTTTAGAAAAATGAAAATCACATCTGAGACAACATACAAACGGTGATGAGGTATAAAAGCAAAGGTCCAGTTTATCCATTGCTTGCTGGAGAGCCATTTGTTGCAAAGTTCACCAGAGAACCAATTTCACTCAAACTTCCTGACCTTTGCTGACATTGTTCCAAATTTATCGCCAATGAAGCAGGGGATCTACTCTTGTCCATTTCAGCTTAAAAACTTCAGTTAGTTTGTTATGTGTGGGTGAGAGACAATGATGACCCAAAACTGGAACAGGTGACTTGCCTGAAGGCCGAATCTCCACCTTTTGACTTGTCTACATAGCTGAATTAACTACGGCTGATAAATAACATGTTACTTTAAGTATACAGAATAAACTATGTATGTAAAGTACTGATAAGGGGTAAAAAGAAGGTTTAACAAAGGACATTTGTGAGACATAATGAATGCAGTTCTGGTGCCCATTAAAATAGTTTAAAAATGTGAAATAGTGCAGGAAATTGTCACAGAAATAAGACAGAAAGGATGGCCTACATAAAGAGAGTCAGAGACTTCAATCTCCTTAGTGTGTTAAAAAGCACAGTCAAACCAGCCCCAACATTTAGTTTCCTTCATGGTGGAGTGCAGATGCTTATCCAGGAAGAAACTGCAGAATACTAGAAGGATCTTTAAAGTAAAGGGCAAAGATAACAAGAACAAGTAGGTGGACAGTGAAGCCAAAGAAGTAGTATTAGAAATAAGGCACTGATTTTAACAATGAGAACCATTAACTGCTGCAACAAACTCCTTAGTGAAGGAGTGGATTTCCTGTCATTGACATTTCAAATCAGGACCTCATTCTCTTCTGGAAGACACACATTCATCAGGTATGCTACTGGGCCTGGACTCCAGAGAACAGATGACATTTAATGGCAATCAACATTCAGAAAATCATACTGGGTGATTAAACAGTCCTTTTTCACTCTTAAGTTGTATAAAAACAAAAATGAAATTATTCTATTGTTTTAATGGAAAACCTAAAGGAAAGCCACAGATCCGAGAGCTACGGATGACAAACAGGAGCTGCTTTTCTCGGAGTAACTGTAATATAGCAACACTTAGCTGTCTGCTATAGTTATCTCTGGGTTCTAAATCTGGTTTTAAATGCTATGCTATCAGCTGGTGATTCAGCTGCTACTACATGCCAAGCTGACTTTTTTTTTCCAAGCAAATGTGAAAAACATAATTGGGTTAGGAATCACTGGAGTCATCCTCCTTATTGATAAGAGTATCTTCACTCTGATAGGCAGTTTGATCAACTCAAGTTTTACTCAAAAACACCTCAAGCTCAAAATGCTACCTGGTTCTAAATATAAATGCACGCAGTATTCCAATGCTGCAATACAGTGCAATTGTTGAGTAAGAGAATATGCTTAGAGGAAAGATTCATAGGCAGAGAGGATGGTGGAAATCTTCCTAATTTAGATTTTTGGAACTCGCATCTAGATCCAGAAAACACATTCAAATGCTTAACAACACTGATTTAATGTGAAAATTACAAAGCTGAAAGTAGCTATAAATATACTGCCTTGCTAAGAATTCCTGTTTCTGCCATGTCCCTATATTTGGTACTCTTGTGTAACAGCAATAAGGCAGTCTTGTATTAATCACCTAAATCACCAAGGAGATGGCCCAAGAGTAAAGACTAGTGATAACTTTACACATTTGGTCAACTCAAGACTGGCTTAACACAGACAAAAGACCTACTCAGTTATTTACCAGATGATTTGTACTTAATTTGTTAGAAAACTTGGAGGAAAGCATGCACCCCAAATACCCTACTTGTACTCTGAAAGTCACGTGAATGAGGCTGAGAAGAGACTCTTCTGAGCCTTTCCCCAGAGGAGCTATTGTGCATCCACATCTGCAAACATAATCCCAGACCATGGTACCAGTGCAAATTACCAACCCAGAGACTACAACCCTCACTGAGGAACCGGTCTCAGATCATACAGAGGCCCCAATGTCATTATTCTGCATTGTCTTCTAATACTTTTCCATGTCTTGCTACGGCTTCTCTATTCCAAAGTCTATTTCAAAATGAAGATGCTGTAATTTTAAAGGTGAACTTAATCTTCAAGAATAAAGCTTGGGACAATTTTTTGCCACATTTTTAGACAGGAGATTCACTCAAGTGCAATTCTTTGGCCCACTGAACTCTGATGAGAAAACTGCTCCCTACAGCAGATGAGCAGAGAGGAGTGAAGCGAAATTCTGCACCATCATTTTTTCTTTATGACTATAGTGACCAGCCAGAGAAGAACAAATAAGTGGTTGAGAACTCAGCTCATTTTCAATTGCTGCTTACTCAAAAGCCAGTGGTCTTACAGCAACTGGTGTATGTCATTAACTTCTATGACTCATATTGCAGTACAGTTGTCTGAAAAAGCATTGACCTTGAAAAGTGACCGCTTCAAAACACACGCTCATTATGTGAAGAGAGGAACATATATAGCATTATAGCAGGAAGTTTCAACACCAGGATTTTGTACTAAGTAAAAATAGAGCAGAACATTTTGATCGATGAGATGAAACACTAGGATATTTTAGGCATCCCAAAAGATGATTTTCAGACAATGGACAGTACAGGAAAAAAATTAGGATTATCAGACAAAAATCTGTATGGTGTAGTCACTCAACACTAACCTCTGACAATATAACTGCAAGCATCTTTGTATTTTGCATAAAGCTTCAGCTCTTGAAAGCAAGCAGTTACACCAGAATGTGTTAGGCAGTGTCTCTTTTACTAAAGAGGCTAGCCCTAGAGAAAGCCGCCACTCACTCTCATCAGAAACCAAAGGCAAAGCGTATTCTTCTCTGTTATTTTATATTTGTTTGCCTTTTGCATGTTTGGGACACTTAACATAGATCACATTGGCGATTCTGGCCTGAGACACTTGGAAAAGGCATAGGTATAAACAGAAACTCTGAGATTATCACTAGCATTTATTGCCCCTGTCTGGAAAGGTATTCTACTTCAAGAAGGTACAACGAGGTGTAGCAACAAATATGCATGGGGCAAGCAAGCTGATGTGCTTTAGTATCAACTATGAAGAATGACTAGGATCATGCTGCCAAAGGTAGATTCGTATCGCAGACAGCTCTTTTTGGGAGGCAATTCCTCATGCTTGTTTCAGTTATTCTTCAGCAACCCTAACCTCAGCAGTCAGTCTGGCTTGGAAATCCTCTTTGACTGCCAGCATACTACTTCCTTAACAGAACTCCTCACAATTACATGAGTAAGATTTTGGTCTCGTGGAGGAGTTACTAATGTGTCTGAAGTTTTCTTTGGAAAATAAACGAACAAACACTAATTCTTGAAGTTAGTTTTTTGTTTTGCTTAAAGTAAAACCCTTGGCAGTTATAGAGTTACAATAGACAGACAAGAAAATGTCAGAAACCAGTGAAGTACTTTGAATAGATGATTTACTTAAGGTAAAAACCTCAGTTCCACAAGCTGAATCCCATAGTAAAATTTCCTGTTCTAACAGGCTGGCATTGAAAGCTTAAAAATCAGAGATCAAATCTGAACTTTGCTTGGAGCTGCAAATACTTTTTTGTGTTTTCTTGTGGAAAAGGAGTATTTATTAACTGGAAGAAACCCCAGATCTACTATATTACATTCAGAATACCACCTGAAAGCCACTAGATCACCTGAGGTTATGGCATCACTGAAAAAGTATATATATATTTGTCTGTGCACATGTGCAGATGTATATACAAACACGTTAACACTTGTCCTCCCCAGCATCACTCAACATTAGTAATGATAAAAATTTGGAAGTGGTTGTTTTTGCAAATTTATAAAGCGTATACTTCAGTAGGCTTGTTTTTTGGACAGAATCATAATGACTACAGATTCTGGAAACTTTCCTTGTAAGTAACATCAGACTGTATCATCTAATTTTTAGTACGAAACAAAACCACTGACAACTGTGGAATGGTCAGGGAAGAGGTACTGGTTACTAGAAGAGACTGGTAGGGGAGGCCCATATGTTGCCAAATAGATAAATAAACCAATTGGATGACAATGCATACACAAGAGTCTTGTGCAGGGAATGTCAGAGGAAAAAACATACCATTAGGAAGGTGAACATCTTCAAGCTATGCAGAGCAGATTCCTAAAGGCTCAACCAGTGTAACAGACATGATTTTTAAGCTTGCATGTTATGAATTTGTAACTTCCCAGTATTTTTTACACATTCAAGAATTCTGTAAATGAACTGGAAAGTATTCACAATGCAGCAACAGTTGTACTGCAGACACCTGAACAAGCTTCAAACCATCTCGCTCCGATACTGGTAACCTTCTAATTTCAGGAACATTAAGTGTGACTACGTTTTTACACTAATACAGTGATGTTATAGGCAGTCATTTCATGCTGATGAAATACTATTATTTTGAAGTCTTGAAAATTAATGCTATATAAGATAATTTTAAGACTTTGACAATCCTAAGAGTAGGATGGGGGTTTTTTGTTCTTTTCTTGGATGACAGTTTGTGTGCATCTATGTATTATATACATACAAAAATAATAATATTATTATACATATTTTACTTTATCATTATTTTTGCAGGAAGGTAAAACACATGCTAGGGAAGATATGACAAGCTATTTGTCATAGAATGAATACATCTAAAACGACATAAAAGGCTTAAACAACAAAGCTTTCCAGAAACCCACAGATATAATCAATGCAAATGCTTCCAATATGATGCAAGATAAAGTACTGCATGTTGGAGTTTATTCCAAAGAGATATTTAGAACTGTAACTGTGGTAAAGTTAACTCAGGCCAACGTTTTGGCACACTATCAGAACAAGGTTAAGTATCTTGTTTACACCTACCGATTTTGCCCAGCTCAAGACAAAACCTGTACCGGTGAAAGAGAATAAAGCATCTGCTCTTATATCAAAAAGGAAAAACTGAGTAAGTTCAATGTCATTTACAGGAAATTAAACTCTGGCAAAGAAAAGATTTTGTAGAAGGACAAAAGATTAGTCTTTTTTCAAATCAAATTATACGAAGTTTAGAAGTGATCTAGTAATTTAAGAGTAAAACCTGATGACAAAAGTAGAGTTTATAAAGTCTTTATTTTAAAGAGGCAGGACAGTGGGGACAGAGTGAAGAAATGCACACAAAGACAAGGGAACATCCGTGACAATTCAGTCTAGCAAACTTTTCACAAAATCTTTGACGGAAGGAAGGCAACACAGAGCAGTAGTATGAGAAAAGCAATATTTTACAGTAGTGGCAAGTCCAGGTGGAATACATGTCACTCATAATTCAAGATGAATTGTCATGTATCAATTACGTATGCCAGTCAAACATCAAATATTTACTTCATCATAAATTTGATGTAAGCAGGATCACATTCCATCAGAGCTTTCAACATTTTCATAAGTGTTTACACAACTTCTATACAGAAAATTAAGTAGGGGAACATAGACTCTACATCACTCAGGAACCTGAATAAGCTGCATTTATGGCACAAAACAATTTTGCAACAACATTAGACCATTGCCAGGACAATTTGCACAGAGTTAACATGTAGAGCCGGGCAGGAAGCATTTCAAGAAACCAGGAAGTAGGAAAAGCAAAGAGAAAGAGAAATGCATGCCAAAATAGCAGTAACTTGGTGTCGCGGGCACTGCCATTCCTCCCATTTTCACAAGAAGAAATGCCTTTTCTTCTGTGGATTCTTCTCTCAAAGGAGCTGTTCTACTTTGTGAAAATATTTGAGTACATTAATTGGAGCAAGGACTTAAATCTAACTGTCTCAAAGTTAACGAAGGGCTTTATTCGCTAGGCCATATTCAGCACCTCTGTGGTCCTTTCACTATTTCAACAAGATGAAACAGCTTCAAGAGAACATATTGAGTTAAACAGAGAATGTGCTCCAGAATAACCTCTAACTTCTGGTTCAGGGTGTTCACTTGTTAGATCTAAGATCTTCATTCAAGCCTTTGGTTTAAATAACAAAGAACAAAGGCCCTGCACTGGAGTTCCTCACATTCCAAAAAATAATGCTGACCCCAGAATACTTGTTATTCTGAGTGTACCTCTGGTTTTGATGGGCAATTCCATCCTGGAGCTGAAGAATCTTCCCAATAAAAGGTTAGTGAATACCAGTCTGTTCCTCTCAAAAGTTTTGGTTTCAATAATTTAGCATTGTAAGCAAAAAATGCTTAGTCAAAAAATTCCCAACCAGCTCCAATAACATACGCTACTGTTTCAGTTCAGAATTAAAATAATATTACATGTTTCTTTGCAGTGATCAAATAATAAAAAGTAATATATTGCTGAACGATATATAAAGCAAAACAAGATTCCAGCTGACTTATGTTATATGCAAGATGGAAAGATTCAGATATGAAGGACAACAAAATATGTAGAAGGGATCAACAGTAGGAATAAATACCTTCTTGAGCCACATAAGTCACAACATAAGTACCATCTTTTTACATAAATGACTGGATTCCTCTGCTAACTTCCACAAAATGGATGTAGGTGGAGCTACTAAAGGACAGGAAGCAGACTCTAGTGAATCAGAGCAGGTGACAAAGGTTCTGGAGTAAATATTTTCTATTACTGACATGGGTATATAACCTGAACACAAGGTGAAACATCAGTTGTTTCCATTCCCCTCCCCACCCAACCCTTTTTTTTTTAAGCAGATAATTCACAGGACATTCACATGAAAACACATTAAGTCAACAAATCACTGAAACAGTTCTTCAGATAGCATGACTTTATGGTACAAGAGTGTACGAAGCAGAGCTGAACTATGTGAATGCATAGTGTTCATTCCCTCCACCAATCCTTATTTCTATTCAGTGTGCTATATTGTGATGGAACAAAGTAAAGGATTGAGTATTTCAGAGGCAAACAGTTCAGTTCTCAGAGCAGCAAAATTAAGATATTTCCCTTTAAGTCCTGCAAAGCTACGCATATGCTGTCATTCTACTAGCATAATTATAGTTAATTGTTCCATGTTATATAATGGAGGCATGTGATGCTTTTAATCTTTTAAAATCAATATACACCATTAAGATATTGCTTAGTCCATTTTCCCATAGAACATACTCACTTCCTTCTGTGGTGTGTAAGCAAAACCAACAGCAGTCCCCATTTTAGGGTGAAAATTACATTCTTCATTAATACAGTCCTATTTCTTAAATGGAAACATGCATTTTGATATTTTTTCCATTTGTCTGACAATTCATGCTTCTGGAAACCACAGACGAAGCTACAGCTTTACTATCCGTACTATATGCACAAAAGCACTTTGTATTATCTTTAACCAAAGATTAATAGTGGACAAAAAACAGGAAAGATTGGACAAAAGCAAATGCATTCAGTGGGGTAGTGTAATGAAGTATTTCTTATTGCTCAAAAGGGGACAGAAAACATGCAATGCTACGTCAGTACAGTCAGAGGAAGCTACTAAGCACGTATAGACAATAGCAAAGTTTGAAAAAAACATGGATCTTTTCCGTCCTGTTAAAATTCCCTTTTATTTCCTGTCACTCCCCACACATCTGTGTAAATAACAACTCACCAGGTATCAAAGGTGGTCTGCCTCTTTGAGTGGTTTGCCACCGTGCTGCTGTCTGCTGGTAACACAGAGGCTCTGTTTGACACATTGTTTTCTATGTATGTACTCTCTGGACGTGGAGATGGAACTGAAATAGCAAAAAATGCCTACTGAGCTCAGCCAAATAATAATTTCTTTCAGTTGTCTGTTTGCTCTCTACCTTTTTTACAGAAATAAGAGAGTGAAGACAAAGTTGTACTTTATGTATGACTGAAAAAAGCATATGGTTTTTTTACCATTTGGAAAGCTGTTTTGTGATATTTGCAAGGTAATATTAGTTGAAAAATGAGACCATCATCAGAACTTGGGTAAGCTGTTACTAGATTGGAGAACATTTCTATCTGTAGTGAGTGACAAGTTTGATCTGATATTTAGAAGAAAGAAATAGAATATAAGGTTAGAATACTTCTAAAGACACGAAATACTGCAGTTCATACTTCATCTTCACTTCGCTCTTAAAAAAATTGTACCCGACCTGAAAAAAATTACTCTGGGTTTTAATATAACTAAGAGATTGTTCACTAAAAATGAAAGGATCAAAATCAGATATTATCTATTTTTCAAGTAGCCCTGTGGTTGTGAAAATAGGTTATACATATGTAGAACATAGATTTATTGGAATTATGAATATCACCAGAAATACCTCTACTAGATTAAAAACTGATCAGACAATAGCTGCAGCGTTACTGCAGCATCACACTATACTATTTACCAACATTGAATCTGTAAGTTTTTGTTCAAGCTGTAGAACAAAAGTGCATATTAATAACCTTTGTATTAAGTCAGTACTTAAGAATTACATAAACATGACTTTTTCTTCGCAACTTTTCCAATAGTTTGTGCATATACTATTGTCTACGTATTATTTAAATATAGTATCATTTTTCCAATGCAATAATTAATTCTCTAAACTAATGTATTTATTTCATAGATGTAATTAAAGAGGAAGAAACCTCTAGTATATATAACAAATTGAATGCAACCTCAGACCTATAGGTTCCTTAGCACATGATTTAGGGGAAGTCATTCTTCTTTGGAACTTCTGTTTTACTATGTATAAAAGAATACAGATAATCCATGTCCAGTTTTAGAAGAGTTTTAAGGATTAATAAAAGCAATTCAGGATTGAAGGTTCTGTTACACATGCGACAAAAAGATTCTGTTCCACATGCTACAAAACCTTACACTCAAAAGCATTGCTCAAAACAGTATAAGCTTTAATATTGCTCAGAGGTTTTAATACTGCAATGGGACACCTGCTACGACTGGCAGATATTAACATGTCTATATCAGGCCACTGGCGAACTAATCAACCTGAAGAGGATCAGAGGGAGATTTGTGACTCTACTTAAGGTTATTAGGAGACTCAATCGAATTTTAGCTGATTGAGACTTCTTAAGGTTCAGGGGAGCCCTACAAGCCTCCTAACAGTTACAGGACAGTAATTACCTGCTTAACATCCTTGTCTTTTTTGAAAGGGTTACCCAAGTTCAACCACGTACCATAATAGAACAATATCTGTGTGTATATATATACACACATACACACAGACACATCCACAGTCCTGTGATGTTATTTATTCTGAACTGAGATTACGTAAGTGTGCTCTTGCTCGTAAGCAAACCTGATCTTTAATTCCGAACAAAAGAAATTAATATACATTTCAAGCAATGAAAAACTAGCATTATATTTCCATGCACCACAATACCTGATATAGATCAGTAAATATGTCAATGTGTTACGAGTAAAGAGGTTTTTAATGTTAGTAGGAATTAAAAATACAAATTAAAACCACTAATTTATTTTGTTCAGCTCCTCCTGATAAACAATCTTCCGCTTTACTAGGTACCGCACTGGATATACTTTGCAACCCTAGTGACACCTTTTGCAAACAGGTAATACGATACTAACAACACAGTCACTGCATACAAACTAGCAAGTCAACCCAGTCTCTGAAAGAGGAATTAACAATTCCTCTTCCAATAAACTGTTTCAGTTGTTCATGTTAGTTCTCTGTATCCTTTCCTACTACTTAGCTGATATTCCATGTTAAAATTCTTGCTTAATTTTGAAAGATCCACCTTAAAATTACCTCTGTAAAAGCTGCCAACTCTTCTTGGAACAGGATCATTATATAGAATTCTATTTTCTTTAGTAGACGCTCCATCTTCTGTGTGTGGATCATGATATGCTCCACCCTAAACAAAAGAGCAATCAACTATTTCAAACAAAAGACTATAAACAAATTTGTAGTTTTTCATCAACATACATATGCAATAAACCCCAAACTTAATCACATACAATTTCCCTTTCACGTTATTAATAACTGCCAACATAAAATCACAGACAATCAACAATTATTTGGTTTTGCTGCTTGGTGACTTTTTCCAAAACGGCATTCACCAAATTTTGCCTCCTGGTTTTAATTTTAAAGACTTGAGCATGATTCAGTCCCTCAGATTTTTGCTGTGAATGAAATGCAGTTCTACCACCTCTGGAGAAATCTTTTACCAGAGGCCTTTTTAAACTCATTTCTGATGGAATCTGGTCACTCTGTTAATGGCAAATTTTATAAAGCAAACAGGAAATGCATGTAATTTGTGATAATTGCATCACAAAAGCATTATCTCTTACCAGCTATGATATGGTAGTACCTAGAGGTACAAACAGTCACAAAGTCTACTGTATGCAATAAAAAGAGGTAGTCCCTGAACTAAGAAATCTGTAAGCTAAGCAGTTAAGCCAAACAGGACAGCAAAAAGAATATAATTATCTCTAATTTACTTTATTTTCCTGAACACAGTACTTCCTGTAAGGTACTTCCAGCAAAAGCTTAAGTACGCTCTCAGAAACATCCATATGTGTGTAATATGTTACCAAAAATGACTTAACTCCGTGCTCTGTACAAGACCCTACAAGAAACTGTACCCCTATATGATTTTAAAGCTAGCATGCCCAAGAAGGACAAAGGGTAAAAATCCAAAACTACAAAAATCCCAACCATAATTAGAAACTGGAATTTCAGTTCACTATGAGTGATTTGCAAAATCTACTTCGCTGTATATTAGTGAAGTTATGGTCTCTCTGTCCTGGATAAAGCAACCCTTGAAGGTTTGCCAGCATGACCAATACAGATGGAAAAATGCTTCAAATCACTTTGATTCTTCTAAAATTTACAAGAGGGTGATTACTACTTGTGTAAAATACTTCTTCTTTGTCAGCAGTTAAGTTACACATCTGAGACAATAATAGCAACTTGTACTTGTTTTTCTTCTTCTTGGCCCCTTTGTGGATGTTAAATTTAAAATTAAAAAAAGCCCTTAAAACAAAAGTGTTGTACTGAGAATTAAAAAGGCCCCAAATGAACACTGAATGTGAGTCTTTTTTTTTTTCCCCTTTTTTTTTAAAATTAAGATTTAAAGCCTGGCAAACAAATAAAGCAAAGAATGTTTTTCTTTAAAACGACCTGGTAGAGCTAAAGAGAAAATCAGTGAGAAACTAGAAACATGGGAGTGAGAAAACTTCACAAAATATGAGCAGAGAGAGCACCAGTAGAACTGAATGGAAAAAAAAATAATTGGAAAATAATACAGAATCTTTGAGAAGACTTATATTATTCCTGGTTTTTTTTCAGTTCAGTAATCCTGAGGGAAGTTAAATTTTCTGATTTCCAATGTAGAATGTAAGAAAAAAAAAACAGGCGGTGGATAAGAAGGTGCCAAAGAAAGACTTCTTTGTGAAAATGCCTTTGAGGCAAAAGACTGACAAATTCTGATTTGTTACTGAAAAGTAGCACAAACAAAGAAAACCAGCTTTGTGAATTTACAGACTTGCCATCCATTTCAGAAGAGTATTTTTCCTATAACACTTCTGATAATTGAAATACATATTCAAAAGCATTAATTGAAAGCTTAAGTTTAAAAAACTTGAGACAAAGGCAAGTTCTTTACAAATGATTAGACCTTCCAAAGAAAACAGAAAAGAACGAAAAACTAAGCATTAATATACACATGAATTTCTCTAATTAAAATAAAATTGTTAACCAACGGTCAAAAGACAAAGAATGATCTAAAAAACAATCTGTCTCTACATAATAAGAAATAAAATTAAAGTTACTTATCAAATTAAAATCTGCTACATAAAGCAGAAGAAGATTCTAATACTCTGAAGAATACAAGATAGCATGAGCTTTTCTTATCAAAAACTCAAATGTTGGTATGATTGTCTTTCTACGGCAACATTCTGAAGAATAAGTAATATTTAACTTGACTGAAGTGAGAGAAAAAAATTACTACACGAAGGAAAAAACTCCCTGTTTTGAAATGGAGCTGCTGCAATCCTTCTCAGTAGCTTCCTTTTTTTAAAAAAAATTTACATTATATTTCTGCAGTTTTGATGAGATCTTTTCTCATGTGTGACTACACATAATATTGAATGGAAGAAACGTGATAGGATGAAAAAACATATTATGCCTTTTTTTCCCCTATTGGATTGAAGAGATCACCACTACTGGAAAACTCCTTTTTATGGTACTTGTAGACCGCTACCAAGTCAGCTACACTTATTTCTTACATACACTACGTAGGCAGAATTTTTTAGTCTCTCACAGCAAAGTCTGATTTTTTGATCTAAAATAATATCTGCAGCTCCTGGACTTCCTTCAATTTGTCAGCAAATGTGAACTAGAAGTCGGTTTATTACTGAAGCATGTACAGATAAGTAAACATTAATTTCTATACTCTTCCGTACAAGATTTGCTCCAATTTGGATCAATGGTATGGCAATTTAAAGATTTGGGGACAAATGCAGTGATCTTTACATATCTCATGTGCAAAACATCAGGTAATTCAGAATTGTTGTGTAAGGCATGTAAATAAATACCAGAACGAGCCCTTCCTCTACTAATTAAATAATGCTCACAGTAAAACACAAGGTATCCAGTGACAGTCATCACTAAGGAGTCAATTTACCCGTGACTTCTCTAACATAAAATCTCTTAACTACCCCAGCTATTTATCTGACTAAACAAGAGAAATATTGCAACTTTTGATATTCCTTTAGTAAATTACGGCATTTCAGCAATAATGCCTTGTTGTGAGTGAAAAGCTTGCTTCAAAAATTAACATGAGCATTCATAAAAAAGACATACAAGAAAAGCTAAATAAAAACACAAATGAGAAGGTTAATTAAACAAAACACTACGATAAAAATGACATCAGACAATGTAACCAAAGACTAGGAACTAACAATGAAATTTTAACTTCAGCCACAATTTCTTCTCACATTTCAGTACTTTGAGAGAATGGTATTCATTGTCCTTTTTTAAAAAAATATATTTTAAAATGCCTCTGATTTTGCACTTGAAATATTTATCTCTTCTGAAAAAAAACCCCAACATCCCTTGCTTTATAATAAGACAAATAAATAAATATGCAAACAAACAAACAGAAGAGAAAGCAGGACACTGTCCCACAACACATAAAACAGAGGGAGGTAAGCCTTCCATAATAGGCAATATGTTGAACTAACCCTATTAGTATCTTCCGTACAGTCTTCTCGTGATGAGCCAACAGATCTTGTGAGTGACTTATGCTGCACCTGTGGAGATAACAGTTGCAGGCTGTTTGCCCTGGCTGCCATCCCTTGCCCTATGCTTAAGCCACCCTCTGAGCCCTTTGACCTCACTCTGTCCCGGCTCACATACATAGAGTGTCTATGAGGGCGCTGCTGTGAAGAAAAAGGACTGGTATAACCTAGACCATAGGAAAAAGATTCATGTGGGGCAGACAGAGAGTGGGAATGGCTTCCATCCATGTGATCTGGCAGTTTCAACTCCTCCATTGTTTTGGAGTGTCTTGTTGATGGTCTTCGGGTATCCAGGGTACCCTCACTGCGGTTGTTCCTCCCAGACGGACTGAGCAAAGTTCTGCTATCACTGTGTCGGGGAGCAGTTGGACTGGTAGGAGAGTTCAAGTCCATACAGCTGGATGGAAAATACCTGCTGCTGTTTGGTTCTGCAGCTTGGGCCCTGGCCTCTGAAAGGTTGCCCACGGATTTAGAGTCTGTCAGAACCCCATGGCTCTTTGACTTTGTCCGATACGAAGGACTCTTAGAAGACTGCGGGATAGTATCAATGTAGCTGTGGCGACTGTGCTTATCGCCGGGTTGCAGTGTCCCAGTTTTGCTCTGAGAAGTTTCCATAAATGAGTGTCGGTTCTGCTGGGATCTGGTGTTAGACTTCAGGTACTTTGTGCCTGGACCATCAGAACTTTTTGGGTCCACATTAAAATCAAATTCTGTTTTTCCCTTTGTTTCCTTTGGACTGAGAAGATGTGGCATGTTATTATTGGCTAGATCCTTGTTGCCAGATCCAGGTGTGTTGCTTGGTTTTTTTGCATGCATTGGACTATGTGCAGGTCCAGGAAGGTTTCCATTTAAAAAGCTTTCATTTGCTGGAAGACCCTCTTCTCTCGGCCCGCCGACCCCTAGTGTCTGTATATCCTTGCTGTTTGATCTGTGGTGTGACTGCAAAGAACTTTTGCTGGCTTGATTTCTACATTAAAAAGCAGAAAGACGCATTAATACACCGGATTACATATTCACGTAGTAACTTCAACAAAAGTACACTCAATTCAGAAGGGAGTTGCCATTTAAAACCCACAAAATTTAGGTGCAGTAATATCAAATACTGCCAACTAGGCAACAGAAGCTCCACTAAAATAACAGATTTGCAAGCGTTAGTAACACTGTTCTTTCTTTCTGGTTATAACCTGATGCACAAATTCAGCTTTGGTTAATGGATTTTGCTGACAAAAAAAAAAGACATAAAATCCAATCATAAAAATTCCCACATATATTTACACATTTATGCATGTGAGTACTACATGTGCACCTCATTAATGTAAGCACTACATTACAAAAATTAGCTATATATCCACTGGAAAAAACCCTTAAATACACCTGGCATATCAAAGTGAAAGTAGAACAATAAAATACGTCAGCACTAGCAAAAAAATCTGATACAATCAGTGCTACAGGCCATCTACTGTATGTTTGATTTGTAGGAGAAAGGGAAGGGGGAAAAACATATTGTGCTGGTAAAGATATCCAGATGCAATAAGCCTGGGCGTAATGCAGCAGAGCAAACCCTGTAACACTAAACCACCAAATCCAGGTCTACACAAGAACCCAAGCTTTTGTGGACCTTGGCACTATCCCAGTTCTTGGCACACTAACTCATCCCCAAAGCTGCACCTGAAATGCCCTGCAACCAGACCGACTCGGTGATGTCCTTAACCTCTACTCTACTTTCCAGCTCTGCAAACACAGCCTGAATTTATCTGAGTAGGATTTATTATTTTCTGTAACTCTAATATATTACTGAAGGTTAAAGAGAGCTTGTTGTACCGATGACTTTGTACCTTAGTTGATCTTGTTGAGTATTATAAATGAATAATGATAGCCATTTTTATATTTCAGATCTTCGTCTTGCCCACTTTCACTGATCTAATTATGTATTCCATTATAATTTCTAGAAATTTATCAACTTTATTGCTAGTTTAAAATAATTTTTAGTTAAATGGAAGTATTTTTTTAAAAACATAGAAATGTAAGGAACTTAGTAATTTAAAATCAACCAGCTAGGCAAATGTGTGTATCAGACAAGAAGTTTCCCATCAACATAGGTTTTCCTTTCTGATGCCACATCTCTAATGGTCAAACTTCTATCCTTGATATCTACAGTGGCAGCTAAAACATCTTGGGGTCTACCTCTGAGAAAATACGGATTGTAATTATCATCATTCCAATATTAAGATCAAGAATAATTTTTTAATCCCACAAGAAGAGCTAAACAGAAACATGACTAGGATTAAAACCCACTATTATTCTGCATACTCCAGAGTGGGACCTTTAGGAAAGCTTTTGTCAGAGGAATAACATGAGGCTTTTTGCACTTAAGCCTTTTTAGCCCCTGGTAGACCTAGTCCATTGATGTATTAAAATCAAATGGCTTCTCCTGGGCCACGTGGTTCCAACGAAGGAGCAACTGAGCAAAACCGTCCTGCTTTAAGTTCAAGTACACTAGACTTGTTTCGTAACGGTAACTGCAGGCAAAATTCAGTTCATCCGCAATCTGGAGCACGATCAATGCACATAGTTTTCAAGACATTTAGCTGCTAAGTATCTGTATGAATGTTGAACTTTCAACTATTAAAACCTTGGACAGATTTGCACATGTACAGTAAATGACAGCATTCCAAACAAAAAAGCATTCCTTTGGAACCTCAGGCATCCTCCAAACCACAAAATTCCTACTCTTGTTTAAGAAAAAGTCTATCATTTTAAGATAGGTAAGCCACCTTATTTTGCCTTTGTCATATTCAGAAATGGCTTAAATGTTGTCTTTATTCTTTTTTTCAAGAAGCATTCAGCCTGATGCAGAAAGTTAGCAAAGATTTCAGCTTAAATAACTATAATATAACAAATGCTTACTTCCTTCAATCAGTAAATCAACATGGAAAAACACATACGTCTTAATGCGCCTGAACCGCCAAACAACAACTTTCCTTTTCTTGGAGATGATGTTGTTTATAAGCACAATAACAACTCACTCATTGGCAGAGCAAGTGCCAATGATGTTGGTGACATGACTACGTTTACCTGTTAGATAATGTGTTGCTGTCTACGTGGTAAGGTTTTCTCTTAGCTGACCGTGAAGGCGAGCTCCCACAGCGATCCAAGAGTCTTTGAGTTTGAAATGAAGGATGGTTCAAACATTGCTCTGTCAAGTATCTATCTGCTGGATCTAACTTCAGTAAGTTCTTGGAAAACAAATGCCAAAGTATAAATGTTAGTATTGGTATTTGCATCAGCAAAAAACATAGCAAAATAAAGAACATCATTGGGACAGTTTTTTAATCTCCAGAGTTTCTGCAATTAGATGCAAGTGTCAGAATAATTTCATATTTCAGTAAGTTACATACAAAAAAGCCCAAACACTTTCAAAAAAATATGTTCTCCTAAAGAGACTGAAGGCCTCAGACTTGTTGATTATGAAACATACATATGTTATATCTATATAATGAATATATATACACATACATATGATTATATTTGTGTGCTTAAAATATGTTTAAAATACAAAAATATCTGAAAATGTAAAAATGTTTTATGGGTACACCTCTACATGTTTAACATACGTATTTTAAACATATTTTTCAGTATATACTTTACAATGTTGTTTAGAATGAAAAATATTAAATTTATGAGTAATAAAACACTACTGAAACAGACTTTACAAACAAACAGAAGCAGCATATGGGACCATTCTTACATAAATAGCTTTTTAAAGTCAATATCTAAAAATATATATTTATATAAGACTTCTGGTTTTTAATTCTGAAGTTCAAATCCAACCCATATTTTTAAAGAATCATCTAAACTGTTTACAATGCTCAGAATAACGTTTGTCTTCTAATTCTGCTGTGATTCTGCATGAACACACTTTCTGACCTGTAGAAAATACTTAATCACTATATTAAAAACTAATAGGTTAGGTATTTTGATAAGTTTGAAAGGTTTCTTTCAGAAACAGGGCAATACTTATCTTGGAATAGCGGAACGCACATGACTGCCAGGAAGGAGAAAAGTTTGAATGGCTATTAAATAAAAAATTAGCTATTTTTTAAGGATTATATAGGTTGAATAGAGAATAACTCTGTATGTATGCATATGTGAATGTGTATATACACACAAAATGTGTATCTGTATATGCATTAATATAGCATTCAGTCACTTGACCACAAATTGGTTTTCCCTCCACAGGATCACTGCACTTCAAAATGGAAAATGCTCCAGAAACAAAGCAAGTAGCAAACGCCAGTTCTATGTAGTTTCGTCACACAGTATGCGTATCTTCCATTCTCAAGTGACAAACTGTAAACCAAATTATTAACTTTTTCTTTCCCCTTTTTCTCTGGTGCTCGTCACTACAGTGGCTCAAATGGCCCAAACACACATGAGAAGGTCACACGAGACTTCCACATTCCTCCTGAGAAGAGAAGATGTTCGGGGGCTTCCCTCAAGTGCATGTGCACTAACTTGCAGAGGTGGATCACAAGCAAAGAGAATTTAAAGTCCATATGAAATCACCAGGCTGTGAACCTGCATAGAACACCGAAAAGTAGTGGAACAGGGCTCATGGCTGATGCATGGTCACTGATGGATACAGCTGGCTTCAGAAGGAAGGGAGCGGGGAGGGAGAAGAGTGGCACTCCATATAAGCGAGCTCCTGGATGGTACCAAGTGCCAGCATGAAAGAGAAGGTCTCTGGGTCAGGATTAGAAAGGGAAGCAACATTTGTGATGTTATGGTGGGGGCTGCTACAAATCAAGACTGAAAAGCAAAGATAAAAAAGACACCTCTTTACAACAACAAGTAGAAGTCTCCTGATCACAGGTCCTCATCCTCACAGCAGACTTCAACTATCTAGACATCCAGCCCATGTAGATCATCCAGAAGATTTCTAGACTGCATTGGTGGTAATTTCCTAATGTAGCTGCTGGAGAGGCAAATCAGCCAAGGGATGGACTTCACTCTACGTAACCTGCTGCTCACCAACTGGTGAGAAATCTGATCAGAGAAAACGGTCTGAGCTGTAGCAACTATGAAATGATTACAGTTAGGATTCAAAGAAAGAGTGAGAAGATGAGCATTAAGGATAGGACCCAGAACTCCAGGGGAACAGGCTTCAGCTGCTATAGGGGATTACTGGGCAGAATCTCCTGAAAAACAGGCATCAAAGGAAAGGTGGCCAGGAGAACCACTTGATAGTTAAAGAAAATTTCTTGAGCATTCAGCAACAGAGCATCGCACAGAAGACCACAAAATTTTGAATAAGGCCAAGTTGGCTAAGCAGGGAGTTTCTTAATGAACAAAAACACAAAACAGGAGTATATAAGAAATAGAGTCAAGGACGGGATACAAAGGAGCACCATAAAAGCACTGTGTTAGCACAAGGGCCACTTTGGAATGCCAAAGTAAAAAGCAAGGGTAAAAAGAAGGGGTTCTACAAGTATTCCAGTAGTAAATGGAAGCTCAGAGAAAATGCATGTCTGCTGCTGAATGCAGGAGACAACTGAATGACAGATGATATGACAGACTGAAATACTCAATGTCTTTCTTGCCCAAGTCATCACATACGAAACCAGCTCCAAATTCCCAGATGCATACTGGCAAAACAGCAGGATTTGTGAAAGAGAGGGGACAAGAGAGGGGACAAGAGAGGGGACAAGAGAGGGGACAAGAGAGGGGACAAGAGAGGGGACAAGAGAGGGGACAAGAGAGGGGACAAGAGAGGGGACAAGAGAGGGGACAAGAGAGGGGACAGGGCGAAATGAGTGCTCCTTTATTAATCTAGGCCAGAAATGCTCTCTAAATAGAGATGCATCAGTAACTCACTACTTTAGCTGGCATAAGTTGAAGTGTGGGTTATTCTGTAATGTAGTGATCAGACCTGAGGTTCCTGGGAACGCAGATAATGAGGAACACAACAAGCATGGATGTGTGTCAGACTGTCCAGTGTCTGGAGAAGAGACAGGCATAGAGCAAAGTATGTGCAGCATTTGTAGCATGCAACTTAACCACAAGTCTCTTCTGTTCTCTTCTTGTAGTCTTGTGCTCATTCTTTAACAGCGTTCCAGCTCCCAAATAAGTAATGTAGGTCAAACAAAATATCCCCTCTACAGAATCCTTGACTTTTCTCACCTTGCAGGGAGAAATACGAAAAGTTGAAAAGAATTATTTGAAGTGGAATGGATTTGGAAACCTGTGGTTCAAGTGATTCATGTCAGAACTTTGTAACTTTTAAATCACACCAAAACGACCCCAAAGACATTGAAGACAACATAAAAATTAGGATAAAATTAAAATAAACCCTGTCCCAGCATATGTAACAATGGTCTGAAGAATGATCTTGAAATTGCCATCCTGTGATACATGTTACTACAGCTTGAGCTATAGGTAACTACGGTGCCAGAAAAAAGTTTATTTGAATTGTTAGATCCTACCTGGAGTACTGTGTTGGGAATCCCCAACTTAAGAAGGATATGGAACTGTTGGAAAGGGTCCAGAGAAGGGCTACAAAGATGATCAGAGGGGCTGGAGCACCTCTGCCACGAGGAGAGGATGAGAGAGTTGGGCTTGTTCAGACTGGAGAAGAGAAGGTTTCAGGGGACCTCATAGTGGCCTCCAGTACCTGAAGGGGCTACAGGAAAGCTGGGGAGGGACTTTTTACAGTGACAGGACGAGGGGGAATGGCTTTAAACTGGAAGAGGGGGAGATTTAGACTGGACATAAGGAAGAAATTCTTCACAATGAGGGTGGTGAGACACTGGCACAGGTTGCCCAGGAAAGCTGTGAATGCGCCCTCCCTGGAAGTGTTCAAGGAGTCTTGAGCAGCCTGGTCTGGTGCGAGGTGTCCCTGCCCATGGCACAGGGGGGTGGGCTTTAAGGTTCCCTGCCAACTCAAACCGTTCTATGATTCTATGATTTCATGAATTAGAAAATCTAGGAGAATGCATAATATCAAACCAAGAAATTATATGGAGTGAGGTAATTCATTTTGTGGACTCTGTGAAAACAAGATAAAAGCTGTGCTGACTCTCTTCATAAGGCAGGGAAATTAAATGAAAATTATTTGAACCGGCTGTGTTGAAGAAAAGAGTAGATCAAATTTGATAGATTTCTGCTGGCTACATCAGTACTACTAAAAGCAAGTAAACACCCAAGTACACCCCAAAACAGATGACCTCTCTATTCCCACAGAACTAGCATAGATGGGCTTGGGACCACACAATTAATTTAGAGTTGATTAGCCATATCCATATATCATATTTGTCCCAGATCACCTTCAGTTCTTAGGTGGTACTCCTGTGACAATAAACTTGATTTCTGACACAATGATTTTTTTTATTTCAGTTTACTGTGGACGAAGTAATGGCAGGGTTATAGTGCTCCTTATCATGGTGAAGTTTTTGTAGTACAATAAGAAGCACAACAATGTGTGTTCCTTACCCAGAAATACTGCACAAATGCAGAGCAAAACGTTTTACAGTGTTTGGCCATTTTAAGGGCAGCCAGCTTCTCCCGATCCCCTGTAAGAAACTATCTCAGGATCACATCCTAGTTTGGCCACGGGTAACTGGCTGACTTGCTCAAAAACAAGACTGAAGAGGAACTTATCACACACACTGTGTAGATGTGAGAAGCAGCAAGTTCATTAAGGGTTCAGGTAAAAAAAAAATTACTGTGCAACAACTTTGACAATTGTTCATATACTCATGCTTATTCAACAACAAATGAACAACAACTCTGGTTAGCTTAATATTCTGTGGATTTATTTAATTTATTACAGGTTGAGAGCTCCTACTCCAGTTCTGAGTGTATCTGAATGTATGTCAGTGTGAATGCACATTGCTGCAAATAACGGAGATTCTTTTTGTCTGGGCTATGTATTGTTTATCAATCAGTCAGATTTGATCAAGACTCTCCTGGCATTTGCAAGGGCTATTTTCCTGATTCCTAGGAAATATCAAGCTTTGCTACAAACAATGGTGATAACAAAATACCTCAGAAGGAAGTTCACAAGTACTTTTAAGATGTACTATATTAGGAAACAAAGATAAAAAGTCACTTATATCTTTCCCTACATAGTATAGACAGAAAATAAAATACAGTCTCCTACCTTCATAAGATCAAGCAATACCCCACTTAAAATTCCCAAGTATCTTCTCTCTAAAGACTGTGGATGATTGACTGCTGGAAACTGTAAAAATAATACAGCATAACTGTACTGTGAATGTAAACAAAGTACACATGAATACC
The DNA here is from genome assembly GCA_033558185.1 of Dromococcyx pavoninus. Classification (NCBI taxonomy): domain Eukaryota; kingdom Metazoa; phylum Chordata; class Aves; order Cuculiformes; family Neomorphidae; genus Dromococcyx; species Dromococcyx pavoninus. The sequence goes on along the minus strand of JAUMJL010000409.1, from coordinate 911,218 downwards.
ATCTTTCAAAAAACAGAAACTAGACAGTGAATTCAGTGGTTTATGAAACATTACAAAACATTGTAAGGAAAAAAATTACTGTTGTTATATGATTTGCATTTAGTCAACCAAATAAAGAATTTTGATTAGTAGGGCAGTCAAGGAGCCACTCTCAAATGAGAAATAATCAACTTTTAGATTTATAAATGCGTTTGTGGCATTACAACTGAGAAGAGGTGAGAGGTTTAACACAGATTTAGAAATAACATAAGTAATATATATTGAAAAAATATTAAAAATAGCTCTGAGAAAATTTCAGAGTGCAAATACAGCACGAATTAAATATAAAAAAATAAGAGAATTCCAAAATGTGAAAACATCAAAACCCGAAAGACTTAAGGTTCAGGATTACTCCTGAGGTCATGCTGCAGTAAGAACTGGCAACACACACCACACTGCTGGAGGGCATCTTTTGTCAACTGGAGTATGGACAAAATCTGATGAAAGCAGTACTCAAAACTAGCCCTTTTTAGAAAAAAACAGGACAGGCATACATGATTTGAAGAAATAAAAAACAAAGCACAGAACTGTTTTTTTTGTTTGCTTTGTAAACAAGGCAAGAGTCAAATAAAATGAAGACTGAATCTTTTCTTTGTATCAAATGAAAGAAGAGCTATGCAATAAGACCTGTAAAGTACAATGAGCTGAAAAGAAAGAGATAACAAAGATCTATTTGCAGACCGCAGAACCCGCTGAACTCACAGCAAGCAAACAAATAGATAAACTGATCTCAGTGAGGTAAATTCAAATTAAAAGCTAAAACGTATAAGCCAGCATTTTCAGAACTAGAAATCAATGCGGGATTTTTAACAGAGGTATAAAAAACTTCATGGATCAAACATGCTGAATTTAGAGAAAATTATGCATTTGAATACTAAAGATGCCTCTAGAAAAAAAACACAAAAACCCAAAACCAACAATCAGCCAGCCTATTCGCATTAATCACAGTTTATCCAAAACTGAGATCCACACACTTTGTTAGCAGTGCCCAGAGTTGTGGAACTTGTCTAATGCTATGTAAGTGTTTCAACTGCAAGCCTGCTTGATCCCATCAACAGCCTATGTATTTTTTAGAAAGTCCTCCTAAGCTAACACATGACAGCAAGAACACATGACAACAGGAAGCATGCAGTGTTCTTGTCTACTGGTACCTAAAAGCCATCACTACATGTCCAAATGGGCTCAAGTAATACATAAAATACATCCAGATAAAATATTGAGTTATAGTTAAAAATCACTGAAAATACAACAAAATAATAAAATTCAAGCCAGTGACTAAGACAGAAAACAACAACAAAAAAAAATCAAACATGAAGATAAATAAGCATTTTATGTGGAAGCTTGCTATAGTATGAAAACATATGAGAACTATATGTTTGGTCTAAAATGTCAGGAAGTCTTTAAGACTTTTATTCCTCTACTTTCACTTGTGCATTTTTCAGTTCTCATATCTAGGCATCATTAGTTAGTTGCATATACCTACATGTTCACCTTCCTCAGATTAAATACTAACTTCAAACCCATGCTTTAAAGAGCAACCCAGTACAAAAACTCATTTCCAAAAATGTGTTTTATTTGGAAGCAAAACGCATTGGATGTGCACGGCATGTGTGTGTTAGACCACTATGAATTGCTGCCCATTGTTTGTGCTGGCATTACTTTTCATAGATTACATTATGTAAGCTTTGGAGGAAAAAGAAAAAACATCAGTTTCAGTATTTGTTCCTAAACAGTCTCTGTATTTTTACTTTGCTTTCTTTTGAAGTGGTTCATTAATGATTGCGAAGTCTGCTATGTTGATCTCTGATAGTAACGTAGGTGAAGAACCAAGGCCTCATGCTTCTTCCACTTTTACATGAACCAAACTTCGAAATATTCTTGACTTCATATAGAATTACCATCACAAAGAAGATTTTACATCTTGAATGGATTGGGGTAACATGAAAATGTGCTGAAGCTATGCAAAGCAGTAATAAAAGATGGCTGTTCCTTAGAATTGTTACGATTCTCCAGCTTACTTTTGACTTTTTTGTAGGACAATATTTACAGCACTAATTTACCGCTCATGTTTTCCATAAAGACATGAGCCTATTGGTACTTTCTGATCCCATCTTACTTTATTTCCTTGGGCCTTTAAGGTATCATGGACATTTTTTTCCTCAAAAAGGACTTAAAAGAGATAACTAAACTCTAACTAAACCTCAGAAATAAGGAAAACTCTCTGTGTTCCTGTGTGTATGCATATATATGCATGGAGGAAATGAGCAGGAACAAAGTTTGCAAATGTGCATCTGTAAATGTGCACGTGGTGCTGGAGTGTTTGTATTAGATTTTTTTAAATCTTGTGCTACAATATGTTCGTGCTCACAGTTACAGTAACGTAGAAATTCACAAACCCTAAACATATGGATAAATAGTTCCACATCATGGACCAGCTTCTGTACTTCTAAAGTTGTCTTATAGCACAGAATAATTTTTTTCCTGTGAACGAACTAACGAATATCACATTCCAAACCAATATTTTTTGTAGTATTTTTTATGTTTAGGCCATTATTTAGACTTTTACTTCAGTATTCAAACACTAGTCTCTATTAGAAGGCACACGTCACTGCTGTCATCACTAGCATCCTGACTTTACAGATGGGGCTAAGAAGGCAGCAACATGTCTGAGGCCAAGTAATAAACCATTGATCCAGGATGAGAACAGAGTCATAATTCTCAACCTTGTGCTAATCACATTAGGTCCACACTGTCTTCTTGAATTACTGTATTTTAAAGCTACAAAACAAAGATAGTTCATTCTCATCCTAAGACATTACAGAGCATTTATCCAAATAAGATTACACTGCACCACTAGACCGCTGTAAAATAATGTTGAAGAGGCACTATTTTGCTTACAACTTCCTTCATAAAGGGTGATAATTTTTTTAAACACAAAATCAACAGAAAGATCAAACACAAATAGGACCTTGCAAGAAATCCTTGTCTAATCATTTTTTTAAAATCTCCACTGACAGTATCTACAAACTTCAACAAAACCCCTTAGAAATTAGTATTTTTGTAGATAAAATAATTATCCTAATACCTTAAGCCAATTGTTTAATTTTTCGTCAACTTCAGCTGAATGCATTTTATGGCAACTTCTAACATATTTTAACGCAACTAAACTCCTCTTTCCCTTTCCCATTCTCTAAGTCTACTCTTTTACAGAGTAAAATTCAAACTTCGAGTCTTTAGCACAAATCAGGTATCCTAAAACCTTTGTATGTGTTTTTATAGGAGTTTACACTAATGATTTCAAACCATTTATCAAGATCACAAATTCACCTAAGCAACATTTATTAATTTAAAAAAAAAAAAGACAACCAAAATTCAACTCCAAGGAAACATGAATACAACCACTGACCAGGTATTGTTTAAGATAACACAGCAATTACTTATATATGACTTCTAGGATCTTGCCATATGGCACATCCTGACCTGAGCAGCTTCTCCACACTGGTGAGTCTCAGTCATTATTTGAAATGGGCAAACCCCTGCTGTCAGGAGGAAGAGCTTTTTTACTCAGGTGACTTACATCAGCTCCCCAGGAATATAAGTGAAAAGGTGAAGAGCATCTATGGCTCAGATATTTCCAACAGAGTAGCCTGAAGACAGCATGCAGGAGTTCTCCACACCCTGAACTAACAGAGCTACACTACTGAACTTCATAGTGCAAACGTGGCAGAGCAACGATAAGCTGGGTATAAATGTTAACTTGTGTGCCAAAAAAGTCAAAGAAATGAAAGAACATATTTAATCAACTTTTAACAGTAAAACCTCCATATATATAAAACTCAGTAGAGGTGTAATCAGAACTTTACTTGGAATTATGAATGCCTTGTAATCTAAATATCCTATACTTACACAGGAACACATGCAAGAGATAACACACTATGTAAATGAACTTTCACACCAAAAATGACAATCCTACAAATACTGTGTCAGTAAATTAAAAAAAGAGGAAAAGAACAAAGCTTTCTCTTACCCGCAAGCCATGGAAGCGTGGATTGCTATAGAAGAGCTTCATCTGCTCGGCAGGCAGTGGGCCTAGCACCTTCTGAATGGTAAAGAGCTGGTCAATCTCGCTCTCGCCAGGAAACAAGGGCTGCCCATCACTCAGCTCTCCCAGGATACAGCCTACAGACCACATATCCACAGCCTTCCCATAAGGGGCTCTGCAAAGCGAATGTACAATGTTTTTTACCCACTGACACTTCTTACTGAGTTGTTTCAATTTATTGGCCATACTTTCTATGTCCCAATTCACAGAAAACCAAACTTTGATATTACAGAAACTACTTCAAATACCAAGGTCTCTGTTTCTGCCCTGGATTGCCCGATGATTGCTACCTGAAAAGGCAGGACAGGAATTCTTAAGTACCCCCAAAGTTCTGGTTATGTTTGTGAAAAATCTTACATGAGATGAAGCTTCTAAGTCAAACCAGCACTAACTTCCCTTTTCTCTAGGGGTTAATGTCTGTGCTCTATTGCTGCATTATGTTTCTTTTCCAATGCCCTTATTAGCAGGATAGGCATACTGGGTATCGCCACTAGGAGAACAGAAATGATAAGAAATCTTTGTTTCAGCATTCATACAGGGAAATTTTAATTCGAGAGAAAACAGAATGCCCCTGAAAACTATTCCTCAAAAAACACAGGTGAGGAAACAAAAAAAGCATCATAAAATAAGAAATTCTTGTTTTGGAGCAAAGCCACAGGTCAGACTTTGGAGAGAAATTCTGATGGATGGTCTCTGTGTGCACAAGCAATGTTGTGTGGTGGGGAGGATGCACTTGGTATTTTAAACTGCTAATGATGAAAGAAGCTAGGTCAACAATGAAAAGGTGTAGGGAATTCATCAGAAACACTAAATGGTGTGAGTTTTACATCGTCAAGGTCTATACCAGCTTTTCTTGAGACTACATACAGGGGTAATTAATGGAAAAGAGGTAATATGGATACTGAAGTCAGGAGAGATTATGGACTTGAGGGTAGTTTGTGAGGCACATAGGACATAAAATTGGAATGTAGAGAACGAAAGTTTGTATTAAAATAAGAGAGTGGTAGATTACTACAATATTCAATCTAAAGGCATGAACACTGAAAAACAGTCCTTTTGGACAGTTTCTGATTTTCACTCTAAGGTTCTGTTCCTCAGCAAGCTTGTTTAGCTGCCTACCTCAATTGTGTAATAGCTAACACATTACATGCTTTTGGCTCTTCATTGTTCCTGTGCAGACTGAGGCAATGCTTTTTGTGTACACTCGAGCTCCTGCTTGTTGAATTAGTAAAAACTTTTGGGAAACATCCAACTTATTCTAAGAACCTCTTTTGGATGTTTAGGTGTTGAGCAGAACGACCGGAGAATTCTTCTCATGTCAAAGAAAAAGCATAAAAAGAACAAAAACTGGAATAAAGACTGAACTGAAACCATATTTCACTGAGTCTCTTATTTTTGAAAATTCTAATTCAGTAACTCAACCTCCATTTGAAGAGATTTTTAAGTTACAGCTGGCTTGCCTGTTTCTGGAAAAACACAGCACCAGGAGTTGCAGGTGACAAATCCCATAATAAACCTATTCCCTTTGCTCCTTCCTTACACTGATTATTAAAGATGTTTAGAGAGAGAACACCCTCAGACTAAATGCAAAAAGGATCTGACTTCTCCCTGTTGATTACTCATAATTTGATAACTGCACTATGCAGAGGGCACTTGGCCAGGGAATTGGTAACCCTTGTGATGATTTAATTAGGTGAAGGTGAGAAAGCATTTCTAGCTGGACAACAGCCCGAGTGAAACCACAGGTCCACTGAGATGCCTAGTGCACCAGCCTACAGTAGCTAGGAAACCTGAAGTAGGACACCAGAATTAGAAGAACTGTTTGCCCTTCAGAATCTGCCAGAGGACACTGCAGTCCTTTCACAAACAATCGTCACAAAATCAAAGTCTGCCCCATTGGAACAGACTGCTGACAAGGAACCATTGGTGGCAAAGAGCATGCTGAAACTCCTGAAGTACTGCAACTACTACAATGGCTCTGTGGGTTCATAATTCCCTTACTACTCTCACATAGGGGCTACTTGTGGATTTGCTGAGACTCAACCTTTGTACTTTCTGTGATGCTGTTAGTCCTACCCAGCCACCCATCAGATCAGGTATGAGTGCCAAGGAAGGACTAGTTTTTCTCCATGCTGCAAAAGGCAACAGAGACAAGAATAGACTTCAAAACCACACACGTGCTCTTCAGATTTTCAGCGCTTGTACTGGAAAACTGAGGCTCTGAAAGCAAAACAGTTTGTGAGAATGCAAGTAAAGAACCTACCTTTTTATTGTGACAGAAACAAAAAGTGCATCTTCCAAAATGTGGAATGTGGAAAAGGTTGCTATAGGCTGGGGTCTAGGGCCTTGGAGAACAAGCTGTGATACAACTGTGGAATGGGCTAAAATTCCTTTGAGGCAGGGGCCAATATTTTTCCTTCCTCACAAGAACAAAGGAAGCTGAATCACAGTTTAAGACGTTTCTAGTATTTACTCTGTAGTCAAACAGAAACAGATCAGTAAATACCCATTTCTTAAGGCAGTGGCACGGTAAACTACAACTTTTTGGGTTGAAAAGACATGCTCAAGACTCCTACTCTGCAGACTGTCAGGATCAGTTTTGCCAGATCACAAGAATCAAAAAATGCAGGAGTGATGTAGCTGGATAAATGAAATAACTCCTATACGACAGAGGGACCACAAACCAGAAGTACTGTAATCTGTTCCTGCACAAATTCGATTCTCTAAAATATGTTTTCATCTAGTAATTTTGTGTGCCTTAAAATCTACTGGATTTTAGCAGTATTTTGTCACCGGGTACAGAGTACTCCATGAACAGTTACCCCAGGCTCTCCAGTGTGAGTAGATTTTGGATGTTCTGTGAATAATTAGGCAGTGATTTCTTTCCTTTCCTGAAATTTAAATCTTGAACTTTATTGTATAACAAAAACCTCTCTAGGACACGTTTTAAAAATTGAAAAAAGTGTATTTGGTAAAATGTATATATTTAATAAATATTAGATGCTTATAAAGATCTGGTAAATGCAGGGGAAGGAAGAACAGGCAAGATGAACGTCTGGGAAACAGAACAGGATTGCCAAGAAACAGACATCATTTTGTGCCAGAAAAACTTGGCATTGAAAACACACACCAGCAAAGTTGAATGCATTAAATACACATACACTCACCCCTTTTCTCTACAAGCTAATCAAAGAAATTTAGTCAATTACAAACAGATGTGATTTCTGCTTTGGTAACAAAATTCCTTTGGTAACAAAACAATTTTGAAAACTACAGGTCAGATTAATACTACGTCTGTCAAGCCTTTCATGTCTTTCCTCCTAAATCCTCATTACTAATATAGGGAAAGAGTAAAACGTTGTCTAACTAAAAGGGGCACAACTGATGCTTTCTTTCCTGGTCTTTTCTTATACTTATCTATAGATATACAGACGTGCACTTCGCTGGGAAGCTTAATAATATCTGTCTTCTCCAAAATATGAAGACCTGGTATTTGAGGGTTTTAATGGCAACTTTACCATTCTGCATATAACAACACAAATGTCCACCAATCTGATTAAGATCAGCACAGTTCTGGAATACTGGGAGGACCTGATTGACAGAATAATTATTACCTAGCACTTTACCTATTCAAGAAAAATCTAGTCCAGTGTTAATCAAAGCCTCCAACAAAGACATGTTTCTCAGCAGCATAAAACCTTTTGCTTAAAGAATTTTACATGGGACCAGTACTTTTTTCATGCATCCTGTGGCCAACAATTACTTATTTCTAGAACATTTGTATATAAATACATATATACTATACATACAGGAATTGTATGCTATAAAAATGATCATGTACTTTAGAATAATGCACTGTTAAACTTGATAGTAATGGGAAGATCACATATAGCAGATCTCCAGTTATTTTTGTCTCTTCCTTTGCTCCTTTGGGTCTTATGATTTTTTCCACACAGTATCTGAAAATCTGCTTCACCTTGCAAGTCATAGTAAAACACTCATTTTACAGATTAAGAATAGAGTAAAATTAAGTTGCCTGGCTGAGGCTACTACTATCAGGCTGTAACTACTACTATCAGAGGCAATGCAACACCAACTGTTCGATGTTTTGTTAAAATGATTCATATAGTCTCCCTCAATAAATTTTTCCTAACTAGTAAAAAGCTAACACCATCCTTCTAAGGCACTTCAGCAGTGCTGGTAAAGGGTAACTAGGAAGGAAAACCAAATTATAGTTTTGACCCAAAGGATGAAGAGAATTAAGAGTGTAGTGTGGCGAAAGCTGCAACGCCATTGATATGTGATGTCCACAAGGCTGACGGAACATTTCAGGCTACAGGACTACCATGGAAACCTCTTCCGAAGGGAACAGTGAGGCAGGAATCTGAAGTACATCTGCTATAATAATATTATATATATAATTAATATTTTAATCAGTTAAACACTACTCAGCTCAAGACAGATGAACATGTCAATGATTCACGCCGACTTACTGGAAACGAAAAAAAATTAATTAAAAGCTGTAAGCCTCTTCCTTTTAAATCAACCACAGCTCTCCATAGCTAAATCTTACAAAAGGTGCTTGAAAAAATGTAAAGTATCTGTCAAGACTGATCATGGCAGTTCTACAAACTGTACTTACCCAAGCAAGAGTTCAGGTGAGCGGTACCATCTGGTAGCCACATATTCTGTATAGTTAGCATTGCTTCCTTCAGAGAGATTACGAGCAAAGCCTGTCAAAGGAACAGTGTGAAAGATTATATCCTATTTTAAATACAATATGCATATCACCGCTGATTTTGGCAGTAAGAGGACACGTCTGTTTAAATAGAAGCAAATTGTTTATAACCCCTAACGCAGAATGCCTCCAACAATTGTTTTTCTATTGAAATGCAAGCTTTTATTGGTATGACCATGAAAGTCAGCATGTCTGCTTCAATGTCTACTTTACTTGTATGCTCTCCTCAGAAGTCTATGGAGTTTTTCTAATACTTTTGGTGCTTTGCCATAATCAAAACATATTGGTAAAAGTTACCTGCCATGCAAGGTATTGAACTATTGCCACTAAATTTCACTGAGATACTGTTTGCAGAAGATTCATAACACTAGAAATGTATCACATGTACAGGGAGTAGAATCTTCTACTCATTGATCCGAACTACTACAGTCTCACTGCATTCAGTTTTTGAAACTGGTCAGGAAACTACGTATTATTCTCATCTAAGAATACTCTCTTTCTGGAAGGGAGGAACATGGTCATTTCCCCAGAACTACAAAAGGCAGATGACTACCAAAAATCAGCAAAACTGCTTTGTATCTACATTTGGCTCACTCCGTATGTGGCAGCTTCCCAATTCCTTTAGCATCACATTCATAGCAAGGCTTGTAATAAATTAGGATGACAAACCAAGTCCTTCACATCATTTTGTTTAGAACAAAAAAAAAATCCCTGTATAATTATTTGCAAATGTGTCAAAACTTAACTTCTATCCTATGCCATAACAATTAAGACCACTGACTGCAAGAAGAGTGCATACACTGGAAAACTTAGATATAGGAATAATTTGTATTTTTGTTTTCATTCTCCTCCATTTATAAGAAGTCAGCTGACAACCACAGTAATGATGTTATGGGATTCTTTGTGTAGAAGTACTCTAGGGCAGATGCTGGCCCTGTTTTCAGAAAAGTATCAAATGTCTTACTGTTTTCAAACAAATAATCAATAATAAGGTGATACTGAGGACTGACAGATCTCAGCAGTAAGTCTCCAGATGTGTAGACTCCCTCCTAGAGCTCAAACCAAGACAATTTTCTGGAACTGTAGTGCAGAAGCAACGTTTTAAAAATGCTTTCTTACTGAGATGTGGCATTAAAACTTGCTCAAATGCTCATTTCATTGAAATCACTATAAGTCTTTCCAGTATCGTATGAATGATGAAGAAAGAATAAAAAATTCCAAAGTGTTGCAGAGGTAAAAGGCATAAGTTCACTTTCAGAATCACTAAGTGCTACTTAAATGCAACAGTAATTTTTCTTTATATCTGAATTCTTACACAGAAGCTGCCAAAATTGCTTCTCCTCCATGACTATGCCTGCAAGATTGTGATTCTTATATTTTTTTCAGTATTCTGAAAATGTATCTCATTTGGCAGCTTAGTGTGAAGGAGCCCAGCCTCACTGGCCCCTGTGGAACACTAATTTAAGTCACGTTGAAGTCAAGGTTTGGACGTAGATTTTTATTTTTAAACTAGTGATTTGTGAAAACAATGATAAATTTGTTACTGACATAGGTTACAGCTGTTACTTTTTGCAATATACCTCTGCCTTCAAGAGTTCATAAACCAGAAGGCATGTATGATGAGGAACAGACATTTCAAAGTTGTCCCAAAATAACAATTCTGATCTGTTCCCATAAAGTCTAATGAACATTACTGATGCTGCTGGAAAAAAGCTGGAAATGAATTTTTTATTACACGTTACATTGGGTTTGTGTAAAATTATGTAAAAAACATTCCTGTATTTAGAACTGCTTAGGCAGCCCTGTTTCTGTTTCAAATTTCATGATTCATCTGATTAATTTTGTAGGTGAAAAATTCAATCATGTGTTTGAAAAGAGGTAAGATAACTAGGAGCTACACTGAAGAAACGGGACAGTGGGAAGTCCCAAACTGGAGGTGTGGGGAAGGCATCACATGATACAAATAAACACATGTGCTAATGTAAGGTACAACCCTGGCAGCCCATGTGCACCAGAAGAATCAACAAGTCAAGGATGCACTCTCCTCCCTCCAGGGCAGTCTGCTGGAAGATGGTAACAATCAGCAGCTACTACGTCCAGGGATCATCAGCAGCTAAAGTAGTCTGAAAAAAGGATCAGCCCCCAATTTTACAAACTAGGTGTTAAACACATTTGAAGTAGCAAGACAGAAAGGAAAATTATCATAACGGGCTTCAGTGTCATCCTCACATTGTTGGGTGATGCAAGAAACCATTTTATGGATTCACTACTGCTCTGACTATGACATCATGCTGAAAGATGAGGGATAACTAATAATTCAAGAAAGCATAACAGTTATCTAAGGGCACAATTAATTATTTTTTGTCATGGTGGAGTTAGCTTATTGCTGCTTCCTCCAAATTGCTCTGAGGTATTGGGAATTAATTTTATACAAAAATAAGAGAAGGTAACTAGGGAGAAGATTAGACTAAACTCTAAACAGTGAGAAAGAATAGACTATAAGGTGAAGACAGAAGGCAGTTTGGGTGAGAAAAACTGTGAAAGCAATGGAGTCTGCAAACACACCATGATGCAAGGAGGGAGAACAAGCAAAATAAAGAGCTCTTAAGAAAGGACAGTAAACAACTCAGAAGAGTGTAAGAGAGATGTCAAGGAAAAAGGTGTAAGGAAAAATAGAATATTGTTGGTTCCTTATAGAGAAATAAGGCAAATTTAAGTTTGACATAAAGCAAAGCGTTCTATCATTAATGACAATCAAGTGCTTAAATAGGTGCCTAGGAACTCTAGGGAATCTCCATTATTGAGAAATTTAAGAACAAGCTAAGCAAACACCTGTCAAGAATGACACAGACATGCTTATTTCTTTATTTGAGTAGGTGGAAGAACTAGAGAATTTCTTGAGGTCTTTTCCAGTCCTGTGTTGCACGATTTCTATGCTTATGCATCTACAGAGATTAAAAGATTGCTAAAACAAGTAATTTTGAAGCCCTGGTGTTGAAACAGCAAACACACTAAGCAGAAAGCCTAACTATTTCCAACAGTTAGATGCATCTGCTGTAACTGGCATTTTGTACTGTTCTCTTTTTCCACTTCTATTGGCAGAAATGACACCCACGCAACATGTGTCCAGGCAAGCATCACACTCAATCTCATTTTTATCTAGCACGATATGTACAGAACACATGGCACAAGGATTATGAAGATCTACCTTATTAAAAATTTATCAACTTTTCAGTTCAAACAGTTTTGTCCACTGGGCTATTCAGAAACAACCAATTACTTCAATATCTGCCTTGGGATGGATACATAGACCTTTTCTTTGCATTTGTTACCACATGAGGAATGTGGCACTGTATGTGACAAGTACTTGAATTCCAAAACATGAATTAAGTTAGGTAAGCAGACAGCATCCATTAAATCACATTAAAAGGCAAATATTTATAACCTAACCTGTACATGTTCAGGAAACGCTTGCGGCTAACACCATTCTGACAGACATTTTACAGCAACAGCTTAAAGTACTAGCAAAAACATCAATTAGCAATAAGGCTAAAAATTAAAATTGATCCCAAATGATATGAGTCGCTTGGAATTTTAAATTCAACTAAATCTGAAACGTTGATCAAAATTCAAACTAATCCACACAAACACCAAGAACACTGGAAATTCCCATAACATAGTTTGCCTTTCTCAAGCTTGGGCCAAGCACTGTATGTACATTGTGATTGTATATCTTTTCCAACAGCAAAACCAGAAGATAACTACAGTGTATGGCTTGGTCAAGCCAACAGGCCAGAACATCATGGCTGACAGAATTCACATTGCCTATATCTAGAGAGAAAACTGTCATCCAATATGTGATTGTATCATTTGCCTAGCTTTTTAATTTTCCTGTAACAACACTGCACAGAGGATACTGGCACAAGCTCTCACAAAGTTTTGTCAGCTGATGGCATACGCCAGTTGCAAAGGTGAATGTTATTTTCAGGGGGGATATATTCCGCACCTCCTCCTCAAAAAAGGAAGGGACAGCGATGGCCAGGGAAGACCCTCCATGGTTTCAATACAGGATGGGGGATGACGTGACTGAGAGCAGCCCTGTGGAGAAGGACTTAGGGGTGCTGATTGATGAGAAGCTCTACATGAGTCAGCAATGTGCGCTCACAGCCCAGGCAGCCAACTGTGTCCTGGGCTGCATCAAAAGAAGAGTAACGAGCAGGGGGAGGGAGGTGATTCTCCTCCTCCACTCCACTCTTGCGAGACCCCACCTGGAATACCGTGTCCAGTTCTGGAATCCTCAACTTAAGAAGGATATGGAACTATTGAATTGGGTCCAGAGAAGGGCTACAAAGATGATCAGAGGGCTGGAGTACCTCTGCTATGAGGACTGGCTGAGAGAGTTGGACTTGTTCAGACTGGAGAAGAGAAGCCTCTGGGAAGACCTCATAGCAGCCTTCCAGTACCTGAAGGGGCTACAGGAAAGCTGGGGACTTTTTAAAAGGGTAAGCAGCGATGAGGGGGGGTGGCTTTAAATCGGAAGGGGGAAGATTCAGATTGGACATTCTGAAGAAATTCATCATGATCAGGGAGGTGAGGCACTGGCACAGGTTGCCCATGGAAGCTGTGGATGCCCCCTCCCTGGGGGTGTTCAAGGCCAGGTTGGACGGCATCTTGAGCAGCCTGGTCTGGTGGGAGGTGTCCATGCCGATGGCAGGGGGCTTGGAACTGGATGGGCTTTTAAGGTCACTTCCAACCCAAACCATTCCATGATCCTATGATTATGGGGTAGGAGGTAGGAGTGAACGGTTCCCACCAGGACCCATTCCCACTCCTATTGGCTGTTCCTGTTTGTGATTCTGATAGCCCCAACTGGAGCACACAGTAGTCAGGAGCAGGTGCTGCCTCCTCACTGGGTGCTAAGCTTTGTGCAAGGCAGCAAATGGGTCCTCTAACCAGGCTGAGCTGGTGCAGGGCGTGAAGGGCTGCAGAGGGAGCAAGGCCCTGAGAATAACTGTGGGGGGAAGAGAAGGGTCCTGCCCCATCAGCTCTTGGCAACACCACCAGGGCAGAGAGGGCCCAGAGCTGCCAGAGGAGAGTGGCCACAGCAGTGCAGACAGGAGGCCTGTGGCTATCAAACCAGCTAAGGCGCGCAGGGCACCACCCTGGTGATCTGTCAGAGCTGTGCAGCTTCTTGCACTGCAGAATAAATTGCCCTCAATTGAAAGAACTCATATGGACCAAATCTTCTAAGGTTTCTCCTAGAACAGTTATTGTTTCTGAATGCTTAAGCAAAAATGCCTTGAGGATTAGAAGAAATAAGCAGCACTGCAAATGACAAATGCCTTGTTTTGTGTTCCTAAAAAATGACTTCAATTCATTTTTTAACAGTTCTTTTCATTCAAAATTGCAGAGGTTTGAAATGACAGCTTTCAAACCGTTCTCACTGAAAAGTGCCCTTGGGTAGCACTATGGAATTGTTTTTTATTTACCAAGCCAAACTGTAAGCTTTTTAGAGGGAACAAAATTTTATTCTGTGTTTACATAGCAGTCAGACTAAAAATACAAATTTTTGGAACAGCACATACTCTGCCCTGTTGTCTGCTGGAGATAACTCCCACAGGCAAAGTTCACCTTGTGCTTAGATGCTGATTGTTCAAAACCTTAAAGCAGATATTAAACAGGTATAGATAAATCAGGAAACATCAAAATTAACATTATACACACAATTCTGACTCTATCCTCCAGCCACTCAGCCATTAACGATAGGTGAACATGCGATTCCTTGATTAACGCAACAATAACACTGACCTATAAATACACATATAACAGTCCGTGAAAGCCAGTGGTTTAAAAAGTATAGAAAAAGTATCTTTAGTAAAAAAGTGTCTTTAGTAAAGAAGACCAATCTTTTCATTTAATAGGCTGGCCAGATAAACCTGCAGTTTTGCAAGCCTTCTAATCAGTTTATAATCTGCACTGTTCTCAGCTATGTGCCAATAACACTGCTAGTAAAAACCTCCTCAAAAAGGAAGAGACAAATGTAGCAATTCTATTGACATGTTAATAAAATTATTTAACATATATGCAAATTACAACCCAGAGATCTTTCAAATTAAAGTATTAGCCACAAACCTGAAGAAGCAATCAATTCTGACCACTAAAAGTGTTTTAAACTCTGTCAAGAATAAGGCAAATCTCCACTGCAAGACATTTGTTAAAAAGGTAAGAAGGAGATAGTTATCTGTTTCACTTACCAAAGTCACACAACTTCAGAACATCATTGTGGCTTATTAAGAGATTCTCTGGCTTGATATCTGCAATATCAGAGTGAGACAGGGAAAAAATGCTGTTAATCCCTCTTTTTAATTTTGAACTTTGTCAACAAATATTATTTCATTATAACATATTTAGAGATATTCATGCAATCATAAATGAAGCATTACAAGAACAAGTGCTGAAACAGCTTCCAGCAATTGAGTTTGTGAACATGCAGAATTAATTTTCTGCCTTTTGAAGTATTTTAAAGTGTTTCCCAACAAAATATGGGAAGATAAAAGGTGCTTACAGATATTCCTGGGCAGCAAACCAATTTGCAGAATACTGCACACAGCAAAATTATACAAAGAACTGACACTTAATTACCCAGTTAACCAATCAAATGTTGAGTGTGTTGTGCTCAATATTTTCAGTTATTATGATCTTTAGCATCTCTTTGTCAATTTTTTGAAATAATACGTTGTCTAGTTTTAGGCCTGTTTTTTTCATTCCCATACGGATATTGTGGTATCTATATATGGTATATTTTTCAAACAATATTGACAAAACATTTTCAGACTCTTGCTTATGTGTGATCCGTTTCAAATTCAAGTAGTATATTGTATGAGAATTTTAATTTATTGGAAAAATTAATTTGAAATGTTACTCTTGCAAAGCCACAAAGAAAAATACAATTTTATTAAATCAGGATAAAATACATAAGACTATATAGAGTCACACATCAAGATAGGTACTGTAAGTGCTTGACTTTAGAGGAGAAAGTAAACATACAGATCTAAATACATGGAAGTTGGAAGGAACTGCCTTAAGAAGTAAAACACATAGGACCAAGTTATAAGGTCTGAGTTATTTTTCCTCTAGTATTCTGTTCTCAGATTCAAAAGTGAAATGATTGAGTGCCATGAAATGTTTAAAAAAATTCATTTCCCTTTGGCAACTACTGCACTGAGGTTTCACTTTGCTGTGTATATGATACAATCTTTATTCATACCTCAAATACAGTGGACAGCAAGCTTTCTATGTGCCCTTACTTTTGAAACGATCTCAAGTCATGCAGCAGACTTAAGACCAGACAAATTTACAGATTTTTTTTTCTTGTTGATACAGAATCACAGAATCGTTTAGGTTGGAAAAGAACGTTAAGATCAAGTCCAACCTTTAACCTCACACTGCCAAGCCACCATCAAACTATGTCCCTAAGCACCACATCTACATCTCTTTTAAAAACCTCTAGGGATGATGACTCAACTTCCCTGGGCAGCCTGTTCCAATGCTTCACAAACCCTTCCGTGAAGAAATTTTTCCTAATATCCAATCTGAACCTCCCCTGGTGCAACTTGAGACCATTTCCTCTCATCCTATCACTCTTTACTTGGTAGAAGAGACCAACACCCACCTCGCTACAGCCTTCTTTCAGGTAGTTGTAGAGAGTGATAAGATCTCCCTCGGCCTCCTTTTATTTCCAGGCTAAACAACCCCAGTTCCCTCAGCCACCTCTTATAAGACTTGTGCTCCAGAGCCTTCATCACCTTCCTTGCTCTTCTTTGGACACAATACAAAGCAATTGCTTATATTTACGTTAAACGCAAATTGCTTCAAGTTGTAACATCCTTCCCTTTAAAAAGCAAAATCCTACCTAAGGCTTATTTCCATGTAGAAAACTACACGCTTACCTCTATGAACAATATCATTCTTATGGCACCAATGAATTGCTTTAATTAGCTGGTAGATATAGCTCTTCACTTTTTCTGGTGGAACTCCATTTGGCATTTCTTCCAGCAATTCAAGCATATTCTAAATGTTTAGAAGACACATTATTTAAAAGAGTTACACTGTAGTTTCTAGAAGATAACGTGCTTTCAGCATTCTGACACAACATACTTAGGCCAGTGAGCCTGGCTATGCAAAATCAGTAGTTTAACATTCATAGAGTGTATTTTAATCATAAGCATACTACTAGGTTGAAGCACCTGAAGATAGTAATACTTAAAGGTGAACCACAAACATATCACAAGGCCTTAAGAATCTGTCATCAAACCACTTATCTTAATTATCCTAAAACTTAAAAAGTAATGTAGTTACAAAAAGTTGCTTAAACAGAAACACCAGGTTAGTGTAGCTACATGAAAAGTTTAGTAGAGCACAGAATTTCATAAATATCTGACTGTATTTTATCATACTGTTTTCTTTGTTATTAAGATAGTTTTGCTGCTTGGACATAACAGGGCCATGATTAATCATAAACCACGTCTATATGTGAAAAGCTATAGTTAAAGCAACACAAGTCTGTTAGTGCATATGAAGTAACAGACATAAAACTGCATCACAGAAGCATAAATAGTAACCCAAGGAGTGTCCTATAGCTTTATATCAGCTACGTTGATCTTGGCCATATTAACTGTTTTATGGAGATAGCTAGGGTAAAAATAAAACGATTGTTTAAACTTGTAAATTTCTTCTTTGAAAAATGACTTTTAGATTTCCATTATGTTAGCAAATGTCTCCAATTTTCCATAATTAGAAGTACAATGGCATTTGTTCTCTTAATCCTTAATGCACAATGGGCAGCAGCCCACGTGAAGAGATAGAAATCTTATTTACTGAATTCTGAAACGTAAATAGGTATTTTGGCTATATTGCCTTGCACAACTCATTTAAGTACAGATTTGAGCATTTGTACAGATTTTAATTTAAAATAAGTTCACCTTGTCTTTGACAAATGTCTTTTTTGAGGTTTCTCTTGTAAGATACTTCGAAGAACACATATACAAGACAAACCAAATGGAGACTTAGAAACGTTTTCAAATATTATCAAAGTTTTGCAAACGTGCATAAATACCGGAACTTAGTTCCTTGAGTGTGAGTTTCCTTACAAATATGCTTCAGGTCTGAGAAAAGGAATTTACTGATAAGAAACCATATTGATTTTAGTTATACTCTTCCTCCACATAGAAACCAGAAGCCTGTGCATCTGGATTAGTAAGTCAAGAAGTTAGTGTTACAAATACAAACCAAAATAGTAGCACCAACACAGTGAGACATAATCCTAGATGAAGACATTAACTAAAGGGATGATGAATAAAGGAGATCAGACTAAATGTGAATTTAAGTAATCTGGATTTGAGTATTGCAGTGCTAAGACTGCCTAAAGGCAACAAGGGGCTCTTTACCAGTTAAAACAGAAATTAGCTTACTACACCACTTTTTATTTAATTCCTTCTACCCTTCCCTCATACAGAAATCAACCTCGTCTTCAAAAAAATTACTGTGGAAACTATTTGACATATTCGAAAATGAGAAACATTCACGGACTGCGACGTTTAACTGAAAATAAGTGACCATTAACATAAAAATGACATTAGGCACAAACTATAAATGATGTCAACCTTCAGCATTGTATTATTTTACTCTAATAAAATAATGTTAGATTTTGCAATATTTTTTACCAATATTAACAATTTCTGAAGTATACTCAATTAAATATCTTTTACTTAGACTGCTCTTTTAAATCACTGCCATAGTGAGTTTATTAAGTCAACTTCAATACAAAATTAAATTTATGTTCTAAGTTGGTGTGTGATCAAACACATTCCATGGGTCTGGAAAAACTACAAGGAACATGAGTGGAACAAGTCAAGCTGTGGCTGTTAAATTGAAGTAATGTCTACAACATTAGAAGTCGCTGGTCTGCCAAAACTGATTTCTGCCAAACTGAGGGCTAATACAGGTCACCTCACATTAGGCAATAAAGTTAAACAACGTAATAAAGTGTAACATGAGGTAAAAGAGACACTGTGCGTAGGGTGAGAAATCTTCACACGAGAGAGAATTGACTGAAGAGGGCTAGCACTCAGTCTGTAATATCACTCTGGCAGGATATTAAATGAAAGTTTCAACCAAGGGAACAGTATCTCATGAAAGGTACAGAGATACATATATTTGAGCTTGCATTTATTTTTACTGTATGTAATTGAATATCATCTAATTCTTTCCACAAAGGAAAAGCTAAATGGTAAGAAGGTCTACGTTCATCACAAAAGTTGCAAAACTAATGAAAGACCAACCTGTTCTAGGTTGTTCCTCCCTGGAAAAAAGACCAGGATGCTTGGCAGCAGTAGGCCAATCTAAAGAAATTCTGGAATTGTTTCAAATGAGGTCAGGATTGAAAATAATGACAGTGAGCTTTGCCGAATCTCTCTAAGCAACTATTGATAGTGGCCTTGTTACAGAAATATACAAACAAATCCTATTTTTAACAGGGAAGAATGGAGAAAGTTGAAACAGATTCCAAGGTCAAAAGGCTAGGATATTGTTTTGAAAGACTATGTCAAGATTCACTATACAACATAACACAGGACACTTAATTAGCTTTACAATTAAACTGGAATATAAAGTTCAGCTGGATTTTTTTCTTCAAATTATATGTATTCCCGTCTACATAATTTGAACATGTTTGTGTTCATAGATGGAAAGCCTTTCTTTTTTAAATACCAACACCCAAAGAAAACACAACAGTAAAGTTACCAGTATTGCTTTCTCGCAATAAATGTCTAATTACAACAATTCAGATTGTATTAAAGCTTCTGCTGTTCCTCTTTAGAGTAGCTTAATTTTCAAAAGTAAAAGTAATTCTAAAAACTTTTCCTGTAAGCTGATGATTTAATGGAGGCAAGGATAGTATACACTCAACTCACTTTTTCCACATATTCAAAAACTAAGTATAGTTTTCCTCTTCTTCTGAAGGCTTCCTTCAGCTCCACTATGTTCTCCTGCTTCAAAGTGCGAAGCATTTTAAGCTCTCGTAAAGTGGTTTCTTTGACTTCTTCATTTTCTAGAGTGCAAAATAAAAATGACAGGAAAACTTACTTAAAAAACCCAGAAACCCCTAGTACCAAGTGTTATAAATCTTTATTTTGAATCCCTGATTAAATTCTCTGTTTCTAGATATTACAGATGAAAAGGCTTATTTTCCAGCGTGGACTCTCTCTGCTGCCTGGATGCTTCTACAACGGAAGAAAGGTAACTGGGGACTCTGCTATCAATATGCAACCCTCACAGACTTCCTGTCACTAATCTATAGATTTTCTGTGGCAGAAAAAGTCATAAGAAACTCTTTTTCATTATGAAGAGCATTAATATGCTTCAAAGAATATGTACGTATGTGTACAGACACATCCTCCACCCCACAAATACAAGTCACACACATGAAGCACTGGAAAGATTAATATGTCCTCAGCAGAGACACCTAAATGCAAAGCTCATGACTGAATAACATCAAGTAAATCTATTTGATTCTAAAATGGTATTATTCTCCAGAAGCCATGAGCAATTTTAAGACAGATGCACAGATCTAAGAGCTGTAGGTTTCCCCCAAGGCTTTCAATGAACATACAGCAATGCAGACCAGTGTAGCAGCCACAGAGGGCAGCAGAGCAAGTAGTGATTCAACAGAGCCTTAAATCTGATTCTGAGGACTCAAGAAATGTAACTGTTGTTTTGACAATTTAGTTGCCTTAAAGTTGTTCAAGTAAGGAAGAGGTTTTTTACTAAATTTTCATACACTACCTCATAATCAAGGGGTCCTGAGCTGACTGGGTTCTAGAGGAACAAAATGTCAAGTAAACCATATTGTATTAGGTTTTATTTTTCATTTAGTAAAATGAAATTCATTAATTGAGTAAATTTGCCCATGTAGACATAGAAGTAGGGTTCTTAACAAGATTAGGAACTGTTATCCACAACAAAGGGACAGTAAATGGGATATGACAGCATAAGTTCAAAGATAAACCACTTTTGCAGGGCATGTACCACAGTCAGAGACAGAGAATAAAGAAACAAGGAAGAGAAATTGTTTTCTTCAAGCAA
This sequence comes from Dromococcyx pavoninus, assembly GCA_033558185.1. Taxonomy (NCBI): domain Eukaryota; kingdom Metazoa; phylum Chordata; class Aves; order Cuculiformes; family Neomorphidae; genus Dromococcyx; species Dromococcyx pavoninus. The sequence goes on along the minus strand of JAUMJL010000409.1, from coordinate 890,198 downwards.
GCAAAAGGCAAAAACAGGTTTGCAGAGGAAAGAGAATAACACAGGTCATGTAAGCACATATAATGACCATCAGAAGAGAGGGAAAAAAATTAAAGAGTAGCAGAAGGGAAGAGAAAAACAAAATACTATCATCACAAATGTTTTCATTTAAAAATATATACTTAAGAGCAATCTAAATAATTTCATTTTAAAACTGAGTGCTTGGTGTTGGCTTGCATCATCCTGATTACATAATTTTCATCTATAACAGAACACTCTTTCCAGTGCATTTAGCATGCATATGTCAAATAGCAGCAAAAATTCAGTGAAACAAAAATGGCAATAGAAACAAAGAGTATATTCAGATTTCTAATGTACTACCATATTAATGACACAGATGTGAAATCAGATCAATCAAATCCATCAAAAGAACTTCTGTAGTATTTCCAGAAACTTGTAAACAAATACCTACATCTCTGAACAGCAGTCATCAGTCAACTGATATTATGTAGTACTCTTGGAAAGTCAGACCTAATGGCAACGTTACAATTTTTTTTTTCATTTTTTGGTAGACAAGCTAATATAGTAATCCTGTTTAGGGCTTAATACTGAGATTCACTGCCTAGGATCTGTACTGATTAGCTTTATCGAGTTCCAAAAAGCAATTCTTAAGTACTCTAATGATCTGATCAAGATTGACACCACAATGCAATGATCTCCTACTTTCTTTAGCAGGGACTGAAAACATATTTCTGAATAGCAGAGCTAAAAGATTCATCAAATACATCCTTCAAGAGTCTGGCAAAATCAACTGCAAAGTAAGAGTTTGCACTGCAGAAGTCAAACACAAATCAGACTTTCCTGTGTCTATCTAACTCTGAAAATTACAGTCCTTTTAACCAACCACACCTCCATGGCCACCAGCAATCCTAGAACAATAACAAAAAAGGAAGTTTGCTAAAATAAAGTGGCTGCTGTTTCTTTAAACCACATCGTAACCTTTTAGCTAGAGCCTTGATATATGGCAAATCACAGTTGCACTGCCTCAGACAGGGATGACTTCTCTTAATACTTCATCCATGGTTTCTCCTTCTGCTTGTTCTAGCCCATCAGAGATCAGGGCTAGCTTCTGACATTCGCAAGGCAGACAGTTGCTTTTGTGCTTGACTGCCAGTTTTTCCTATGATAGGATACTTGGATTCACTGTCCCCTAACAAGCGCAGCTCAGAGAGCACATCATGTCTTGCACTGATCTTTGGTTTTATTACTGCTGGGTGAGGAATAAGGGTGTGCAGCACTGGTAATAATTTCCATGTGTCCTGCATGTGTCCACCCACCCTGCCAGCAACAGCAAGCCTTGCAAGCAGTCAGCTCTTCCCCCTACTCAGCAAACGCAGCAACACAGAGAGGCTGCTGAGAGAGGGGGCAAAGAGCAAGTTTCGTGTGCAGAGTGGAGCCTGTTGAAGGGAGGGCAGAGCTTCTGCCTTGCCCTCAAGTCCTCTCACAGATCCCTGAAAGCTCCCTGATTTAGTACCACTGAAATTCTCAGTGACCTCTTTCTGCCTCTTCCATTTATTCATTCAGGTTTTCCTAACAGTTCGGTCCCCTCCCATAGATGAAGGGTGATAAAGCTCAATGACTCTGCAAGCCATTTTCTGATTACATCCAGTCTCCAAGTGATAGATATTATCATCATGTATGGCACCACAGTCTGAGCCATATTAAGTCAGATGAACAAAGGAAGAAAGGTAGTCATCTAGTTGGAGTGTATAATGCAGTCATTAGGCAGGTATAAAGGATCAAGTGCCTTGAATATTCACAAAGCTAACAAATTATTATCACTTTTAAATCATGTCTTGATACATGAGACTTCTTATTTCAACTGGAGAGATATTAACAACAGTTATTGACATGAAAGATTACGCAGCAAAAAAGGTTACCTTCGCTGTCTTTGAATTTCTTGATAGCCACAATTTCATGTGTCTCCTGTAAAACACAAGCAAAGAAATGGAAATGAACAAGATCTATTGTGATTTTTCTGGGTTTTTTTCTCCTCTGAGCATCAGACAAAGAACAAAAAAACATTCAGAGAAATTTCATAATGCAAAACAAAATTAATTAAAAATCTGGTAAATACTTCAGTGATCAGGCCAAAAGCAACACAAAAAACCTTGTTGCAAATAGGCCACAATTAGGAATCCCAGTATGAAAAACAAAGTTAAATGCCAACTATTTATATTTAAATGTCTTATACCAGATATAAATTAGAATTTCAGACAAGTTGTTACCATGACTCCTGTTCCTTAGTTTTTCTGAATGTTAAAAAATATTTTTATCTGACCAAAGCACGAGTGCAGGTGCTTATCTTTGTGAGCAGAAATGAAAATACTGCAATAGCACATGGCTCAGGCTTACAATGAGACCTGTAATTTTGGTTGAAACCCAAAAACTTTTGGCAAAGTTCAAATATCTGAGAAGAACATAATTTTAGGAAAGTAAATTCCCTGTGTTTCCTTAAAAAAAAGTTGTCATCTTAAGCGAATCCTATCCAAAAGCATTTGAAAGTGTTAATTTATACTTATTATACGGTCATAGCTGATAACTTCCTAAAGTCTCCCTGCCTTAGCACTCCTCTATTATTCTCTATTCTCACCAAACCTGCTCATCACAGGTCACGTTTGTCTCTTAAATGAAGACATTTCTCTTGTGTCGGCAAGAATGCATTTAGGACATAGCCAAAATGTACCTAGGATGACATGACTAGTGCAGGTCTGGTCATACAATGATGCAGCACTTGGATTTTCATAATGTGGTAAGGAAGAGGCTTTAAAGTCACAGAATAAGGGTGTGTGACCAGACAGGCAGTAGGCTATCATGGTTACTTGATAAGTTAGACATAGCTTACATATCTTTTCAGAACATCACACATATCCCATATTTAAATACCATACAAAGGCTGGATTGGAGAACCGTAATAAAAAAGTGAGGCATTTCTGGAATAACTGAAGAAATGTGAATAGCCAAGTACCGAATAACAAAAATATTTATTCCATTTTGCACTTCAAATGGTCTTAACACATCAACTTGCAAAACACCTGATCCCATTTAAAACGAAAATATCTGGAAATACTACTGTGATTAGTATCTTTTAAGGACTTTACAAGAAGGTAAAAATCAATAAAAATGAGTTTGCGAACAAACATAAGAATACACATATATGTGTGTGTATAGTTTGCTTAAATATATATATCCTTTGTCATCATTTATAACACCTCTCAGAAAAACTTGGAAGCATTACGTTGTGTATTGATTTAAGGGACCTACCTCACACTGAATAAGGTTAGTTCAGCAGAAGAAGCACACACTACTAACTCTTAGAGAGAACTTGCATTGCTTTGCTGGTACTGGAACCTATCTGTCATATACCCCAGTCTAATTTTAAGGCTCATACATTACATCAATTCAGCTGAAATAGTACAAAGGTCCAAGCACTACCCTTTGCTCAACCAATTTACAGAATAGCAAAGAGAAGTACGTCACAACAGAGGAGAAATAATCCACATTTCAGGTTCAGAGTGATTCTGAAAGGCTTGCCTATAGCTTTTATGTCAAAATCTTACAAACTGAACAGTCTAACCTAAACTGAATGGCTTATGTTACTAATTATATTGTTGCTACTAAGTTTCAGCATTGTTATATTTATTATCTCTAACTATTGTAATAATAGTAACAGTTACTAGCACTACGAAGGAACACTGCTAAGAGGGTAAGTAAATTTGGCTTATTTGACTTCTGGTATCTACTGTTGGGTGCTCTGGCTAATTAAGCCTCTGAAAGGTTCTCCAGAAAAGGAATACTAATTGCTCTCAAAAGCCTCTGCTGACTGTAACATGCCTACGTTTAGACAGTGTGCATACACCACTGTGCAGATGAGCCAGAATTATCCATTAGCATTAACTTCCTACTTCACATGAAGGAAAAGAAAAAATTGTAGATGTTGCAGCAACCATCAACTGGCTATATTTTTATTCTAGAAGTAATAGCTAAGTACACCAAAAGAAACGTAGAAGTCAAAAGCTGTTGCCTCACACTGACACCAATTCCACACCATTCAAGAGACCTAGTCCACATGTGGCTTCTCTGCTGAATGCTGCTGTCTGTGATGTGTACAGTTAATGTGATTATTTTGGAAACTTAAGTTTTGAAAACTCTTGGGCCAAGTCTTGCAAAGACTTATATAAGATATGTTATCAAACCACCCGTAGGATTTTGACTATTCTCTGTATTTAAAGGATGTGTGAAACATAAGTACATCAGCAACATAGAAATGAAAGAAAGTTATCCAAAACCTCAAAATGCATTTAAGAAATGTTCATTGGAAAAGCTTTATCACCTGTATTATTTAATTACTAATTAACAGTATCATAATAAAGCAACCAAGAACTTACAGATGACATACTCCCTATCTTAAACCCCAAAATGAATATATTTAAATAACCTGAAGTGAAAAACATCAAAATGAGACTAGACAATAAGTGCTCTGAGGAGCTGCACTACTAACATTTTGTTCCTCCCTAAGGAGGGACATTTGTGTCTCAGTTTCTTGGAGGACCTCATCCTATAAAATTTGACCCGAAGTATAAGCACAGAAAAAGATCCTTGAAAAATAGATTAGATTATGTCATTCAGAATGCTACATCATTAAGCTGTAATTTTACTTCCTCACTCTATATGATTACAAGAGTTTCTCAAGCATGGATTTTTTTAAGCCACCGGAAGAGTGGCTTAAAATCAACAAACATAACTAGAGACAGTGATAGTCAATACTGTGCACATGCCATGGAGAAGTAGCATCTTGCTGCCTTTACTCAAATGGTGCTGCCCCTGCAATTTCTAGTACATCACACCAGGTTTCTGTGCTCACAATCAAGTGGCATATTACAGTAGGATACTGCATGCGTTGCGATTGGCTCATGTTTTCCATCTGTACAAGTAGGAAGGTATAACTCCAAAAGATAAAAGCATGCCTGACTTCTGCTAGAAAAAGTGAAATCAATTGCATTCTCTACTCACAGATAATATTTATATTTTACAAAAATAATTTAGAAGAATGAAAGAAACCGATCTGATCCTCACCACTTCATAATTACATTCACACAATTTAGTTTATCACAACAGACACATGGAAATAAGTAAAAAAAAATCTGCCAAGCACAACTCACAACTAATGCCTTTTTTGAACAAAAGTAGTTCAATTTGACTTGCATAAGCAAGAATATGTTCTTCAGCATTTAAGTATTTAGAATAGATCTTCCAATAATCTTGATTCCAGCAAAAATCACAGGACATTAAGCAATAAGAGGCAACAAAAGCTCATGAAACTCTTACAATAAAGTGAAATGATCATTTTTAATGAGTCACTTAAAATGAAGCTTTTTAAAAACAAGTAAATTCATTTTTCAAAGTTACTCTCAAAACGAGAACATAAATCATTACCATTTTAATCAGTATTGATCAATGTGTCATAAATGTAACTACAAAATGTTACTACAAAAGCCTTTAAACTTAAACCAAGCTAACTCACAATGCAACTTCTGAGAAGAGGCATCGTTACACATAAAACAGGTCCTTCAAGACGTTGCACAGATACTGTCCTGACTCCATCTGCAATCTGCCATAAGTCATTCTGCATTTGGACAGTACTAACAGATTGGAACACAGCTTCCCATCTTCTCTAGACTTCTAATATTAGGTGCCAGCAATTTTACAATATTACTTTTAAAATCTAGTGCAATATCTTTGAATATTCTCTGTTGACAAGAGAGATGTGCAAGGTGAAGGATTCAATTTCTTTTTTCAAACTGTTTGACATTGGGAAGTAGAAGTCATAGCACTGTGCATTCTTGTTCACCTAATATATTTACAGGAATTTCCCTCAAGAGGTGTTTCACTGTTTCTACGTTGTATTTCTCCACTAAGAAAATGGCAATTCTCCTATTTTTTGGTATTAAAAAAACCCAAACACCACAACCCAAAAACCCCGAGTGGTTTATTTATGAAAAATCACTCTTCGCACAGGAACTTTCAGGAAATTACCTCCTTATCTGAAAGTCCTGCTTATTTTTACGAAAAGAAAGTGTCTCTGGTAAATAACAATGAAATAGTACACCTGATTATTCACAATGCCTTTATTCACTGGAAAATTGATTGGAAATTTTCCAACATATACATGTTGCAGATTATTTACAAAGAAACAGCTAGAATGAACCACTACAAATAAATTTTATATCTCATGAAAGCAGAATATGATTTACTAACCAGTTCGGTGCAGGAGAAGACTGTTAACAGAACAAATATTTATATATAGTTCACATACCCACTTCAAAAATGTCCACACCATCTTCTAGTTAAGGAAAAACAAAAGAAAGACTAGAGAAAACTTAAACCAGCCTGGACCCAGTAAAAGATTTCCAAGAAGCAGCTATAAAAGCTCACTTATTCAGTGGGGGAAGCAGCATAAGAAAAGGCTGAAATCTTTAGCTTGCAGTTTGTCAGGAAACCACCCAAAAGTGCAAGGACGAAGAGCTGCTTTTTGTTCTTTTCGGGGGGGGGGGGGGGGGGGGGGGAGGGGGGGAGTTTGTTGTTTTGGGGGTTTTTTTTGAATGCAAGCAGATTGACACAGTGTCTCAGATTCCTTTATCTCTGTCTTTCGTAAAGGCCTGCAACAACTGCTTTGTCTGTTCAGGTGCTGTGAGTAAATGTCCATATTACCCATTCTACTTACCTGGCTTGAATTAAGTGTAATATAAGAGAATCATAAACAAATCTGTTCACTGAACGAATCTGTAAGGCAAAAGAACAACCCATCTGTATCCACAGGCTCTCAGACTGAGGCCCCTCTTTGAACTGCCCCAGCCCTCAGTGACACACTCAAGAGAGACCGGTGGCAGAGACTCTCCAGATTGTAGTAAGTTTACACGCTCGCAGGATAGTTCAGGCTGGAAGGTACCTCTCAACCAATCCTGAATGTCTCCCATACCTGGGGTACTCTTAATAGCCTTGGAGAGATTAAAAATCCACCAGGACAAGATCTGGAGCAACCTGCTGTAGCTGACTCTCCTTTGAGCAGTAAGACGGACACTGAATTCTGCATTAGAACATATGTATTTTGTATTCTTCAGAAACTTGAAATCTACCAGTTTATGGTTCCTCTACTCCCTCTACTTTCCACAAAAGTTAATAAGAGGAATCTTAGCCTTGCAGGCTAGACCTTCCCACTTTAATTTAAGAAGGGCAGAAGTGCACAGAGTGGTTCAGAGTAGGACTAAAGTTAAGGCGCTCTCAGTCCCCTTTGCATAAATGGAAGAAGTGACCTCCTTAGACGCTCAAGGAAGCTTAAGGGGGCCCATCTCTCTGTACTGAAGTTAACTCTGTGCAAATTCTCAATGCATCCTCTTTTACATTATGCTGAAAGCTGGCTTTTCACAAACATATGAAATTAGCAATTGCTTTAACCCAAGGTTGTAACACTACTATTTAAACAGTCCGACAACCCTAAAATACCACCCTGAAAACAACACTTGAAGGAAATGAACCCACTGAGTATTTTCTACTAACTACCAGACTGATGATAGTGGTTAGCATTGAAGCTTTCCTTGTTCCAAATACGGTTTTGATATTTATTCGCAATATTTTCCAAGTAAAAAAGTAAATCTGCGTTCCCAAAGAATTTTATACAATCGTGTAATGAAAAGGATCTGGAATAAAAAGAAGCTTTTTAGTACTATAAATGCAGCTATTCTGGCTTTTCACAGTAAACTAATACTATTGTAGAAATTTTTTGCTGGCCTTTATTTTATCCTGTTGCAGCACTAGTGTAGCACTCATCTATACAATTTTACAATTTGATAGTATTGTTTTATCCAAACCTTAGATATAAAAACAGAAGCCAAATTTGGCAAATAGTTATAAATTTATTATTGACTTTTCAGAATCAAAAGAGTAATTTGTTTCATACACCAATCCAATTTCAATTAAATTTGATATTTTTGCTTCAAGTCTGGAAATTGTGAAAAAAACATGGGAATAAAACCAAAGCTATTTGTAAATAGCGTAACACTGCATTGGACAGATACTGGTATTATTTAATTACTTCTTACACCATGTTCTTGACACTCAGAATACAAGTGATAACAAAGTGAAAAACAGGAAGGCAAACTGTACTGTCTTTATGGCTTTTTATAAAATAATGCTGACTCCATGAACGTAGAGGTCAGCATGGTATTTATAATTGCACTGCATTTCTTAATTCTTTGTTATAACTAATGTAATGCTCCTTCTCTGGACATCTCATAACTCAAGAGTAGGTAGAACTTATTGGAATATACTTATTTGGGGGTTTTGTTTGTTTGGATGTGGGAGGGGTTGGGGCAGCAGAGTATGTTTGTTTTTCAAATGTGCATCAATGTCAACCTTCAGTGTTATTCAAACTTGGAGCATCAAAAGTCTCAGCATGAGTGGCTAAACTTCAAGCTTTAATTTTGAATTCTTTACTTCTGCAACTGATACAATCTATTTTTTATCTGGTACTTTCAACTTTAATTTTTTTTTCTTATCAACAATCTGACAGGCATTTTTTTAATCTGTAAAACAAGACCTACAATGAATCAAAGGCAGACTTATAAAGCAGGTTCCTGAGGAAAAAAAAAGTCTTGAAGTGGAATTCAGTTTCAGATTAATACATGTAAATTCAGATACCTGCTTGTTGGTTGGGTGTTCAAACTTCTACTTCAACGAGCAGAGCTGGAGAGCTCTAAGTTGACCAGTCACTCAAGACATGATTCGGCAGCCTAAACACAGGCATCTAGCAGCATTTAAGATTCACTAGGTATGTACAACACTCAGATGGTATTGTCAGAAATGACAGAGGATTTAAAAAAGTACTTCCCATAGGAAAAAAAAGAGCATCCCAAATGTCACCAATAGCAGTAGGAGCTTATGTTGAGGCAACTAAAGTGTACCTTTCATCCCCGAAGACGCATGAAGTAAACCTCCCTCTATTGCTTGACTACACTGACTACACTGGGAGCTCAGATGCTTGTACAGGTGCATGCATACATAACTAAATCTCTATCTTAATCATGTCATCTTTCCAGGACTACGAGTACATGAAAAGAAAATCAAATCAAAGCACATATTCAGCTTCAGCATGCATGGGAAATGCATGGAAGTCACATCTGGACTTTACAATCATAGGTAAAATCAGCGTTTCTTTTATTAAAAAAAAAAAAGGTCCCTTCTCTTTTTTTCAATTACCTCTCCCAGTCTCCACTACCTTTCAGACAATCAAGAGTTGTCCTGCTGCATGGCCTCATTACCTTTGGATGCCACCTGTCTGGTCCCATTAAACTTTACAGGCTGAATTCTGAGTAATTCCCAACCCAATCCCCACTCACTGCTGGTAATTCATCTTCTTCCTCTACCCTTTCCCTAAGCACAGAGACCTGGGAAACTTTGCTGGGTGCTCACCAGCTGAGCTCTGGCTTTCCCAACGCTACCCAGATCCAGCCAAGCAATGTCTCTAAATTCCTCCCTTGCAACCTATCTGTGCTTCCCTTTCTTGTATACTTTTTTTTGTTTGCATTGGTGCTCCATCATGAACTCCCTGCTTAGCCAAGTCAGAGTCTCCTGAGAAGTCTACTTGCTTTGCTAAGGCCTGAGATGGACTTACACCGGTGGCTCACTCTAACTTTCCTTCTTATGTGCAAATAGCAGAAACAACAAATCATATTCTGCAGTAGGCCTTAAACCACCAGAGGTGGCAATTCATCTATTCAGATACCAACCAGCCATTTCACATCTGGCTCTGGAGCAGAAGCAAGAACCAGGGCTGAGGTAATTTTTGGTTTTAATATGTTAATTTAAAAGAGAGTATATGTTTGTAATAACAAGCTTCCTGCTTTTGGGGGAAAGCCCAAGCTACAGTGTTCTTGTCTACAATCCCAAAAATGAGAAGTTTCATGTTTAGTGTTTCCAATCTAAAAAACCCAATGCTTTAAACTGAAAACAAGGGTTATTTTTCGCCCATTTTGGGCACACAAAATAGCATAACACTGTCTCGTCCAGGCAATTTAGTGGGTAAAAGGTGTTACTGAAAGTAACCAATAACTTTTATAATCCACTCTCAGCTTGTTGATGGGTTTGGCTGGGAACATTTCATAGATATCTACATTAACCTTAAGAATCTGACATTCCATGTCCTCTATATCATATATCCCCAAGGAGCACTAAAGCTCACCAACATCCAAACATCTCTTTTATTTCTTTCAGATCTTTCATGATAATATTTTTGTGTTGTTCTCCTGGGAAGGGACGATAAATTTGAATAGGAAATGCCACCTGTATTTTCTAGCCTCAGTTCTTCTGCCACTTCTTCCATTAGACAACAGTATTACTATGGAGAGAAAAATAATTATTACCTCCCCAAGATTTTGTGGCATTTAAAAAAATACACCTTTTTGCTCTTTGGCTTTTCTCCTCAATCAAGAGATTATTTTTGTTGACATTATGCTCTTAGCAAAGCAAAATTCTAGGGCAGTCTTATAACAGAGAAAGCTCTATAGATGCAAGCTGTTACTATTTTCACGCCCTAACTTTTTTATTGTTTTAGCATTATAATAGATTATGATCTTTTTTCCCATGACTTTTTTTTTAAAACAATTCTTCTCACTTATGACTTCTTCATTACCAGCCTGATAGGTGCTCTACAGAATCCTAAATCAATACACTTCCCCACTTACCTTTCAATTTAGTTATTTTTAAAGTTTTTTCCAGCCTGTATATTGATCTGGCTTTCAGCTGAAGAAGTTTATTCTTCAAGTTTCTACATTCAGATTTTTCAGAAAAAGAAAGGCTTTTATTCTGTACAGTTATACAGACAGTGTATTATTTGGGCAATAAAGGAAAATTTCTTCTCTCTAGAAAAGTGCCATTTTGCTCTGCCAAGCATTTAAAACTGCACTCCTTTTAGAGATTTTTCTCTTCATAGAGTAGCATTAAGGATTAAAATTCAACCCAAACTGCTTGCAGAGGGCAGAGGAAAAGGAGGGCTGCCTCCACACAAGTTGCATGGCAAGTTATCTAACTTGCGTAGCCTGTACATGAGGAAATAAAGGAACCTGCACCCAAAGAAGACTTCTGTTATTACTAATTGACGAAGAAACAGCAGCTAAGTCCTCATAAAAACCAGCACTTCTACAGATGAAATTTCAGTTTTGGAGTTAAATTGAAAAAGAGTTTGTGGACTTATTTTGAGTAGTTTCTGCACATCCAAAGACTTATTAGTAAATCAATATATATTCTCCTATAGATCAAAAAGGAGAAAAAAAAGTCTAAATTTCACAAGGTGCAGGAAGATTAAAAATGGTATTCTCGTAAAAACTGCCCATACAGATAAGACTATTTAACATATCGTACTTTTTCCTAGCTCAAAAAGTGCATGTGTGTGTGCAAGATCTAAAAGACATTGCGGAGAATTTAGGTTCAAGTTTGCCTGAACTTCAAGTTTGCTTATTCGTGACATACGAATACTTCTTGGATAAAGGAGAAGACAAACAGTGTCTTGATCTCACCAAGTTTATTGTCCCAAAGGCTAGAAAAAGATATGCAGGGAGAGTGAATTAAAAAAAAAAAAAAAAGCAGGATGAAGATCTGACAGCCAGGAAATATGTAGGCTAAAGAGACTAGGAAAAGAAGGCAGAAAAATGCAAGCTGAAAATAGATTGGAAGAGGAAACTGGGATAAGGCACCCAGACTCGGAAGTTAGCACTAAAGCCAGCATAACAAAGAAGCAAAGGAATCTCTGAACACCTAAAATTTTACTGAAAGCAAAGGAATGGTTAGATTTCAGAAATTGCTGTAAACTCACTAAAATCACAGATGAGTCTCATTCCACAGAGTTCTGGTATGCATGGGGGATGAAGGCAACAGGTTACTAGCTACACTATCTCAAATACTAGAAGCTGACAACTGCGCAGGTATCCATACGGTTTATGGAATGAATTTTGTATTTAAGAAGCCCAGAAAATTACGTGAAAAAAAATAAGTTTGTCATAGTATATATAAGCAAGGCCATATTTGAGGGGAAAAAGTAGCATTCTTTTATTAGAACTACTGCAAAGCCCTTCTCCAGGTGTAAAACAGAAACAGATATCTCCAAAGCTAAGTTTAAGCTGAGAACAAGTATATTCCGTGTTTAACAAGACTCAGCAATTCTACAGAAAACCTCAAATATTTGCTAAAGTAGAGTCCATCTCATTTAGCTTTAGCCAGGTTAAGAGTTATATGTCCAATGTGTGTTGTCAAGGCTTTCCCCATAACTAGTAAAAGCAGGGGAGGGAGAAAAAACTTGGCCAGAGGATTACCAATTTTACCCATTTACAAAATGGTATGAATTGCTTTTTGGATGTTGGACTCTGAATTTCTATAAACTAGGGAGATTGGTTATGAAAACCTACACACCAAAACAGTGGGCGAGATTAATTCCACCCAAGCTACTTGACTTTGCAACTGTTCTCCCTGTCTGTCTTATTTTTTCACATGTACACAAACTTCTATGAATGCACACATTTTTAAGGTAAGGAAATAGTGACCAACACTAGTAACTTCAGAGGTATTACTTTCTCTGTATCAGTATTCTTTGAGTTCCATTGCTACATCAATGTCCATTGGATTATGTTTGTAATACACATGCTAAAAACACAAAAATTATTCCTAACTTTGCTACTAAAGTAAAAACCTCTCCATTGCCAATGTAACCGTGCAGCACCAATTCTCACATCCCACAAAGCAATCTGGCACAGCTATCCGCAAGACCAGAATTTCTGAAGCTCATCCTTCTTTAACCTGCACATTAGAGATTAAAGATACTCTGCTGAGTATCTTCAAAAAGTTATAAATATCTCTATGTATTTCCTTTTCCTGGTATAATTTAAGGCAATACCTGAGATCAACAAAGCTTTAAATAACTTGCAAAGAATGCCCCATTAGAAGCAACTCCTTTCCTTATGTTAAGCTTCCAGAAGAATGTTTCAGATAGGATCACTGAGTAAGAGCACAAGGATTTGCAAGGGAGACTGTCAAAAGAAAAATACAGATCTAGATGCATTTAATATATTGATCTCCTAGAACTATATTTGTCTCCCTTACCAGGTAGTAGAAACAGAAGCAAAAGAAAAACTAACAATTGGAAAAACTTGAGCATTCTTATAGAGTATGGTTTCATATCTTTTATTTAGTAAAATTTCTCAATATTTAATAAACATACTGTTACTTCAGGTTTGATTGGAGGAGGGGGGTAAAAAAACATTGAAGATTACTGCAAAAATCCAAAAGCTGAAACTGTACAAATAAGCTTGGAGCTTCATTGTAGTACATCGTCTAAATTAGAGGAAGATGAGAAAAAAAAGCTGCTTCAGAGAAGGTTGCCTTCTGTCCTTTGTAAACTGCTAGAGTAGCAAGACTTCTGCTGGCACAGAGTGTAAACAGTAGCTCTAACAGCAGTTTGACTGATTAGTGTTTGTGTTCCTCCATACTAAGCATCACTTGGTTTCATAACACAATGCTGGATGTGACACTTTTGGTTTAATGGCATTACAATAGCAGATTATATAGCCAAAACTCCGGATGTGGCAATATAAAAGAATACTAACAAGTGAATCATTAATTACTTTAAACCCAGTTAAAAACCTCATGAAAAAAAAATGAACCAGTTTCATCCATGTACTACAGTGAATAGTCGACTATCACCATCTCTTCAAAAAAGAAAAGGTGGCCTTGCAGAATGTTAATTGTTAACCTACCCTAACCTAATAATCAAGAGGAAAGCCAACAAACAAATCCATGGACAAAAGATCCCTGGACCTAGTTATTCCTTTACTTTTCTCTTTCTACAGATTTATTCTTTGCAAGAATAAATCACATCCTCATAATTTGATTCCTAGCTAGATATTTTCAGAGAAGTCATGTTTTCCCGTTAAAAAAATCTGGGACTTATTGTTTACTGTAGAATTATAGCTGTCAAAACTAAACAGACACTTCATTTTAACTTTCTTTTTTTTTTTAGTAGCTTGAAGTGGTAAGAGATTGCCTTCCTTCACACAAACACGTTTAGTAAAAGAGCACAGGATGCTTTAGCAATGAGAATTTTTCAGAAAGTTCCAGAAAAATGATCTTCAGATGAAAAGATGAATGAAAGCTGAGAAAATATAATCACAAGGTTTTGGTTATGAAGTTTTTTATTCAGATTTTTGTTAAAGATTTGTACGGTCCTGCTGAGTACTTTGATAAAACAGCAGAATCATTGCCATTCATATTTCACATTGAGGTACAAATGTTCAGTTCTCCTTACAATCATATAAAAAGAAAGGAGCAGTGTAACAATGTGCTAAATAGCACATATAAAAATCTGCTAAGAGGCAACAGAAATAAAGGACTAGTATCAGCTCTAAAACTGTCCAGAAGAGATCACATGCTGTAACTCATTAACTAAAAAACTGTGGGTTATACACACTTGTGCCTTGGCTCTGTACAGGTATGCACACAAAATTGAAAGGATGTTGGTCAAGAAAGGGAAGTTAAACTTCAATAATATAAATTAAATCCTATCAATTTCATAAGAACCATAGTGAACAGAAATTGAGAAATACTATAGACCAGCTGATCTCCTTTGATTTGTTTTTCTGATACTAACATCATCTGAGAGGTCTGGCTTGCAGTCTCTACTTTATGTGTTCTGGGGATGAAGGGGGCACTACATCCCAGAATTTCTAAACAGAAATACCACCCCTTTCCCCTTCCCCCGCACCAAAACTTGCTAGAGTCTATGGGATAGATGTTGTCTGAACTCTCTTAAGCCATTTTAAAGGTCACGAATGAAGTTCCCACCCATTCTTTTTTGTTCCCCGAATAGTTACAATTCCTTAGCACTGCAGCAACATTTATAGCAGTGGAAGCATGAGGGACAACTAGAGCAGGTGCAGAGCCCAGGCTGCAATTTCACCAGCTACTCTGTTGTATACATTTCTTAACACCATTTTTCACTAGCTGATGCTTTATTTTTTTTCAGGGCGGGGGGGTGAAGTATGCACCATTCAGATGAATTTTTCACAGACACAGTCACAGGAAATTCAATCCTGTAGAAGCAGCAGCTAGCCAGCTTTACTCTGCAGATGGCATTGCCTGTAACATATTTTAGTCCATAAACATTGCATTACTCTACCTCTTCTGGAAATGTTAATTGATTTCAAGAAGATAGCTTCCCTCCTGGTCAAGATGTGCATTGTCAAAAGAAGAGGTAGGTGTAACCAAACACGCAAAATTTTTTGGTCTTAGAAAATTTCATCTTTCCAAACCTCAGTGCATAATTACTTTTATAAATGTCACCTACCTCTGGTTTTATGCCCAAAAAACCTCACAATTAAAAAGTCTCTCTACAGCCAAAAGCAAAACTGATAATGTTAGTAACCTTGTTCAGCCAAGGTTAAGTCTAAGAAAACTGCTTCACAATTAATTTTCAGCCCACTGGAATCTAGGCTAATCTTCTGTTATTAGAACTGTATGTGAAGATGCTTCATAATACACATTTGGGAAGAACTTTTCAATATTACAAAGACTGTTGTGGACTGAAAGAATAGGAGATATAGCAGCATTCAAACTAAGCTGTCTCTCTCAAAGCATTTTATGATCAACTGATACTTAGTTGTTTAATAAGGCAGCACAATTCTATACTACAAATTCAAAACACAATAACACCAAACTTAAGAGAACATAGATATTTGTGCACCTTGTTTCTGCTACAGAAGCATGTAACAGATGAGGGCAAGAACGTATAAGATATGGGGGAGACACTGAGAGAGTACGCACACAAGCACGCAGAAACGCGAAAAGAACCGAGATTTCAAGAATAATATGTATTGAAAACAAAGAAAACTGTTCCCAGGATGGTGCTCCAATAGTAAAATTGAGGGATAACATTCAAGGGATAACATTATAAAAAAATCAAATACTTTATAAATCCAGACAGTGTTTTGGTTTTCTTACTTAAATAGATAACCTTTAGAACAGGAGAAGCTGGCATGCAAATGGACAGTCCTTTATCAAACGCAAGCAGCAGACTCATTGAGTTTATTGTCCAGGTGCAGTTAAATGTAGCACAACAGAAGCATATGCTCTGGAGAGTTTCAGAACAGTGGTATAAGGGATAGATGGCATAAACCTGTAACCGTTACTATAAGTAGAAGAAACACCGAGCGCTACGCAGTCTTAACAAAACAGCTTCTGTGCTAGAACTGAGTCTGGCCTCCCACCGTTTCCAAAACTTCTTGATCACCATACTTTGATGCCAGCCCTTAGGCTTTTCATCGAGATCAAACACCACCCATCTTAATTGCGCTAAAGTTCTCTACATGGAATTTTACAATTTGCACACATTTCAAAGAAATCTCACATTGTACATGGAAACTTTCCTTTTTTTCCCCCTATCTATTGTTACTCAGGCTTTGAATGAGAAATAAGTACTGCTATACTTGAGAAGTGATAATCACTGCAACCCTTACTGACAAAAAAATAATTGTGCCAAAAAAAGCCTATAGCTTTTAGATAAAGTGAAATGCTGGGAAAGTTTTTACTATTGTTATCACTGTTTTACCTATACTGTCAAGTTTCTTCTCCAGAACTCCTGGCCTAAAAGAAGGCTTTAAATTCACAAAAACAATTAAGAAAATAAGTTAATGTAATTGATATATTCAAGACACTTTAATGTAATAACATTTTAGATGAACTCAGCTTCTACAAATAATTTTGAAAGCCAGCTAGGTGATCCAGATCCATGTTCACCATTCAATAATCTACATTAATGACCTCAAAAACTGAACTGTGCTTTATTTTACTGGCCTTTATTAAAATACATGGAGTGTCTAGAGGTGCTAGTGCTCTTAGAGCTGATCATATGTTCTACAACAATTTAAGCAGTCCACAAGAATCCCATGCAGGAAAACAATTAGCCTAAAATTTAGAAATACAATTTTATTTGCATCAATTATGCGACACAGTAATTTCCAATTTGATGACAAGACTAAACTACATCCAATATTCAAGCAAGTTCATACTACTACAGATGTAGCCTTATAATTACCCATATGTTGTTCCTTCTCCCATATATTAATTTGCATTACTGACAAATTCCCTAGCCTGCATCACTACTTTCCTAATGATCCAAGACTCTACATCAGGTCTCAGATTCTCAGATTCTCTGCTGCTTCTAAGAAATGCTGTGGTCAGGTTCTTAAACTTTAATTTTCAGCATAACATTTTCAACTTTCTGAAAGAATAATTTGTATGAATAGCCTTGTTTTGTGTGCTCATCACATATACACTTAAAAATAATATCTCACTTACAAGTGCACTAGAACAAGATACAGTACTACAAGCAGTTTGCAATTAAGAGTCATTAGGGGCAGCCACAGAACAAACTGCTGCAGGTCTGAATATGATTCCTGTATTAACACAACTGTAATGATATATAATCCATTTGCAGATGGGAGTGTGCAGCAACTACTAAGCAGCATGTTAATTATTTGGCAATATTCCAAGGAAAAGTGTTATTTGCAGCAGTAACCTTTCACTCAGTTAAACCAGTACCCACTGCAAGAATTTATGCACCATATTTTGTAGGAAGACTATCAGAAAAGCGTGCAGTTTCTTTAAGAAACAGAGGAAAAAGTGCCACAGACATCTGGTTAAAATGGAGCCACTAGTGTGACAAACTGGAAAAAACTGCGTGACTAAAAGAAATACCGAGATACTGTGACTGTAACAAATTACTTATCTTAGACTGAATTTAAACTGAAAACCATCAGTAATACATTTCACATATCCTTCCCAAGGTAAGATGAACCGCTCTTGCTATTTTTAACTCAGGTTCCTAGGTCTCATTCTGTTATCTGCATTACTGGAGTATAAGGGTGAGCACCTGTTTCTCTTGTTTTTTGAAGATCTTCTGCAGCATCAAGTCTCTCTCTATCCCAGCTTCGTGCTGCACGAAATTCCATTACCCACTGGTACTATGGCCAAGACAACTTAAGCCATTCCAATTTTTGGTGCCAAGAGTAAAATCCTCACACTGTACTGCTTTAAACTTAACACACCTGAAAAAAAATCTTAGTATCCCCTTCCACAAGTTAGTTTCTCGCCTCTGAAAGTGTGCTCTTATCTTTCCCCTGCACCTTCCATTTCTAAATTAGCGTTTGAGGGGGAAAGGAGGAATGACAATTTTGAATACTGAATATGACCTACATTTGAGCAGGCTTCATAACATGACAAATACAAAGGAGGAGGTATGATACCATATTCCCTTACAAGAGACTTTTCATATAGGAGTTTGGATTGTCATAAAAGACTCAAAAGGGAAACAACCCAACTGCAGACATTGTAGCCATACGAATGGAGGTGCTGCTTTAGAGTGACCAATGGAAATTACAAAAATTATTAAATCTAGTGCATTTATTTTCATGCCTTCCTTACACAATCTGGCCATGTCCTCTTAAAGAAATCATATGTGGCTGAAAAAGATAGAAAGGGTTCATATAAAAACAAATTTTAAAAATCCTTGAAATAGAGCATACCTTACCCATCTATAGCAGAAGCAGGTGACAGAAGACAATATAATGCAACAAAAGCAATCAAAAGGAGATCTGGGACTACCTTACTTTATCCTCTCACCCTATATAGCCTTAAAAGCGTGAAAACCAAATGTTTACTTTGGTTAATCCCAGGACTCAGATTGCTAGGAAACTGGGACAACATCAAACAGATATAATTTTTTTTTGTTTCTACTAGAGCGTGTAAGTAATTCTAGAGTTGGATAGCTTCTCAAAATTAGTCCCTTAATGGTTTTTATTAAGAGACACCTTATGATACAATTCTTAAAAAAATGCAGAAAGAGATAGACTTGCGAATAAGACTTTGAGGAAAAGAAATAACAGGCAGGAGCCTTGTAATAAAGAGACTACTATAGCCTACCTTGGAGTGGGGAAGTGAGGAGGGACTCAACAGTCAGCTGTCCTCTCAACCTATGGGACCTCAGCAACTTAGTTTCTACCCTCCATTCTTCACAACTATCTGATCTTTGGAGCAGTAACCGTACACATAGGAATATTCCACTTTAATATAATTCAGGACTTCATTGATACCAATGACATTTAAAACATTAATATAATGCTAATCTGATTGTCTGTTTTCCCCTGCCACAGGGAACAGAGGACTATGGAAAAGGCTCAGGTTCAGGCAAATGCCACAACGCATCAATGACAAATAAAGTTTTTGTAACGTTCAATACCACATCAGCACAGCAAACAATTACAGATGTTCATTGTATGTCACTTAGATATACATACAGTAAAGTGATAACTGAAGTGAATTAGAACTAATCAAGCTCACCTCTCACTGCCGCACTCAAGGGAGTGCCATGGAAACAGAATATGTAAGCCCATGAGAGAAATGCTATAACCTAACCAGAATTCTGTAAGGAATTCAAAAGATTAGATGTTGCCTAATGGTGAAGTTGAAGCAAATGGGTATTATTTAAAGCATTACAGTTCGCCTAGTAACTCTAACTAAATTTCCTCACATAATACTCAAGACAAGATCTCAACAAACATTCACTACTAGCATGCTCTGTTTACTTCTGAAGCTCAATAAAGGTCTCATGTTTACTGTACGTACTTCACACAAGTTTCAGCACAAAACAACATCAGGGAGTTGGTGTTTTAGCCTGAATAACAGCAGCATTAAGTGCAATAATCCTTCACAGGTAAGCTGCCGTTACTGAAAGAAAATGGTATGCTGCACAGAGATTTGTCCTTGGCCATGACTAAAAAGAAAAATCTTGCCACACAGCCAAAACACAACTGATTAGCAATGAAAATAAACAATGTGTCTTTTAATTACATACCAAAAAAACCCAAAGAAAAACATCAGTAAAAAATCTGAGGACATAACCAAATAGAGGCAGCAACAAGAAGGCAATAATAACAATGAGAGAGAATATGTGACATCTTAGACCAGGGTGCCAAACTCACAGCTGGCCGAATGCAGCCCTCCACCTTGTTTCTACCAAGAGCAGCACCGAGCTCCTTGCCCCTGCGCTCCTGCCAGCATTGGTCACGTGTGCAGTGTGAGACGCACGTTACACCACAGCAGCAGGAGAATGGTGGGAGCCAGGAGTTTTGACACCCTAGTCTTAGACATAAAACAGCAAGATGTGGCACTGTTCTTTTTACTCAGGTTTAGGTGAAAGACAATTATACGTAAATTGATAGTATATAAAAATGCATAAGAACAGAATATATACACAATATACAGAAATATCAGTTAATACTTTAAACAGAATGCATGGGAAAGTAGAAGGCTTAAAGGACAGATGGCTTTAGACACAGGATATGATAACAAAAAAATGCTCTGCTGACAAAATCTGTGCTAGAATATTCTGGTGATAATGACTTTCCAGTAGCACTGTAGCAATGAGAGGCTGTGAATACTGTAGGGAGTATCACAACATGCCTGCCATGGACTTAATACATTGTTTACCTGTAACAAAGTCACTTTTAAGACACTGAGCTACCCGACCTCATCTGACGCAAAATGACCATTCTTGTGTGTATATCAGGGTAGCAGATTGGAAAAAAAGTATATGCATTACTCAGCTTTCAACTTTACTCTGAAATTACATAACTGAGTGTTCAAAATGCTCCTAACATAATTCAAATTTTGCTGGAAGGTTCTGACTTTGAAAATCAATTGTATATGAAAAAATACAAATATTTAAAATACACTTTGCTTGAACTGAATCACTCGTGACCTAAAGCTAATGCTCTGTATTATTATGCTCTATTGCTTCCCACTGCAGTCTGTTTGCCATAACCTTTAACAACACTACTTTCATATTTACATACAGGTCAGTCATTAAAAGTTGAATAGCAATATTGTACCTAGTATCTATATATAATAGATAATAATAGATAGAAATACCTCTCCTAACTCACAGTATTACAAAAAGTTTCATGAAATACAATCACCAAGAAACAGAAACTTTGGAATCAGCACAGGTAGCAGTCTAAGGTTCAAACAACAGACAGTGCTAATTTATTCTCTAGCTGAATAGACAAAATCTGAAGTCAGCTCATACTACCCCCATCATTAAAAAGATTATAACATTGAGGAGAACGACTGCAGATAGCAATTGGTGCTCAAATTTGAAAACTCATATTTTCATTTACTCATAATTTCATTTCTCAGTCATCCAAACAGGAACTACTGTCAAATCATCAAATTCAAAAGTAAAAGAAAACACAGTTGTATCCATTTCAGTACAGAACCTAGTACTAGAAAAATAAGTTGAAGATAAACTACAGTGAAGACTGTATTGTTCAGTTCAAGCACTTGGCTTAACACAGAGAGCTAAGGGACCTTGAGCTCCAGACCTAAAGCAAGAATGTCAGAAAACACAACACAATTTAAAAAACAAGTACATTTAACTTCTCCTTTGACACTAAAGAGAAACTCAACAACATAAAAAGGTTTAGCAGATTTCCAGTGAGAAGAGAAAGACATTGTTAATAACATCAGCAGATATTAAGAGTTGGAGAAGGGATTTAACATCTGCCAGGCAAATTCAGAATTCCATTTTTATGATAATATCAGAGAGGGACCAAATTTTGTGTGAGTATGAAGCATTCATTGTTCCCTCTGTGAAAGGAGCATAACCAGGGCTCAGGTACCTGTACACAAAAATCAAGTGTCATAGGAAACAAACAGGAAGAACTAGGAGTCAGTGCACACTTACAGAAATACGGATTATTCGAACTACCCATCATCCTAGATAATGAAATCACTCACTAAAATTACTTAAAATGTGGTGGGATTGCTTGTATGACTGGAGCATTGCCATGAACAGACTCAGGATATTTTGAGGAGGATGAGCTATGAGGGCAAGGAGAATCTTTCAAAGGAAAGAGAGGCTTGAATGCAATGGCATTTGCTTTGAAATAGGTAAGAAACACAATAAAAGTTTTTGCATGAGGGTTAGAAGATCACAGTATCACAGTATCACAAGGTTGGAAAGGACCTCTGAGATCATCAAGTCCAACCTATAACCCAACACTAACACCAACCATAATCTAAACCATGGCACTCAGTGCCACATCCAATCTCCCCTTAAACACCTCCAGGGTTGGCGACTCCACCACCTCCCTGGGCAACGCATTCCAATGGCCAATCACCCTTTCAGTAAAGAACTTCTTCCTCACATCAAGCCTAAACTTTCCCTGACGAAGCTTGAGTCCATGCCCTCTAGTTCTGTCACCGGTCACCTGAGAGAAGAGACCAAGCCCTGCCCGACTACAACCTCCTTTTAGGTAGTTGCAGAGAGCAATGAGGTCTCCCCTGAGCCTCCTCTTCTTCAGTCTAAACAGCCCCAACTCCCTCAGTCGCTCCTCGTAGGGCTTGTGCTCCAGCCCCTTTACCATCTTCGTTGCCCTCCTCTGAACACATTCCAGTATCCTAACATCTTTCCCAAACTGGGGGGCCCAGAACTGTACACAGTATTCCAGATGAGGCCTGACTAGTGATGGAACAACACAGATTACATAGGGTGGATGTCTGCTTCAAAGCATCTGATCGAGAGCAAAATAGACAAAGACTTCTTAAGAGAAACCTTACAATAAAGTCCAGTTTTCACAAAGGACTTGGAGCACTACAACACCTGCTGCTAAAGCAATACATCATGATGGAAACTATCAAGAGATTTTTGGAAGATGCATAAGGCAGCCTCTCCAGCCTGGCTCTCAGGTGAGCTCTGCCTTATTCTAATGAATGAATTCCTATTCTAATGTCATCATCTTGTCTACCTAGACACAGTCTCAACTTATCTCAGTCATCTAAGGATGACTAAGAAAAATAGTTCTAAGTTCTACAAACTCCTTCTACTTGCAGCTACAATTTTCAACATTGTCTCCTATACACACAGTTTATTATCTCACAGTGTATCAATATATTCCCTTTTCACACTGACTTTCAGATTAATTTTTTCCTCTAGGATTCATTCTTCAGTGTGTCTGTCTTTGGACACCTACGGCTTTACTACACCACCTTTCTATTATTCTATTGATTTAAAATCACAATGTTGTCCTATTAGATTTGTATATGAAGTTAGAGTTCTCCTAATAATTGTGCCTAAGTCTCTATTAGAAGGAGATAACTCTGCATGAAAAGTAAAGGCGATAGTGGTTTTGTTTAAAGGGCAAATATTTGACAAATCTTAAACATAAGCAAAGATGATTTTCCTCAGCCACAATCTCTGACATGGCCAAATTGTTCAAGTTCCAGAAAATATAGCTGAGATCCAGTAAATAAACCAAGACAGCCTACTTGAATAGTTTGTGAATATAAAAATGGGTTTCTACTACTAATTTTCAGACACAACATACTCCAGCATATTTCCTTATGAAAAATCCTCTCATTAAAAGAAAAAAGGAAAAAGCTTTTCAGATCAGATCTGCTTTATCTCAATATTATTTGTATTAACTTCACATCAGAAAAAACCCCAGATAAACAAGTAATCTTTATGCACAAACCATAATTAGTAATAAAGGGTTTATGACAAAAATATGCCATAATAAACACAGTTATTTTAGAGGAGCTACTTTAGCTGTTGTGATAACGTTCCCTTAGCAAAGAAAAAATGCATGCAATAGTGACCATGCATTTGTTCCTTATGCGATTCTCTCCTATTTAAATACAAACACATGCCACTGAAATGCACTGGGGCAAAAAGCTACACATTTAGTGAAGCACTAGTGGATTATATGTTGAAAAACTGTTGCAGCTGGGGGGCAGGTCCTGATTTCACAAAAAAATTACCTTCTCACCAATGCAATGAAGATACATTGACTTAAAATAGCTGAGAATATGATCCTAGCACTATTAACAATAAATACTATTTATAAAGATGAACACAAATAACTTCTATGTTCAAATTCGTAGACACAATTGCTAGCTTTTCACAAAAAGAAAAGCAGTACATTCCAAGGGAACATGACAAAGGCCTTCCTGGTATACACCATACATACATCAAAAATGCTGTAGGAAGAATCACCTTCTTCTGCTAAAGCAAAGCCTTGCCTTTCTAGTCATCTATTATACTGTAATGCATTGCTATAGGAACTGAGACAACAGATTATTCTGCCATTATGCTATACTCTTCAGAGTACTGAAATCTTTTGGATGAGGACATGACTAAAGAAATGCGGAGGTTAAATTTCACTCAGCAACACAGGAAATCCTAGAAACTCCTTGAATCTTGGTAAGGTTACCTTCCATATTGAAGAGAGCTGCCTCAAGCTTTCACCCTGAGTTATTATCCAAAAATATCCCATTTATCAAAGTAATTCCATTGAGTGTTACAGTCTCCCTCAAGCCTAACAAGGCTTCAGCTTGAGATAAGATCTTTCCAAGCTCTATTTTTTCTTCCTTTTTTAATTTTAAGTCAGTATAATAGTGTAAGTCACTCCAAATACAAATATACATCCCGACAAAAGTCCTTCTGTGTACCTGCTAAAAGCCAACACAGGAAGGCAGGCCCTCTGCAGAGCATTAACTTTTTCTAGAAAAAGGCATGAACTACATTCAAAAACTTATATATTCTTGGATCGCTACAAATTAATCATTTATGATTCTGATATGTTTTGCCTCAGAGAAGTAGAAGTTATTCTGATATATGACTACACTGCAACTCTAAAGACAGCAAAGTAGTTCACATCAGAGTTCGCTGTTGATGAGCAGCAAGTTCAGATACATCCAGCTTATACAGTAGTTAAAATAGTGTAGACAGGTTGCCAGACTTCATTTTTGTCTGAAATAGAGATTGTTCTTTTTCACACTTCTTCCTCTTCCAAATTAAAATCAACAAGAATAAAAGTCAGTGCTTTCTTACTGCAGTTTGTTTTTCCAACAGCTGAAGAAACTCCACATGGATCCAACCCCTGCCCCCCACAGACAGGTAAGTGCTTTATACAGCAGTATTTAGCAGTTAAATTGACATTCTAACTGACACTGCTTGAGCATAAACTGCATTCCAAAACAGCTTTTTTTTTTCTTTTATTACAAACTGTTTAGTTGAGATTAATGAAACTTTAGTAATACTTAATATATTTCAGATAAATATCAAACACCAAAAAATGGAAGTTTGGTACTAGATGTAGCCATCTCCTCTGACATTATTGCAATTAAAAAACTGAATAATTGACAGCAAGGAAAAGCCCAGCCCAGCTGCCGTATCTCATATAAAGTAAAATCACAGTTCTCATTAGAAGTCCTTGTTTCACGCAAATACCAACATTTATCTCTAACTTAAAGCTATTTACTTACCTTGTGTCTGCATTTAAGTACAACGCCATAGGCTCCTGAAACAAAGAAAATAGATAAACCATCTCAAAAGAGAAAAAAGAAAAGCAGTAACATAGTAGTCTTTCGTCACCTCTTTGCTATAGAAATATTATTTTTCCTAGTATTATTACCCAGAACTTGCACATACAGGTACTTCACTGGATTTCTGTGCACTGAAACCACTTAATAAAAATTGCTTGGAAGTAAATGGATTTTAAAATCTGGAATTATTTTTCTAAATATACGCACAGAGAAGTTTGATAACTTGCATTTCCCCAGTATCACTAAAGAGAATTTAATATGGTAAACTTTAAAAAAAAGATGAAAAACCCTCAAAACCCCACAAACTGTCCCATTTCCCTCCTTTTCTTTCATCTTCCAAACTTCAGTTTCCACCTGAGAATGGAATTAGAAGGAGCTGTAGAGAATAAACTGATGTTTATTAATATCTGCATACAAGCACTATTTTACATAAAAACCCCTCCTACCATCAAGAGGACTAAACGAATTCTATATAAAACTCTATTTTTTTATTAAGATACTACTTACCTTCACCTACAACCCCAAGGATCTCAAATTTATTCATCACATTACCAATGTTAGGAATCTTCATCAAGACAAATTCCTCTTACAGGGAGAGCCACAAAACATGGCACAATGGGGAGTGTCCAAAGATTTTGCAAAAGGCAACTGTGAAAAGGCTCTTAGGAAAATCAAGAAATTCCAACTTGATCAACCAGACTTCTCACGCTCTGAATTTCTAGGCAGTCAGTAGCTTCCTGGGGAAAGAAGAGAAAATAATGTAATTAGTATTTTGTTTTATTTCAAGAGCGTGGCAGTATATATACACATCACACCAATATTATCTAACAATATTTACAATACAATTTACTTCTACATTTCACAATCAAGAGAGCTCAGCAGTACGTATAATGGATGGAACCTACTGAGAACATGTATCTGACAGAACAGTTGGCCTTGTAATCCTATACTTAGGATGTCTATAACAATAATAACTAACTTACATGAAGTTATTTTCTACACAACAGAAGCAAACAAAACTGTTGATAGGAACTACCTCAGTGAGCAAAAAGACACCTATAATTACTTATGTTCTCGGTATGGTGTATGTTGACAGCTAGGTATAAAAACAAATCGTATTTAGTCAACTTATTATTTGTCCACTGTAATGACAAAAAGGATTAGATAGAAAGAATATTAAACAGTGGAAAAGTATTCTTCTACTACTATTTTCTGTGATTGTTAGAAAATAAAGGAAATTATTTGATGAACTAACACTCGGATTCAGAAAATTATTTCCATTATAAGCTTATTTAACAGAGATGTAATAAACAGCAAAAAAAATGTTTTCAAAGTAATTTGCCAAATCAGGCAACTATACACAGGTAAAAGCACAAAGCTTGTCTCTGTTTCAGGCTCATCATCTCTCTCCTACAATCTCAGAAGTACGATAAACTAAACATGTCAAAGTCTGGTTTTGCTAATTCTGACTGCATTTTTTCCCTCTAATATTAAAAGGAATACATCCCACACTTGAAACGTAAAAAGAAAAGCTAGAACAGCATCACCATGAATTGGAAATATGTAATTTCCGTGTCAGTTCAGTGCTCCAGGAACAGGACTACTTATGAGGAACAAGATGGCAGGATAGGAGATAATTAATTTAATTAACTTATGTGTAATGTGTGAGTGTGACCTAATGATACTGGGTTCAGCTCCCACAAAGGAGACATCTCACCACTATTTCATTGTAAGCTGTGGGTGCTGGCCAAAAGCCTTGTGTTGACTAAGTCACACATAAAGAAACGGATGACTCAAGAGCGGAGGAAAAGCACAAGGACAATAGCCTCAGCAAGACACAGGAAGATAACTTGTGTGTGTGTGTTATTTGAGAAGCAACTTCAGGAGTTAACCAACCACAGCATTTTGGAAACAAACTTAGACAATGAAGTAGTAATTCCTAAATAAAGGGATGGTAAGCGATTTTTTTGTTTGTTTTCATTTTTTAAAAAGTTACCTACTCCTTAAAGGATTACTTCAGCGGTTTAATTTACTGTTTTAATAATAAATTTTTTCTTCATTTGTGAATTGTATAAAATATCCTTTCCTTTCCGTATACTCTCCTCCTATCTCATTTAGCATCTCTTTCTCACAAAAGCCTTTGTGCTGTTTGTCCAGGTTTTCTGGTTACAGTTACCAACTACAAAATAGGCTCCTGGAAAAGCAGGTGTATCTGCTCAGTTGCACTTATCAACATGAGAAGAGAGCCCGCACTGAACTGCTTCAGCTTTCTACTGAAACAGGCTGATGGCAGGCACATGAGTGCAGCTGGCTCTCCCCACACTGTATCCGAGTGGCAGAAATACTGCTACAGAGAACATGAATGCCATAATGTAAACAAGACAAGAAACACAGCAGTCACGTTCAGAACAGCAAAAATACTTGCCAGGAAAAAAGGTCAGAAATGATATATCCTGTTTTCTGTTAGTATTCAATTTGAATCTGTTGCTTCAGTTCCCAAAACTACCCATTGACAAGTATTTCTAGAAATCAGTCTGTGATCACATTCATTACTTATCTGCTAATGTTATTACGATACATCATCTTCCCACCTTATATGGTGTACAATAATTCTTGGTTTACAAGACAACAGTGAAGAAGCTTGAGATGTATCAAAAACTCAACAAGAAATTTAGATGCAGTTTCCTCTTTCCCTCATTCAGAATTCCTAAATTTCTTATGAACTGCTTAAAAGCTATAAAGGCCTGCAGTTTGTGAACCACTACTTTTAGTTTTCTATTTTTAAGACTTTTGTAACTGCATTCATAGTACATATGCTATTTTTTAATTGGGAAATAAAGATTAGATTTGCAAGAAGCTGACTTCCCTGAAGTTCAGTACTACACATCTTCACTCCACCCATCATGCAGCTTCCGTTTTCACTTCATTAAAAGAGCCATGGAAAGCTGATCTACTTGTTACACTGGTGCCCCAGGACTCTAGGCACCTAGAGCAGCATTCACATGTAATACCCTAAAGATAGAAGTCTGTCAACTCACTTATCAATGTTCATTCACCATCAGTGACAGACTTTGACTGGCCCAACAAAACACAAAAACCAGCTTCTCAAATTCTCCCCAAAGTGCATCGTGACTGACAGCAAAGGTAATTCAGAGGCACATACAGGCAGACTCTCAAAACAAAACTGCACTTGAGTGACTCATCTCTTCTATACTCGCTCCAGAGTCATATTCATGCACAACTCGGCAGAGAGTACTTTGTGAGAACCTAATCTTGAAATGAAAAGGAGAGCTAATGAAATGATGACAAGTGGCATGCAGCAGTAGTACCAAATCATACCCAAACACTTATTGCCCCAGTTCTTTTGACACATCTCAAGCAGGGCAGTAATTCAAACTAGTTCTCTACTACCATATTAGTGAACTCAGACTAGCTAGACTCTTAAAATACCTAAACAAGATGTATATACTAGTTTTAGATCTTTGCCTTCAAAAGCTTCTGACAGACTGAGAAGCTGCTAGAAGTACTTGCTCAGTGGCAGTACCCATTTTAGAGTTTTTCTGGCCTTGTTAACATTGGTTTTAAAATCACAGATTCTTGCAGGGAATCTGATAATATGAACTCAAACATCATGAATGACAGTCTTGTGAATGGCTGAGAGAGAGTAATTGCAATAATAAAAATAAAGAAAAAATAAAATTTAGACGTTTTAACCAATAAAGTAACTTAAAGTTATCCATAGCAAGAATTATATTATTCTGTAACTTAGTGAAGAAAGGCTGGATTCTTTCAAGCTAAACACTGAAAAAATAGCAAGGAAAACCTTATTAATAGCAACCACAATTTTGTTCTTTGCACTGAGCACCATATAGGTCTGATTTAATAAGTTGCCTGCTGGTTAGAATGATAACCCTTGCAAAAGGGGAAACAAGGCTATTCTTTACCTCTCAAAGGTTCTCAGTAGGGAAACAGCACTCACTCTCCTAACATCCCTTTCTGAGGCAGACAGATTCACAGCACATCAACAACTTATGAATTAAACCAACAGATCTCTGAGATGGTCTCCATGTTACCATGGTGTTCTACAAAACACAGATCCAATTGAGCAAAATTAGACATCATGAAATGAATAAGCTTGTTTTACTTAATCCAGAGCAATAACAGTATGAGATTTTAATACAAATGTAATTGCTTTGCAATAGCATGTAAGGCTTATATGTAAAAAACCAAAACTCTATAAACATTCTGGGAATGAACATACAAATTATTACAGCATTATGGTATGTGATTATTTGCATTTAAATTAAAACAATGGAGAAAAAACTAGCTGTTCCCTAATTTCTTTTCCCTTTATGACCATTAAGAATTCTAGAACATCACCCAAAAGGATCCAACTTAACCACTCACTTCAAAGCCTCAATCCTAAATAAAAATGCTATTCATTATTTCATAATCATCAGTAGTCTGGGAGGGAAGCGAGGACTTTTTAACATAGTTAATTGAGACATTTAATGAGAATTTAAAAACTTGAAGTAGATATTTGTCTTCACAAAATCTAAGAAAAATCTGTCCTAGAAATACAGTCAGATTCACATATCAGTATATCGTATCTCAAATATACAGTTCATTTCATATATCAAGACAGAAAGAATGCAATTTGCACCCTGCTGAATATACCCCTCTTCCTCTCCTAAAACAGGAAGTAAACTAAACCTTTTAATTTATCTGTTTATTACTTCCATTCACTGAGAAGATACAACTAAGAATTTCTAGAATCTGGGCATGATTTCATCTGCTCACTAATAAAAGAGCAGGTCAGTAAACAGACAAGGAACTCATACCATGTAAGTATCTGTCTCTGATGGTTACACACTAATCTGAACCCTGGCATGTCTTCTGTTGTACAAGGCACACAAATGAAAGGAAACATTAACTGTCTCTATTAGTCATGATGTATCGTTATTAACAACACCTCCTTCTCCTCCCCTTTATATATAGTTCTGTTTCTTGAGATTTTCCAGGAAAAACCTAGTTGAAGTTACAAGCACCTGATTCAGTGTTATAGCAGAATATGGAAGTGACAGGGTTAAGAAAATAATTGGAGAAGTTCTGGGGATTTATTGACAATGTGCCAGGAGTATCACGAGGAATTACAGATTAGAAAGAACCAATTCATTATTTTAACAGCTGTGAGGAGGAAGCCAGCAATAATAGTCTGACTTTAAGAATGGAAAGAAAAAAACCTCAAATCATATTGCTAGTGAAGTTTACCCAATATTACTTCTGCATTTCAAAAAATCTACCACTTCTTTTTTTCCAGTTTTACAGAGGGACAGTAGACCTTCTAATGGGACAAGATGCTAGTGGAAGAAACACCAAGATTTCATAACATGGAGATATCTACAACATGGAAGTCGAAAAAAGAAAAAGCTAAGGAAGAGATAAAAACCAAGAACTTTGAATTATGCAAGCCATTTTTCATATCCTAAGCTTCAATCTATCCTCCTCTGCTCATAAAAAAATATTAGGAACGAAAAGAACAGCTGGTGAGAATAAATACAAAATTTAGAAAACTGACAAACTTGAACAAATTATAAAAGCAAAACATCAAGGTTTCTTGTACAAGCTCAGGGATTTTAGAATTCCAGCAAGCTTTTATTGACATTGCTAATATCATCATTGGAACTTCACCATTGTTGGATTTTGGAGGAATTGTTTGCCTTTTTTTTTAAAGCTGAAAAATGCAAGCTCATCTGGATGAATCATACATCAAGGGAAATCATTGTCACGTAACTGGCCTATAAGGCAGAGTGCCTCCACACAGCAGGGCCCAGGGGGAAGAACCTGAACAAAGTTCCCATCCCACAGCAAGCACACAACTAGGAAAAGGGTTGAATCAACTCCCAAATATTGAAGACACCAGTTTGGTTAAATTCGTAAAAGAAAACTTAGCTTGAAGACCAAGGCATCAATGACTTATTTAGTTTGGTTTATCTCGTTCTGTGAGTGCTCTCCGTTTTGTATGCAAGTACAGATTAAAAAATAAATTCAGCTTATCCTGGATATACGAACTAAACTCACATCACAAAGTTAAAATACAGGATTTATGAGCTTCACTAACAGCTGTGGCCAACTCAAAAGAGTGGGTGCTTAGCAGGATATTTCAAAGACCACAGTGACAAATAAGCAGACTGATTATCAAAGTCTAAGTACAAAAGCAGCTCCCATGAGTCATAACACAAGGACAGGAAAGACAATTTTGCTTCCATTTTAGTGTTCCTCTCGGATAAGAGCCTTAACAACTACGTCTGTTGTAGGTGTGACAGCTTCCTACGGCAGTTTATGCTGGTCCTTTCGTATGCTGGGTGGTCTTCACCATACCTGTAGCAGCTCCGAAGAAAAACAACCAGAGTTCAGAGGATAACACTCTCAACAGCAACCTGTCAAAACCAAAGCCTTTGCAGTTCCATCTGGCGTAAGTAGCCTGACACTTCTGCATTCACTTCTATCAAATGGAAGTATCCAATATCTGTAGCTGAATTAAAAGCACGTTTCTGTAGAGACACCATTGGGCAAAGTAAAGCAAGTAAAAAAATATTTTTTTAGATAAAGGAAGGTATTCTTTCATAATCAAATATCTTCCTGTGGAAGAAGTTAATATTTCTTCATCTGACAGAATATTTGTAGTTGTCTCCTTAGAAGTTGGTTCTTTCATTTTAATCTTCCCTTGTCTCTTCTCAGAACATCAGTATCCAGTCATACCCTATATTCATTTAGCATTTTGCTTACTATTTAGTCCTGTATTATCTTTGACAATCTGCCATGGCCTTTAAATCCCCAGGCTAAAAAAATAATATTACAGGCATAGCTTTTTAATCTTTATTAATTACTAAAAAAAGCTACTGTTTTCTAAGAGTTACACATTAGGACTCAATTTGTGACTCAATTCCTACATTTGTGTTTGAAGATTAATGCTTAGAAGAAGAAAAAAAAGTCATTGAGCATAAAAGTCTTTCTCCTCTACTACACAAAAAAAAGCAGCACATTCAGACAAAGTCTTGAGCAGAGGGAGTTCCTGTCCAAGAAAAGAACAATATATTATCTTTAAGGGAACATACTAGAAGCACTGAATGGCAGATCAATTGAAGGACTGCTCCAAAGTTTGAGCTCAGCGGGGTATTTGTGGAAAGAAAGGGCATCTCGAGTTTTTCCATCATGCTCTCTGGTCCCTCTATTCTCTGGCAGCCTACTGTCAAAAAGCACACTGCTAGGTTCCTCTCCACAATGGCAGCAACCACTAGCTCTGCACCACCAATCCTATGCCACCATGCTGTCAGCACACAAAAACAAATGCAGAAGACCTGGCCACTCAGAAAGACTCCTCTGGTGCATTCCTAACTGAATCAGCCACCAAATCTTTCTAACATGCACTCACAAAGCATCTGAGAGATTTTAAAAGACCATGTCCTAACAACAAAATACTGAAATTGTTTTAATCTGACAAACTTTCTTCCCAATTTGTCTTCATTGCTCTAAAAGTAACTTCCATCTACATTCTAAAAGTCAGATGTTCCCCTCTCCACTGGCTTTCGCTGGGATGGAGTTTCTCATAAGAAAAAAGTAAAGGTGAATATGAAGTATATATAAATAGCAAATGAATGCCAAAAATAAATTCTGTGAGCATTGTAATGCAGATCAAAATAACTGCAATGACTACTCTTCCTTATAATCTTCCAATGTATCATTAAATACAGATTACTGGTTCAATATCTGAAGCAAATAGACAGGAAAAAATGAGAAACCCACTTTTCTTTAAAAAGGACATACTAAATATACAGGACAAATACAACATTATGAAGGACCCCTCCCAGATTTAATACGAAAATAACAAGAATATACAACACATGCAAATTAACAGAATTCGATTGTAATTACAATACAAATATTTATTTTTTATCTTTTCTTCTTGATGTGTTTTCCAGGCAAATAGTCAGAGGCATTTTATTTAAATAATATCAAACAGTCTTTTACAAAGTTAACCTTGCAAAGAATGTCACCAGAACTTTCCATAAAGGACACTGAAGTCACTCAATTACCAACTGACCCAAAGACAGGTAAATTCTTCAGTAATAAATCCACATTAGTATGCAAGCATATGTGCAGGAAACATATTTAAATAAACAACTCAAAGGCTTTTCATTATTGGTTTTTCTTTCACAAAAATAATTACAAGTGCTTAAAGCACATGTTGGGCAAATGGTCAGGGGACTGGGGGGGAGGCGGTTCTTTCGTTTGTGTTCACTCCTTTTAATTAGGAAAAGACTAACTCCATCAGGCTCAAAACAGCCTGCTTCAAAAAACCCAAAGAAATTGAAACCTATAGACACATCTATGAAATTTCATCTGAATTTGAAGATATTGCTACTATTTCAATATGAAAGTCTATTATGATGCATTTGCTGCAATTTTAGATTTCAGAGATAAGAGTACAATTAACACAGAAAATATTTTATTGTGCTTATTTTAACAGCTTATAGAATTTTTTCATTACGATGTCTATAATGCAACTGAACACTACCCATGTTTAAACTAAAGGTGACACATTCTAGCTGAATAAAAACCAGTTAAACTTACACAGGGCAATAAATCAGTTATGTGAAACCCAAGTCAAGAAGACCCACCTGCAAAGTGGCTCAGACTGCATTAAGAACTTATGGCCATTACAATAAGCTGAAGTTCAATAAAAAAAAATCCACATTTCAGATAAAAAAAAATAAAAAAATTCCAACAATTCCTTTCTCATTTCCTTGAAACAGAGAATGAAAGCTTTGAGTCTTCTAGAAGGCAGTATCACAGGAGTGACAGCACTCTATCAGGTAGCAAGGGCCATTCTAGCGGAGATTCTGAAAGTTAAATTGAAACCCCCGAAACAAAATCTGTCTTCAATGAAAAACCACTGCAGACAAAGTACAGCAACAGCGCAATCAACTTGTGCTTTTACGACAGATGCCCTCATGCTGAGCTACCTGAAACACCTTCATCTTGGGGAACTTCAGTCTGCTACTACTGCAAACATACTTGGAAGATCACTTAAAGAGATCAAGTCAATTTGCAAAATGTGTAAACAGCTTTCCAGTGGAGCAAAAAAATACAGGAACAACCCAAAACCTTAATTTAGTGATCTCATCTAAAAGCAGTACAAATCAACTTGAAAATACAGTCAGGCAAAAGCAATGAAGACCAGAATATTATCTTTTTCACAAGTTCATATGCTTATCTCCACCACTGCTAACCGCATTAATGAATGGATATTAATGAAGAGTTCACCTGTATACAAGAAAAAACATGCTGGCTGCAACACTTATTCATACTCACACACGCTGTACCATTTGTTTTAGTTAAACACAAAATTCAAGTTCTATTGAAATTATAGTGAAACAGGGTGGTGTTGAGGAAAATAGGCTGTTGTTTTTATTTGGTTTTGAATATTTGTACTCAATCTTCTCAATGATCAAAAGATCCACTTTCATCTCACACAGCATGAAATAAAACTACTACCATCAGGATAGTTCAGAGCTTGGCAGCTTGAAAATTAGAAATTCTAGTGGCTGTGGATTTAAAACAACTGGAGCATTAGCTAAAGCAAAAGGTCTTTTTCACAAAGAAACAAGTGAGCCACCATTGTGCTTCAAACTGTGAAGCTGCAAGTGAGCTCTGGGTTGGAAGCCACATACCTATATTAATGAGTTCCAAAGCAAAGGGCAGTTCTGCTACAAGGAAACCTGCAGAACCACCTTCCATAAAGATGAAAGGAAACTGAGAAACTAATAACATAAAGGCTGACAGTCTGCCATCTCCTACAGACTATCCAAGGACTGAGGTGAATCACATCAAGGCTGAATGTGAACCCTGCAACCCAGCTCACAACACTGGGGAGACTTATTCCCTTAAAAAGACTGTCTGAGAAAACTACGGAAATGTACACAATACTTTCCTCTGTCCACTCTTACTCCTACCCTATTAATTTAAGATACAGTGAAAAAATTATTGGCCAACTCTAAACCTGGTGTCTCTATTTCTATATTAGAACAGACAGGATTCTGATTAGTATTTTATTTCTCAAACCTAAAGGACTCCAAAACCGCTATTACAAAACCTAATTGCAAAGGCTTGTAATCACTTAACAATGTTCACTTTTCCCCTCCTGTTTATTTCAACTGTCAGATGCATTCTTCAGTCTTGTCTTCAATTAGACGTTAAGCTCTTTGATAAGGAAACTTTTTGGCTTGTTGAAGGCCTCTAGGTATTGTTATAAAATAAGTTATAAAGATGTAATGTTTGAAACCATGCTATGGTGCTGGTTCTTTGCATGAACACAATTCGCTGTGGTAAAATATGAGTCTGGAAGTAAATTAAAGTCTCACCAGATGACTCAGGAAAAAACTCCAGAAGCATTAGGAGGCAATTTGGTCCATCTCTGAAACAGGATGCGGTAATAAAATTATTTTTTTAAAATAATATATAAAACTGTCTCAATGCCAGCCTCCTTAATTATTAAAAAACTACTAGCTTCTCTTGCAATTTCAGCCTAGTGGTTTTCATTTAACAGTTAAAAGAAAATAGATATTTTAATTCTCCAATAACATGAAAACTATTCTCATAATTAAAAGTATGAATGTTCAGACAAACTTTAACAGAATTGCAGCCAGTACTTGTTCTATACCTTCATCCATCACCATCAATATAGTGGTTAAACATGTATATCTCACCAGTCATTCTTAACTAGCAGTTTTTTGTAAAAAAAATTCAGTATTTAGAATAGAAGACCAATTCAAGAACACCATAGTCCTAGTCCACATTGTTATTCTGGCAAATATTCTCTAAATTAAATAGAAGAGTTTTCTAATGAAAGGCACGAGCTGCCTCAAAAATAAATAAAATTAAAGATTAGTATTTGCAAGTTAGTCGAGATTAGAAGTTTCTGTATCAATGAAAAAGTATTTCACTATAAATAGGAAGCGGTAAGTGTATGGCCTTTCTCCCAAGCAGACTGCTTCACCAGTGCCAAAAGATCTTCTCTCTGCTATGCCCACAGCTTCTTGCACGGGAGATTCCCATAGCAGCAAAAGCATGTCTGGATATGTATGTGACCCAAAACTGGACCTGAAAAACAGGTCTTGAGAAAAGGGAGACGCATCTAAACAGTAAACAATGTTGGCAGGCTTACCAAAGAGAGGTAATAAAAAAAAGCTCATAATCCTGATTTTCATCCTTCATGTGTTTCTCTATCCTTTGAGTCTTCTAAGTTTAATTATAGAGTGGAGGAGAAGGGAAAAAAGAGAAGGCAATGCCCCTGGCAAAGGGCAAGAAGGATAGGTGAGGGAAGAAGCGAAGCTTTTCCAAGGACTCACAAAAGACAGTGAAAAACTGGCATATGGGGGAGTTCTGGAAAGAACGAAAAGAGGAAAACAAAAAATCTAAGGAGAAGATGTTTCGGGCATAAGCAATGAGTTCATAATAAGGTTTCAGATTTATTTTAGCTTACGAAAAGAAAAAAACCACAGACTTCCAGCATACAAAAGTCACTATTTGCATAATTGACTTTCATACTTCTGATATATCTGGTTACTTCTTGTTCAAATAACCTTGTAACATTAAGGGAAACAGAAGTAATTTGGGAGATTTGAACACAAAAGTCTACTGCCAGCAAATCACGTATTTCCTGTAAGAAGAAAGTAAAAAAATCCTAGGAAGATAAGAGTTGGCAACAATACAGGCTATACCATGTCTCAGAGTATTAAAAAGAACTTCGTGAAATTGAGTGATGGAAGTCGCTACGGAGATTTCGAGATGAAGCACTCTTTAAATCAAAAAAGTGAAACAGACATCTCTTGTCTACCATAAGCAAGTTGTATAAAAATTATACACATGTCATGGCAGGCCTAAATACTGGTCATCAATAAACTAGAATTGAATGGGTACATATCAATACATTTCATCATCTGCCACGGGCAGTAATCAGAAAGCATAAGCAGACTGATCCCACGCCTAACCAAGCACACGCAGCCAAAGAAGTCACTGCTCAATGGGTAGGGAGACAACACGTAAAATCACAGTTTTAACTGCAGCATATTATTTATTTGCATTAACATTCTCTTTGTGCCTTTCTAACATTGGAAGGGTGATCTCCACTTTCCTTTGTAACCCAGGTATAATAGGGGATATGCTATTTACTCAGACAAAAAGCCAGAAATAATCCTTATAATCATTTTTGGATTACATCACTTTCTTTGCTGCTGAGGCTGCATACTAAACCAATTTAGATGCAAGTTTAACACATGCCTCTTGTGGTGCTAGATATACATTTCCTATTCCCATCTACATATACCTCAAAAAACCCCAGCCAAACCAAATCTGACCCATCAAGATATCAATTTACAGAACTGAATGCATACTGCTAGGGAGAGATTTTTGTAAAGCATAGGAGACATCCCTCCCACCCCAATGAACTAAAAGACAATCAAGTAGTAAGAGTCTCCATTCTGAGATGGAATTTCAAACATAGATGTTAAATGCATTTCTTAAGACTAGTTGCATCCATTTTTCAACTGATTATGAACGACAAAGTATTTTGATAACTCCATTTCTCTGCTTGCATGCTCAGATTTTTTTAAAAAAAGCTAAATACTTTCATGACAATTTGCACAAGAGCATTTTGCCACAAATCACAGCCAAAGTATTCTTTCCCACTGCAAGGTATTTACTGGACTGCAGTAATTCTCTCAGCACTTCTGAAGCTTGAAACACACCTTCTGTTGAATGCTATGAGTCAGTTTTAATGACAGTGTTATGTTCTATTGCTCTGTAGCTTATGCAAGAGAATGAATTTGCATTAACTATCCAACTTTAGCATCCACCTTCTCTTATTCATTGTTAATTCTGAATAATGGTAAAAAATAGGCTATATTCCCTGCATGCTTTCTTATTGTTTTAAAATAAGAAATCTAATTAGCTGCCTGTAATGCAAAATGGACATTAAAATTATTATTGTCATAGATACGTACTTTTTTCTTGCAGAAAGCCAGTACCCAGAAAAAATACAAAGAGAAATGACAGCTTTCATATTTAGTAAAATTTCAAAATTTTTATGAAGTGTTACCTGATTAGTGTTATTCTTCTTCCATATCCTGCTCACAAGAGAATTTACAATACCTTCAAATTACTTAATTCGGAAAAAACCTAACAGTTAACTTCACCAGGAGGAGGATAAAACATGCTAATAATTCAAGGGAGGAAAAAAAGAGGGAGTAAAAATTATCAGTGAGTTTATAAATTAATTTTTGAAGACTGTCACTGCTGTCATTAGGAAGAATATGCAATAGCTTTGCCTTTTTCAAGAAATTCAACAAGAAAAAGTTATAATGCGACATCTCTTGCCAAACAATGGTCCAATCTAAACATGCTTTTCTTTGATTTACTTTGTCCCCTCATTTAAAGCCCCTAAACACCATGCCTCCCTAGAACAGTACATTATACTTATCCTGGGGCATTTATTCTTTTGATTGAAAACATGATTACACTGTGTGTACAAAACACTAGCAAAATAAAAAACACTTTGAACTGAAGAAACTGTACCTTTAAAAATCTGCAAAGATAGCAGTTCATGAATTAGCAAAGTTACTACACCTGCATGGGGGTATAACAGATAAGCAGATCACACGACCGCCTGCTAGAATCTCAGCAGCAATTAAGAGATTTGCCCAACATATTAGAGAACAATATTCACTTTAATGAAGACAACTGTAACAAAAACAACAATTGTCTCTAGCACTGAAAGAGGCAATTTCTCAAAATATGAAGTCTGTCATTATTGCCCTAGGATGTGAAAGCAGATTATACTGCCATTTTTATTAATTTGCAATTAAAAACACATTTTTCAGATGCAAAATCTAATACCATTCTCATCTTGTTTGGGGGTGTGAGGAGGAGGTATCAGCCCTTTTCTTTTACTTATGTAAAAGAAAGCCTTCCTCTGGGTTGGTTTTTTTTCCTTCCTTTAGAAGAACTTCTCCTTATAGTACTTGAATCTGCTCCAATAATAAGCTCTCAATTCACTTCAGAAATATATTCTAGCTCTTGAAGTTCAATTAATTGGAGGCATGGGGGGAGGAATCCATCAGCACATTTTCCAACTATTAGAGACTTGTTTCTTGGCAAGCTGAGAGCTCGGCCAACTAAGAACTTAAACAATTTTGTACCCTTAGCTCCAGTGATGATGAAATGCAATGATCTTCTAACTCAGCCTGTAAGCAGTAGCAGCTACGTAACACTAGAAACAAAACATCGAACATGGTTAACTTCAGGCATTCTGAAAGACTCCTCAGCAAACATTAACACATGCAACCGTCACTCAAGAAAATGGTTAGTGAAATATTTAATCAAGATTCGCAAATATTCATACTGCAAACAAAAGCAACTACTTCAAGTCTGCTGAAAGAAGTGCTCATGGGCTTTCTCTAAATAAATTATCATAGAATCATAGAATTATCTGGGTTGGAAGAGACCTCCAAGATCATTAAGTCCAACCCTTAATCCAACACTATCATGATTACTAGATCATGGCACTAAGTGCCACATCCAGTCTTATTTTAAAAACCTCCAGGGATGGCGAATTCACCACCTCTTTGGGCAGGCCATTCCAATGCCTGATTACTCGTTCTGTGAAGAACTTTTTTCTGATATCCAGTCTAAACCTTCCCTGGCAGAGTCTAAGCTCGTGCCCTCTTGTTCTGTTGCTGGTTGCCTGGGAGAAGAGTCCGACCCCCACCTTTCTACAACCTCCTTTCAGATAGTTGTAGAGAGCGATGAGGTCACCCCTGAGCCTCCTCTTCTCCAGGCTAAACAACCCCAGCTCCCTCAGCCTCTCTTCATAGGACTTGTGCTCAAGTCCCTTCACCAGTTTTGTTGCTCTTCTCTGGACCCTCTCCAGCCCCTCAATATCTTTCTTGAACTGAGGGGTCCAGAACTGAACACAATACTCAAGGTGTGGCCTCACCAACGCCGAGTACAGGGGAAGGATCACTTCCCTCGTCCTGCTGGCCACACTATTCCTGATACAGGCCAGGATGCCATTGGCCTTCTTGGCCACCTGGGCACACTGCTGGCTCATGTTTAGCCTCCTGTCAATCAGCACCCCCAGGTCCCTTTCCACCTGACTGCTCTCCAGCCACTCTGTCCCCAGCCTGGAGCGCAGCATGCAGGACCCGGCACTTGGCCTTGTTGAACTTCATCCCGTTGGACTCAGCCCATCTCTCCAGCCTATCAAGGTCCCCCTGCAGAGCCCTCCTGCCTTCCAGCAGGTCGACACTCCCTCCCAACTTGGTGTCATCTGCAGATTTACTTATGAAGGACTCAATCCCCTCATCTAAATCATCGATGAAGATGTTAGACCTGGACCCAACACTGATCCCTGAGGGACACCACTGGTGACCGGCCGCCAGTCGAATGCAGCCCCATTCACTAGCGCTCTCTGGGACCGGCCGTCCAGCAAGTTCTTAACCCAGCTGAGAATGCACCTGTCCAAGCCATGGGCTACCAGTTTATCCAGGAGTATGCTGTGGAGACAGTGTCAAAGGCTTTGCTCCATTCCAGATAGACTACATCCACAGGCTTCCCTTCATCCACCAGGCGGGTTACCTGATCATAAAAGGAAATCAGGTTGGTCAGACAGGACCTGCCCCTCACAAAGCCGTGCTGGTTGGGTCGGATCCCATGTCCATCCTGAAGGTGCTGTGTGATTGCACTCAGGATGATCTGTTCCATAATCTTGCCAGGCACTGAGGTCAGGCTGACAGGCCTATAGTTGCCTGGGTCCTCCTTGCAGCCCTTTTTGTGGATTGTTAATTTGTGTTCAGTATATAGTTTTATTTATAATTTAAAAATGGAATGTCAAATGTCATCATTAGGAAGACAAATATATTTGCACGCAAAAACCTAAAGCAACGAGATCTTGCCATACTTGATTACAAAAGCAGAAGTAAAAGATACACCATATTATCAAAAACAGTTTGCATTCTCCTCCTTTGTAGGAGAAAAAAGGAAAACCCCTCCTCAGGTGCACTGTACACTGGCAAGGTCTCCTCAAAGCTGCATGTAAACTTGTCTCTGCTTCTTCAGCAAACATGCTGAACTGAATGTTTAGCAAATACAAAAAGGAGAAACAGTATTTAACTCTGTCTCAAGCATCCAATTAAAGTGACAAATCATTAAACTTCCAGAGTTCAAGAATTTAAAAGACTAAAAGTTCAGGCATAACACAACACTTATTTTAGTTGTAACCCAGGTACTGTCAAGTGCCCACTAAGCAAATGTAATTCATACAAAACCCCAGAGCTAATTTAATTTATGTCCTTTTACCAGTTCTTTGCCCGATGTGAATTTATCCAGCTTAGTTTATGTAAACTGTTTGGACATAGAATGTGCCAGTTTGAATTTGGCAAGGAAAACATGCTTTTAATATGTAAAGCCCAATTTATTTTCATTTCTAACCTAATTAATTAAAAATAAGTGTTGTGATGGTAGATTTACACTAAACGAAAAATCAGGATTTTCCTCAATAACATTTATACAATACTTTATACAATACTTCAGGGTATCAAAAATATTTTAAAGAAAAGCTACTGCTATGAGAAGTCAAATCTGTCTGGTACTGAAAATATTCTTTATAGTAAGACTATGTAAACTACTTAGGAAAAGCCTACAAACTAAAGCCACCACAATATAAAGCATCAGCCATTGGTGGTGTGTTTCAGTTCATTCAAAACCATAGAACAGCTTTCACTATCCTCATCAGCAAGCCACCTACCAGCAAGACAGAGGACCCCAGCCTGGTACCTACCCAAATTATATGACCATATATCGATTTCAAAACACCATTTCTTCTCACTCACACAGCTTCAAGTACAAAGGAAAAAAATACTTATTTTTCTTTTAGATCTGATTCAAATCAGTTTTTGCGGCAATAAATATTCTTCATCTTCAGAGAAGTCTTTTCATGAAGAGTGTTACACCAACTCTGCACATAAATTAGCAAAAGACCACCAAGAACTGAAGAGTAAAGCACAGCCGTGTCACTGGAGGCTATAATGTCCATTAAATCCCACATAGAAACAAAGCCAAAACCTTGACAAGCCTTCAATTAATACCAACCAATTCACCTTCACATAGTAATTCAAGTCAACAGGAAAGAAGAGCACAAGGCTCTAGTCCTCTCTGTTGCCTTCTTCACTAGACCCCAACACTACACCCTCAGTCCCAACATCCTACTAGGGCTCCAAGCTCCTATTCAAAAAGATTTGCTGTGCTATGGAAAACCAGCTTCAGAAACCTAGCTCAGAGGAACCACAGAGTCTTAATATTCCCCCAAGTTATTTTACAAGGCAAGTACAAACAAAAGGTTTAGGTGGTGTGATTTTTTAATATAAAACATTAATGAGGCACTGTTCTAGAAAGGAAATCTCTATTCAGTCACTTCAACAGTGTAACTCTTTGAAAATCA
This sequence comes from Dromococcyx pavoninus, assembly GCA_033558185.1. Classification (NCBI taxonomy): domain Eukaryota; kingdom Metazoa; phylum Chordata; class Aves; order Cuculiformes; family Neomorphidae; genus Dromococcyx; species Dromococcyx pavoninus. The sequence continues at coordinate 847,123 of JAUMJL010000409.1, read as the reverse complement.
AGGGCACAAGCACTATATTTGCCTTACAGCCATGGTCCACACCTTACTGTGGAGAGTATCCCCTTTCACCCTGAGCAGAGATAACAGCAAGCAAAATGAAGTTTTACGGCACCTCCAGAGATACTGTCCAATCTTATCTCATGTCATTAGGACACAACCAATAACAACCCATCATTTCAATATGATAGCCACACACATCAAACAGGAAAGTCTTTCTAGTTCTGTGCGCATGTAGATACAAGAAAAGGAAAACCAGCAGTGAGACCACACCAGAGAAGTGTCAATCTGCCAAGGATTTCTACTAGACAGATTAATCTACTACACTCACAACTGTAACCACAATACTGAACCTCACCAGCTCACCCAATCTGAAATGAGATGACAACTCAGGTAAAAGTTTTTACTGCTTCCAGAAAAGCTACACCTACGCTTATCTTCTCTTTCAACAAATAACTTATATGAGTGCACTTTTCAACACTCATAAGTTATTTGGCATCCGTATGTAAACCAGTCACACTCAAATTACATGTTACACGAGCATTTTTAATTAAGGCAGTATGTTTAATTCGCTTGAAAGCACTCACCAACTTCCTAACCACCTTCTAAACACCCATAATTGAAGCTGCAAGTATCAGCTTTCATATAATAAACTTTTGACACCACAGAACTTGTCAGACAGTAGAAGCAAAGATGCAAGAAGTTCTAGATACACAAACCAAGCATTAGCAGCCAGAAACACACCACTTGTCGTATATATACAGTACATCTTTTTATATATACACAAATATATATTTATAAAAATAGATACATATGATATAGTATACACAGTTATTCAGGAAACATAACAGAAAAGAAAACGTAAAGAAGCATTTGCCTGGGTGGCATACCAATAACCACACCCAGCCGGTGAAAAAAAACTGGTTTCCAGAAGTAAGCATCAGAGTTATTAAGAAGGAGGTGCATCAGATTAAAATCACAGAATAATTCTGATTGGAATGACCAGATGAGATACCGGATCTCTCTTGCTCAAGTCAGACAAAGGCATTCAGTCAGGTTTCTCAGGACACAAGTCAAAAAACCTTATGATGATTGCAGAGCACTTCTAACAAGACAAGCCAGAAGTGCTGTGACTGTACTATCTGAAGCAAAAATAAAAACAATCCTGCATCACATTTACAGCCAACTGAGTAACAACAGGAAAACAATCCATACAAAATTCAAACCACATCAACAAATACAGGAGTAAAACGATGAGCAGATAATTAGTCAGCAGTCTCAAGGCAGCTTCTGAACTGAACACTCGTGTTAAACACAAATATGTGAATAAAAAGCTCATTCAACTCGCAAAGTTTGTTGGTTTTCTGGTTTTTGTTTGGGGGTTCCTTAATTGTTGGAACAATGTCCCAATATCACACCAATCTATTACAATATGCCTATGCTAAGAATACTGAAGTCTAAGAAACTATTTCTAAGTTTCATTCCATCTCCTCATCTTACAAGTTTCTCTAATGGCAATCAATTAGTCTTGAAAAATCTCTACAGGAAAATCAAGTTTTTCGTCTTTGCAATGAACTGAAATGGAATCTCATCTATTTTCTGTAGTGTCATTCTGGCTGATCAACTTCTCTTGCGCACTCAGGTAAGACCTCAGCAGTCAACTGGGAACCCCTCCAAGCCTGCAAATCAATCCCCCAAAGCAGCACTTTAAAAAGCCCAGCACTTACTTGGTTTCTCCTGTTTAAATAAGTTCAGTACACAACAAACTTATTCCAGAAGGAGAAGCTAGGGTCCAGATGAGCTAAATAATCAAACAAGATCAAATGAGACTGTGGGGTGCTTTCTCAGATGTTCCCCCATTGCTAGCAAGTTTTTGACACAACTCACAGCTGAATCCACCTGAATAAGCCACAAAAGAAATGGATGGATGCAAATTCCACATGCAAGATTTTATAAAGCTTGTACCTTCTCCAGGCCCAAGAAAAATAACCTGCTATTAGTGTTTTCATATGTTCAATCAAAAAAAGCAACTTTTTTTTTTAATGGTGATATTTCAGTCTACTTTAAAAGGTCTTTTCAGAACTGTGCTCAAAAAACATCATTGTTAGCCAGAACAAGGACTGTAACGAGGCACTAGAGTCAACTAAAATAGGTACAGTAAGCAAAAGGCATTGACAAAGTTTCTTTTCAAGACAACAGATGATATTTTGCAACACATATGGTATTTATTTTTAGACATTAGTCATACAATAATACCACAAATTTTATTTTTTTTGAAAATCACATAGTATTTTATGTTGAGGTGCTTTGCTGATAATAATTTTGTACAGCTTAACATTTATTTTTGCTGTTACAAAAGGTTTGACTGCATTTTTCAAATCACCACCATACTGTACAAGAAAAGCAGCATTCAGTATACCTACAGGTATGCAGTTCACCTTTCAAAAAAAGAAAGTCTTCACAAAAAAGCAATACTGAATTCAAACACGGAAGGGCGGAAAATGTCATATGCAAACACATGCCCTTTTTATTGAGTTTCTATTATCTCTTCAATCAAATCCCCCAAAAGTCTCATTATACATGAAACAGCAACAGATAACTGGGTTTGGATTGCTGTAATGACTGCCAGTCCAGTCCAGTGTAGGCAAAAGGCATAAAATATCAGCAACAGATTCCATCTGGACTTCAATACAGCCTTGTTGACTTCATCTAAGCAGAAAGTGTTCCAAGATCTTACAATTTTTAATATTCAGATTTTTTTATACGAGGAAACACATGAAGGAACATATTCCTTACTGACTCAGTTTCCAATTTATGTAGGTTTTGATTCAAATCTACACATTGCTCTTCCAGTCATTTCAAGAACATGTCAAAGTTTATTTACTGAAATTAATTAGTATTAACTCTCAGTTAACATAACGTAGATTCTTCAGGTGAAGTTGTTTGAGTATTCTCTAAGTAAATTTGGTAAAATATATTTTCATGTCTTCGCCTTTGTTATTTCCCTTACCCTTTCCCTAACATACAAGTATTTCAGGGCTCTACTACATGAAAACTTCCATGTAGCATCAAAAATAACTGGTAGTACCTGCTCCTTAAAGGAAAAAGAAAAAAATCACATCTAAAAAGCCTTCAATTCGATCCAAAGAAGAAAATCTAACAAAAATATATGATTTTTGCAGACAGAAAACTGAGCGTGCTGGCTGTAAAAGCAACACTAGCACAGGTCAGCCTGCTCAGAGAGAAGACAACACAAATTAGCCTAGGTCTCACCATTAAAAAACACTCTCTACCACTGTAAGCCCAGCATGCGTTTGAAAAAGTAAAGCACCCTAGTATTATTTTATGGTGTTCAAGCAGGGATTTGGTTTTCTTCAGAGAAGTGTCATAGAAGACTGTACAGTACATAGACTTTTTTATTTGAGTTTATAGAAGGTCACAGAATTGAAAACCAAAACTAATAAAAGTGTCCACAAATATTTGCGAGAAAATAGTAAAAAGTTTAGGATACAATCAGATACTCAATTCTAGCTGCTACTGATCCATATCAAATTGTCAGCAAACCCAAGTAACTATAGCTGATCACAAATTCTTATTTCTACCACTCAGGGCTCAAAGCCCAGTTCTTCTAGTTTAAGGTTTTACACTAATTTATACATACAAAAATAATGTTTTTTATAATGGAAAAAACCTCTATACACTTAGTATCTATTTTGAAAGAAGAAAGCCTATTTCCAAAAGTCTTTGCAATGAACCTACTATATATATTTTTTTTCCTAGTCCAGAGAATTTTACACAATAAACAGAGAGCAGGTCTTCCCCCAAGTTCTGCTCTCCCTTTAGGCCACCACCGCAGCAGGCTCAAGGGGACACTCAGGAATAGCTGTGCCATCTGGATCCCCACACTGCCAGATTAATGATGCTCTTTCATACAATGACTCCAAGAAGAGACTAAAGCTTTTACAAAACACTGCCAGTGTTTTCTCTTGCTAGATGACAATCCTAGCCTCATGCCAAAGTCAATTCACAGATCAAATTACCTGGAATACATGGGCCCTCACACATCTCCTCTTAATATAGCCCAGGTTAACATTTAATATCACAACACTACAACTTGATTCAAGATTGCCTTCTGACTCTGTATCTAATGGAAGCAACTGAGTGTCCACTGTATCATTAACAGATTAGTAGCATGACACTTCTTTTTTAGTAGCATGACAAGTGCTAAAAATCACACCTGTTGTTTAAAAAAAAACCTGAATGTGTTCCAGTGCAACACTGGTAAGCTTAAAGAAAGACTGGGAAAGAGTACTTTTCAAAAGCAGTTAATGCATTTAGTTTTAACAGCTACAAATGTGTTTGCCACATACTTAAATCTGGGTATATAATTACCCCGTAACTGTTTAATTCAATGTCTATGGATACCTAACAGATTATTAAGGTACAGTGATGAGGGAACTGGAGCAAGCAAAAAGGAAACATAACAATTGATCAGCATCTCCATATATCTACAAAAGAAGACATCTAAAAGGTTATTACCATGAAGATGCAGTAGGGACAACATTATTCTAGTACTTGAGGGAGAATATTCTTGGGTTAAGTTCAACATTTAAGACTTCTAGGAGGATATAAACACACTGAAGCATCATGAATCATCCTGAGAAAACAGATATATTTTGTTTTCTTAAAAAACCCTACAGCATTCAAAAAGTGGAAGCTTATCTTCTGTTCATTCATGGCAAGTTATTTAAACATTTGATAAACCTATACTGGGATCCCTATCCATTCAGTTAAACTATTACCTCAATACAGGCAAGTTATTAAGGAAGAGCCAAATTTCCTGAAAAGTATCTAAAATAAATTATCTTTACCTTCCCACTAATTAACCATACCCATTAAGAAACACAGGAAGCTAGCACAAATAAGTCAGTTATATGGCCAGGAAGTTTCTGGAATTAAGTTCAAGAAGCTCCAGCACATGACAAAGAAATAATTTAATTTAATAAATTTAATTATTTCCAATTGGACTGCACTGAAGCTCCATAAAACAAATGCTACTAAAAAAATTTCTGTACAGCATGGAAAAACTCTACTGTCATTCTTCCTTGGGTTCTCAACTTGATAGCTTAAGCAAGTCTTTCCAAGCACATACAACACTCATGGCTGCAAGTGATTTCAAGAAGACTAAAAACAAATATTGAAGTATTAAACGAAATGCTAAAAGCTAAGGCATCTAAAATAAGGTACTAAATACTAAAAAATATTTTAAACTATGTGCCTACTCAAGTCTGGTCAAATGGGAACACCCACCCTTCCAAGTATAACACAAAGTCAGACAATTGTACCAAGTGCTCATACTACACAGGCATTCAGAGCATAAGAGAAAGCGAACAACTGTGTTTTCCTACCAGTGTTCAAACACTTTACCATTTCGCTCACTGTACAACGTGCAATGCTCATTTAATAATCAGTTATTCGATATTTCTTTTCTTTTAACTCCTGTTCAGTGTGGGCATGCAATACGGTAACTGAAAAGCAAACAGTAGGCCACAAATTAAGCCACCACAGGCACCTTAATCTGCTCATTTCTTAAATGAATACTCTATTTCACTACCCTAATATTTTAAAAAGTTTGCCTACGTACAAATGCATATCGCTATGTATGTTCTCTAGAACATGTGCACAAACTTGAAGAGCAGATTAAGTCATTTTGCATGATACTTGTAGATAGTTCAAAAGCTAGTCAGAACCTCTGACTGCCCCAGACATATTGTGATTTAAGAAATCATTGCTCCCACTGAAAAGTCAGCTTTCACAAGAAGCTTTTCAGTGGTGCCCAGCAGCAGCACCAAAGGCAATGGGCAAAAACTGACCACCAGGAGTTATCATGTGAACATCAGGAACCACTTCTGCTGTGAGGCTGAGTAAGCCCTAGCACAGGTTGCTCAGGGAGGTTGTGGAGAGTCCTTTCTTGTAGGTATTCAAATGCCATCAGGACATGGTCTTGTGCAAGTAGCTCTAGGTGGTCCTGCTTGAGTATGGGGTTGGACAAGATAACCGCCAGCAGGTTCCTTCCACCCTCAACCAGCCTGTGATCCTGTGAAGAAACAGCACTAGAAAGAGATAAAAAACATACCTTGCCACTGGGCTACACAGCAAAGGGAGACTGAAGAGACTCCTCTCTAAAATCTGGCATTCCATGAAGGCTCTGATAATTACTCTTTTTTTTTTTCCCCATTCTCAATCTATCTTTACCTTGTCTCATATACCTTCTTCTCCTTCCTCTCCCCACACCGTTATCCCAGCCCTCAAGCCCTGCCCCCACATCAAGTTAGATCAATTTTCTACTGTCCTCAGGCTTTTAATCTTTGGGGGCAGGCAACTGCTAATTTCCAAGCAGCAATAAGCACATTCAAATAGGATTTATTTTTTTTAAGTGCATGAAACATGGTGAGATTTTTACCATTGTTTGTGAAAACTTGACCAAATGCATAACCATGAAAAGGCAAACTCTTCCATTCCTTATTAAATACTGGAGAGCACTGAGGGTGTTTAAAAGAAACCTTCTGATTTTTTTCTTCTGAAGCAGATCCTTTCCCAACAGTTAACTATTTTGGCTTGAATTAAATAAAATAGTCAGAACAAAACCACATGCAAATTCATAAAATAGTAAGTCTGAGGCAGTCATCCAGTATAGGGAGGGTGGAGTAAAGGAAAAAAAATAGTCAGCTCAGATACATTTGGCAAAGGTTATAAGCCATGTAAAAGCTAGGTCTTAAAGGAAAAGCTTTGAGAATCTTAATTATAGATAGTAATTCCAGACCTGTATATCAAAAACCCATTTGACACTACCCCTCCCCCCCAAAAATAATCTAGTAATACTAGATGCTTCAACTTATTCTTGTTGTGCATTTAGTAAAGAAATATCATTTTGAAACAAGCTTGGAAATTCACATATATATGAACATCTATTGTAAACTAAAAGGCCTCACATTTTATCTCCATAACTGTACATATTACAGGCTACAAGTAGGGTTACAGTATCCAATTATCATATTTGCAAATTTCAGCCTGACAACCATGGTACTGATGACGGCTTTTGTTCCATTTAGAGCAGATATCTGAGACAAACACAAAGGGATGGATTCGGGATGATGTATATAGTGTGAAACTGGTGATTTCCTTGCTCTGAGTAACAAATAAACTGCCAAGGCAAACAGACTGTTCTAAATGTATCGGCTTTGACCTTCGAAGTAAAAAAAGAGTTCTCAATATGAGCCCAAAAATTGCAAATCATGAACAGAGCAGCCAGTGGTCTTGGAAAGAGAAGAACTAAAAACCCCCACATCTTTGCACAAATATTGAACCAGGCCCACAGAGGGTTTGTTTCAGTTATTTTGTTGTTAGTTTTTTTAATTCCTTCTTCTGTTCTGCTGTAAGTTTTAAGATCATATCAAGAAGCCCGCAGCAGTTACCCAAGCATTTCTTTCCTCCTTAATACTGCTTCTAAAGAAGTTTCACTTAGTCAAATGAAACAAAACAGGGGTTAAATCAAAAGAGCAGTTAATGCAAAATCATGGGCATATTAGACTTCTGCTAGATATAATAAAGGAAAGAGACCTGCAATCAAGAACAGGTGAGTTGCTGCTGGTTGAACAGGAAAGGCTGAAATAAAGAACTGTAACAAAATAAAAGCTCAATATTACAAAAAAGGAAGGGGGGAAGATAATGGGCTACAAAATGGAAGGCAATTACCCAAGGAAAGTGTTTCAAATCGTACCTATGGGGTGGGGAACCACTTCTGAAGTACTGCAATTCATTAGACATTGCATGGGTATAATTTCTTTACCGCAAAACTTAGACCAGCAAACTGATAAAGACTTAAAACAGATGTGAATGTAAGTTGAAGATGCCAGTTCCTTACTCAATAGGGCATTTTCATGATCATCTGAAGGGAGTAGAAGTTTCTTTAGTAAAAGTGGCATTTTCTAGAATGGTAATGGGATAACACCCCTCAAACCCTAGCCTTTTATATCCATTTTCATCACAGCTTCTTATGACTTGAGCTTTCTAAAAGGTTTTCTTGGATTGTATTTTTCTGTCACAACAAGAAAAATAAAACTCTAGAGCTTTACAATAAATATATTGTGTTTAATATTGTTTTGTACTAAGTGGAGACTCAGTCTTCAAAACTCATTTCTGGATGATGCTATGATGCCAAGAAAAGGTGATTCGATGTTCATTCACAATACTTCACAATACTCTTAAGACTTAGCATCACTCACTAGATCCATGTGGTCAGCAGGGACTCCATAATAGTAACCTGTTCATTTACTGCAAATAAATGACAAAACTTTTCTTAATAAAATTTAGAACTTCTACTTGTAATTATAGAACTTTGAAGTGATCCGATTCAATTTTGGAACCACCTTTACATTCATGTGAAGAGGGAAATATTACACAACCAATTAAAGAATAATAGTTGGGACAAGTGTTCTCAGCAGTTAAATATTGTTTAAATATAGATCACGGAACCTGTTTTGCAGCTCAGTTAAAATGAAACTAGAAATGGGAGCCTTGGATAAAAGCAAAAGATATTCGACAATATACACATTTAATTACTGGTAATACTGTTTTCCACAAACCCAAATTGCAGCAAAATCCTGAGTTCTATTTATATCTCAAACTGTAGTGCATTGGTTATCTCTCTCAGTTCCTATCTCCTTGGGCCACTCCAATTTGGTAGGCAAATCAGTTTGCTTCAGAGCACACAAGGAGAAGGGCACAAAGCCTGCATTCTATTCAGCTATTAGTTTCCATAGAAGATTCTTCAGCATTCATATTTTTCTCTACACTGCTTTACCCTAAAAAAAACCCTCAAAAAACCAAAACCTGAGGGATCCAAACAATGACCTGCCTTCCTCAAAATAATGACAAATTGTCCCTCTCTCGCATGACACTCACCTTTAAAACACAGTACATACGAACAGTCAATCACCTCATTGATGTCAGTACCATACATACCAATTTTAGGCCAAACTATAAAATTCTGAGAAGACAGCAAGATCTAACTTGGAGATCACTCATTACAAGAAACCAAACCACTATTACAAGGCTATGTCTCTAGCACAGGTGCTGAGCTTGTCTATACAGAGCAATAACACTGGACTTGAAAATAACTATTATCGTTCAACTGTAGCACAGCTTCACTCACTTATGTCTAATTCACTGCTTCTATATATATTAAGCACTTCTGCTGTATTAAATTCCCTTCTATGCAACCTTTTTCCACACATCTTTAATCCCTACTTTAGGCATTACATAGCAGAACACTGCAAGATTAAATGGACATCTAAACTAATTCATAACACAATGTTGCAATCAGAGTACGAGGAGTTAATTCCTCCTGTACCAACAGCAAGATCTGATAAACAGAGCATTGTTTTAATCTATATTATCACACAGTAACAGTGATCACTGCAAGTACACTGGTTTGTAGAGATAAACATAATGCCTTGCAGGTCAGCCTCAGTAATAACAAGTAAATTGCAATAACACCATTAAAGTTCTTGGACCTATTGTTGTAACAATGGGAGGAGATCATAAAAAAAATGTTCAACTGAGTGTAAAAAATTCTTCTCACATGTTACTTGGTTTGTGTGCATTTAGGAAATATGTCAAAAATGGCTGGGGAGGGCAACTGGTAAAGACTTAAGTTGGAAACCTCACAATTCCAGCAATGGCTGGAAAGTCCTGTGATAAAAGACAAGATGCTCGCAAAAGGCTACTGACGTTACCTAGTCACTCAGACATGCGCTACCAGCACCTGCAAACTAAGGATACTCCATAAACTCAAACGCTAGCAAGCATTAGTTAGCCAATTTCACACTGGCAGAGTAACACTAGGGCTACTGCACTCTGCCCCTTGCAGTTTTAGCAATCGTAATGCCAAGATACGAAAAATCCTGATACCTTCAGATTAACAGGGGTTCCCAAATTCCCCTTTTGTCCTAAGCTCATACATTGAGAAAAGATATTTCCTCATTGTGCTCCACAACCTACCTGATCACCATGGCAATCTCACCAAAAATAACATCACTTGTTCATGACTAGAATCTTTAGCAACTTGCACCTTAGAGATGAAAAATCAGTATTAAGAGCATGCTGCCACAGAATAACCCATTCGCTCTCATCATCATGATCATATCAATGACTGTGATGTTCTTGTCATTTTGTTAATTCAGAAGCTTAAGCCACGGAAATAGAAAATAAGCAGAGTTTACCAGTGAATTAGAAGGAACTGCTTAGAGATAATTAACCAGCTGCAGGCTGAACATGTATTCCTGAGACTGAAAAGGATATGGTAGTGTCTTGCGATCAGATTACAAACTGCTGAGCAACACTGTTCAGAACTGCATAAGCAATAATCTGTGGACTTCACTGACGGCCGAGAGAGAAAAAATGCTCAGCATTCTCCTCATTCAAAGCACTTTCCAAATACATGAAAAATTAGTTGGACATCTCACAAGTTGGAGAACAAACCTTTTTTCCTTTAAATTTGAAAACCAAATGATGCGTAGCAACCAGTTCAGTGACATACAGACGCAGGTAACTTTTCGAGGTCATTTGGAGAGTTCCGGGATTGTGCAAAGTACTCATACATTATTCTCCTAAATATGATTAAATTGATCTTGAACTTTCACTTTTAAAAATACCTGGTTTTGGTAAAGATCCATAAATATAATAGTGAGATATTTATTAAACAAAATTGATTTAAGAATCAAAAGAAAATCAAAGTTTTTAAAAAAAAAACAAAGTAGCAACATGAATTGCACGTACATCTGCCCTTAATTTCAGATGATGCTACAGGAACTCCAGGAACGCTCAAGTCTTCTGGGTGGTTTAATGAATGAACAGGCATTACTGCTCTCCATACCCTACACTAGCACGCCAAGAATTTTGGACAAGCGATCAGAGTGGGATCTTACGAATGTTTAAGTGTTTGACAGAAGCGTGTAAAGATGAAGGTAGATTCTTCTTGGAGGTGGTCTGGAAAGGACAAGCAGCAATAGGCATGAACTGACAAAGGAAGTTTTGTCTGAGCATTCAGAAAACACTAACAGTGAGGAGGGCTGAATACTGGAACAGGTTGCTCTGAGTGGCTGCAGTTTCTCCATACTGCAGCTACTCAAAACACAACTCTGCATAGTCCTTGGGTAACCCGCTCTGCGTTACCCACCTTCATAAGGGGGTCTGGATTTCCAGAGGTGCCTTCCAACTTCATCTATGATTCTTTGATGCTTCTAAAGTTACCTCAAATTATAGTGCATGATGTGTGCCATAGCCTTTCTGAGCTTCTGCCTGCTCTTTAAAGCAGCTAGCACTTTTCTAAACATTGTTTCCACAGTATCTTCACACGTGCCTAAATTAAGTCCATTCTTAAACTTAGCATTGCTTACCTTGTCTCAGATTCCACTTATGCTAAAAGTGAATTTTCTGTTCTGCCTTACAATGCAAAGTGAAATGTCTCCTGAATTTTCAGATGATGTTTTTAGAGTTTCCTATGAAAACATAAAACAAAAGATAGCTTTGCCCATAACTTCTATGTTAAATAAACCAATTCGTTGTGTTGTATAGCAGAGGGCAGTTGATACTATTGGCATACCACAACAGGTGCAGTTACTCTGGCAAACAAATTCACAAATGCCTGTGAATTTCAGGAATGGATCAGCAATTGCAACTTTTGTTTTGAAACAGTTCAATGATCCATGGCCAAAATGCTAATAAAACTAAGGCAACAGATTATTCACTTACAAACCCCATCAGAGGGCCCCAGGAATGGAATGATTTCACTGGGCTAACTTCCGATACTGAAAGTAGCAATAGGAGCTGTGCCATCTTCATTTGGGACCATAAAAACAAAACAGTGATACAAAACCAACATTAACTTCCCTTGAAGGTGTTGTGCATGGCCAGAAATGACTGTTCAAAACATTCTAGGTTACCAGTGTTTGCCTCGCCAGTGGATTATACCCTCTTTGTGATTTTATTTGTAGACCAAATGACTTATTAGCTGCTTAAATTCTCTACTTCGTATTACAGAAGACTGTCAAGTCTAAAAAATGAACGACAGAACACTGTGCAGTATAACTCAAAAAACATCATGCAATAATGCTGTAAAATCTCAGATTTACAAGAAAGACAGTGATGACACCGTGAACCAAATGTAAAAAATGCATCACCATCTCCAGTTCTCCTTAGGATTTTGATCTTTTTAATTTGTTGTGGAGATGCAGAACAATGTGGAAAAGTTTACTGCTTAGAACACCAAAGAGAAGAAAAGATTTCAGTGAGAAATTACTAAAAGCAACCAGAAAATATATTTTCACTCCCACAAGAACAGCAAGTTTTTGTCTTTCCATTGTTTGCTTAACTCTAAGCACACTTATGATTTCTCTGGAGTGCACCAGCGCTGATTAGGCAATAGCTCTTCAAATTAGAAAGGACAGCCTCTCATAATCAAGGAAGGATGATTGGCTTCTATTCTCACTCCTCCTCACTACATGGAGTAAGCTGGGAACATAGTGTAAACTGAAGAGTTTCCTAAGTCCCTTCTCTCTAATATCCTTCTCCCATTTCAGCTCATGGGGACAGACAGCACAGCACTCAGTAAAAGAAAACAGATTTAGCTTCTTAACTCTGTTTTGAAACTGATATCTGCACTACTTACCTTTTACTATTTGACTGCCAAGGCATGATTCAAAGATCCATGAAATCACACCCACGTATCAAAGAATTGCCCAACATCACTTCCCCACAGTGTAGCACTAGGGGAAGAAAAAGCCCACCTAAGCATGTCCATTCATAGACAACACGTGCCTATTATAGCATTGCATACTACATCAAATAAGGCAATAAAAAAAAGGAGAGAGAGAGATATGCACTATTGGTGGTCCTTTTCCCAGGCACAAAGTTCCCATCACTTCTGACCTGCTTAGGGCTCTTTTATCACTATGATTTAATCTACCATAATGGATTTTTTTTTAAAATACCCAAATTTTCTCAGTGTTTGTCAAGTTTTCAGTAGCCTCAAATTGCTCCATCCTGTTCACAATAAAATGTGATCTACTAGTGACATTCTCTAAACGCTGACAAGCAGGACTGTGTTAGAGACATCATTTTAGTGCATCTTTGTCCTGATACAATAGAAATACCATGCCAGAGCAGATAGAGGCACCAATAAAAACCTCCTCAGATGATCATGTGCCCACAGTTTAGGAATCTGTCCAAAACATACTGCTTTACTCCATTTTAGAAACAGTTTAAGCAGTTACTCAGTATACAAAAATCTCGTTTAAGAGCTAAACAACTTCAACTAGTGAAATTCACTATCTCAAATTCCTTGAGGTATTTTATGAAGGCGGATACACTACTTTTACCATTAGAAAATGGAAAATGTCTTGCTATCATACTCCATCATTCTAATATATGGGAAGAGATGAGTACAAACATTGAGACCTCCACATTTAAGACAAAACACCGTAATTCACACAGTGAACAGCTAGGCGTAAGACTTGCAGCTTAATGCAAAGGTTAAGACTGGTACTTCCAAACACCTTAATTAAGAAAAGGAAATCAAAATGCCTATTTACTGCACACTTTCCAGTTAATGAGCAGGGAAAAGTATTATTACTTTTTGCTCTTCTATTTGCTTCTCGTACTGGTTCTTCCACCTTCCTTCAGAGTCACCTTGTGTTTTACACAAGTCAAAAGGCTGACACAGCTACCAATTCAGATTTTAAATAAAGAAAGTAAAAATCTAATTTGTAACACTAAAAAAGTACCTGCTAAGGACAGACTCAGACTAGGGACTCAAAAGCCAATCAATACATTTAGGTCACCAAATTTTCAGTTATCTTTTTAAAACCCCTTCCCAGTCCCTCTGATCAAGAAAGAATACGGGCATTATCTTCAGGAAGCATTATATCTATATTTTTCATATGCATAGGATCTGTGCCTTTAAAAGAAAAATGGAGGTTACTGAAACTTCTGTAACATTCTTTAGGTGCTCCTAGATTTTATCTTTTTTTTATACCAAAAGCAGATCATTAACACTAGTAAGACCTGCAGGCCTTAGGTAATTCAAAAGATTGATGAAACTGATGACATAGAATGAGTCTATATGAAGTACTGACATCTGCCTAAATGGATTTTACTAAGATCCAGTCTTTCAAGAACATGAAAATAGGCACTTGTTTGATCACAGGTCTACCAATCCAGCATCTTATTTCTGACAACAGCCATAAGGGAATCCAGAGTTCAGTGTAAGAACGGTACAAGTACGTAAAGGCAACCCTGAATATTTTCCTAAAGACCTTGCCCCATGCAGACACCTCCTCAGACTTCCTACTGTCCTCACGGTGTTCAAGTCAGACAACCTCTTCCTTGGATCTAGATTTCAATGCAGCCCATTTTGACAAAACAACATGTATTTAACAACACAGTCCAAAAGCTAAAAAGGCCATGATGTCAACAAGACAGCTGCAACAAGAGAAGTAATTCAATACAAAAAGAATTTACCAAATATGGATTAGCATATGAAGACTAGTTTAGCTCAAGCTTGATGTTATCACACAACAAATTACTGGATGGAGTTTTATAAACTGCTTTGTAGCAGACTAAGGCAGCTGATTACAGCATTTACTCCAGGACTTAAAACCCACTAGCCTTACCTTGCAGTAAAAAGAACAAAGCTCTAAGGAAATGGAAAGGCTAAAAACCAAACTGTCTTAGCTAACCAAGAAACACAACAGTTAATCCAAAAAGACTGAGTAATAATTCAGGCACATGTTCAACAATATTTTTTTAATAGTGAACATGACGTTTTTAGAATAGGCCACAAAGCATGTAGCTAGTTTGAAGAACCTCAATTGTTTACACCCAAATGCCAATACAAAAGGTTAGGATCTCAGAGAAATTAACAAAAGGTTATAGGATATTTCACAGACAGTAGCTCACACGAAGCACTAAACAAATACAGCACTTCAGATCTAGCATGTGTTCAGATTGCATTTGTCTAATACTGAAATTAACACCAAGTGGTATCTGTCTGAAAGAACACAGGAACTGCGAAATTTCAGAGGTTAAATTAATAGCACTAGTCACAGTTTACCTGTGTTCTTAAGCCTGAATCTAGCCAGGAGTGGTTATTCCTACTTTATCAGTCAGTGCTGTCAAGTTGCAGTTCAGCTACATGGATTAATTACAATTTTTACTCCAAAAAGGGAGCTGAACAGGGCAGGGAGAGAAGGAAAAACAGGACATTGGTGGAAACACTTTTGTAGAATTGTGTTTCATGTAAAAAAGAATTCTCTTTCTTCCTCTTAATTGTTCCAAAATTCAATTGATTTCAATATTGTGAAATTATCATTTAAGTTTACTAACGGAAGCATAACATCCCTTATCTGCTTATGTATAGAAATCTTTTGCACCTTTTTTTTCAGGTTTGTAAAATCCAAACAACAGTAACTATCTTTTCACCTTTGAAATACAGTACTGTTACGCTAACATGATAACTTTAAAGTGTAATATCCCATTTAAGTAAGGAAAAATGACGACTAGCACCAAGTCAGTACACAGCCGCAGTCCTATTTGTTGTTCTTTGTCTCTCCATTTATCTTATTTTGTTATTTTAAATAGAATTAGAGTGGAAATTGAAAATTTCAGTACTCCGAGAAATTTAAATCACTCAATTTATTCATCCCAACACTTGTCAAAAGCTATAATAAATTGCTTTAATTTCAATTTTTAGAATCAGTGGTTTATACTTAGAAATTGTAAACAAAACATATGGAAGTCTTCCTGAAGAGTCACTTATTCTTTCTGGTTTAAAAATAACTCTTTCTTTAATTGATACAAAACCACAGAATTACATGGAGTTACCACTTGCAATATTTTCTGATCTCTTTCAGTGTATTTCCTTTGATTAGCACACAAACACTGACATCAACAACAGAATTCTATACTCAGCACTAAGTAAACTATCTGTGCCTTGCAGGCACTGATCCTAAATAACACACACATTTACTTTACTGTATCTTGCATCTGCTATAAATATTCAGAGTGAACAAGTGATATATTGAGCCAAGCGTAGAAAAACACTGATAAAGCACTAATATTGAAGACACTGTCACGATCTTATGCTGTAATGCAAATACAACAGGCAGAAACAGTGAATTTTTATTCTCAGGCAAGTTATAAAAAGAGTTCATATGTGTATGAGTTCCAGTTAAGAAATACAACTTTAAAATTTTTAATTCTGATTTTTATCAAGACAGTAATATCATAATACCACTACATACTGTTAGCCACAGGGAAGTGCAGAAAAAAAAAACCAGTAGAGCTTCCATATGCAGATGATCACTGAAAAAGTAGAAGCAGTTACACCTAACACCCACTAGCAGAGTCCATCAAGCACTGTAGATTATACATATATGTATATATAAATCAGTCTTCCCGAGGTGGATGAATTCTTGTGTTGTTCCCTTCTTTCAAAGTACCTGATTAATGCATTATTGTCACACATGAAACAACAAAATGAATATCTGTTTTTCCAGTTAATTTGAGACAGACTTCTTATGCACAAAATAAGAGTTACTATTACAACACCTTGCATCATTCCCTGTTTTTTTGGGATATCTGACAGCAAATCAGACTTTGGGGAACAGGTCTAGTTCAGCATTTCATTTTATTACTGTTGCCATTACAGATAAGCTGTGTTAGCCTCATCTTTAAACAAAAATAACATGGCTAGATTTTTTTACTCTTAAAAGTTTGATTATGTGCTTTAAATATTAAGGGTAACAGTCAAAAGAGCAGCAGAAATAAAAGTCATTCCACAAATTTGGGGGTGTGTATCTTTGTTGGATGGTAAAGGTGTATGGGGTTAGGCAGCTTGAGCATTTTGGTGGGGACTGTTCTGTTGTAACTATTGCCGTGCTTCACAAAGTAAGAACAAAAAACATAAAACTACTGATCAAAATCAGGAAGTGAGCAAGAAGTTATACCAAACCCTAAGTGATGTAAAAAAAATCCAGAAAAGTTTGATAGCTACAAAGCGAAAGTTACAACCATTGTTAATAACTCTTTAAGAGTTTGAGATATTAAAAAGAACTAGTATTTTAAAGAATAATAGCTATTGATTTTATAGTGGAAAAGTCAATTTACTACAGCTGAACTGTTTAGTCTTATTTTCTGTAATTGAACAATCTTTTTTTCCTCTAGCAGTGAAGCTTTATGTAGTCTAATTATTTTGAAGGACAGCATACTTCCTCTTTGTTAATTTCTTTGAAGAAGAGCAAGCTAACAAGCTTGATCTGCTATTCCTTTCTCAATGAAATAGCCAACAAAAGCTCAAATGTTATTTTAAGTGAATATAACTGGAACAGTCAAATAAAAGGTCACCCATTTTACCGGTGTGGAAAAATACAGGACAGGTCTCCTGGCTTCCCATGGCTATTCAGTACTTTATGATCAAAGCTGGGCAGACTCTGGCCTTAATACAAATACCTTCCTATCTCTCCTCATACATATTATTTGCAACACAAATTTAGTCATTGTATTTTATGATGACTTGTATAAACAACTTCGATTTACCCCACCAAAAAAACCCCACAAAACCAAAAAAGTCTTCAAATTTATAGTTAAAACAATCCTGAGTTTCAAATAAATTAATTACAAATACACATGACTTTTTGTCTGTGAGTTACATCACATAATTTGAATCAGCAGAGGCAACTGAACAACAACTAGGTTAACAGAAGTAAGGGCATGATTTTTTTCAAATGTGCTGTTCACTCACAGAGCTTTAGGCAACTAAAATGTCAATATGTATAGAATTTACTGAAACAGATTTAATGATCTCCAAGCAACACTAACAGCTATTTGGTTAGGAAAAGCAGAGTCAAGGTTCACCTCCTGAAAATACTGTTTTGTTACTATTACCGTGGGCGTCCCACACTGCCACCTTTATACTGAAATCTGTTTTTATTTATAGCAGTAGTACAGTTTTTAAAGAAAGTCAAGCAATGCATTTGTTGTGTTGAAGCAGAATTCCTGAAATCCTAAACTGAACAAAATATTTCAGCCCGCCAACCTTTTCAATAAATATTTCAGTGACTTCAATTTGTTTTGCTGTGTTTCAGCCCCTTTTCTCTCTCTAATCCCCCTTGGTTCTATATATGTGGTTCTATGTTTGAAGTTCCCCCTGGTAGGCTGCCACTCTTCTTCCTGCATTAAGTTCATATTTCTGACACTGATTTTGCAGTATATGTACAACATCTTACCCACGTACATCAGACAACATGTTTTCTATTCCACCTACAATTCTCTCCTTTTCCTTGCACTTTATGATAGGTTTAAACTGAGCAGTTTCCTCTGCCTCCATTTCCTTTAAAGATGGGAAATTCTTTAAATTTCTGCATAACCTATATCAGGCAAGGTCAAACAGGTCTCCCACAATAGCTCTGGATCCTATGTCCACCCATGAGAGTACTCTTACTTTCCTCCTAGAATAACATCCCCAAATCCTTGCCCCCACGACACTCCCCCATTACCCACACCACAATAACCTATCACATCAGCTCCATGTCTCCCCCACTTTCCATAGTACTTTTATGTTGCACACTACCTTGGCAAAGGCAGCAAATGATAGGTATTACTACAGGTATTACCACAGGTATTACCCCAGAGACACAAAATGGAGCTCCCCATTTCTTGCCCAGTCTTTTCTAATTATCTACCTATTTCTGTAAGATTTCTATGTCTGCAACAGAGCTGCAGAACACTGTCCCTCTGCCAAAGTTCACTAGGAATTGAACAAGTGGTTCAGAAGTTACTGGCAGGGTGGAAGGACAGGCTAATGGACAGATGGACGGACAGATGGGACAATTGCATAAGCAACCTTCCCTCAAACTAAAATAAAATTTTGAAGTCCCACCTGTTCCACAAAGCATTTCATTAGCACTAGCCACTCCCCACTGCAAGGTTTTCTGTTTTATAACAGGCTATCCTGCATAAAGTAGTAGCTTTAGCCTATCAACTTACCAGATCAACAAACTACTGACTGTACAGCATGATGTACAGCTACATTGCTCCATAAATAACTGTCTTTAAACACAAGCTGTACCCAAACAAGATTTCACAGCTAAGTAGAAAAAGAGTTGTTTCATAAAAGCATTATAATGGCATGTAATTTAAAATATTCTTCTTAATAATAATGCCAACAACAAAATGAGAAAGAAAATACAAGGTTTTGGGGTAGAGACTTTTAGGTTTGCAGAGGTTTTGGTTTTTTTTTTAAGACATACAAAAATATGCAGAGAAGTAAAAATAGAGACTACTACCAATTAAAGGATCTGCAAAGGCGTCTTGCATTTCATCAGCCTAAGATTGTGCTAAGGGATAGAGAAGAAGCTGTGCTAGATGAACAGATGGATCAGGAAAGTGTGAAGAGGTCCATAAGGCAGACTCAAGTTTTTAAAGCATGAAACTTCGGAAGCAAGTATAGACTCATTGTAGGTGTTCTCATACTAGGATTAGTTAAGGAGAGGGATTTTGGGGGTTTCTTGGGGTTTTTTCAAAGCTTATAGACACAGGTAGGTAACAGCATACTACATGTGCATGTCAGAAGTGATGGAGTTGGGGATACTGCAACTCCATCCCAGTCTAACAAGTAAGGCAAGGAAGACTGGAAGCATTTTTGCACAGGCTAAGCAGACAATCAGATGGCAACATTGTGGATGTAGCAGTTTAAGAGTGAAAACAAAACATAGGGGTAGATCAGAGCTAAAAGGAGAAAAACACACCCTGACTGCACCCAAGACCTTTGCTTCTGTTTAAGTGGAATTCTCTTTTCAAGTGTTCAGAAGAAGATAATGGAGTAGTGTTATTAAAAAGAGTTGAGCACAGTGATGGAGAGGGAAAAGGTGCCCTGGAAAGAGAATAATTTAATTTTACACGACTCATTCCTTTTTTTGGGGGGGGGGGGGGGGAGGGGGACCCACAACCTTTTAAGGAAAATACTGCTTTTCAGCAGAAGGTCTAACTAGACAACCTCCTCAGGTTCCTCTTCCATCCCTTCAAAATGCTCTAAGCAATCCTAGTAAAAAGATGAGCAGAAAGTTGTGGAGGGGGTATTCTATATCTGTTAATAAATTCAGCCTCACTTCAGTGAACACCCATCTTGCAACATAAAGGATAGCATTAAAAAAAAAGTATGTTCTGAGGTTCACAACCGAAAATCACTAATATTTACCATCTTTGCTGTGACAATTGCCTACTCTTTAACTAATAAACAGCTTTAATGTTTGGATGAATAGTTGTATACATAAGCCACCCATTAAAAAAATAAAGTCTTTTGATCTCAATTGTTACTTAACATAAAAAGCAAACCTGTTCAAAGTTATGATAGATCTATGCTGATCCCCTAATCTTCCTCCCCAAAGTATATTCTAACAACACAGAAAACACTTCAGAGCTGCCAGTATGTCTATTAACTATTTTGAACAATGTGAATTTGAAATACAAGTTAAGATATGAGACTTAAAAGTTCCATATACTATATGAGATGCTGTATGTTTTGACAGTTTTAAGATTTCTTCACCTCTGAAGGGAGTCACAGAAGAAAGTCAGACTGGTCCCAATCCTGCATACACTTTCCCATAAGCAATACAACTGAAGTTGAACAATATGTTTAACATATTAAATGCGCACAAATACTTGTAGAAAGGGTTAAGTGACTCCAGGGAATAAATAAAATTCTGCCAAGCAAAATAAAAGCAGAAGAGAAAACTTGTGCTGCAATTTGTTTTCAGCTACTCTGAAGTTTTTACCAAACACTGCAAGTTAACAAGAACTTAGAACAAGTTAACAAGAACTTAGAACAAGTGTAATAACTCAGACAAGAAGAGCTTTACAAAAAGCTATGATGTATCCCCATCTTCTATGCACCTCAGTTTTGCTATTACTATTACAGATAAAAGCCAAAAATGCAAACTATTAAGAAAAACCCCACACCATCTTGGAAGATGCAGAAGAAACAAACTACATTACATTTATTTACGGAAACTGCTCTGATGAACCTGCAATTAACATGATATGCTGCAGCATGCAAGGTACTCTGAGCAGATTTACTGAAATTTGTTTTCAGAGCCAGCATAGAATAATATCCAAATCCTTCCAGCAAGCTTTTGAAGCTTATCCACTACAGGCCCCTATCAGCACATAGTTTCCTCTTCACCCTCATCTAGAAATGCTGTCTAGATGAAGAGGGAGAGGAGAGAAAAAGAGCATTGCACACCACCAAGCACTGCGAGACTCAACATTCAGAGCACACTGGACCTTCTGCTCTACCAACATTGGCACAGCGCCGATGCACACACAGGCAAACATGAGGAGTCTGAAAGATGTGAATTACACAAAAGAAACATGGGAACCATCTCAAGACTAGAAAGCATATTCAAATTTACAGTGCTCAAGATTAATTCAACAGTTTCTATGCTTTAAAGATAGATATATTGATACAAAGTTCCGCTTGCTGGTCCAAAACTTAAAGAAGTCACCAACTAGCAGATATTTTGTGGTCATGAGATCAGGTTGTTCTAACAAGTTAAAATGTCGCCCCGTCTATCACATAGAGGCCAAACAGAAATATCTACCTTCTCCAGGTCAGAAAGGTTTAAGACTGTAAAGCAGTGAACTGATGTGCATTGCAGTAGCTATTCAAATTACTTCACATCTAAGTGCGGTTGAGTAGTTGTTCACTTCATAAGCCTTAAGCTCACTCAAAGTAAACCAAACACGCTGAAGAACTCCTGAGTTGAGCTGTGCCAGACTGTTACCCCAGATAATTACCAATTCAACAGAAACTTCAAAAAATCCATTTCAATATCCCAATAAATTCTATGAAATAAATCATTGTAAACATTAACCGTTTCTCTGAATTCACTAGGAAATCTACAGTTCCTACAATACATGGCAACTTTTAAACGCTGACACCTAACCATGAAAAAAAAAAAAGTAGAGGGGGTGAAAAAAGTTTTGTTTCCACATTCAATCTCCAAGATTTTTTTTTATACTTAATAGTTGAGTAAATATTTTATTTTACTGAACCTTACAGACATCCTCCCCTTCCTTCAGCTGAATGAAGCAGTGTGTTACCATTACCATCTGTACTTCTACAGTCATCTGTAAAACAAGGTTAACAGAGACAGTGATACAATTCACCAAAATAATGGAGCTCTATGTGGCTGGCACAATGAGGATTCACTTAAGAATTTATCCACATTTTTTTTTTTCAGAGAAGAAATTTGTTTTGGAGGGGAATTCCTACCCCCTCTTTTTTTTTTTAATATTGCTAGGCGAGTACTTCTTGTGAATACCACCTGCAGCAAGATTATCCTCTTTATTTCCAAAATCAGTGTCAGGGTAAAATTAAGTTATCCTATTGTTAAAAATACGTGAACTAAAGAATTACTTTTGAAGACATTAACAGGCAATTTCAGCACTAGCAGATTCAACCAGCTTAGATCAGGAATATAAATTTGAAGCCAAACTGGAACATACTAACATCTCCTCTGAAGTAATGTGACAAAAATAGATCTAATTGCACTAAAGCAAGAATTAACTAAACACTTTAAGACCACAGATAAGTAATAATAATGTATTAACTATAATACCTATCTATTTATTTCACACACACTTTCCTCATTTTAAGACACAGCAACAGATTATTTTGACTCCACAGCAACTAAACACAACTTAGGTATCAAACTTCATAAAAACAGATAAGCAGAACATAACTATAACTTGAAAGCCTATACATTAATTTCTGAAAGATATTTTTCCTAAAGGTAGCAAGCATGGAAGTCCTCTAAAGGCTAGCCCATTCCTATGAAATTCTCATGGTTGCCTCAGAGAAGGAAAAAAAAAAAAACACAAAATTTCTATAGCAACAGAGTTTAAGACATGCAGACTCTTCTAAATGGATTTTGTTCTTTCATGGTGATTTCATCAAGATAGTTAACACAACTATTTCTGCTATGTTAAAATATCTTAACACAGTGAAAAAGAGATGCATTATCACATTCTAAATTAAAAAATCCTTATTTTTAAAAGCTGAATACATCACTGTTGCAAAGATTCCAGAGTTTAACATTTTTCCTTCTTCTGTACCCAATATTATGAAATGGCACAGAGTTAGCAGGAGGGCTGATGCTGTAACAGTGATTTCCTCAATTTACTTATGTATCTTTTTAATGCTCAATTTAAAATAGGAAATTAATTCTTACCCCTTCTTATGCCAAAAGCCGTTACTACTATTCACAAACAGATCTCCATCTAGATACTAAATCACTACAGCTAGAATACAGAATTTGGAACCAGGAAATAGATCATATTCCTTGTTATCTTACACACGTTCTTTAGCAATCACAAGTCACTGATCCTTCTCATGCCTTCATGTTCTGATGTAAAAAATCAGGACAAAAAAAATCTAGTTGCTCATGAGTAGTGTTAAAAATTCTTGACCATTTTCAAATACAAGTTATGACACATGTAAGCCATTCTTGTACCTTTCACATTAGCACACAGTTTGCAAATATTTCATTTATCCTCCATGTCAACATATTTTCAAGGTAGCTCACTCTCATCACTGTTTCATGACCCATGCTTTGCTCAGAATAAGTATATAAACTCAAGAAAATTCTCATAATAAAAATTTGTACCTTAAACAGCGTTTAAATAATACCCAGGAAAACTGCTGGTTGTCTTTTTTTTCTTTCCAGATTGCTACTGCCAAGTGTTGTGTGTTCAAGAGAGAATGCTAATGCTTATATGTGAACAGCTTTCAAGAGCATCCATATATAGTCAGTATTATAAATCGCTATTTTTATAACAGCACTGAACTGGCTTTTCATTATATATAGAGAGAGGGTGTTTTCTGCACACAGCAATTATTCTCTTATTCTACCTTGCACTTGCAGTCTTAGCTCTCCTCCCACTCACACAATCCTGCTCCATACAACAACCGAAATAGCCACTGCTCGTGTCAAACCATGCTGGCACTGTACTTAACTATATCAGACAGTTTCCAACAGACCAGCTCAAACCTCTTAATAAAAATATGTTCACTCCATACTGACCATACATTTTTACACATTTCCCTGTAGCTATTTCACTAGTAAAAAAGGCTTATGAAATTGATACTATCAAGGGGGTTGGTAGGAACATAAAGCTACAGTAAATATTTCAGCATTTGAACCTCAAACCATATTTCCCCCTCATCATTACTAAACTAAAGGAACTATGACAGCATTAATATGGACCTGCAATTTCTTTGTTCTGACACTTCAACTTTTGAGGACTAAGCCAGACCAGATTAACTACAGCACTAACAGTTTGTTGCAACTCTCATCTTCAAGTCAGACAACAGAGATCAAAACAAATTTCTAGTTTCAACTTCTATACAATTCAAATCTAAAACATAAAAAACATAAGCCAACAATGGACTACATATCAGATTCATGAAAATTGTCAGCAGCCAACTGAAGTTAAAATTCAGGCATAACGCAAATAATTTTTATGTGTGTATTTTTCAATGACAATAACTTCTTTAAACTGCAGGTCTAAACATTGGCTGAAAATAATTCAAAAGATCTAGTTCCAAAATATGGTGCAGCACTTGCTCCTTGCAGCATTTGATTGCTACAGCACTGAGGTTTCTCCCCTTTCATATAAACTATGGTCTTTCACCCATTGTAATACATTATCCAATTTTTCAGCAGAAAAATCCAAGGGGCTAAAACACGGCAGCAAATATTTTTATACAATTATGGTTTAAATACTTAAAGATACAGTTTTAGGTAAATATTGACAAACAAGGCCATACTCCTGAGTGTGGAGGCTTTGATAGCAGAGAGCTCTCCCCTTGCAGAACATCTTGGCAGAGTATAAAGGGGGGGATTTTCCTCTCTGTTGCCAAATAAGCAAAATGAGACAAATATTAAAACACTCACACAACTACAAGTTGTATTTAAGGCTGTACAATAGAAAAATCCAATACTTGTATTGCTCAATCCACCTGTAAAAAATGGTGCTTTGTGTTTCAACTACAGGCAGGTATATTTTATAAAAAGCTTTATTTTTTTTTATTTGCAGATCTCTGCTGTTAAGTCAGCACACACACATAATAAAACAAGAAAAATCTTAAAGATCATGTTGTTTTAGGCAAACCCAACAGACTATCTGAAATGTTAAAACAACACACCCTTACACTGAGAGCTGGAAAAAAAACAGTCAACTGTCCACACAGAAAGTAAAATAAAGTGGGAACTGTAGACTGTAGTAGTCAAGAAACCATTATCAACTGGCAATGTACAACTTTATCATTCATTATACTGGAAGACAGCAGGTGCTCAACATCACTTTGAAAACTAACAGAAAGGCATGAGTACAACAAAAGAAGAAAACAGGACAATTTAAAACTTCTCTCCTGCAATACTGCAGAACCTGAAGGCCATTCATGATCTGCGTCTATCAGTATGCCCAAGGATCTTCCTTGCCCTCCTGTTTTATATTCTCTCACAGCTTATTTGAGACATTCCAAAGCTTTGTAAATAAATATGTATTTGAAATAAATAAGAACTCTTCCAGATATGACTGTGGACTAACATATTACCACCTTGACAAACCTACTGAGTAGAAGTCGGGTCACAGGTTCCCTCCCCCAAGGCACAGCACACAGGGATTTGCATGAGCATCGCTAATTTCCCTATGGCAGCTCCACGATGTTGCTGTCTCAGACATCCACCTGCCGCAGCAATGGTTGGCAGTGCACGATGCAGATGGAAGGAGGATCTCAAAGAGCGAGGCTGGAGTAGTTCAGCAACAGCGCACAGAGCCCTCACATACAGCAAAGAGAATGGAATAGGAACACAGCTTACTGCTCCTCTAGCCCTGATAGAGGCATTGCTGCAAACGCAGAAAACACTGCTTGAAAAAAAAAATCCTTCTCCCTTCCATATGCTCAAGTGCAAGGATAGCAACCGAGTTCTCCCTGCTCACCGAGGAACACAAAAGATTAAACCTGACAGTAGAATCGAGGAATAGCCCAGCAATGGGAATCCCGGCATCCCTCCTTCTTCCTAGCGGCTCGAATCGAGGAAGAGCCTTCTCTCCTGGGTGTTGTCCCCTCGGATGCTCTCCATCACTACTTACCCACCCAGTAACAACCAGTGTGTTTCCTCCTAACCGGCACAGAAAACGCACAACCCCAGCAACAAAAAAAACCCCACAAATATACTCAGAGAAACGCTCCCTCCCCCAAATCATAATAATTTAAGTAGTATCTTCGCAGGAAAAGAAAGCCATGAACCAGACGGAAGGGGCATCAGGAAGGAAGACAGGGGAGGTAGCGCAAGACAGCTCCCTCCGTGGAATCCCACGGGCGGAATCCCCCATCCCACCCTCCCCCTGAACCTCGGGGCAGCCCATCCCCGCCCCGACCAGCGGAACCAACTGACCCCCAAGCTGCCGCACCCTCGCCCCCGGCTGGTGGTGTCACCCACCCGTCGCGTGCCCCCACCACCGGGAAGCGGCTCCCGGGGGGAAGGAGACGACGAACAGGATGGAAAGCGACGGAGCGGGGGGGACGGGGGAGGCACGGCTGCCGAACGGCAGCGGGGGGTGCGCAGCTGGATGCTGGGGTGGGAACGGATGGAGACGAAAGACTGGGGAAGGCACGGGGCTGCCTCGTCGTAGCAGCAGTAGCAAAGGAGGTGACATAGGCAAGTGGAAGGCGAGTGGCGACCGCCCCGAGCTCGTCCAGCCCCGCGCAGCTGCTTGGGGGGGAGGGGGGGGGGGAAGGCTGCGGGGGGGAAGGAGGGAAAGGAGGGAACGGATGGAGCCAAAGGAATAGGCGGAAAGCACGGGGCTGCCCCCCCGCCCCGCAGCAACAGTATCAGAGGTGACAAGACGGTGGGGAGCGAGGAGGGACCTCCCCGTGCTCGCCCAGCTGCCTGTGGACAGATGGATGTTGGTGGGGGAGAAGGGATGGAGCCGAGGCAATAGGAGGAAAGCACGGGGCTGCGCCCCCACCGCAGCAGCAGCAACAGCAAGGAAGGTGTCAAGACCTCGAAGGGCGAGGGGCGACCTCCCAGCGCTCGCCCAGCCCGCCTGGCAGCCCTACCTCGGCTCGACTCCGGCGCTTCTCGGTGCCCGCTGCCCGCGTTACGCCCGGCGGCGCGCGCTCCCTCGCTGCCACCGCCTCCTCTCTCCTCTCCCCCGCCCCGCCCCGCCCCGCCCGCCGCGGCCCCTCCCGAACGCGGCGCTCAAACCGACGGCTGCTACAGCCAGCCGGACCCCGCCCCCTAGCCCGCGCTGACACCTCCCTCCACCAATAGGAGAGGAGTAAGCTGGTCCCGAGGCCGCGCCTCCGTTCACGTCGACCAATAGAAGCTTTGAATTCTTCTCCCCTCCGCCCCCCGCCCCGCACTGGCTCCTCCCTCAGGCTCGGCAGGTTGGGGTGACGCCGAGCAATGAGCGCGGGGCTTTGGGGGCCAGCGGGGATGGCACCTGGGGTGGTGGTGGTGGGTGGAACTGTCCGTGGGAGAGGCGACAGCGGTCACAAGTGGTACCTCTGCTGCTGGCGGGTATCAGCCTCCAGGGCAGGGCAGTGACGGACGTGGACCTCCCTGGGCGGGGAGGGGGCACGTGGCTTCTCATTTGGGAAGGTGTCACGCAATTGATGGGACTTTTTATTGGGTTTTGCCCTTTTTTTTGGCATGGGAACTGGTCCCCGCCCCTGGCAGGCAGAGCCGTTAGTCACCGTGTGTGGAACAACGGGAAAGGGGGGGCGAGGAGGGCTGTAGGAACGGCTGCTGCTTTTCACAGAATCACAGAAAGAGCTGAGCTGGAAGGGTCCCACAAGGATCATCGAGTCCAACTCCTGCACAGGACAATCCCAACATTGGAAAGGGCAGCGGGGATGGTAGAAATCAGTATCTCTCTCCTCAGATCGGCTCCTGAAACGGTGAAAATGTCTCCAACATTTCCTCAACCTGTACAAAGCTGTGATTTCAGCTTGCGGATCCCGTTGCTGGCACCTGTAAGGCTTACACTTCCCACTTTTGCTCACACAAATTAAAAACAGTTAAAAAGTGAAGCCACTTTCGGTTGCCACTTTCAGACAGACATTGCATGTCAGATGCATCGTGTCAAAATGCAGTTCTGCAAGCTTGAACTCGGCTCCCATTTTCTTGATGTGCTTCAGTGGTTATTTAAAATAGAAAAATGTTATGAAGCCCTCTGGACATAACATGCTATAGGACTGAGGGCTGGTTGAGTTTTGCTAATCTAACACTAACCAAAAGTGTATTTCTTTTGTAAGGATATGAACCTTAAAAAAAAGCATTGCAGACAGGTAAGAGAATTTAAGGTGTTGCAGCGTATGAAAATCGGACTCCTCATTTTAGTCTGTTGTTCCACACGGACTGCTTCATGAGCCTTGGGGCACTTAAATGTTTTAGGCTGGATCAGAGATGTGCGTTTGAAGTAAATGCTGTCATCATCTTTTTTTTTTACAGTACTTTGATTCATAGTGTGGAGGGTATTGGAGTGTATGAAGTAGATCGCTTTTGGATTAAGCGAAACTGGCAGAGGTGCTCCAGGAGCACACCTAATGCATTCCAGCCACAAGCAAGATCTCAGTGAGACTCCAGCTGAACTAGTCAAATATTAGGAATCTCTGAAATGTGTATAGCTTGGAGATCAGGCCCTCAGCATCGACTGTTGCACTCTACAGGTCTTCTGTTAGCCTTGGTGCTTGCAGTGTAGTCAGACTCAAAGCTCTGTAGTTCAGAAGGAAGGTCCCGACGGATTTCAAATGTATCATCTGAAAGGCCTGATTCATGGCTCACAGCAGGCAGTCAAACTGATCTTCTGAAACTTTGATGCTTAAAAGTCTGCCAAAACTCCCAATGTGTGTATGGATCTTCCCGCATTGTTGCATCATCAGCTATAAGGATAACTTGAACTGAAGTTCAAGTGTGTGGCTGCTGTCTAACAGGTAGCAAATGGGCTGCCAGTGTTGCTACTCTAGATGCTCCAGATGCATGGCTTTTGTGGCCCTTAATTATCCCCCTCTGCTGTAACTGATTCCAAGATAGAAGGCAGTGGTGCTACAAGTCAAAAATTAAGATGAATGACTTCTTAATGCTTTAATGCTAAAACTAACTAAATTAATTTCCGGCAACATATGCTAGCAATTAAAACAATTTTTTTTCTATCAGTGTATCTTGTCATTTTAATAGCAGGCCAGATTGTAAGTGGTGTAGTACATGTTGAATTTTTGTGACAAGGCATATACAGAACCACTGCTGTGGCAAAATCTGAGCCGAGAACTGTGGAATTTTTGTTATAACCTACACAAAATCAATTTCCTTTTCCTGCAGTGCTTCTCGTGAGTACCCAGTTTCATGCACTAACATGATGTGGTTGCTGCTTTTACTGAGATCTACCTTTTTTTGGATGTTTCTCATAATATGGTATGTGGCAGAGTAGGTAGAACACTTTGTAATAAACTTTAATATTGAGCTTTGCTTTAATAAGGACAGCAGTCCATAATTTTACATTTTAGGTTTACATGTTATTATTGAAATTATATTTTACATAATTTTACATCATAGCTCACTTGTCTTCTAGGTTTATTTAGTATTCACTGTAATATTTTTCTCCTTCATCTTTTGGTTTAAACAGAAATGTTAAGAGTACAACAGATTTTTGTTTACTTTGTCCAAAAGTTTAAGGCTGATTTCATGCAGTTAAAAAGATGAAATTTTCTAATGTGAACCCTTGAAAATCAGGCATGGATGTAGACACTAAGCCTTTTTTTTCTGACATGCACATCATAATAGAGATTTTGTTTGGAGAAGCTAGAAGAGACTCCACTAAGTCATTAAATAAAATACAGGAAAAAATACAGTTTCCAGGTAAAACAAGCATGCACGACTCTGAATACAAATAAGAAGGTCTCATTCATAAAAAGATAATATTTTTAGTTGCTTTTTCCATGAAAGGGAAGAGAAATGTCCATGTTGGGCCACCTAAGTGTTCTTTTTCCAGAGACTCCTAAGAGGGTTGTGGGGTGATGCAGGCCAGAGACAAATACTTGAAGGCAGCAGCGAGATTGTCTTGGCTTCCTTTTTTGGTCCCACAAACTACTTGGCTCGGTGTCAGGCTGGCCCTCCAGTGCAGATGAGAACAGTCTGATCGGTTCTGCTGGAAAAGGTGTGAAGTGCCAAGCCCTACACAGATCTTCTCTAGGAGTGCCTATGAGTCACTGTATCAGCAAGGTGTACTGGCAGCTACTGATTTGATCACTAACTGATGTCATACAGTCTCAGTAGGAAGGAGCTGCTAGCCCAGTGCATCTGTATCAAGCTGCTGACACTGAGAGCCAAGTAGGAATAAATTTGATGTAAGCATCAGTGGAAGTGGCTGGCAAGAGGATACTGAGTTAAGTATCGTTATCTACACCGTTCAGACAAGTGTAAATGCAAATACATGGAGCAAGGTTCTATAACAGCGTTTTAGAAGATCCTTTAAACAGACAAAAATCTATGGGAGTTTCACCTAGCTGAAAAATGCAGAAATTGGCACACAGATAGGAGCAGATTATTAATTTGTTCTTTCTTGCAGTGATATTTTATTACATAGGGAGGAAAGAAAAAACGTGAAGTAGTGAATAGATATTGTTTCTTTCCTACGGTCTTGAGAAAAAACAATGCAACAAAAGGGAGTGATGCTGGTTTTATTATTATTCTCTAAGAACTGGCTGTTGCTTTCCCAGGAAGCAAGCTCTCAGTTGAGCAAGCAGTAATTTAAAAAGAATTCTACCATAAAATTCCTATACAGTGTTGCATGTTTAATATATGCAATAAAGACAGTCACAATTCTCAGGTGGTAGAGTTTGCTGTAACTGCACAGACATCCTTTTATAAAGCTTTTCTTAAGATGTACATTTTAAAATGTGTAATTTGCAAGCATTGCTCTTGAATGGGATCATTTCTTTTTGAAGACTGGGCTTATGATCAAAGAGTTAGGGCTTTATTCCTCCCAATACAATTGTTTCCATGCAAGGGCTACAAACCAATTTTTTCATGCTCCATTGGGTGGGTGCAGCAACTATCCTTCACCAAAACGGCAAGTGGTTCGCTTCTCAAGATTTGCCTGGTAGGAATGTTCGTGGAAATTTGATAGGGATGAGGGTTTTCCGTGCATCCTCAGACCAGCATTGCTAGCTGCTCTGTCAATCAGAGCAATTCCAGGATGAGGGGAAGTAACAGAAGAAAGAGTGCTTGGTATGTAAGAAATAGTTTTACTGTCTCATTTAACAAGACTTGTTTAGGCTATGAAAAGTACCAGTGATGTAGAGCTTACCTACTCTCTGCCTCTTAGTTTAAAAATAGGTTTTCTGTGCTGCTTAGCCACCTGCTTTATGCTCCTTTTATGCATTACCACTGCCCTTTCTTCTGGCTCCCTAAACATATGTGGGTAGATTGCAAGATACACATTCTGCTTTGTACAGAGCGAGGACTCAGCCTAATTATAACCTGCAAGATCAGGATGTGACTGTTTTGACTTGCAGAAGCAAAGATGACTACTTGAGGTTTTTTACATTTTATTTGTTTGGATATTCTGAACTCCATCCACTTTTTACGGTAATTGATTGTGATGGTTCTGATACCTGATGAGCATGACCTATGTGTGCGAGCCACCATTTGCATTGTATTTTCCAATGAAGTAAACTGAGTTTTAGAAAAGTGAAAACATTTCTGTTGTTCTTTTGCGATTCTAAAGTCAGTGTGTTTTTTAAGTTCTCCATGACAAGAAAATAGTAGACAGAAGAAAGTTAAATAATGTTTCTTTCCAGGCTACGGAAATTTAGACAATCTGATATTTCAACGAGTTATGGTTAATGGATTTCATTCATCCTAATATGTCTTCCTGTGTGTAATAGGCACCTTCTAGTGTGCACACAGGTCACTTTCCCCATGAGGTATTTCATCCTTGAGCATAACTCATAGTTTTATGTCAGCATTTGGTTGGGGCAAGACAGGGGGTAAGATGACATGATTGCAGGGTGGCTTTCTGTTCCAGTAGTCTGTGTCTTAAGCGCTGAGGACAATTCCAGTATGTCCAGACCCATCAACACTGCAGTCCTCATCTCATCTCAGAATAATGGTACTGACATACACCATCATAGTCTCACAGATCACATCATCTTCCACCCCTTTTTCTCCCATGGAGTTCTAGTGTCCCTAGCAATGATGTGAGAATGAAAACAGATTGGATAAGATAGCTTACATATTTTTCCAGTGATTATTTTCTTAAAGTTGGTTTGTTTTTCAGAACATTTGTAACTTTCCATAAACAGTTTCCCAAAGCATGCCCCTCTCATATTTACATACTGTATTTTCCTTCCCTGTCTGACTTCTCCCTTATACTCCTTTCTCTCTTGATTGCATTTAAACTTTACCTAGTTACTATTGTTTTCACCTATACCAGCAATATCCCTGACCTGAGGCTCTTTTGACCGACTTTCTAAGAGAATAGGTTTCCATAGGAAAGTAGGATCACCACCTCTAGAAGAATTAGAATTTATTAACTGTCTTGCTAAGCCAAGCCTAATGAAGAGCCCCTGCTGCTACATCTGGCATCTGCATGCAGAATCCCCAAGCTTTGGGTATGAAACAGTAATATATGAAATATTGCATCTTGGTTGGCATTGTCCCACTAAATGTAATCTTCAATTATCAAAGCTATAACTTGGTTTTAATTATTTTTAACAAAGGAAAAATGTTTACTTTTTTGTAGCCTCACATACAGAAGAATGTGTTCTAAAATATGAATTTAAATACAGCAGAGAGAGAGGCGTTGCTCAACAGTATCAACACTGCTAATACGTTACATTTTCTACCTATTGTAACGTGTATTATTGATCATCACTCTTAAGAGTCCTACTCTTGGATAGAATTCTTATGTAGGTGTATCTGGTGCCATACAAACACAAAATAAGATGATCCCTGCCCCAAAAACCTTGTAATTCAAGAGATGACAGGTGAGAGAGTATTAGGAAAGGATGAGGTAGTTCACACAGCATGATCAACAGTTGCCTAGATGTATCCAAATCTTTAGCATCATGACAGAAGCGAATTTCAAATACAGTTTTTTAAGGAAAATACTGAAGTGGCTTTGTTGATGTTTATGAGAAACTCAGCAAGAGTGTGTGGGAGCATTATGGGAGATAACATGGAAATGCATACCTGGAATTTTAATTATTTTAACTATTTTTAACTATCATCCTGGGTAGGCTGGACGTAAGAACTTGAGATATGATATGATGGGAATAGATCACAAATGGGCTTGAAAATGGAGACAGCCTAAGCTGGTGCTGTAAAAATGAGGAGAACAAAGAACGGATTGTAAGGGAGGAAGGTTTAGAACTTACCATGTCCCTGAATGATGAGAAATTATTAAGGTAGTGCATGGCAAGGGTAAGGAAACAGATGTTGCAGCAATCAATGTGTGGAATAATGAAAATTCGGATGAGTTTTTAGTATGCAGATGAATGCAGAAAGCCTTCTACTAGAAACATTAGAAGAAAGTCTTGTTAGGATTATGGCATGATTTAGCTACAGGAAAAAAGATGGAAGTGGAAAGTGCAGGCTAGATACGATTTGTCATGATGACTGCAGAGGAGATACAGCTGAAAGTGTTGTTTTAAACATACTGTTCTTGGGGTCATGTCCCTGAAGAACAAATCTGAGCCATATTTTTTGAGACTTTCCTTTTAATAAAAACAGGCAGATCTGAAATGAAGAGATGAATATTCAAAACAATAACTTAATCATCACAGGGTTAGATCATCATAAATGCTGAAGGTGGGTCTTGAAAGAACTCCAAATGGCATGAAATGGCAATGGACAGATGCACAGGGGGAAAACAACAAAAAAAAAAGACAGTCACAGAAACTTAAGGAGGACAAGGTTTCAGTATCAATTTATTTTTTTCAATTTTGGTTTGGTTCAAAACCAATGAGAGACATAGGTAAGAGCAGATTATGTTGTGTCTAAGAGGACGAGGCTAGTTTACAGACGTTCTGGGATGAAACTGGAGAAGAGGTATGTTTAATGAGTTTGGAGATGGGAAAGAGGGACAGATCAGTCTGTAGCTGGTGAGAAAAGGGGATCAGAAAAAGAAAGTTTTCAGTGCAAGCGTGAGAACTGAAGGAGGAGTGAACAACAGTTTGCTCAGGGTAGAAGAACTGAGGCAAACGGAGGAGTTGGAAAAGAGCAATTCTTAATATGTGACATGGAAGAAGGAAAGGAGCTACAGGAAGGGAAGTGATGGAAAGCAGATGTCTTCATGTAGAAGATATTGGTGAGATCCCAAGGCAGAGAGTGAAGGAGATGAAGGAGCAGGGTAAGAGGGAGGATGATTCAGGGTAGCAAAAAACCTACTTGAGATGACAGATGTTCTCTGACTGGAGAATGGAGAATTACTTAACTAGGAAATGGGAAGAAATGAGGATGGATAAAACAAACTTGCAGTGGGAGAAGACAGCTCTTGAGTGAAAAGAGTGAAGAGTGAAGCAGGAAGAAAATCAAAAACAATCCTTGAGATAGAAGGAGAAAGGAAAGAGAAATGTGGGAAAAAGGAGACAAATGCTGATAAATACCGATGACTTGGAAATTGTGGAAAGACTGAGTGACCAAGCAAGAGGGAGAAGACCTTAAGTATGAAGCTGAAAGACAGATGATCATTGTTTAAAAAGGAGGAACACAGCACCAGACGTCTGAGAATATGGCTGATGAAAATGAATGCAAGACAGTAAGTTTTGGTATAGGGTAAGCTGAAGGGATGGAGAAGTGGAACTCATCAGCAAAGGGATTAGATGGATCAGCAAAGACTCATACAGGATATGGTGAAAATAAAATAATGCTTTGAGATGAAATCAAATAGCAAGGTTGAAGAGAGCTGCTGCATGGGGAGCAGACAGCAAGAAAATGATAGGGAGAAGTAGAGAAGGGTCATATTTAATGCTGCCAAAAATGAAGAAACAGTGTAAGAGATGTAGCCAGGGAGGAGCCCAGGCATGGAGAGAACAGAAGCCCAGTGTGACTACTATGAAACAGAGCTGGGGGGAGAAATGCATGGAAGAGAGAACCCTCTGAAAGAGAGGGAAGACAAACAAAAGGATCCAGGACTTGGTGAGGCTCAGGGGAGTAACATATGAAGAAGTCATGCATGACAGGGTTTTTTTACAGACACAAAGCGAGTGGGAGGAAAGAAGGGTGTGGGTGTGAAATTTGAAGCTGTGAAACAAGACAGGTAGAAGGAGCAAGAAAAGAAGATGTAGCATAAGGCAAGAAAAAATTTTCAAACTTTGATAGTAAAAATAATGGTTGTAAATTCCGTTTAGCCATTTCAGTAGAAACTGCCTTTGAAGCATAGTCCCTCAAAATGTTTTTCTTTTTTCTTTCTGGAGCTCATCTGCAAATAGTTGCTCAGATGTGTGGGCTTTCCTCTGGGGAGGGCAGAGGAAAATGTGCTACTGATTCCTACTCTTTCCTGTCCAATATGTTCATTAGACTGGTGGAAAGGCTGATGGAAACCATATTTAATAAAAGTAGCAGGTGACTGATTTAACTGAGAGAAGGCATAGATGTTAAAAGATGTCATTCCTAAACAAATATAGATCTTTCTGGTTTGTCACATTAGGTGGGTCTTGTTAGATGATGTCTGTACTGATGTTTCACATGGATGTGAGCTTGTATGCAATCTAGATGGCTGATACTGTGTTTATTTCAGCAATCTGCACTGGAGGGCTCTGCTGCTTGGTAATGGTGTTGGTTTCTATTCTTAGGAACTTTCCTGTTCCTCCAGCTGCTTCTGTGAATGATCAGCAGCCACGAAAACCTCTTTCAGTGTGAGCTTTGCTTGGAAGTCAGCACCATTTTTTTTCCAGACATGGCCCTTGCTGCTTCTCTGTGCTTCTAACAACTGGAGATTTGGTTTCTGTAGAGAGCACTCCATAAAAACATGCCGAGAGATCAAAAGGGATCTTTCCTGTGTGCGTGCAGAACACCCACTGGCTGAATGAGTTCCTCCTAACGTTCTGTTGGACAGCCTTGGCTCCTGTGAAATTCAAAGTGTGTGTTTTTACGTGCACTGCAAAACTTTGGGACTGGATTTATCTCGCTTAAATACACCACTTGCTCCTTGTAAATAACTCAGCAACTGAGGTTCTTAAGGTGAAGGGGTTCTACTCTCTCCTAGACTGGTGGAAGTTCTGTTGATCTCATGCTCAACAAGGTGCTCTCAGACAGCAGGATTATTTCAGTCATTATGCTTACAAAAGAGCCGGAAGCTACAAAGCCTGTTTCCAAGATAAGCTTTCTCTTTCCTGTTTTTGAAAGGGGATTTTGTTGTTAGGCTCGGAGAGCTGCAGCAGACTGCGGGTCTGGTTTGTTTTCTAGGAATGACTAAGAGAGGAGGAGTTTGTATGCTCTGACTAAATTCTGATGACTTTGTTAGCAACCACATTTCTTTAACGGTACATGAGCTTGCTGAAAGTATGTTTTTAATCTTGTAAAACCCTCCTGAATTTCTGATGTTGCTTCTCATGCACATCTTGTTATTTTCCCTTTTTAGCTTCCATCTTTCCGTGTTTGGCATAAAAGCATTTCCAGAATATTTTTAAAAGGATTTTTCAACTTATTAAGCATATTTCTTTAAAATATTTTCATTGTTGGCTAACGTCTGAAGATTTATTGTTTAAAGTAAAACCCCTTAACCCCAGTTAAAAACAACATTTTGTTTTACTCTATGAGCAGTCAACCCATCTTAAAAGTGAAATACATTAAATCTGAAAAATTAAAAACTAATCTGGTAGACAATTTGCTTTCAAGTTACAGCAAGAAATGCAGAGAGAACAGCTCAAATCTTGATCAGAATAATGCATATGTGGGGTTAAGGACTTGATTGGAGGCTGCATCAGAAAGACGGCTGTGATTTGGGTCCTCAGAAGCAAAATCAAATGCACAAAAGCTGGTTTTGCTTCAGAATTACCGTAGTCCCAGACTGGCTTCCCCGATGTGATTTCAGCTGCATTCAACCATAACAGCAAATAGTTTTCTGTGTTTGATCCTAAGAAAAAATGCATAAGAAAAAAATTGGATGTGAGAACTAATACTCAGTGCTGCTGAAAATCTGAAGCATAAGGCTTCACTTCTCCATTCTGGACCACTCCCTAGTGAAACTCTTGTTATCCTTTCCCCCAAAACTGTGTTGGAACTAGTTATCCTGTGCTGCAGTGACATCTACTGAAGGAAAGTGAAAAACGCCTTAGGGAAAGCAGCGTTGGCCTCTCTTAAACATAATGCAATCATCAAAGCTTGAATGTACTTTTAAATACCGAAGGGTTTCATCTTCTCCCCTCTGAATACTTCAAGAACTATTACTATCTGATTGTTAGTTGGCTCCCATCATCACAATGTTTCCAGACTTTAAACAAACACATAACTAACAAATGTGTTCTGCGAGTTGTTTTGCATACAAATATTAAAGTCCTGAAAGACTGAACTTTAGACTGAGTTCATTCTCTATTTGAAAATGGAAATGAAGGGATTTTTTTTCTCACTGAAAGATAGGACAGATTAGAATTTTGGGGGCTGGCAGATATACAAGGTATTCAGACAGAACTGGCGGCCACCTGCATGCCTCAGTAGGTGGGAAGACGTGGAAAGGACAAGGAGAATCATCACTCCTGCCGTTCAGGTGAACTGCTTGTATTGGTATTATATTTATTCAAAATGTGATTTCTTTATGCTCTCCTCTTGCCAGCAAGCACTGTTTTATATGCAAAATGAAAATTAACTGCTGTTTTTATTGGCTAATGACTCGATTGTGTTACAATCAGACCTTTTGTAGGGGAAGGTCTGCCTTGTTTGCTGGTGAAGGTTTGTGGTCTGCAGCTGCCCCACCTGGATACTTCCATCTCTTTCTTTCAAGGAAATGGATTAGGGGATTTAATCTATCTGCCACTGGCAGCAGTGGAGGCAGGTCTCTGGATCAGGAGGAAAGTGGGATTCATGCCTCCACCTTCTGAAGCAGATAGCATCATGTCTTTTTAGTTGTGAGGCTCACCTTGAAGGGATACCTCCAGGCAGAATAAAATCCTTGAACATATGTCTATGCCAAACTATCAATGAACTAGAAAAAAAGCATAATGGGGACATAGAATGTTGCTCAATTGACATCATTGTTGTTTGAAAAAGATCTGAAAATACTGATGGAAAGATTTTATGGGTTTGCTTTCTTCTATATTTTTTCTAGTCTCCCAGCATGCAACACTTACAGCCTGTAATTAAAACAGCTTGCTGCTATTGCATTTTCATGAAAGGAACCTCTTCTAACATACCACTCTTAAATCTCCTACTTGATATCAAGTGAAATTTAATTTCAAGGCTTTCTACTTTGCAGATCATTTAACTCTTAATGGCTTTTTAGCCTAAATCTATCTTTGCTTCTGTCTGAGCATGTGTGTCTCTCTCCTCCTCTCTCTGTCTCTCTTCCTCATTATTTGTTCACCTTTAAGCAATTCCAAAGCTATTGGAAAGACAGATTGCAAAGACAGAAGCCTGAATTTTGCTATTATGCTCACCAACTCTGGCATGAGTCCCTACATATTCCTTTAAGAAATATGTCCATAGCTGAAAATCCAGTGAGGAAAAAATGGGCTCTGGGCTGCTTATTAGTTAAATAGTTCTGTATGGCACTATCTGCACATGGGTGTCATATTTATGGCTTTAGATGAACAGCAACATGATATTTTTGGAAGTGCTGAATTTCAGGACATATATAAAATTAAGATATTGTGCATGTGCTAAAAGCTTGGTACTTTGTGCAATACAACTGGGCAAGACATCCCTTACGAAAGTAATAGCAGCAAAGGATGTCTAGCAAGTGGAATTTTCTGTTGATTCTCTCATTCCCTTTCCTATCTTTCCAATTCCTGACAGAAACAGATGGAATTTTATTTTCTCATAATTACTATGAGCTGAGACTAACAGCTCCTAAATTGGCAGTGAGGAGGTGGAAAGGTGTGGGAAAAATAAAAACATGCAAACACTCTGTAACAGTCTGAACAGTGAAATGTGGAAATAAACCTTGTCATATGACTTAGCCATGACTGTCCTGTAGCTTGTGGATTATACTCAATATATAATGATCCATCAACTCTCCAAGTAATGTGTGTATGTTAAACAGTAACACTATTCTGTCACCCTTCTACTGATGATTATACCTCCCAAACTATTATTAATAATAGAAGCACTACCATGTTATTTATCTGGTGTTGAGACTTGCAAAGATTTTCTTCAACTTTGGAATTGGTGTTTAAGCATGGTCTCTGTGGAAGCCATTGACTTTCTTAGAACATTTCCTTTAGGTTCCTCTTTGCCCGGTTTCCTCTTTTCCCAAACTCTGTATTTTCTTTTTGTGATCACTATCTTATTTTTCAAATTATATTATTTAATCTGGGGGAAGGGCACAATGGTACTAAACTCACTTTAAAATCTACTCCATCTAGCACATGGACATCTTCTGAGAAAGCACCCACTTCACTGTCTTGTAGGCTAATTCTGGAGATAGTCCGAATGTGTCCCAGGTACTGGCCATCACGTGATTGTCTGACTCACGCCCCAGGAGTTACACAAGGACTTTCTCCGCTACAGCTATCTTTGATTTTGAGGGGAAAAAAAAAAGGCTTTCTAAATTGAACAGGTTAAATAACTTAGCCCCTAAGCAGGCTATATGGAAAGATGAGGAAATTAATATTCAGAGAGTAGAAGCTGCTGAAATGCCATTATATAAACCTTGGCTGAGGTGTGCAGGGGGAAAGCCTGATCCAACACTCATTTTTTTTCCTGAGGAAGCTCCTAGTGCAGATTTCCAGATGTGTGGAACTTGATCCCATTGTGGGAAATGCACACAGCTCGAGTGTGTTCCCCTGCAGCATGAAGGGATGAGGATATCTTCACAGGTGAAGAGCACTAAAGGAAGAGATTTTGTATGAGGGAGAGAAAACAGAAAATGATGCAAACAAGCATCACAAAAAGGGTCTGATCTCAATGAATGGCACAGTGAGATCAAACAGCAGAGAGGACCAACTGAGGAAATACAAAGCATTGACTAAGTTACCTGGTTATTATGAGAAACCAAAAGTCACAACAGAGCTCTTCCTTTCCCTGGGTTTAATTTTGTTACTGATGAAGATGTTTCAGATATTTGGGATTTCCTAATTCCAGTCCTGGCCTGTTACTACTATACCAGTGAGAGAAGGCAGCGGTGCCAAGGCTGGTGCCCACTGTTATGCCTCACTCAAGGAAGAGTGTCACCTTTTCTGAAAAAATGTGATGACCTTGAAGTCAGGGTCATCACCAACTATGTTTCCCTCTCAATGTGTTCATTTTTCAGTAGGACTGGGGAGGGGAGAGCTCCTTTGCTCCTGAGACAAAGCTGACAACAGCTACAGTTGGGGTATATTTCAACATCAGTTTTGGCATTTCTAAAGAGGCAAGATAAAGCTGGTCCTGAGTACTGGCTGTGTGTTGCTCTAGGATCAGTAAATAATTTTGGTGTGATGGACTTTGCAATTGATACTGATATTGCTGATCATGACCTGTTATTTCAAGAGCCAGAGGTTTCTGCATTCTTGGTAGTGCTTGTATTGATTGTAACCCTCTCTAGAATTGATCATCAATGCCAAGTGATCAGGGTTGCTGTCTCTGGTCTGACATACACGTGTTCTTCCACCACACATCCATGATTCAGAGTTTCTGACACTTAGCTTAGCCTGGAATAGCCCCAGAGACTGTCAGTGATTCCTTCTTATCACTGAGGAAGCTGAAATACTGAGGTTGCTGATGGTTACACGCCTCAAGCTTAAGTAAAGCTTCCAGGAAGATGACTGTGAAGCACGGGATAAGAGGTGTGGAGTACACTAAAATTATTCAGCTACATATTTTCTGCCAAGCAGACCTTGCATGCTCTGAGAGGGTTGCCAGAGTGATGCTGGTAGATTAATGTTTCTGATCCATCTTGTCCTTGACTGCAGGAAAACACAAATGTTGTTGGATCAGGATATTTTTATTAGACTACCCTCCCTCTGTTTTGCTTTTCTTCATATGGAGTCATGTCAAATACCGGATCAGAAATCTTAAGAGTCAGTTTTGATGGTGCCCTTCTCCTGGAAAATTCTGTGTCAAATTAAGTTTTTAGCTATGCAGCTTGCATAGATTGCATGTTATTTATTTCTTGCTTACCTCGTACCAGCATCCTATCTGGGTTTCCATTGTTTTGCTTATTCATTGCATACAGCACATTATTTAAAATGCTTGGTATCCTTGTGATTCACATTCTGTATACTGCATGCTCATTTCATGGAAGAGTCAGCTTCAGTCTGCCTTAGTGTGTACAGCTGTGAAAGGCTTGGCCCGAGTCCTATCTGAAACCTCCTTCTCAAGCATTTGTTCAACAGGACTCTGCACTCTATGTGGTCTTGTATTTTGGACTTTTGCACCTGTGTCTAAAGGCAGAGGATATTGAAATTTGTACTATGGCAGCTCCTTTCTGCAGAACCGGTCTCTGATGTATAGCTTGTTTGATTCTCCCAGCTGTTCTTTTTTACCTAAAAAATTAAAAATTACTACCACAGTTGCATTATGATTGTTTGAATTGTCTTTGCTTCTCATAATTTTGATGAGGTTCAAATATTTCTAGATAATGATTTATTTTTGCTAAGCCCTTTTTTCCAACATTGTAACAGGACGGATTCTTTCTATTTGACTTCAGTATCTTACACTGATTGATATTTTTGATGCTCTCTTTCATGCCTTACTCTAATAATTGTAACTGCATATTTAATGAAACACTCATTTCATATTAGCTTCATGTGCTCTGGCAGGAATTTGCAGTAATGTAGAAAAATAGTCTAAAAGCTGTTAAAGAAATATTGTCCAAAATTAAAAAAAATTAGTTTCTTTTTGAAGCATTTTCTGATTTTTGACCCCTGTGAGAACTGAAGCAGCCAAATCAAGTGTATGCTAAAATATTAAGCCTTTTTATTCTGTAATATATTGCTATGTGAACAGAGAGAAGAAAGTGTGCAGGAGGTGCTGAACATATAAGAAATCATATGCCCTGTAGTAGTAAATGTCAAACTTAATTTGCACAATGCTGGATTTAAAATCATTGTTATGAATTCTGGATTAAATATGACATTAATAGTTCTAATCAGATGTATCTTTGTCTGAGGTTTGAAGATTTATTTGAATATGCTGGGTATGATGCTCTGAGATGAAAGAAGCCTGTTTGCTTAGCAATAGCTTCAGAAATGGAGCCACCACTGAAGGCCAGCACAAAACATAAGGTACTCTGGTGATGGCAGCTGAAAAGCCCCTGTAGGATTAGGGGACAGCAAAATAAACACTGATATGCAATAGAGCCAGGAAATAGAGCAAATAAATAGAGCAAAATAAACACTGATATGCGATAGAGCCAAGAAGCCTCATTGGTTTGCTTTTGGGAAAGGAAAGCTTGGAACTATGGAGGAGATCGGTTTATTCCTGTTTCACTCCTGTTTTCAAGGCAACAGGACTGTGTGAAAAGTCTCTGTGAACTGCACTGAAGATAGCACCGAAGAAATATTCATGTAATCAATGACATGTAATGAGCAATTTCCTAGGGGAAATCCCACATAAAGCCCCACATACTGGCTGGCCATGTAATTTAAGGGCAGCAAACTAATTTTTCAGCCCTAAGAATGAGTGCAGCACATCATTGTACACAGAATATCTATGGAAACCATGAAGTGTCTTGATAAATATAAAAGTGGTGATATATATGGAAATCTACCATGGTGCACAAATTTCAAATGCAGCTAAAGGAAAAAAAAAAACCAACCAATATATATCTTTTATGGGTTTGCTTATACTCAGACTGAAGGTAGACAGAAGGTGGGGTCACCAGGACCTGTAACATCATGCATGTCAGGGCTGCTATTATGTGGGAGTTGTTCACAACAATGTGATTCAGATTCAGTGTTATCTGAGGCCATGTTACCATAGTCCTAAGTCACAACAGAGGGAAAAATAATCTGGGCTAGATCTTATTATTCTCCCTGTGAATCCATCTTAGTTGTAATATATGCCTCTTTTTGATCAAATTCAGTATCTGATTTTCAATTTTTTTTCTTTAAGATGTGCTAAGTTAGAGTGATGGCTTTTCAAAGTTGCAAAATGAAAACAGCAGTTCCTCTCAATTCTGTTCAGTCTGCTGCTTTTTCCTTCTACTGGAACAAACACCATCTCACAAAAGCTTGTAGCCCAATCTTAAGGTTCAGCGTTTACCTTTCTGTTGCCTGTGTAACTACTTTGGCTGTTTAGTGCAAGGCAATTTTATGTCCTCTGGCTATATTTTCTATAGATCATTGTTTCCTTAATCTACTGAAGCACTGAAAACGTGCACAAAAGGGTCTTTTATTTCATTAAAGGGCAGTACATTATTTTAATTATAAAAGAAGAGAAACAGTGCCACTTCTTTGTGTAATCTTTGTGCAGTAGTCATTTCTCCAAATGCCTCAGGCATCTTGGAATGTCAATTTATT
Source organism: Dromococcyx pavoninus (assembly GCA_033558185.1). NCBI lineage: Eukaryota > Metazoa > Chordata > Aves > Cuculiformes > Neomorphidae > Dromococcyx > Dromococcyx pavoninus. The sequence continues at coordinate 803,340 of JAUMJL010000409.1, read as the reverse complement.
AAACTTGGCTCACCAAAGAATTCTAGGACACCATTTTGCAAAAGATGTTTTATTATTGTGTTAACATCAAGAAACATTGAAAATAAAAGTTCCTGACTTTGTATATTAAAATAAACAGTCTCTTCAGTAGGAAAAGGAGTTTCCTGTGACCAGGACTGGATAGAGTGGGGATACATGGATGGAGACTGCAGTTTTGTCCCATCCCATGATCTCAGAAGCACTGCTTGGGTGTTACAGTGCTCTCTTCGTCCTTCAATATCTCTCCTTTTGACATCTAAGTTAGATCAGAAGATAAGCCACAGCTATGTGCTATTTTGTGGTGGGCTCTTTTCAGTTGGAAGCATAAACCACCCCACAATGTGGGCTCGTGTCCATGAGAAAAACTGATCACAGTCCTGGTGATTGCTATGGGCTGATCTCCTGGCTCCTTCCACTCTGTGTGGGATGATACACATGTATTTAAGAGACAGCTTTCAGCCAAACATTACAAATTAAGAGGGTACTGTAACTAAAACTCCGCTGCTGCTGTGGAGTGTCTGACTGGAACAGCACCACAGCTAACTGGCCATGGCCAAAAGAGTGGCAGATGGCATGAATACCGCAATGTTGCCATGAACTGCAGTGGTTCGCTGTGGACACAGGTCAGGTGCATAGAAGGCCCTATTCCACACATGGAAACATACCAGTTTCTAAATGTAAAAAACAAACAAAGAAGTTGTTTGGTTTTATCTTCAAATTATTTAGATAACCATACGCATTCTTTAGTTATCACAGGGCTGGTGGCAGAGAACTGGGGAGGAGTGGAGAGTTTTGTGCAATCTTTTGGAAATCAAAACCAACTCAATTCTTCATTGTGACAAAGCAGTTGTAAGAAGGACGTTAGTAATTTGATATTTACTTACAAGGCCAGTCTGGTAGAAAGATAATTTTTAGCCCAACTAAGACAGAAAAATCCTAAACTCTTAAAGAAAGTCTGTCCACACAATGGTATGACATGATCTAAGTAATCCATGTCTTGTCAGTGTATTGCCTTAGCTTGTTTTTTACTTGTCACAGTTAGTAAAAACAATCTTTGTCCAGTGCAAATAAAAAGACATTTAAGTACTTCTAAGTAAAACTTTAAGAGAAAAAATATTTGCTCAAGACAAACAACTGTTTTGTGGCAGAACTATTTCAGGTGAAATGAATGTAAAAATCTAAGCAATGTGTCTCTGGTGTGTAAACAAATGCCCTGTAATTGTCTTTGCTAAAAGTGGAGGCAACAGTGTTGAAACAATAGATCCTATTGAAAAAAAATGAAAAGCTGTAAAGTGATAAATGTTTAAGGTCAGCTGAACTATTTGAAGGTAATAATTTTTCTTTCCTTAGCTACTGGCACCTTTAATCTGAGAAAGAAGACATACAGAAATTAACTCTGTGTTTTCCACAGAGGTAGGAAAAGACCTATTTCAGGTATAGGATAACACCTGCCACTTTGCTTAGTGGGAACCCCTTCGGTTCACTGAATCTTGACTGGATTAGACAATTTGAGGCACAAAAATGTCCAAACTGTGTTCAGACATGCTCAGCTCCCTCTAAGACAGATTCATGCAGATGGCTGGCAAGACTGATGAGACCAATGCATTTCTGACCAGCTAGCGGCCCCGGGGCTAATACTTTACATTCCTTCTAAGAGGCTGGGGACCTTTAAACAGACAAGGGGCAAAACTCCTCTCCTATACACAAAGAAATGCTAGATCAGTGAGCCCAAAACCCACCTGGAGCTTCCATCTGGAAAGGAGAGTGCTGACCACTAGGTGGTTACAGTTCAGGGGCTCTCTGACTACTTGTACAGCTCACCCAGATTGCCGTAACAAGGCAAAATTGGGTAACAGCCTCCAACGGGCTGCACACCAAGTACTGCCACCAGCAGAGGAGCACAGATTTAGCACTGCAAAACCTTACTGAATCGCATTTCATGCCCGCTTATGCAGTCTTATGGTGCACTTAGGCCATCCTTTCTCCATTTGTCAGTTTTCATTCCCAATTCCAATCTCTCCCAGCTCCCTCAAATTTTGTATGTTTTACCTGTGTAAAATGCTATATGTATTATACTGTACATACATGCCTGATATGTACACATTTATATAGCACTGCTGCTGTCCCAGGCAGCAGTAATTTCCTATCATAAAGAATTCTTCACCCAACCACATAAGTCAGTAGTGGAGCTCCAGGATCTTTACTGCATAAATAGAAACTCTCCACTTGTGATGGGAACATCAAACTATGCACCAACAACCGGCTGCAAGCACAGAGGGCTTCATCGGAAAAGGTTTTGGCTCTATTGCCATGCTCATATCCTCCCTGACTTTGAATGCATGAGAATTTTTCCATTGGAGCTTATTTTGTGAAGTTATTTGGGGAATAACTTCACAAGCAACTGAAAAGAACAAAGACATATCACACGAATAAACACATAGACACTGAAAGAATAAAGAAAAAGCTGTTAATGCCAAATGTGTAAGAACTCATGAAAAAGAATTACTAGAAAGAAAAACAATATGTTCTGATAGTTCAGATATTTGATATCATACTTCTTAAGCAATTCATTTTCTTTACATCCCTGGTGTTTCCATTATAAATATGATTCTGCTTTCCTGCCTCCTGTTCAGCTGCTATTTTGGTCATGACAATTTCTCATCTTTAAGAACAAAGGAATTTTTGTACTTGGTGCAGTCCCGTGACTTTCCTTTGACAATCAGAACCCAACTGATTGGGAAAAAAGTATGAGCAATTGTTACAGGCAAAAAAAAAAAGATTTTTTTTACTTACCCTTAGCAGCTGTCAGCTGCAAAAGAAAAACCTGAAAGAGTGCTCCCTATTTAAAATTATCTCTATTATTATCGCCATAAGATGGTCAGGCCTATTTTAACCTCTACAGGTGTATTCCTTTGCGATATCCTCTTAACTCTTGATAGCAATGGTATGTTGTGGTAAGGGGTTTCATAGATTATTGTATTTTAACTCTTCACCTTTTCTGATATTGAAGTTCAGTGAATGTTCTCATGTTTGGAATAAAAGACTATATAAGTTTACATGCTTTGTAGTTTTTTTCTTTTTTAAAATATTTATTTATTGCCCCTCATTCATCTCTACATTAAAGAGCCCTGTGCATATGGTCTCCCCTTGTATAAAAGTATCAAAAGAATATCTAATTTATTTCCTCATCTGTTTTTGAAATAATTTTATTTGCATTTTTTTGAGATTGAGAGAATAAAACTAAAACCAATAGAAAATATACCTCTGGTTTAAATAATGCTTGTATATTTTCAGTGTTATTCTCAATGTTGTGTATAGGTCTTTCTTTCTTGATAATGATCCTTTTATGCAGACACTTCCAAAGTTTGGCAGGATTTGCCTTAGGGACCATTGGCATCATTGACCCTTTGTTAGGAAATGTTTGAAAAAAACACCTTAGGCAGAGAAACATTTTGCTGAAAAGTTCCTGAGAAGTATCTCTTTGTTTGGCCTAAAAGTGAGTGCATATTATTTTAGCAGTTCTACCATTTATTTCAAAACTCTTTGAACGTACCATTTAACCCTGAGGACTTGTCCTTCACTTTAGCCTGCTGTTTCAACACCCCTCCCTCCAGTTCCTCAATCTTCATCTTTACTACCTGGTCGTAGAACAGAAATGGAGTAGGACTCTTCTGACATTTTCTTACTGCTTCTACCCTCCTCCACACCTAAAATTTACTCATATTCTCATATTTTTAACAAAGAATACTTTCAGATTTTTTAAATATGTAACAGAAGGGAAAATGTTTCATTTTCTTCACCCTGATGCTAAAAGCTGGAGCTAAGCTGGTATATATTTGAGTATGGAAAAGCACCTTATTTTTGTATATTTGTAAGAAATTCTTAAAACTACCATAACATCATTTCTTATACTAACAAACTAAACTATGTATTTATTTAAAGTATTTAATAGCAATGTTTTGACACAGAGAAAAGAAAACCCTGTTGCCTCTAGATACTGCTGATTTAGGGTTGCCTATTATTAATTCAAACTGCTGCCTTGGGAAAAATAAGCCTTGCTTATGAATATTAACCAAGTGGCTACATTTGGCACTCTTATTCTGCTCCACAGCTTGAGATATTCCCTGTCCCTCCCTTGCTTGGTCTTGTCACTGTGCAGATGAGGTGCAGCCCCAAAAGGGGGACAGGGATGGGTGGCAGGACAGGACCACTTTTGCTTACCAGAAAGGGAGACAGAGGTGCTGGCAGCTGCTGTTTGTGCTCTTGGGCCTTGTCCTATCCTCTTTCACCAGCTAACTTCCCTTTTGCTCTCCCTGCATGCTCTCCAGAAGCAAGGGTACACCCTGGGGTCTTCTGGGTTGGTGGGGCTCTGTCCCCCAATAGCTGAAGAAGACTGGGTCTAGCAGAGCCCCCTGCATGCCCCTGGTGCCCGCATTGCTGTGAAGGTCGATGTTGAGTGCCCTCACATGCAGAATCATCTTTTCCTAATAAAGCCAAATAAAATAAACTATAAATAAATTAATAGATAAAAGATTAAGATGCAGAATAGATGAAACAGCACTTTATGTATTCTATTTTATTCTATATTTAAAGCAAGCTACTCAGTTTACAAAGAACAGTGTTTTAAGGAAAGCAGAAGTCACTGGCGTTCGTGAGCTTGCAAGCTGAGAGCTGCAAGTAAACTGTCTCTGTCATCATTAGAAAACACAAAGCTGACAGATCTCTGGCAGTAGTACTAAACAGGATTAACCATTTTGGCATCTCAGATTTCAATGTACTGAAATGGAAATATGTGCTGTTCACACGACAAATGGTGTTTGCCATATTATTCATGCCTGCGGTGGCCTCTCAGGGTGTATGTGGTCAGTCACATCCTGCCAAACAATGTATGACTTGAAACTAAACTTTCAAGAGTGCTGTAATGGTATTATTATGAGTTAATTCATCTTTTGGTCTTGGGGTACTAAGTGAAAGAGATAGGAACCCAGCTCAAACACCCTGATATGCCTGGCTTCAAGAAAAGCACAATTTCGGGTTTATTCTTACAGAGCACTGTAATTCACCTACATTTCATCCAGGGCATTTTCACCAAGGGGTATAGCAGGAGCAGGATTTATGGAGCCATAATTCAGAGGCCAGATTCATTCGATGTCAAATTCGGGAGCCCGTTGCCCACTAGACCTGGCTTCCCCTGGTCACAGCTGCTGCGCCACCCCGAAGGCAGCGCAGGCACTGGCCAGCTTATGCTTCTGGCTCTCTCCCCCTCCCAGCTCACCAGCTGGGCTCCCCCTCGCTCCCTCGCCTGGTGTCTTGGCCCCTTTCTGCCTCCTCCCTTGCCAGCACAGCCAAGGAGCCACAGGCAACTGCCAGTAGGCGCCGGCGGGGCAAGGAGTCAAAAGAAGATGTCAAGGAGCTATCGATAGCAACTGGCAAATCCCATGGCAGAAGTGCTCGGGTTGGTAGCATCACAGAAACCATATTGGGCTTGGAAGCTGTGCGATCACAAGGTACAAAGGCTGCGTATGAGAAAAATTCACCCCTCACACGTACCTATATGACTGTGACAGATTGCCTAAAAATATTGAGACACAACAGTACGTTTGCTTAAATTTGTTCATTTCCTCAAAACTTTCCCACAGTTGGAAGAGCTGGATTTTTATTTTTTGTTAACCACCCAGTGAGCTGTCAAACCTTGCTAGAGGGACCTCCTGATGCATGCCTGGGGCTGAGTTGGGCAGTGATCCTCTTGGACAGCTGGATACACCCCAGCGTCAGGGATATGGCAGCGTTAGCACCAGCCTCTGAATTCAAAGGCGGGGATTATTAGCACTTCATCTTGTTTGCTGTCTTTCTTATAGAAGATGGTGCTTGTGCTCTATTTTACTCGAATTTCCTTTTCCCTTTTAAGGAAAAGGAGAAATGTTAGTATACTAAAGAAATGGAGACTTTGCTTTTGTCTGCCAAAATGTGAACCTTGAGCCGGAATAGTTCCTCTGTGGTAACTAAAGAGGTGAACGATTCATTACCCTCCTGTTGGATGATGTTCGCAGCATTAATTTTTACCCAGATACACAGAAAACACAACTGCATTAAGAGAAAGAGGGGTAAGTTATGGCACCTTCCATACTTTTTTGTGGAACACCTCAACTGAATGCAAATAATTAATCATGAATTTTAACTGCTGCAAAATTAATCAGGATTTGGGTCAAGTGCATTGCTAAAATATTTGTTGATGCATCAGGATGACTCAGGATGTGTATTAAGCTTTTACATTTGCCCTTCTAATACAAATTACTGATCAGGATTATTATGAACCCAGAAGCAGAAATTTTGTTTCCTGGTGCTGCTGCTTTATGTCAAATCCCCTGTTTATGATGATTCCATAAAATGTTTCCTCCCATTCATATGTTTTAGATTATTTGGAAAGCTTACTACTACATTTACACAAGTAGCTCTGCTTCATTGAAATTATCTCCAGTAAAGGGATGTTTTTCTGCCATTCCTAGATCCAAACAAAAAAACCCAAACTAAGATAGGACAATTTTGACTCTCAAAATAGGATATTTAGAGATAAAAGTTCTGAAAACATTGGATTCACAACATTTCAGTTCAAATATAATGCAATTTATGTGAAAAAAAGAAAGTGTCAAAATGGGTCAGAAACACTGAAACAAACCATTTCCACTTACTGAAACAGTTTTACTGTTTATGAACAGCATGAACAGTTTACCAATATGTTCAGCATATTGATATTTCAGCTATGGAAAAAATATCACAGAAACAGAAAATTCATAGAGAAGGAAATCCAGTTTTCTGTCCAACCTTGCATATTATTTGTCCAACCAAGAGGCAGCATGATGCTCCAGAGAACTTGATAGATGTTAGGTAAAGAGCCTCCTCATGACTTCAGATTTTACAGTTTTTGGTATTACAGATCTATTTGTCCCCAAAATGTTGGGAGTACGCACTTCTTCTTCTTTTTGCTTGTCACTGTGTAGGAAGCACTCACTTTAGGTAGTACAAAACCAAATAGAACAAATCTGTTTTCCCTTGCTGGAGCAATTTTCATCACTACCTATGCAATGGTGAAAGATCATCCATAGTTTAAGTCTATCTTACCTAAAATTGCTTCCTCACTGCCTTTGCACTAAAAAGCAATTTGTAACTAATATAGCAAAATATTTTATCAAGTTGTGTGGCCAATATTCTGTTTCCACTTATTTCTGTGAGCTTCCTGGACTTCAGAGAAGTTATTTTCAGGTTTGCAGCCATGCAAATGAAAATAATGTAACTCATTTTCTTCCAGCATTACCAGTACTTTAATACATGTCTAAACACCTTATGTATATACTGTAACTTTACTGCATTAAACTGCTTTAGAATGTATGAATATTTTTACTTAATATAGTCACAGTGAGTGTTCTTTACACTTGTCAACTGTAATTACTCCTGTTCTTACTCTACACAGTTTAAAAACTCTGAAGGAGGTGATGGCATTTCCTACAAGCAAGCAGAAAAGAAAATAAAATGAAAAAAAAAGATGTTATTAAAAGAATATGTCATTGTCACACTTCAAGCCTTGAAGGACTTCTGAGGTTGTTCTGGAAAAGGTAAATTTCATTCTTGTGAAGGAAGGAAATGTTAACTTGCTGGGAAATAAAAATCTACAATTTCTCTTGAGTTCACATAACTGAGAGTAGAAGACAGACCTAGTTATGTCTAAATTGTGTCTGTCTTCAGTTAGTGAAACTTTGCATCCTCTCGTGTATCTCTAATATACTAGACACATAGGACAATCATATTGTGACAGCTTGAAAGAAGGAGGACTCAAAAAATAGGAAGGCAGTTTAAAATTCTTATTGAAACAGTTTACTTGTAGAAGCTACTGGCATGCTTGTTGCAGAAACAATAAAATCCTTTCCCTGAGGAAGCTGATACTTTCCAATGACCTTAAAGAAAGCTTATTTTCATTAAACTCTGTAACTGGCAGGGGCCACGATGATCACTGAGTCTACGACCCATCTGAGGGCCAGTCTACCTATACCAGCTCCACTTTCCCTCCTTCAACCTAAATCCTTGTTAATTTTTTTTTAGAATTTCCTAATAGGGCATATTTTCTAGATATCTAATAATTCAAATGATTCTTTTCTGCTCTCTACATGAGCTACATATTACCAAAGCCAGCCAGACCACAGCCACTGAGCTCTTCTAGGGCTGTGTAAATGAGGCTGTTTAACAAAGGGTCTGTTCTGTGCTCTCTTTCTGTATTGTTTTATGTGGTTTGATTTTCCCAATGCAGCTCTCTGACATTACACCTTGGTATTGATTATGCTCCATATAATCACAGATCTTTTTCTTTTTTTTCTTTTTCACATAACTGCAGCTTCTTTTCCTGCAGAACACCCAGTAGTTCCCCATTTCCAATTGGTACAGCTGATCAGATCTGCCTCCGCCCAGTAGCATTCACTTACCCCTGTTGAATAGTACCCTCCTTTTTTCAGACCCTATCTCCAGTGCAAGAAAATGTTTCTAAATCTGTCAGGTGTCCTCCAGCATGCTAAAGCCTCCCAGTTTGGTATAATCTGCAGTTATGTAAACATGTTTTCTGAACCATTGTTGAGTTCATCGACACCTTTCTGACAACAAGCTGCTTGTACCACCTCCCTAAATATCTTAATTTACATTGTTTCCCGTGTTTGCTTAATGAATATCACATGAAAGCACATCAAAAATCCTACTAAAGTGACATCCAACATGCCATCCAATGTTTCTCCTCCACTGACGATTCCTTTTACTTTCTTGCAAGACAGATTAGATTTGACATCTTTTGTTCTTGACAAAGCTGTGTTGGCTGTTACTTATTGTGTTACAAGACCTCAAAAATAGCTTGTTTATGTGCTCCTGTATCTTCTCTGGGTACTGAAATTAAACAGATTGGTACATAGCTTCTTATTTTCTTCTTTCATTTCAACAATTTGGTTTTGTCCCTTTCTGTCCCACAATATCTCTAAGCTGTAAATTCCCAAAGATAATCACTAGTAACTCAGATTTCATCAGCCAGTCCTTTAAGTCCTGCTGATATGAAAGTAGCAAATTGCCTGAATAATTTCTCACTTGGTCCTTTGACAGTCAAGTCTAAAATCCACCTGTTTTCCCAAGGATCAATAATGCCTAATATTAAAAAAAATGCGCAAAAATATTAAGCAGCTTGCCTTTCTCAGCATTGTCTGTCAAAAACTTTCCAGTTCTGCCTGGATACTGCAGTGATCATTTGCTTGATTCTTTTCCATTTCTGGTAATGTACTTAAAGTGATTTCATGTTACTCCCCATATCCCTTGCTATTTGCTGCCTTCATTTTCTGATTTCATCTCTGCACAACTGGACTACACTTTTATAGCTCTCCAAAGTAACCTGACCCAGCTTCTCTTTCTGGATGATTCATTCCCATCTGAAGTTCAGGAAGAGCTTGTGACAGCCAAGCTGGTTTTTCAGTGTGCCCCTTACCTCTTCTGCATGGATAGTTCACTAACTTGCACTCTTGATGTTATTTCTTGGAGGAACTGCCAGCTCTATTAAACATCTTTTTCGTCTGCATCAACCTCCCAGAAGATCATATTGGCCAGCTGTATGAGTTCATTGGAGTCCACCTCCATGAAACATCTTGTTTTTATTTTTATGTTGTTGCTTCTTTCTAAAATCATAGAATCTCACTGCAAAAAAAATATATATACATATACATACACATTTATCTCTCTTTGTGAAGAACACTGAGAACTTAAAATTGCCTGGCTTTCCTGATGCAAAGAATTCAGTTTAATACCTATAAAAAAGAAATGAAAAATGATGGATGAGTCACCAGAAAAGAAACTCATTATTTTCCTGGTAAATAAAGCAGACAGGATATCTTATTCCTTTTCTAACTATCCTGTAAATAATTTTACATCAGCTATAGCTTGTAGGTGAAGAACACATGTGAAGGCAGTGTGGATCCACTTGATTCCTCGATTGGAAAAATGTGTTAAAAGTTTTCTTCTATTCTGCTCTTTTTACTGACCACGTATCTGTGACCCTGTAGACTTTATTCTTACATCTATTGTTTATTCTCAGTTTCACCACATCAGGGGTTTAAGAAGCAGGATTAATACTGGCTGGGCTTCCTGATTTCAGCCTCCAGGGAAAACTATGAGTATGCAAAGGACTGCTCCAGTTCACGTTTGACAGGGTCTGTCACAACAGCTGTAGAAAACAACAGTATGGTGTCCCACTGGCTCCTGGGGAATGAATCCTTCAGATATTATATCTAGCACTGGCTTGGGTTTAAAGGATACATTTAAAATATGTTTTCTTTCCCTCCATGTCTTCCCAGGACTTATTCTGTGACACTTGGCACATTGCTATATCCATTACTATAAGTACTTGTTTTCCTGTGAAAGTTCAGTATGACTGAAAGGGGAAAATATTTCAAATTAAGCAACATCAATCTGCATTGGTTATGAGTATATCATGCTTGGCTATAAAGATTTTCTGTAAGCATATTTCAATATTTCTTTGTATTTCTGTTGTATATTTGCAGGCACTTGGATTACCATATTTTTACTCATTTCTCTCGTGTTTTCTAAATATTAAGTATTTATAATTTACGGCAAGAACTCATTTTCCTTGTTTCTGAAGAGCCATTCACTGCTTATGAAAGTACTTATAATAAATTGTTAGTAGTAACTTGTAATATATACCAGATACTAAAGTTGCTATATGAATTTCACTTTCATACAGCAAAGTTTGAGGTTTTGGGGGTATATGTTTGGATTTCCTTTTTCTTTTTTTTTTTTTCCATTTAAAAAACCTCCTACAATCTCCCTTTCATGAACCTTAGTTTAGTTTTGAGTTTAAATTTTCCCTTACAAGTCATGTAAATAGTGAAGATGAAACTTGGGCACGGAAAGGCCCTAACATTGGTGGTGTTTATAGAATCATAGAATGGTTTGTATTGGAAGGGACCTCAAAGATCATCCAGTTCCAACCCTCCTGCCATGGCCAGGGACATCTCCCACTAGATCAAGTTGCTCAAAGCCTCATCCAATCTGGCCTTGAACACTTCCAGGAATGGGGCATCCATGACTTCTCTAGAAGAGACAACTTCTTAGCAGTTTGATTCACTTCTGGCTACACACCTTTAGGGCTTGGAAATTAAATACCCGGAGTTTACACAATGGGAACATACCCTCCTAAAAAGCACAGGAAGGACTTTTTCGATATTATGCAGTACGTTTAAGTGTGGATCTCTAAAAAACTGTGTAGAACTGATGAACATGGATTACAAATACGCATTGCACAACTGTGATGATCTGTGCCGTGCACGTTATTTAAAGCAGTCGATTCGGTGTGCGTGGCTGTACCGTGACACCCGGGTGCATGTCACACATACCAGTGCAGCCACAGGTGTGGCTGGAGTGCATCACCACGCTTGCCTGACATTCCCTAGCAGAAAACCTTCCCTTTCATTCTTCATATATTTTCCAGATGTGCTCACACCGAAGCTCCCGACACTAACACCTGCCATGGGGGTAAATTCCCCCCCTCACAAGGCGGTCCTCGCTCCCAAGGCGCGGGAGCTGGGATCCCGCCGACCCTAATCCTTCCTGGCTGCCTCTCGCTCCTTTCCGCCGTACCAAGGGGATGGGAACGGAGATGGGACTCAGTTCCACCGCGCCCCCGCCCCCCCCGTCCCGTCCCGTCCCGTCCCGTCCCGTCCCCGCTCTCCCTGCGGTGCGAGGCGAAGGGCAGGCGGAGCTGCAAGATGGCTCCGGAGGAGCGGGGCGCCCCTCGCATTCCCCATCGCCTTGCGGGTCTGGAGGGGAGAGGACCGCGGGGAAGCAGCGGAGGAGAAGTGCCGCGCTGCCTTCAGGGTGGCATCAGGGCATACCCCTCCAAGACCGGGCGGCTCTGTACCTAAAACGTGCCCCCTCCCCCGCGGGTAGGGGCGAGGTGCGCGGAGGCAGGGAAGCTGGCAGCATCCCCTCTGCCCCGGAGAGAGACGCGGAACTCCGCCGCCGCTTTGATACTGAAAATGCCGGCAAATAAACTCTCTTTCGACTCGTTTTGGAGTTTTAAAAAGCAAGCATTCTTTATTTCATAGGATCATAGAGTCACTTGATTGGAAAAGACCTGATATCATTGAGTCCAACAGTACCTGTCCCGAGAAACTCGTCTACCCGTCTTTTAAACACCTCCAGGGATGGTGAATCAACGACCTCCCTGGGCAGTTGTGCCAGTGCTTGACAACCCTTTCGGTGAAGAAACTTTTCCTATTGTGTAGTCTGAAACTCCCCTGGCACAGCTTGAGGCCGTTTCCTCTTGTCCTGTCACCTGTCACTTGGGAGAAGAGACCAGCACTCACCTCCCTACAACTTCCTTTCAGGTAGCTGTAAACAGTGGTAATGTCTCCTCTCAGACTGGATGCATGATTTCCATCAATCATGTGTAACAAGACAAGAGCTGGTTCCAGAATGTATATCCCACTAACAAGCATATGTATAAATTTTTGCAGAAATCTTATGCATATTCTATTAGTCTCTAAGGCCTACAAGAAAGCTGAGGAGTGACTTTTTACAAGGGCAAGTAGTGATAGGACAAGATGGAATGGCTTTAAAGTGGAAGGGGAAAGATTTAGATTGGACATTAGGAAGAAATTCTTCACAATGAGGGTGGTGAGACAGTGGCACCGTTTGCCGAGGGAAGCTGTGGATGCCCCATCCCTGGAGATGTTCAAGGCTAGGTTGGATGAGGCTTTCATTAATCTGATCTAGTGGGAGGTGTCTCTGCCCATTGCAGGGGGTTTGGAACTAGATGGACTTTAAGGTCCCTTCCAACCCAAACCAGTCTCTGATTCTATGATAGTATGTTTTCTTTATAGAATATTTGTTTAAATAGTGTTTTTCCAGACACTGTTCTTTTAGAAATGATAATGCCTTGTATTAAGTATGATCTGTGCTGAACAGATGTGTCTTTCCCTACCTGAAATGCAAGATCAGACAGACAGCTGACTCCAAATCTCCAATTAGCAAGAGGATTGGCTGTTGTGAAGTTCATAGAATCATGGACTTATAGAATCAAAGTTTGGGTTGGAAGGGACCTTAAAGTCCATCCAGTTCTAACTCCCCTGCCATGGGCAGGGACACCTCCCACCAGACCAGCCTGCTTAAGACCCCATCCAACTTGGCCTTGAACACTTTCAGGAAGGGGGCATCCACAGCTTCCCTCGGCAAACGGTGCCACTGTCTCACCACCCTCATTGTGAAGAATTTCTTCCTAATGTCCAATCTAAATCTTTCCCCTTCCAATTTAAAGCCATTCCGCCTTGTCCTATCACTACTTGCCCTTGCAAACAGTCACTCCTCAGCTTTCCTGTAGGTACTTAGCTGCTCTAAGGTTGCCCTGGAGCCTTCTCCAGGCTGAACAACCCCGACTCTCTCAGCCTGTCCTCGCAGCACAGGTGCTCCAGCCTGTTTCACTTTCAAAAAAATTCCCAGTTACTTAGATGAAACTCGACTTTAGCGTAAATCAACATATCCCACTTTCTCCAACAGCACCCACCCCAAGTAGCGGCCCCCCGGACGGAAGGAGAGCGGCGGGGACAGCTCCGCCCGCGCCCCCGGTGCCGCTGTCGGGCATGCGCGATTTCCCCGGAATATGGCGGCGGCGTGCGGGTAGGAGGCAGCGGGAATCGCTGTGACAGAAGCAGCAGCCGGCGTCGGGCGCTGGGAACCCACTTCCCGCCCGCCCAGTGAGTGGTGGCGGTGCCCAGAGTGGCGGGCGGGGAGAGGGAGGATAGGAGAGAGGACAGATGGGAGGATAGGGGGTGGTAGGCAAGGCGAGGGGCGCGCTCCATCTCCGGGCTGTCGCCCCCCATCCCTCTCTGCGGGCTGTCGCCCCCCATCCCTCTCTGCGGGCTCCCGCCCCCCATCCCTCTCTGCGGGCTCCCGCCCCCCATCCCTCTCTGCGGGCTCCCGCTCCCCATCGTCTCCGGGCTCCCGCTCCCCATCGTCTCCGGGCTCCCGCTCCCCATCTCCCGGCTCCCATTCCATCTCCGGGCACCCACTCCCAATCTCCAGGCTCCCACTGAATCCTCTCCGGGCTCCCACACCCTCATCCCATCTCCGGGCTCCCCATAATTTCTGGAGTCCCAGTTCACCCCATCTCCGGGCTCCTACCCTCCATACCCCTCTCCGGGCTCCCACCGCGACCCCCGCCGGCAAAGGGAGAGCTGCGGCGGCCCTACTCCCTCGTTCCCGTCTCCTTCCCTTCCCGCGGTGCCTCCCGGTGCCGCGCCCCCTGCCCCGCGGCAGCGGGTTCACCCGGGACTGCCGCGTCCCGATCCCTCGGAGCCGCCCGCTGGGCTTCCCGGGACCCCGCCGTTCGCTGGGGCGGGGGCGGCTCAACAAAGCTCCCTTGGGAGCGGGTGGAGGTGTGTCGGCTCCCGGGGCAGCAGGAACCCCGGTGAGGGAGGCGGTCCCCGAGCGGCCCTGGGAAAGCGGGGCTGTGCCCGTGCCCGGTCCCGGTCCGTGCCGCCCGCCGTTTGACAGGAGGCTGTCCCGCTCCTCGCTGCCGCGAGCTCCTGGAAAAGGGTTGTTAAACTGAAAAAGAGATGAATTAAATAACTGGGAGCTTGAGCTTGGTAAGGGGTTTGGGGGTGCTGCGCAAAGAACACGGTGAAAGGGCGGCTGGTTTGGGGACACTTGGCGGCTTGGGATGCACTGCGGCACTGTTTCCGTCTTCTCTACAGTTAAACTGGATTTATGGCATACATTGATTGCCAGCATAAAGAGGGGTGGGAAATCATCTTCTCGGTGGGTGTGTGATGGTCCAAAGAAAGTAGTTAGGCATGGTGTGGGAAGTTTTGTTCGTAGCAGTGGTGCTCATCATCCCTGTCTTAGCTACTGGGAGAAATGGCAAAACTGATTGCAATGCTGTAGTAAAATAATATTCAAGTTAAATTTTATGCTTGGTTGTTTTTTAACAATAGATACTTGGAGTGTTTTTAAATTTTTTTAAGTAGCTACTTATTACAGTTTGAGTTTGATGCCTTTCCTTGCAGTTTTTCTCTGATTAATTAGGCTATAAGAGGTAGCAAAAATAATCCTAAAGCCTAAAAGGTTTAATGAACTGGTGAGATATGGTAGTGAGTTCTAATAGTGTAAACCTTGCTTGTGACTCGTGTATATTCTAACTAATGTATGCTTGGAAATTAAGAACTTAAAAAGCATAGATTTTGTGGGTGTAATGGTAGCTTTTCAAGAACATCATGCTTCTGACTTGTAAACGGCTCTTCCAATTTGACTGGTTATGAATTTCTTATTATTCAGAGTAGCAGTCTTAAATCTTTGGATTTTTAAAGCTTTCATACGGGGTCTTGCTCTTTTGAAGTGTCAGAGAAGAGCAGTCAGTGAGGCAGTCATGTAGGATCAGTAACAACTGCAGCTCTTGTGCAGATGGGAAGAGTAACGGCAGGGAGGCATTCGCTGTGTTACAGTCGCATTTGAAGCTGTTATATGAACATCAGATAGTAAATAGGGGAGTGAACGTGTTGTGGCATACTGGTTCTCCACGGGCCACCATCCAGTGCTGCTCAGACAGCAGCAACCCACAGGCCATGTGAATGGGCTCGCTGTCCGTGTGTCTGGGGAAGTTACGTGTGCAACCAGGCTCTGTGCTTGGGGGCAGGCGAAGCAGGTTTTCTCCCTTAGGGTATCATAAAATATAAGTACTATTTAAAGATGATATTAACTTGAAGTGGTGTAGAGAAGAAGTTCATGTTGAAGACACTCCTGTTGCTGCTTTTGTTTATGGAAGTTTCAAAATAATGCAGATGGGAGGCATCAAGGAAGAGTATACGATAAAGCTGAAGTTAACACCTAGAAGTACTCATTCAGCTTTTCACTTTTAACATGGTCAGGTTTTGAATGCAAAAGTAATGCTCACTGATATTGTTCAAGACTCAGCTGATGGAGTTGATGATCTGATTTTCTGTTTAGTGTAAATATGTAGTAATATTTGTGTAATACCTCTTGTATTATATATTTTAATAGTTATGTTCAGATTCGGAAAAAAACCCCAGATTCTAGCTTTTGGTTACATGTTACAGCTGCAAATATAACCGGGTACGTACACAAATGTGGCTCTGTCTAATTTGGTTGTTCTTAAAATTTGGTCCTATGTTAAGCATCGATCTTGAAGTAGGCAGGTTCAGGGAAGAAGCAATGACAGTCCTCTAGAATATGTTTCCTCAGATTTTTTATGTTCTTATTTTGAATATGCAGATGCCTTTTTCTTTCCTTTGCTGTGTCTGTCCTGCTGCATCCAGCTACTGTGCTTTTACAAAGCAGAGGCATTTTTTTTCTGGAGTAGCTGGCTTAGTTCAATAGAGGCATTGGAGAGTGTTTCCCTTCCAAAACCAAGTTTGATTTTTGTTTTTGGTAGGGTGAAATTTGTAGTACTGAGAAAATATTAATTCCAACATATATTTAAAAGTTGCGTGTATAAGACAATGACGCAGCTTTGCTTAAGAAGAGAAAATGTGGAAAAGCCTGAAGCAAACACAGCTCCTTCTGCCCTTTGTACCTAAGTGTCTTTCTTATGAATTTACGTCGTTGTTTTCTCACTATACCAGTGGGATCATGAGTTGTGAGTGAGCCATGTTTATTGCCTTTACTATTGCAGTCGATCCATAATGAAGTGGATGTACGGGAAGAGATGAAATCCTTGGTAGTTATCCCTTGGTACTCAATGGCATCACTGACAGGAAATGATATTTGTCATTAAGTGTCCAGGACACTGCTGCTAGCTTTCTTATTCCTCTGCATACACCTACCTCGACCAGGGATGGCTGAAACACACAGTTATTGTTGCGTGTTTTAAGATTATCATTGAAAATACCATTTGACAGTCTATGTCAAATATCTGCATTTTCTACCTGTAAATATAAAACAAACGAAAGATAGAGACCTGGACACTGGTTCAAGGAGTCCACACAAAGGAGGCTTCTTGACCTCTGCAGTTCTGTTTATTCCCATTTGAAAGAAATAGCCTTAGGCGCCCAGCTTTAGTGCTGATTGCTTCTTCTAGAGATTAAAATCTTAAACGTAAAGGACTATGCCCTTTGTGTTGTTTAAAGGGTAAAACATGCAAGGTAACTGGTCCAGAGCTCTGAGATTTTTCTAGCATGTGGGAAAAGCTGGAAAATCCCATATAAAGTTGTTGAGGCTTAATGGTGCGGTTGGCAAATGTGAAGCAACAGAAATGTTAAACAGAAAGTTATTTCTACTTGGATGTTACAGGTGTTTTCATTCTTGTAGTAATCCTGGTATTTTTGCAAATACTTCTGATTTGCAGTTTGGCACAATATAATTTGAAGTCCTGGGGTATTTGTTAACATTTCAATATGATTTGGTGAATGGTTCTTTTTTACTGTGATCTGTGTTTTGATGTGTGACGGTGTTTTACTAATACAGTTTGTATAGCTTCTATGAAGACTTCAGAGCTTCTAAAATTTGCTGATATCTTCACGTGGGAAGCTTTAATATTAGTTATAAGCAGTTAAGTTTATTTTTGTGTTGTAATGATGACTGATAATGGTGAAGTACAGGTGGTGTGTATGGACATTCTTACTTACGATGTGTAATTGGATTCATTTACTTCAGGTAAAGCCTCTAAAAACTGAAGTAGTTAAGTCCTTAAATGAGTTGTAGGTTCTTTTAAGAGTATACTTTTGGGTGAATCCTTGTATGTGTGCACTTCATGCACCTGCTGGCTTACTTTGCCTGCTTGGGCAGTCGGGGCTGAGGGTGAGCAGCCAGCTCCTGCTGCCCCTTACTCCTGGAGTGGTGATGGCCCGGGAGCAGCCACACTGTCTCTTGCTCCTGGGAGCAGCAAAAGGTAACTTGGTGAGTGATCAACTCGGTCCACATGTGCACGTGTGTGTATGCATACGAACTCCTCACATTGCTTAAAACTTGTATCCCCTATCTGTGCTCTCTTTGAGTAAATCTATTAATATTTATTGCCCTGCGGGATGGTCAAGGGGACTTTATGCTAACTGCTGCTGGGGAGGAGACCTTGTGAGGCTGTTACTGTACCAGCCAGCTGAGGCTGCAGCAGTGGTGGCTTCAGATATCTGCACCAAGAGTGAGCAGGCTCCCTTTTTATCTGCAGATGTACAATGACTAACTGATGCATAAATAGTGATGATGACCCTCAGAGATACTGATATCTCTTCCTTGTTAGTCTTTCTGCTTGGTTAGCAAGGACACAGATCTGGAAGAAAGTCAGGAGCTGCATCACAGCCATTCAGAAAGCAGCAGCTGTCTTTATAAGCTGCCTTATCTCTTTCGTTTGGGCTTGATACTTTCTCTTCTTACATGGGCATTGACACAGGTATATACAACTAGACAGTTTCTAGTAGAGGGGATATACTATTTCCTATCCTTAGGAACTCTCCTCCCGAGAACACTTTCACAAAATGTAACAGCTATAGTTTCTGTGTCTTTGGAATAGGACCAAAAAAATCCAGTATTTTCTTATCTTGGATCTAGAAGGATTGAAGAATTATACACTTGTAACCTTGTGATGGCAGGTTACATATCTTTCTTATTTCAGAGGTGCAGGTTCAAGACTGATTGATAGTTCTGGACTTTAACAAAGGCACCTGCTTTGTGGGTAGCATTGGATTTGTTTTGATCCAAATTAACGCAATACTAAGTTTGTGCTTGTCATGCACTCTCTTCATGCCTTTCAGAATTACTCACAGAACCCAGTGTCAGAGTCTTCTTAAAGTAATAGAACTTGTAACAGATTTTTAATGCTCTTCCATTCATTTTAGCAGGGGGATAGCCTTTCTGCTCCACAGCAAAGGTCCTGGCTAGATATGTTATGTCCAAACTAATCCTAAAGTACGTTTTCAGATTTGTTAGAATAAGGTTATATGCAGCTTAAGTATAAGAATTTTTTTGAACTGATACTTTTTGCTCATAAATGATGTATTTTCTGTGCAGCTCCCCATTTGTGTTGTCATCTGACACCAAGCAACACATTGCATTAAAGGTAGATGCCCTGATTAAATTATTTGATTCTAGGCTTTCAGCTTCACAAATCAGGTCAAATTGAATTGAGTCTTTTCAGGAAAGAGATGAACTTTGATGGAAATTTAAATCTGTTGTCTTCTCAAGGTAATATGATATGCCTTTTAGCACAGGGCAAAGAAGAGGTTGAGCCTTTCATCATCTGTAGCATACATTAGTTCAGGGAGCATCTGAAGTTTACAAAACCTGCAAGAGGGGGACACCAGTTTAATGAGGTGCTTACCTTAAAATGAAGCATGTACTGTTATTTATGTACTGTATGGAATCTATTGGAGATTAACACAGGAAGGTTCAGTGGAAGAAGTGCAATTCTTGGAGCACTTTTAAAAGCCCATTTAAAAAGCACAGTCTGTAAAAATGATTCTCGTACGTGAAGGAATGTGAAAGGGTATCAGAGCTACTAAATTGCATGGATCTCCTTATGGTCACTATTGTCTATCAGGGGCTCAGAGGTTAAAGTAGCTGTAGCATATTTGATGGCACTTGTCATGCCGAATCTTATATATGTGTAACCTGCACTGGAGTTCTGTGAAGAGACAGACAGTGTTTTTCTGGAAAGATCAGAAGATATGTATTGGTTTTATTTGTGAAATAAACAGTGTTTTGATTAGCTGGCAAACTTGATATGTTGTGGGTAATTTTTTTTTTTTTAGCTTGTAGGAAAATGCTGCCTAGGTCCTTGTCTGAGTATTTGCTGGTGCTTAATGGTGTAAGGAGGAAGGGAGCATTGCCTCCAAAAGGTGATCTCCAGAAGCAGCAGAGAGGAAGATGGTCTCCCTCTCCTGGGCTGGAGCTGCACACTACCAGTGACAGCTGTGCTGAGGAAGAGGTGGAGATGGTTGCCTTGTCACTTCATGTTTCACCTGGTTTTGTTTTTCGTTTGGGTTTTTTGTTTGTTTGTTTGCTTTTTATAATTGGAAATTTTTTCCTGAAAGCGGGAAGGAGATATATGGATTTCCTGTGGATGTTCCTGGTGCTTTGGATCTTTCAATTTCTTCTGGTTTTAAAGAGTGCAGCAAATTCTGCTGCTGCGTGTTTCCAGTATCAAGTCCTTTGAACTCTTAGGAGGTTGTCATGTCTTTTCTGACCTGACCGCACTTTGTTAGCTGCAGGAATATCTAGCAGCACTGAATGATCCTTATGAATGTTTGTCCAAATAGTTGGACAAATACTTTTGGTGGCATCAGCGTGGAGGATTAATTCCTTCCCTTGTGTAAGGGGATTAAAGAAGGATATTCCTTTCTAATTAGAGCAATAAGAAGTTGGGGAAACAGCGCAGCGCATCAGTACCAGCAGCACAGGTGAGCTTAGTGCAGGGGTGTGGGCATGCCTGGAGGTTTTCTCCTGAGGGTTTTCTCCCCTCAGAAACATTCCCTGGAAAAGAGAGCTATCAGGAAATTGTCTGTGGGTTTATTTAGTTCTGATTGGTTTGGGTTTGTGCCCTGATGAGACACTAGTACATGGGATAATACAGTTGTCCCCTTATATATAAGCCAGTGTATGGTGTGATGTGTTGAAGTAGCAGGTAGATGCCGTGAGATGAATTCTGTCTATGTTAATATTACAGTGGCAGGGAGTCCCAGCCAGCGTTAATGTTGTTTGGATTCTCAGGTGGGGAGAGAGGAACATATACTTCTGCTACCATTCTCTTCCAGTGCTTAGGGTATGTTACTGCTGGCATTCAGTTCAAACAAGGGGAGGCAAGTGTGTTGCTCTGAAACAAGCCAACTCTACCGGAGGTGCTGGCAGCAGACTCATCCTATGCAGAAATGTCCCAAGACAGCTCTCCATGCCTTTAATTAAAAAAAAATGCTCTCTATTTGATTTTTCTAGATTTCTGAATCAAATTAAAGATACTTGCATTTCTCTAGTTACTCTGTTGGATGAATAAAATATCTGGACCACGGGGATGGATTTGCCGACTCGCTGGTATGTGGATAGGGCTCTGTTAGATCGTATCTGACCCGAGCTTCCGCAGTCCTTTTCAAGTTTGGAGGCAATGTAGATGGGAGGAAGCCAAAGTTGCCTAAGAGGCTGTAAAATCCCCTTTCCACCATCCCTCTGCTGCTTGTCTTTCTCCCCCCCATCCACTTATGTACACATACTCTCTCTGACTGCTGCTTTTAAAGCTGGTGATATTGCTTGTTTTCTGCCAAAGACAAGCGTGGAAAAACCCTATGGGGATCTTGAGCCATCTGGGCATCTTTTACTGTGTTTGCAACTGTGATTTCTTTTTTCCCTTACCTGATGTATTTACACTATGCTAAAAGTATGCTCAGTGCCTCTCAGAACAAATAGCTCATGAGCGCTCTTCTGTGTCAAGGGAGGCTAAGCTGAAGGCAGAAGAGATGTACGTAGGTGTAGAGAAAATGTCATGTAGGTATGTTGCTCTTAGCCAGTGCTGATCATACAAAATTGTTGAAGTGGTTTTTGTTGCATAATTTAATCGGTTTGCTTTGTGAAAGTAATTTAAGTTACGCATTTGAACAAACCCAGGTTGAATAATGGTGATGAATGTTTTCAGGAAGAGCACCCCAGGCTTGAAAGGGGGAAGTGGAAAAGAGCACAGAGGTTTCAGTGAGCTTAATTCACCAAAATGTTGAAACAATTTGTTGAGCTCTCATGCTACTGTAAATACGTGCTAGTAAACTACTAAAGCGGGTGGTTTTACTTAAGATAGAAATGTAAGTGCTGTGAGCTGTATTTTTTATTTATTTGATTATAATATTAAAATACCCTTTCATGTGGGAAGGCTGGCATTTTAAGAATATTTAGAGCTGTTAATGGCCAGTCAGCCACTTTGCTGAACTGCTGACTTCACACATACCATTTCCTTTTTCAGGTTTTTACAACCCCACATCTCTGACTTTTAAAGCAGGATGGGGAGGGGGGGAAGAGGGAGAGAAGCTATTTTTATTTTCCACTGGTAGCCATAGGGTAACTCTAAGCTTGAATTTTTAAAATTACTGTCAAATGAGTAAATACTGACTCTACATGACATAAATAATTTCTGTTGTCCGTTGGTACAAGTTATGCTGTTTAATTCGGAGACCTTACTTTTCTGCTCTTCTCATTTATAAGTATTTATATCTTACTTCAGGCTTTTTTTTGACAAATCTTTGGTGTGAACCCTGTTAATGTTGCTTTTTAAAATATGCAATGCCTTACTCTATTGAAGAATACACTTTGTTTGGCATGAGAGTTCAGAGACATTTTTGTAGTCTTGTAATGTATGACTTACTGTAATTACAGTTGCTCATATTCTAAAGCAGATCGTAAACTTACCTGGAGAGAGGGCAGAACATTTACAGGCAGTATTTTACTGCTGACAGCTTAAAAGTTTGTTTATACTAATCACTTCATAAATAGTGAGCAGTGCACTGCCGGTGACTTCTGAGGAATTTTGCAAGTGTGGAAAAATTCTTCTTGATGTTAAAGCAAATGATATTACAAAATGATGTTTGTAAAGCACTAAGTAGCCATTCGCTTCCTTTAACAGCTTAAGAAATATTCATACTTAGTTGTTGTAATAATACATATAGCAAGCTAATATTTGCTTTTTTGAAAGCCTATAAATTTTGTAGAAGTCTGGCTTTCCTAGCTCTGTTTTAATGTTGTAGAAGAGAAGGTGCTCAGAAATATCAGCTCATTATAAGTTATGCTGTATGACAACATGGAAGTTTAATTTCTGTTTATTGAAAGAACCTCACTTTTTTTTTCATAATGAATGTGAACTGTAAGAGATTCCAGCTTGGATCAGAGCATGGACTGATTAGATATTTGTGTGCATAAATGAGAAGAGACCTGATCTTAAAGTTTCCTTTTGAAATCATGTATGTGTAAAGCTGAATAATACTGCTATTACAACTACAAAGCTTGTGTTGTATTTTATAATCTTTATGTATATTTGTGCAAGTGTGTTTTTTTCTTTTAGCCTTTGAGATCTTCCTTTTCTATAATGAAGCCACAGTATGCTCTAGAAGGTGTAAACTGATATCTCTGTTACAGAAATAAGGAAGTATATATATGCTGTTGTCTCTTGAAGTATACAAAATGAGTCCATACGCTGGATAGCTTGTTGGAAAATAAATTTTCAAGCATTGCCTGTTATAGAAATACTGCTTTTAAGTGTTTTTGCCTCTTTTCAGCCACTTAAAGACTTGTGGAAATGGTATGAAGTATGTTTTTTATTTAAGAGGTAGTAAATGAATAGATTATTAAGTTTCAAAAAAAGATATTCCAGATTCATGAAAGATAACTTTGAAGGATTGAAGTTCACTTTCAAAAAAGGTCACACTTGTTTGGGAAGTGACTGGTGCCTGTAGGTGTGTGTTACCCATGCATGGGAGTTGGAGCAGGAACAGCAGATGCCACACTGTGTGCTAGCCCATGGAGGAGGCTGTGTGTGTCCTTTTCTTGAAGGGCCTTTTGCAGTGTTGGCTATAATGACAGCAAGAAGGAGACAAGGAGCAGTAACAGTGGTGGGAGCATGGTGATACTGACCAGCAGTTGTAACTGGTCTCGTATGTTTCTAAAGCCAGCAGCATGTGAACGCTGGTGGTGAAAGCAAATGTAGAGCTTGTACATACAAAAGAGCCGGGCAGCAATATTTCTTTGCTTACATTGTGGCCATTCTCTGTCTATAATTGGTTTTGCTGTTCAAACTGTGTGCAATTCTTTTCTCTCGTCGTGTGTGGAAATTTGATCTGGAAGCATTTGTAGAAGAAAAAACGTGGAGAGAGGGGCCAGTAACTCCTTGTTCAGATTGAGTCTGAAAAATATTTTCCTGTATTTCTAGTTAAAATTAAGAAGACCTTAATCAGTGCTTCAAAGTGGATGTTTCATGAGATTCCTTTTCTGCACTGTATATCCATATAAAAGAATAACCATAGTCCTTATCCAGCTCAGGCTTCCCATTGGTGATTGTCCCTTCTTCCCCTGAGCAATGACGTCTGAGTTGCTGTATTTATACCAGTGGTAGGGTCAAAAAGCTAACTGGCTCCAAAATAGGTGTCTCTGTCTTACCTCTGAGCCTGAGATGCAGAGTCATTGATCCAAAAAAACCTTCATCTTTTTGGTGGATACTAAGCTCACAGTCTACTGGTTGCTTAGGCTTCTTTTAAATGTTACATTTTTCTCCCTAATTCTGTGCTGTGTATTTTTACAGGCACACTGTCAAGATAAACTTGCACTGGGAAGCCCTAAATATGCAAGATTTTTTTTCAGAACGTTCAGCTTACTCGAGTGCCTGGCTTACAGTGAGCAGGATAGTGGTGATTCAGAGTGGGCAAAACAGAGAATGATTTTGACATTTTCTGTAGAACAATTATCTGCTTTGAAATACAGTACTATGTGTCCTTTGAGTAATTCTTTCAAAATGAGAGGAGCAAAGTTAGACAGGAAAAATGTTTTCCATCCTGTTTTCTGACGCTCAGTATTATGTAGTGGCAGCACAGAGAGGGTGAAGGCTTAGGCTTGTCTGCTAATATACTGCTTTCAGACAAAGGGCTCGCACAGTGGGAGGCGGCTAGTAGAAGTGATTTGGGAATTAACAATAAAAACTTCAGTAAGGAATTAAAGGCAAAAGAATGCTTTCCATCTGATTTTTTTTTTTACAAAGTAACTGATGTAAGGGATGTTAATCAGAGAAAGAATAAAACTCAATTTAGAGCATGATTTGAGGTGTAAATGATGTAAATAGTATGCTTGGTCAGTGTGGAGATCCTCCATGGCTTTTTAAATTGAAGATATTTTGGTGGTGAATCCAGTGTTATCCTAGGTTCATGGATTTTTTTTTTCTCAGCTTTTGCATTTTCCTGAATTTACAGCAAACAGTTCCTCACTGGTGTCCAATATGGATTCTGTACTGCTGTTCCCTGAGTCAGTGGGGTTTGGTTGTTTTCTGCCCATTACAGACAACCACTACACTTAGTTTAGTCCTGGGAACTTTGATTTTCGTTCATGACATAATTGCGCACCCTGATGCCATTACACTTCAGCCTGGCCATTGCATTTCTCTGTTTGCTTTTATACTCCTGTACTTATTGTGTTTCATTTTTTCCCCTTTATTTCTAGAGGCTGCTTGATTCAGTTTGTAACTCCAGCTTTCTGTATCACTCTCTCAGCTTGTTTGCTGAGGAGCACGTGTAAGAATGCCTTGAGTTCTGTCTTTTCTCTGTCATTTTGCCAAAATGCCCTTACGGGTTTTTCCCCTGTGTTTCTCTGGTGTTTTTCTTCTCTTGTGTGGCGGGCGTGCTGTGGGTTGAGTCAGGCTGGTGATGGTGAGTGCAACGTAAGAGGACTCCGTCTTGATTAGCAAAGGACATAACTGCCTTGCTTACGGATTGCTGCTTAATGACACGAGGCGATGGAAAGCTGTTCCTTGGTCTGTCCCTGTGTAAGAAGTTACACCGTGTTTCAGTCTGACTCCGCTCTGTTTTGGAGGTAACTGGTTTTCATTTTGCTATAATTCAGCAGCATGTGGCAGTTTGTTAGATAGAGCCTCAAAAATACTGTTCATGAATATTTTCTGTGATGAATGGCACTATCTGCAAGCTAATTTAATAGCAGCTCTTAAACTGAGTACTGTAAGGGTAACTGGATTTTAGATAGCACCTCTTTGACATAGTAATTGATTGTATTCCCTCAGTTGTTTTTGCCCTGTTTCAAACAGAACTTTCAGAACAGTCTTATATTTTTAGCAGGCTGGTGGGCAAGCTGTAAAATGGCCTATCTGGTACAACACAAGCTAATGAAAAGCTGGAATCCTTTTTATGTTCTGACAGACGCTCCAGTTGTGCTAAACTTGATGACTATTACTGCAGGATTGGAATCTTTATTACTGCACCAAGTGCAATCTGGTACTTGGAACAAAAAGATGAAACCCGTGCTCTGTTTTAAAGTAATCTGTAAAAACAGTTACTTTGGCTCTGCATCACCTTTCATGATCTATCACTTGCAGCAGAAGAGCTTTGAATTTTTGGGGAGTCTAGGAAACTATTAAGTATTTCAAATTTATTTGATGGCTTAAGAGAATTTCTGCCCTTAATCCTGATGATCGCTTATGCTATGAATGCTATTGTATTGCAAAACCTGCTTATTTTATATTAGTATTCAGTTTTATTTGTAACTGCTTTTGAGTTTCAATCCTGAGAGGTTTTTTGTAATAACTGTCCAGCGCGTTCACACACAGCACTCAAGGCTAAATGAATTCTTCAGTCCCTGGCATTTTTTAAACTGTATTTAATTAGTTTTAACTATGAGATTTACACTGTATAAAGTTTTCATCATGCAGTCATCACCATAGTGTGCAAGTTCCTCAAAATTTCACTGAAATGTTGCAGTTTCAGTAAAATACTCAGCTCTGTGACTCCTCTCTTACTATATGCGATATGTAGATTTTTTCAGCATGCAAATATAAGATTCAAGAAGTGCCAAGTAGATAACTTGCTTTTCAACTCTTGTTCCTTTTACTTAAAGCTGGAAAGGTGTAGGTTTTAAAAATGCTACCTTTGGCAAAATTAACCTTGGAAAAATTATGCACACACTTAAATTTAAAAAAAAAAATTTGAAAAATTTTGATGATGTCAACTTGAATCTCATAGGAGTTCCTTGAAAGAAAATGATCAAATAAGGTAATTCAGAAATTTGAATGTATTTTTTATCCATTTTTACTGGAACAGTTAATGGAAAAGGATAATAAACGTGCTGGCTTTGTTTCTTTGAGGCTAAAAAGCTTTGAATGAGTTTGACTTGCATTGAACACAGTCCGAGTTCGACAAACTAGATGCTGGAGTAGAAAATCATAGTACCACACAGAAAAGATGAAGTTTGTTTTTGCTGTTTTACAATAGTTTAACTAATTTGGCCCTGGTAGTTTCTAAACCTTACAAGAATATGATTCGCTACTTTAATCTTTTAGTTAGCGTTTCCCTAACAGGTTCTCTCCTCTTTGTTACAAGCAGTAGTGGGCAGGGGTATCAGTGAGCGCTTGGGCCTTTTTGTAGGTTTCTTATATCAGTGTTTTGTTCCCCCTTTCGCTATAGTTGTGCAAGATAGTGTGTTTTACCCAAAGGTGTTTAACTTGGTGGTTGTTTAACTCTGTGCAAGTGAGGCAGGACAAGTGGATTTTATATAAAAGTCAGTCTTCTGTTTTTCAATAGCATTTATGGGGGAGAAAAGGAATAAAAATATTTCATGTCTTTCTTTGTATTAGAAATTAACAGAAAATGCAAATCATCACACAATGAACTGTCTAAAACAATGAAATAAAAGGTTGGGTTCTGCACCCTTGCTACTTTCATATATCTGTTATTTACACACTGTTCTTCTACACGTAGTTGTATTAAACATTTGCAACTTAAAAACAGCGAGATAATTATACACCAATACAAAAAAAAAAATCCTCCTTTCC
Organism: Dromococcyx pavoninus; assembly: GCA_033558185.1. Taxonomy (NCBI): domain Eukaryota; kingdom Metazoa; phylum Chordata; class Aves; order Cuculiformes; family Neomorphidae; genus Dromococcyx; species Dromococcyx pavoninus. The sequence continues at coordinate 775,775 of JAUMJL010000409.1, read as the reverse complement.
AAAAAAGAAAACCCATGCCCCAACAACAGCCCCCCCCCCTAACTTGTTGTATTACTGCTCCACAGGAAACTGTTGTGCTGAAAGGAAGAATTAACTGGTCTTTCAACTTCAGTGTTTTTATTGTGAGAGGGAAGATCACAGAAGTGTTACCATGGGGAGAACAGCAGCTAAAGGTAAGGCCTAGTAGTTTTTATCCAAAGGAAAGAAAACAGGGAACCTGTTAAATTCTCTTTTTGAAGGTGGTGGGATGTTGCTTGACAATTACTATACCATTTGATTAAAGAAGGCAGTTTATGATAGGGACTGAATACAGGTAAGTTCAAACTTCACATAGTTTTAGAGTATGCTAAATTTGGCTTACCGTGGAGTTCTACAAGTTCAGCCGATGCAATTTTGTCCTGTGACAGCCTTGAAGCCATTATACTACTTTAAAATTGAAGAATGTGTCTAGGTGTGCTATTAAATAAAATGTAGTGCTTTGTTCCGTAACTGCATATAATTTATCAGGATGATACCTGAGTAGTACAAGGAATAAAATTTTATTTCAGCAAATGGCATTAGCAGCTGTCTCCTGAAGATAAAATGAACATTTTTAGAGAAATTCATCCACAAATGCCAGGGTACTACAAAGGTGTCTGCAGAAGTTAATTTTGATCAAAGTGCTAAAATAAAGAGCGAGACTTAAGAAGGGACAAGGGTGTTTGGGTTGGTAAGAGGAAGAGAATACGTAGAGAGAAAGACCTGCTGTCTGAAACCAGGTTGCTGCTGCTTTTCAAAGCATTCAGATGGGTAGTCCTCCTCCATAAAAGGCTGCTAACACTTTTGTGCTTTTCTTGAGCTTTCCACCTTCAGCTTGAGCTACTTTATGTGCTTGTGCACTCCCTTGGTAAATAATTGTCTTCTGCTGTAATAGATTTTCTGTAATGGCAGGAGTCATCTGTTTCATTGTTGCGCTAAGAGTTTATGGAGGAAGTCTGTCCCCTTCTCTTGTAGGTTTTCTGCATGGCTGTTTTCTAAATACACTAAAAGAGACACCCTGTTCTGGGCAGATGAGATAAGAATCCTTCTAGAGAAGCACAAAAAGAATGGAAAGAAGACATTTCATGTTCACTCTGTCTTGATGTCCTCAGCTGTGTGCACTAAAGCTTGGTGAAGGGTAGCTATAAAGTGCTCACAATTCTCTGTGGTAGGGAGTGAAGAAGGCCTTTTCCTGTAAGTCTTGGGCTTGTCTTAGTAAACTTTATCTGAAGGTGGGTAACTGCGTGGAATGGGAGGGACAAGTGTTTCTGTCACCCAAAGGTCTTTCATGTCCGTCAGGAAGAAACAAGGGATTTCTTTGAGAAAAGTGCTCTGTTCTTTTTTGAACACCCTGCTGAGTTGAAGGCTTTAAGGTGGCTACAGAAATCTCAAAAGCATGACTGCAAATTGCTTTTTCCCCATGCTGAACAGCAAGCAAATAGCACGTCTTAGAAGATGATGCATTGTGGCTCCTCACGTGGCATACATAGTAAAAAACAATACAAGGTGACAGGTGATGCTTGCCCAGCAAGCAGACAAAGCAGTGGTCTTGTTTACTGAAAGTTTAACTCTTCCTAGAAAAAGGTGTTGTGGATTTTTAAAGCATCTCGGACGAGAAGCTGGAGTTCAACATGGAAGTTTATAAGAGGAACTAGACATTGGTCACCAGAATTCTTTTTACCAGACCTTCTGTTTTAAAGGTGCTTTTTCTTGTTGTTGTATTCACAAGCCAGTCAAGATAGCTTTGTCTGGTTTCTTCCTTGTCTCTAATTTCTTGCATGACAGATGTGGTTGGTCTTGCTTGTCTTCTGTTGAGTAATCTTATCAGCAGAAGAATTCTGTGGTTACAGATAGGGCGGGAATAATGTAAACATACGGGGGTTTGAACTGGTAAGCTGAAAGCACTATGTTAAATAATCAACTCTAATCTTGTTTTTTATCTACTACTTTAGTTTATGAAGTGTGCTGTAGAAAAACTGGTAGTTGGTGAATAGTAGAATATGCTGCTTCTGTAATTTTAGTATATGCTGTACTCCAATTTTGCTACCTGGAAGAAAACAATCTTTCACAGGGCTTTGAAAATAAGTATTTAGCCTATATGTATTACAGACTAAATGTTTATATATACTTACATAGTGAATATATAAGCTCTCAGTGTAACTATATGTATTACTGTATTTTTAACACTTTCTTTGAAAATAATATCCCATTCTTTGCGCTTTTTTAAAATGAGCTGAGTAGCATGTGACTTAAGTCCACATTAGCAGCATTTAATTTTCTTTCATGTTTTGAGAAAATATCTAAAATATGTTATGTTTTAAAATGGAAAGTAAACTCAAACTTATCTCTTTAAAAATGGACTTTATGAAGAGAGAAAAGATAGATACTGAATTCATCTGGCTTGGTAATTTTTTGTCACTGTGAGCTTCATTACTCTAGATCTAAAAAGTCTCTTCTGTCTCTAACATAAAGTTCCTATTTTGAAGTCCACTTTTCAGCTTTGAGGCAATCAGTTGCTGAACGTGGCTAGGCGAAGGGCATGAAAAGAAAATACTCTTTGTACTTGCAGAAGTATCACTCTTTTTTTATAACCTCATTTTTGAGAGTTGTCCTCTAAGTTTGACCAGACTGAGGTTTGTATGCTGAGGGAATCATTTTCGTCAGCCCAGTGATTTGACATAATAGTCTTCCCTGTCTTAATTTTGTTTTCAGTGATCATTTGAAACTAAAATTGCTAGAATTTAGGATATCAAAATCTCAAATGTAGATTGAGTTACATAAAAACCCACCACGCTTGTATGTAATTTATATAGAATTGAATTTTCATCTTATTTTGTTTAATGTTACTTTTAAAAATAAACCATGAATTCTTATCCCTGATTACAGACAATAAAGAGTACACCAGATCAAGGCGTCATAGCAGCTGTGAAGTGTAGACTGGTAGTAGATACAGGATATCTCATGTGAAAACAGGATAATAATCCTTACTGCTAGTAGCTTTTCATCTGCTTAGATAAAACACTCCAGCTTTGTAACACTCTTCCCGACATTGAAAGCTGTAATGCATAAAAGCAAGAAGAGCATTGGAAAACAATCTTATTACTCAGACTTATTTTTTTGGATGCCTCTGCATGTGCTGGGTGAGTTTTCCTTGAGCGTTTTAAAAAATAAATTTCTTGCTATGAAAAACAAGTTACAGATAGATGGGTTTATTATGAATGAAGATACTTCCACCTCAAATAAAAGAGATATTTAAACTGCTATTGAGGAATCTACTTCTTTTTGTTAATGTCTTCATCTTGTTCTCATAGTTTTTTCTACTGGCTGGTGATATGAAAAATATGTCACCAAGAGTGCTGATTTCAGCATTCATATTTGCTGTGATATTTGTGAGATAGGCCCTAAATCTAACTGGTACAGGAAATAAATAATTCAGGTGGTGGTTGTCAGCGAGAACTCATCTGGTGTCCAGGCTGTGATTTTCCACGTTCTTTCACCCGTTCTTGATGTTTCTTATCGTTAAAGGCTGTTATCTTGTTTGAAGTCTGCCACTGTTGGTTAGATACTCTTTCATGGCTTTGTTCTTCTGAGCTTTGAGTGTTCACAGGAAGCACTTATTAATTCTCTTCTTCAGTAAGTCTCTTATGTGAGACTCTGTTGGATTTCCTCTTTAGAAATAAGTGGATTGGGAAGTTACCTACTCTGTGGGCTGTCAGCCTAACGTCTGCAACAGTTACATGGCTGGTTTGGGGAAAGCCTGGCTTACTAAGCATGTAGAACGTGACAGAAGGCTCTGCTAGTGATTGCCATCCCCTAGTAGAAAACTAGCTAGATTCAGTTCAGTCCTAAAGAGGCTGGGTAGAAGATACTTCAATCCATAGGTGGGAGGTGAATATTATTCTTATCTCTTGTCATTATTACTGAACTAGTTTTACTGCTGTCCCTTTCCAGGTTCCCACTGGTAGCTGTTGTCAGGGCATAGGGTGTCCACTTGTGTGGGTTAAAGCCCTAATCCTGATGAAGTACCGGGGTTGGAGCTCTGTGGGCACCATATCCAAGCGTTTCAGCAAGTTGACCTCCATAAGCGTTTCTCTTTGGGAACCTGTCAAGAGCTTTCAGTGATGTAGAAAATTTTTCTAAGTAAACTTTTCCCAGAAGAATGAGTGTGTAAGTCAAGAAAGAAGACTAAGTAAAGGAGTAAACATAGCATTTTCTTTCCTTTACAAAGGATCTTGGGTACTTCCCATATCTGCTTTAGGAGAAACAGGTGATACTTTTGCAACGTATTTTGAGCAGGTCTGTGGCTGTAGGTATGCTTTCTAGGACTGTGGAATCTGGGTTGTTCTTGAAGGTGTCTCAGCCCTGAGTGCACTCATTGGCTTTAATAGCCATGCTCAGCCTCACCTGGGGTCTCTTCCCACCCTGCTCAGGGCTCTGGACCCCATGCCAGCCCCCAGGACTGTCAGCCCCTGCCCCAGTCAGGCTGCAACAAGGCCAGTGTCCAGCTCCTCACAGCCCTGCCCAGCCATGGGCCCTGTTGGGATGGCCCAGCCTCAGCCCTGCACAGCGGGGTGCTCAGGGCTGGGACTTCCCCCAGTGCCCTCCCCCCAGTGCCCTCCCCCCAAAGCTCCCGGCCAGGGCAGTGAGATGGCCCTGACTAATGAGGCATTGCTTGGCTGCCCCTGAGGCTTCCCTGTCCTGTGTTGTGGCCTGGCCAAAGGATGTCCTACTCCATGCAGAGCCAGGTGAACAAATTATCCTCTCTTCACTGACCAGTGGGGAATTTGGGATTGGTGACAGAAGATTGCCATAATTCAGCTTTTGCTGTATATGGCAGTTCCTCAATAAATAATGAAAGGAATGTGGTGGAAATGATGAACATCACACATTGCTTGTTGGTACTCTGTTTCAAGAGAAGCCTCGCTTACGGAAAATGCATAAGAGAAACACTGTTAGAGCGTAATCTTTGCTGCAGAACATCTCAGTGTATCTCAAGTGTTTCTAATTGCCAAATGCTCTTATTCTAGATTGGGATTGTTTTTTATTTCACGTGCAAGCCAATCAGTAGCTAAAAGCTTAAGTGCAAGCAGATACAGTAATTGGCTACCAATACAATCTTTTGGTACAAGTGAACCATCCCTTCACCTTCAGGCTTACTAGGATGGCCAAAGGCATGAGCTGAGGCACCTTCCTGGAAGAGTGCCGCCATTCCTGGTGCTGAGGTGTTTGCAAACCAAGAGAGTTATTCAGTCATGCAGAGTTCAGTAACCTTTTTAAATCTGAAAATGTATTTGCATTTCCTTTGCCTCCTCAGTGTTGTATTTGAATTGTGCTTGAATTTCAGTCCACTAGTGTCAAAAGCAAGTCACCAAATCAGCGTATTTATAGACTAAAAAGAGCAGGAAGAACTGGGCAGTGTCTTCTCTCAACCACCTTCTGTGTCTCTCATGAGGTGAAATCTAGCAAAAATTAGATATGACAGACTCTTTTCTATATGTGTGTGAAAATGAATGGTAGAGAACGTAGATTATTCTGAATGTTTTGGGTTTTTTTTAAAAAAATGGAAAGTGCACTGAGATAGCTGCTTGCATTTGAGTATTTGAGAATTAGAATACAGAATGGAATCTTTTAAATCATGAATATGCTTCTAAGGTGGTTTGGTTTTTTTTCTTGTTACTTAGTTCACAGTGGTCTAGATTTTAAAATATATCCAGTGATGTTAAAGATCTCAAATTGCATGTAGGTTGAGTAAAACTGTTAAAAATTAGAGGAGAGTTGCTCTTTGTGGAGCTAATACTACGTTTTCTGCAGCTAGATTTATTCTGATAACGTAATATCAAGTAGGCAAAAGCTCTGCTTTTTCATACTGTACTTCTCAATATATAACAGTGCAGTGAGTAAATGTATAGTACAAATACCTTTTTGATTGTGCACTGAAATGAATAAAAGCCAATCTTTGGAACAAGATAGTCTGTATTGTTTGAAAGCATTCTGTGTTATGCTGGACATCGTTATAGTGTGAATATTACATTTATTATGTAATGGAATCTTGTCTTTTAGATTCAAAGAATATTAAAAAAGAGAAAGATGGAAAGAATCAGCAGGCAAACAACCCGTCTTTAAAAAGTGGTAGGTATTGCAGCTGTCAGGTTATTAGTTAAGGTACTCTAAAAGAAAAGTTGTATATTTGGATTGTACTGTCTCTTGAGGCTTTTTTGCAGTCTCTTTGGCTCTTACTGGTGAGTAGTTAAAAACATACCATTGCCTTTGTCTAACTCATTTGGGAAAGTATGTTTTGGTATAGAAAATGATGTTTGAAACTGCCTGACCTGAGCCTGATAGTTTTACTAGCTAAGACAAGTAGTTTTTGTATATATAATCAAAGACACTGTGTACAGTTTGTATTTTTTAGATCATTTACTGATTTGTCTGTTCTTCTAATCACATTATCTGCCCATTTCATACCTTTTCTGCCCCAGTAATCTTCCCTTCCCTTAAGTTGTTTTCTGGTGCTAAAGAAGGGCTTTTTAGTTTAATTGCCTGAGATTTTAGTACTACTAATGGGATTAAATTGCCTGGGATTCTAATTTTACTTTAAACTTAATCTGCTTTCAAGTAATTTTTGTGTTAATAATAAACTGAAGAAACTATGCACTCGCCAGAAATTATCCAGCTTCTTATCAAACTTTTGCTATCTCGGGGACAGCCTCTGCTATCCTCAAGAGGTGTTATAGGTCAGCATATACATGGATTTGCTGTCAATTTAGCCTTTGTGAGGTGCAGTGAGAGGGCAGCAGAATCCTTATATGCTCTTTGTATGTTTGTGTTAGTTGCCTGAGTTTGGGGCAGTAAGAAGTGTCACGAGTACTGTTGACTGAAGTAAAAAATCACTCCAGCAATCCTTAGTTAATTCTCAATAAAATATCACTGGGTTACTTAAACTCTCATTCTGTTTACACTTGTGTGCCCTTTGACTCCTAATAGATGGTCTGATTCAGAGCTTTCTTTGGGTACCGACAGAGGAGTTTCTTATAAGTAATGTAATCACTGAGCAAACGTGCTGTGATACTAACACTGTGGCTGCATAGTTAAGGTTATGACTTTGCATGCAAGATACAATACCTGCTTACCAGCCATAGTGCAGCTTTCTGCTGTTAGATTTGCCAGACTTAATCCTTGTCATCTTTGTTACTCTTCCCTGTTACTTTGAGACAGGAGGGGAAGTGTGTTTGCATCGTTTTCCTCTTTTCTGCAGTGTAAGAGGAGCTCCAGTCAAACTGGAGTCAGATAGCATGTCTGTCGTGACAGACTGAGCCCCGTTAAGACACCCTCCACCAGCAAAGTGCTTCTCATGTGTGCATAAGATAACCATATTTCACGAGTCACTGGAAAACGTCCCTGCCTCCTTCTGCAGTAGAGAGCAAGGTGTTGAAAAAGCTTTGTGGAGAAGCAGTGCTAAGCAGGCAAGCCTTATTCTGTCATCTGTGTTCTTCCACTTGGGACTATGCTGTTCGTTTAGTGCCTGAGCACTGAATTTACTCTTGAAATCTAGACTCAGCTATGTCAAACAGCTAGAGAGGAGTGCCTTGCTCAAGATCGTGCAAGATCTCTGATTTTATATATATATGAGATGATAATTTTTATCCTGCATTGTTGCTTGTTGGTAGCAAGAAAGAAGCAAGAGCTTCTTGGTGCTTGATGAAGGAAGATGCCTTGCAATGCTTTGGTCTGACATCCAGGAAATCTCCATTTATTGAGGGCATATGTGATCGGAAAAGTTGAAGAGGAGGGGAGGTAGAGATGTGTGAGAAGAATGGATGGAAAAACAAACTAAAGTAGGTAGGGAAAGACAGGATGAGAAGGAAAATTCTAATTAAATGGTCACAACATATGGAAAGAGGTACAAGATATAAAGCAGGGTATGAAATACCTTACACTTAAACTACTATATTTGCAAGGGTATGTAAAACATTAAAAATAAATCTCATCTTTGATGAAGAGAGATGATGGGAAGAAGACTAGAAAAGATGCATCTTTTTGTTGGAATACTCAGATGCATGCCAAGGGATGAGAAGAAACAAGTTGCTCTGTCTGCTTAAACGATGTTTAGAATATGGTGATACTGTATGAAACTAGCCTAAATAAACTAGAACCTGTAACTTTACCTGTACACAAGTGTCACTTAAATCATAGTTTTAGTATTCAATTTAAATTTTGTAGACTTTTTACTTCAACTAAACTGAAGCATCGTGAACAGTAGAATTTAGGGAGCACTTCAACAACCTGGGTATTCCCATATTCATGGGACGCCTCCAAGAGTACTGAGATAGTTGCATGATGTCACTGTGAGGCTTCTGTCTCATTTTGGAGAGGTCATAGTGTCTGGCTAAGCTGCATGAGGACTGGAAAAGTGGCATTTCTCAGAGTTCAGTACTAGGATTGGTGCTGTTTCATGCCTTAATGACAGACAGAGATGGTTGGACAGAACACACAGTGCAGCAGTCAGTATGCTGGAAGTCAAGGCTGCAATTCAGATGGACCTCCCCAGGCAGGAGAAAAGGGCTGAGAGGAACCCCATAAGTTTCAAAAGCAAGTGGAGAGTCCTGTGCCAGGGCAGACAAGGAACCCTGTAGGAGCCCAGGCGGGAAGCTGTCTCCTGGAAAGCAGTTTTGCAGGAAAGGCTCTAGAGTCCTGGCAGGCAGCAAGCTGAGTGGGCCAGCAGTGTGCTCTTGTGGCGAAAGATGTCAACTGCATACCGAGTCCTGTCAGCAAAACTGTAGGCAGCAGGCCAGAGAGAAGGGATTTGCTTCTTTTGCGGATTTGTGAGACCATCTCTGGAGTACTGTGTTCAGTTTTGAGCTCCCCAGTATAAGAAAGACGCTCCCATATACCGGAGAAAGCCAGCTGGCAGTCCACCAAAAATATGAAGGAGCTGAAGTACAAGGTGCAAGCAGAAAATGAGTACAGAAACCAGAAAAACGGTTTCTTTAGCCAAAAGAAGGGAAAGCTTTGTCTTGCTATCTTTTTACCTGACATGAGGCTTTAGGGGGGACAGAGCTAGGCTCCTGTCAGAGGTGCGGTGGAAGGATGAGAAGCAACAAATACTGGTTGGAGGATGAGAAATTCCTTCTTGGTGGAAGGAAAAAAAATCTTCACATTAAGGGTGATGGAACCCTGGAGGAGCAGGAGGCTGAGCTGGAGACCTCCTGGGGTTCCTTTTAGCTCGAGTTAATTTGTGATTAGCAGGTTTGACAAGAAGTGCTGGGGTATTGGTATGGCATTGGAGAGAACATCAAGGGTCATTGCCAGTAATGCAAGCAACTATGCAACAGATGTTTCTTCCATTTTTAAATTAGTCAGGCTGTTTGCCCATGCTGATTGTCTCGGATCACTATTTTAGAGTCTCACTCATCTCTGTTGATTACAAACTCTTTTTTTTTTTTTTACAAAAGGTCCCAGTTACCTTCTCTTGTCTTTTTCTTCCCTGTTTCCAATATATGCTGTTCTGTTCTTCAGAGTAAAAACTCCTTTCTCTCTCTAGTTTTCACTTTGCTGGTGGGTTGATAAAGTTGTGCTTGTTGCATAATGAGTTTTTCTTAAGCTGTTTAGTTCAGCCTGCAGTTTTGAGTGGGGAGAGAAATGCATGTTAAATCATTTAATGGGAGCTAATTTTCTTAAGAATTTATGTTTTTCAGAATTTGCATGTTTTCACGGGCTTTAGGCTTAGAAATACATAGAAGACAACTGCAGCTTTACCTACTTGCACTGAGAATAGAGAAGCTTTTTGTGTAGAGATTTTTTCCATGTGATTATCTTCCTAGATATGCATTTTATATGTTGCAAACACGCCTTCATCTCCCATTTCTATGACTGCAGTAATTAAATGATAATTAGCACCATCTCTGAGAGCCTGGCTTTAATTTACTGCAGTTTATCTTCACAAGTGAAGAGGTCCTAATTTAAACTTCAGGTCATTTCTGCTTGGTTAAAGATATTTTAATTGCCAGGATTTAAAGCAAGGAGCCAGGCAATGTTGTTTTCCGCTTGACTTTACATGTGACTAGCTGCTTGTGTTACCTTATGTGTCTTTCTTGCTCCCTAGAAAGAAAACCTGGTTGTTTCTCTTTATACTTTTGGGTCATTCTACAAAATTTACAGTCCTACTGTAACAACTGAGCTTGTTAGGGAAATGCTGATATATGGAGATAATGTTTTCAGAGGAGGTGAAGGGGCCTTTTTTCTGGTGAAAGGCGCTGTCTCTCAGGTATCTGCGTTTCTGTGGTCCTTAACACAGTGAGACTCTGATGATTAAAGCTTTTCCATCATGTTAGATCTGAGACAGCTGGTGTGTAACTAACATTTTCTTTTTGCTAGGTTTAAGGTGCTTTAAGGTGTACTAAGGTAAACTCTGACTAAAAAAAAAAAATTATTATCAGAAGACAACCTGTAATGGCGATTTTGTTATTAAACTCAAAGAATTTCTGTAAGGTGAAACTTTGCTAGCAGTTCCTCATATTTAATTTTTGCAGCCTTCTTAGCCTGTCAATGAAAAGAGCAACAGATCTGGAAGATACTTTCTGGAGAAAGCTCTAAGAGCCATTTCCTGAGCATGTCTTCCTGAAATACAGATCTCTAACATATGCTTAAGTTAATCTACCCTGCCTTTCGTGAGTAAAACAAAATTGATGTCGCTGTACAAATGTGTGAATAAAATTTTAATTGCAAAGTAGGTGAACTTCTACAATGTTCTATGGAAGTGCCTTTTTTACCCCAGCCCACATACAGTATAGACCACCAAATTAACAGCTTTTGAGATTTTACTTGTTACATATCTGATGACCACATGGCCTCTGCAGAGCCACGGATAAATCACTCGTACACTTGTGAGTCTGTTACGCCAATAAAAGAGGATCTCAGCAGGTTAAGAGGGTAGTTCTCTTCTGCTTGAGGTGCTGTATATTTTCACCTAAATGCTGTGCTAATGCAGGCAGACTCTGGGTTCGAGCCATCATGCATCCTTTGGAGAAGCAGTGTGCAAGTGCTGCAAAATGCTGCCTTTTTCCAGTTGTTTCTTTGCTTCTCCTCTCTCCTGAGAATTGCAGAGATGGGTTTAACTGTGCCCAGTGGCGTTTTCAGAAGGATTGCTGATAAACCGTGTTCTGTCTCTCCATGATCACCACCAAGGATTTTGCTTAGTCCATGTGAATGGCCGTGGCTGAGCCGCTGGGAGGCATCATTGCATCATTTGGGGATACATGGGTGGTTTACTCTTCGGGAACATCAGAAGGATACCAGCTGCCTAGACTTTTAAGAAGCGAAAGAGTCCACTTTGATAATTTAGGAACAAAAACATTAGCTGTGCCGTTGTAGTTTTACTCTTGCACTTTCTATTAATTTAAGTAATGCTCGTTTACAACCTTTGATGTACTTTATATTGTTCCATCCCTACAAAACCAATAACAGTGATTAAATCAAATGCAGAATACACTTACTCATGCACATAAACAATGCCAGTGTTGACACTGAAAAAATATCACGATTCTGTTGCTGAATACTGCTATAGTGTTTACCCTAAAGAAAAACCTTTATCAGATGAAAAGAGACAAAGAGGCAGTTGGAAGGCTGTGCTAATCCTTTTGCTTTCTAGTGGACTGGGGACAGTATTCTCAATGTACATTTCAACAGAATCCACCTGTTTTTGTTTTTTCAACCTATATCATCTTGATACTCCTGTGAGGTTATCGTGTCAGTCCTGCGGTTAGGGGAACTAAGATACAGAAAGGCTAATGTGTTTTGTACAAGGATGCTTGGGGAAGTCCTTATGCAGAGAATTGAATGTAGATATCCTGACCTCTATCTTTGTGGACCACATGGGAAAAAAAAAAGAATTTTGGGAAGGTTTATGTGAGTTTTGCCTGTTGTGTGATCACACCTATGAATTAATGGTACTCTTAAAGCTCCTTCAAGGGTTGCATGTTTTTCAGAGGTGGTGTTTCCATTTGAGAGTCATTCTGTTCTTGAGAAAAAAAATTATTCTGCAAGATATTTGTGGGGGTTTTTTTTCTGTCCTATTCTTTCCCCAACCTCCCTTTTAATTTAAGTTCCCTTTAAAAACTGTCTATATGGTCTTTTTTATCTTATGTCTTCCAGAACAGTTCAATTGGGATGATTATCTGAAAGAGACTGAATCGGTAGCTGCCCCTCTACATTGTTTCAGACAGGTATGCCAGATACTGTTTTGCGAGTGTACTTGTATGTATGCGTGTTACAGGGTGATCTTAGAGCAAATTCTACGTTTAGACTGCTTGCAAAACTTCCCATTTGACTTCCTTTGATCTTTATTTATCAGTTTTGGCAGATGCTAGCTGCTGAAGCTTTTCATTCTTGGTTTCTGCGTTGAGCCAAACTTTGAGAGTTTCGTTAAAGTTGTAGCTTTGGGCTCTGTTTTTCTTTAAAAAAGGACAAGTTAATGAAAACAGATAGTCTTATCAGAGTTCAAGAATATTTTCTATTTTTTTATTAATCTTAGAAGTACCATGGTTTTAGTGAGAATTAAAATTTGGCTGATGGTCAGAGGAGCCTTTCTCCTGCCTCATTTCAGAAAGAGTCCTTTCAATTCTGGCTAGCTACAAGATATATGTGTGTAGTAGAGTTCATTCACTGTTTCTTTTCTGGATCTCTCTAATATGTTTAATATTGTCTCTTTCCGAGCAGGGTGCTTTTTACTAAAGATTAATAGATATTGAAGTTACAAATAAACCAAGGGGAATATATGAAGATGCAAAGGAAATACTAGGTTTATAGTGGAAGGTGTTTAATATATTATTTTTATGTTACTTTCTGTCCTACAAGTTTGAATCCTACCTGCCTGATGATTTGATGTGTATTTGCAGATGCAGTTTAAATCTGCCATCTTCTACGGGCTAATGACCTGCAGTTATTCAGCACTCTGGAGACTGAACCAACCTCTACAGGCATCTTTCTCTTTGTAGAGGGAGCTGGGACCAGTATTTTCTCAAGCTGAGGAGTATCTTAGCTGCATAAAGTTACATAGGATGAGCTGTATACCTTCACTATGTTAGGAAGTCAGATGCTGAAGGAATTGGATAGTTCAGGATGAACCGTAACAGGTGTGACAAGCGGTGCAGGTCAAGTTTAGTGAATTGGACGCGTTCAGAAAGGCATTTTCAGGGGTTTGTGGTAGTACTGTAAATGATACTGGCCTTCAGCGATGGGGCCAAACAAAAAGCAACACGAATGAAATAGTCTGAGGGGGAGAGGAACCATAACTCAATGAATTTAAAGCGGTTGCAGGAATGGGGAACAGGGAGAGAGAAATGCAGGAGGTAGCATTTCCTTTTACTAGATCGTGAATCTCAGCTTTCTCTTTGGGGAGGAGGATAAAGAACAAAGAGCCTGCTTTCAGTGAGGGATATCTAAGAATAGCAGTGTCCGTAACTCTGTTTGAGTGCACCTTCAGAAATTATTTCTGCTGTGTGTTTTTCATAATGGATGCTAGCTCACGGCAGAGATCCCAAACTCTGCTTGGGTAGAGATAGAGGGCAGTAGCATATCCTTTGGCCATTTTGATGTTAATGCCATGCTCACAGAACATAGACCACCATGACCAGAGTGTACACTCCTGAGAAATGTAGCTGCTTAGAAGCCTTTCCTCATGTCTTTCTTGCATCTTCCTCTTCCCTACTAATGCTCAAGAGGTCCAGACTGAACAACTAATACCTTAAATAAAGGTGCTTAAGTGACATGCATTGACTGAGATAGATAAATCCAAGTGACCTGAATTGCTTAAGGAGTGTGAGGGCTGGAAAGAAGAGCTTTATTTCTATGCATAGCAAATTTAAAAACAATTTGCATATGCAGACCTTCAGTTTGTCTAAGAGTTGACCTTTAAGTAGAATGTGACATGCAATATTAATTAGTGCAGAGCTAGCGCCTCTCACTGCATAATGTTTGCAGATTTTTGGAAACTGAATTGCTTGAGCTTTGTGTAGGACTAATTTGACTTTTATTGGGTTATACGTTAATTGTGCCTGTCATTATCACTCTGTGTAATGCAAAGAAATACACTGCTGTGGCCAGCCTAAAACAAAATAGCGGAGAGAAGCTTAATTTGACAATTATATCCAGAATTTGTGACTTATGGGAATTCTAAAAAGTTTAAATTTTGTAGTAATTAAAAATGACCTGGGGAGCAATAAATTAAAGCCTCTACCATAAATTAAGATACAAGCACAGACAGCTAATGGAAATTGATTAAAGATTTTATCTTAATTTATGCGGTATTTTATCTCTTGCTCTAAGTTGTTTTTAATTACTACTTAAAATTTCAGTGCATTCCGCATCCCTTTCTCTCACCCTGAAACATTTTTTCAAGCCCTTGAAAATTTTTGATAAAAAAACCTCAGCACCTTGTCATTTGAATGGAGCTTGTTTTTGTTATTTTGCTGCAAGTAAAGACTGGCATGGAGGAGTTTCTTTTTTAGTAGAATGCTTTGAGTTATTGGTATTTAAAGAAGCTCACCTTTTCTACAAACAAATAAACAACACGCCCCCCTCCCCCCAGACTTCTCAATTTCAGTTGCCTTTCATGGTTGTAGAAAATAACAGCTTGACGAGCAGTATCCTGGAAATTGAATTGCCCTTTAAATTTAATGTGCTCCGGATCCCCTTTCAGACAGCCTGCTGTCTAAATGCAGCTTTGGCAGATGCTCCACTCAGCGTTCACTTAATATTGCTTGCCTCTTTGGTTTTTGGGCTCGGGCTCCTCCAGGGCTCCTGCTGTTGATCTGGAGTGTGTTGCAAATAGTGGACCTGCACACCTTAGCAAGTAAAGCAAGCTGTATTTCAAATAATTAAATATGGTGGAGACAAAAGGATCACTAACACTTGTAGCAGACTTCAGCCTTTTCCTGTGTGCCCAGACAGTTAAGTGCACCCTTCTCTGCTTACTATGGGATCCCTCACCTGAGTTGGTCAGGTGGGCAGGAGAAGGGGCATACAGATCTTGTGTGAATGCCTGTGGTTTTGGTTTTACTACCTGCATTTCTGTATTAGGATTCAGATTGTGTTAGTTTGTATGGGATAGTTACTGGGTTTAAATGCCACGGGTAAGGCTGCCTGCAGGTCTTGGCATCTCTGTTCAAGAGCAACTTTGTACTGGATGAGTTGCAGAAAAGGGCTTCCAGGGTGACAGAAAAATAGTCATCCTCTCTTAGGAGAAACTTCAGTGTCTAGCTTCTTCAACTTGTTGAAAGACCACTGAGAAAGGGTCGAGTTGCCCTCTGTAAATACACTGTAGATTTTGTCCCTTCGTAAATAACAACAAAAAGAATTTAAATTAAATGATAATGTTGGCAGAAACTTCTGTGAATAAATTTAGATTGGAAACGAGGAGACGTTTAAATAGAATAGTGAGATTCTGAAATAATCTTTCTGCATGACTAGGTGAATCATTCAATCCTAGTTCGTGTTAATGCAAAGTTTTGAACATCACTAGATGTTATTACCTACAGTACTACAGTAGGCAAGTGATCACAAAGTGATTCAGTTGATCTCTACCAGTAGCATGTTGGTACACAAGTGAAATATATTCTCCTTCTCTTCTTGTTCACCTTTACCTTCTGACAGAAAGCTCAGCTCAAAGACCAAGTAGCATTTGTCACATTTCCTTTCCCTGTCTTCCTGCTGATTAAATTGGCATTTCATTATGTGTATATGAATGTATTCAGTTCTTTACAGGTAAGCACAAGCTGCCGTTCCTGTCTTAGCACAGAATTTTTAATGTGACTCTAGGACTGTCTGCTTTCGTTCTGTAAAATGCAGTTAACACTCATTCTTTTTTCTGTCTTCTTTCTTTATATTGTAAGCTTTTTTTAAAGCAGAAGCTCTTCCTTCCTTCAGCTTTGTAGTTGAATTTCCAAAACATTATGATAATGAGTGTAAGTATTGAAATTGAAAGCTGATAAATCTTGTGGGGTTTGGTTTTGTTTGGTTGTTTTTTTCTAAGAGTTAAATGTCATGTTCTCTGATGTTCTTATTTTCCTTTCACTTCAGGTATTGGTAACCTCCTCCTCTATCTTTATGATCATATTTTCATCATTTTTCCCTTGTTACCCTTCTTAGCAGTACTTGTCTTTTTAGAAAGCAGCCATGTTTATGCAGGAAATATCAACTAGATGGTAGCTGTTGGGAGGGTTACCCAATCTCCTTCTCTCACTCTATTTAAATTTACCAGTTCTTCTTTATATTTACCAGTTACATGGTATGTTTGAATGAATGAAAGCTGTATATTGAACTGGCTGGTATATTTAGCAATACTAACAATAAGAAAAAGTCTTTTACCTATTATTGTAGTCTAGAATTCCACCTACGAATGATTTCAAAGTTGGTATGAAACTGGAAGCCCGTGATCCTCGCAATGTTACCTCAGTTTGTATAGCTACAGTAATTGGAATCACCGGTGCCAGGCTAAGGTTGCGGCTGGATGGAAGTGACAACAAAAATGATTTTTGGAGGCTTGTGGATTCCTCAGACATTCAGCCTATCGGGACGTGCGAAAAGAAAGGGGGCATGCTCCAACCTCCACTTGGTAAGAAACAAAGCTTCTGAACTAACCTGCATGGTGTACTGCTTTCATGAAGTTGATTTTGCCTTTTTGTCTTGGCAAATTCAATGGTATTAACATTTCACTAAAGCATTATTTAATTGAAAAAGTAGTAAGCAAATTAATTTAGGCTAAGTGAATTGTGGTGTTTTCTTCTTTTTGTGTTCTTCTTATATAAGAATGAACAGAATAATTAGCTTGAGTTCCGTTATTTTTTTTTAAATAGTCTCTTAATATTAAGTGAGTGTGTCTGGCAGCTCTCTTAATGAGATGTGCTGTCATGTGCCCATTCTGTAAATGTGCCCATTCGATAAGTGTTCCCTCATGCACACTCTGTGTTATGAGTGTGTATAGATGCAGTGTTTTCTTGCTTGATGCTGCACGTCATCCTTTTAGTAGACGTTCATCAGAACTGAGCTCTGGGAAAAGCTGCCTTTCTGCTCTTCAGTAAATCAGAGCAGCCCGGTAGAAGGAGCTCGCTGTTAGCTGACCTGCCTGAAACACACAGCTAGGCTGCAGGAGGTGCCACAGTTCAGGGAAGTCTTGAGTGTTTTCTCAGGCACAGAGCAAATTGGTTGTGGTTTGGGAAAGGCAGCATAGGGGGACCTAACAATGGTATCACAGCACTCTGCTCTGAGGAAGGAAAAATAGCACTCCAGAGGTTTAGCATACTGTAGGCTTACATTACATCTCATCTCCTCAAATCAATACCTGTTGGAGAATGTCTGATCAGTTTGTCATGACTGGTTTGTGAGTGTGAGGAATCCTCATGAACAAGATGTAGCTTTCCTGTGCTTAGAAATAGCTAGAAATAGTACTTTTTTCCTTCCATGAACGATATGGGTGGCAACATTATGTGTCTCCCCAAGCTGAGAAATATTACTTGGGTTTAGTCTTACTGAGGAAGCCTATTAAATGGGGAACCATACAAAGGAATTCCTTGCTGTGTGATGAACAGTCAGAGGTAACTGACCAGTGGCTAGGGGTAATATGTGTGCTGTCTTTGCTGTGATTGATCTGTATATTTAAGTCTGAATTCTTGTGCCATCTTTGTTATAGATTAAACTTTTAGGTGTGGAAATCTTTAAAGAAACTCATTTTTCACATTGGTTTGAAAATAATTCTGCTTTTAAAAAGAAGGAAAAATAATGACAGACATTTATCTTCCACCCCTCTGCAAAAAAAAAAAAAAATCAACCCACAACAGCAACATCCCGTCCCCTCTTATCTTCAGTAATGCTTAGAAGATGCAAGAAATAATGTTCTTAATGCAAGAAATGAACTGTAAGCAGAAACTGGTTATTGCTGGTTTCCAGTCTTACAATTATAAACCTAATTCTGATTTGTTGTCATCACTAACACAGATTAGGCAGAGGTGCAGTGGAGATAGGTATGCTTTCTCTCATTAGCCTCTCAAAAAACTTGTGAACCCAACTTGTTAGCAGCTTTCAGATCTTCTGTTTGAAAGATGAAGTAAAAACTATTATTTCACTACAGTATGAAACTTGATTGGCTTGTAGAGGGACAAACAGATATAGCAGCTGTTGACATAACCATTAAGACACCACACAAATTGTTAAGGTAGATTTCTGTGCTGTTATGCTGCTTTAGAAATACAAGAAAAGCAATACAACCAGGATGCCAGTATGGAAGAATGTTATTTGGAATAGATAGATACAGTTTGAGCCCAGAAGGGCTTTTTGCCTTCTTTCCTGTGTATGCGTAGAGGTTTTGAATGAAAGCACTGGAAATTCTTGACACTTGGGGGAAAAGTTACTCCGTTTAACCTCTCTGACGTTCTTGGTATAACCTTGTAGAATGAATGCAGTGGTACCAGTATGAAAGAGCATTGTAATAGAGAAGAGTATACCTATTCCTTCAGGTACGCATATGTACAATGTTAAATACATGGCTTCAGTTCAGGAGCGCAGTGCTTTTTTAAACATGTTTCTAAACCAGCCTGATGAATAAAACAACTCTAGTTATGTATAATGGGGGCTGTTGATCTGTTAAGAAGAGATACTTTCCACAAACGTCAGTAGAAAGGTTGATGCCTTCTCTTCGGATACTGTTTCTTACTCCTATTCCGTCAGGCTGCTTGTAGTGCAGCACCTAAATGGCAGCTGTTTCTCTGCACCCAGGCCTGTAAATTTACCTGCCCTCCAAACAATTGCTGGTTATTCAGAAAAGAATGTGAGTGCCATTATTTTGTCCCTCCTGCCCTAGATTTTTCTAGAGATAGGCTAAATTCCAGCAATCAAACATTCTGGCATACCTAGATAAATTTTTCAAAAAGCCTTTTTGGCAGTTTTACAGCATCCTCTTCCTGGGCAAAGCTGGGAGCTAATTGGGTGTATAATTACCTCCTGTTAGACATTTAA
This sequence comes from Dromococcyx pavoninus, assembly GCA_033558185.1. Taxonomy (NCBI): domain Eukaryota; kingdom Metazoa; phylum Chordata; class Aves; order Cuculiformes; family Neomorphidae; genus Dromococcyx; species Dromococcyx pavoninus. The sequence continues at coordinate 756,752 of JAUMJL010000409.1, read as the reverse complement.
TCAAGTGATTATTTTTTTCTTTTCTGAATAGTAGGGAACCTTCTGGATACCAGTGTTCTGCTTCTATCATAATAACCAGCTAAAATAGTCCCTCCTACCTAATTTTTACATATAGTTTAACTGTTCACTTTACATAAGGATTTTGAGAAATTGATTGATGTAGCAAATAGTTCTTGTTCCAGTTTTTCACAGGTGAGCTTTTTTGTTATTGTGAACTTAACATTCTCAACAAATTAACCTAAGGATATTTTCTCTGGTTTTACCAGGACGACTTAAAGGCCAAACAAAGTTAATCAAAACTACTGTTATCCCTCTGTCTTGCTTATATGTCTTTTCTGGGCTAGTTGTTTAGGAATATTGTGTTTCAGTAACCACACGTGTTTAGGTTGTATAAAGACTCTGGTATCAAACCAGGACTGATAATTAGCTCAGCATTACTCAGATTATGATACCATTTATCAAGTATGAGCTTTATATTCATTTAGGTGTGGCTTAGGTAGTTCCAACTTGAAAATGCAATTTTAGATGACTTAATAATTTAACTGATAATGAATTGGAGATATGTTCCACCTTTCTAGTTACATTTTCTAAGAGAATTGTGGAGGCTCAGTTCTGCAGGAACTCATCAGTTCTGGCAGGTTCTGGTACCTTACGCTTTACAGAAAAATTTCGAGTTTGCTGTATTGTGTCTGTTTTTCTGTAGAACTGTGCCAGATGCAGGAAAAAATGTCACCAAGTCTGTTACCTTACTCATTACTTTGCAACATCCACTTAAGGTCAATTTTTAATTTGTTCTATTTTTGAACTGGAAAATAGTTGGTTCTGAGGGAAGATATATGGAATGAGAATGTTTTCAGCCAAATCTTTGTTCTGCTCAAATAAGGTAGTTCATCTAAACAAGTTTGATTGTTGTTTGTGCCCTTTATTACTTGTTAGTAAAGAGTATCAATGTAGAAACATCTTCCAGTTTATGTTTTTCAATATGATATATGCTTTTATTAAAATAATTGTATTTTCTTCTTCCCTGTTTTCTTAAGGCTAGCTATTTATTTGTTTATTTAAATGGGGGAAGGAGAAGAAAACAATTGTTGGATTTTTGTCTATGAAAAAATTACAGTGAGTCTCGAAAATAAAAAAGGCGTCTCCTCAATAAATGAGAGAAGCTGGAGCAGAGAATGTTGTTTGAGAATGACAGTGAAAAGCAGACCTGAAGAGTAAGCTAGGTGCTTGTGCTGGGAAGTTCCACTGGGCCAGAGACTGTGTTGGGACAACCTTATGATCCCCTGTACTAGAACTTGCATGTTGTTAAGTTCTAGATGTTTATCTGTAATATTGCAAATTATGATGAGTTATTTTGCATGCAGATCACTTAGAATGGAAATGCGTTGCTTGACCCACACTGGCAGCGACCCTGATTGTTCCTTCTTGGCTACTTTTATTTTGACCGAGTCCAAAATAGAGGGAATGAGGCATTAGTAAATCAGACTTTGTCGTTCTCTTCCTGTTTTATTTTTGCAAACTGAAAGTAGGGCTATTTGTGTGTTTGCTCCTCAGGGTTCCAGATGAATGCGTCTTCGTGGCCAATGTTTCTCTTAAGAACTCTCAATGGAGCTGAAATGGCACCTGCAGCATTCTTTAAGAAGGTAAGAAGAAAAGACTGCTAGTAAACAACTCTTTATCAATTGGTCTGTGGTTACATTTTTTAATGAAGATGCCAAGATAGAACCCTGTTGTCTGCAGCATAGGAAGGCAAGACTATTATTTAACATGACTTTGAAATGGATAGGTGAACTACGAAGCTAGACAGCAAGCAGTCTGCTTCTAGTCCATTGAGATAGGCATCCCTTTTCCTGAGTCAAGACTTTAAAGTATGGTGTGGTATTTAGAAAAATTGTGTTATCTTACTTTTTGTTTCTTGTGGATTTAAGATACAATGAATATCACATTTCTTAACAGTACTATATTAGTATGATTGTGCATGGGAGTAAAAAGAAATAAATGGTGAATAAGAGCCATTGGAATACAGTGGTGCCTGGGCAGGTTTTGTTGAACGTTTTCATTGGACAAGTAGTAATCATTTAAAATGCAGTGAGAAAGTAGTTGAAAATAGCAGAAAAAGCTCTTTAGCTTTTTAAACATGACTAGAATAAGTTACTGTGAAACATGAAAAGTTATATAAAAACGAAAATACTATTAAGATGACTTGGTGGATCGATTTTTTGTTGAGTCAATTTTTCAGTGAAACCCTCCTGTCACATTGAATGACTTCATTTTTGCTACTGAGAGTGATATTGACAAGTAAGTCAGCAAATGAAACAATTGGGTTCAGAAGGGGAATCACGTTGCTTGCCTGTTAACTTTGTATATTCATATAATTTCTTTATATAAAATCATTGACATTTTCTGAGGTATGATAAGCCACGGTTCCCTGTGGTAGCCTGCTGGCACATCTGAGATGGCTTTTTAGATAATGAGGTTCCTGAGGCTGAGGTTGTAATTCAGGTTACATTGGATAACAACTCCTGCTGTGCAGGTACACTTGTGCTGATCATATGGACTTGATTTTTGGTTTTCTTTTGTCCACTTGGAATTGGTCTAAGGCCAGCTGAGTTGAGGCCTATAAATAATGCCCAATGCTAATGAATTTTTCATGGATTAATTGGGAGGAGACTCTTTTGCCAGACAGTTATCAGTCCGCAGAAATATCCATTCCCTGCAAACCTCCTCTTCTTTATTAGCATGTAATAATTTCATTTTAGTGTCTTTGCTGTCTTGCTGCCCAGACATAATGTATTGGTTGCAACCTATTGCTTATGTAAATACTTTCAGCAGTGTCTTTCTATTGCGGAGAATTTTGCTAATTATCCCAGCTGTGTTTGTGGGAACAGAAACTAGATTTTTTGTAATACAGACGATCAAGAGCAAATTTGAAAAATGAGTAAGTTTCCTTGAATGTCTACTATAACTTTTTGAGACAAGTGAATACGCGAATGTTGAAGAAAAATAGTGGTTTTTCTCTTTTTTTATTTTTCAAGAGGCCGTAGAAATACAAATATTCTACCACTCTTACTTTTGTAGGAGCCACCAAAACCTGTGCCAAACTGCTTTAAAGTAGGAATGAAGCTTGAAGCTATAGATAGAAAGAACCCATACTTGATTTGTCCGGCAACCATTGGAGACGTTAAAGGAGATGAAGTTTTTGTTACATTTGATGGCTGGAGCGGAGCTTTTGACTATTGGTGCAGATGTGATTCTCGAGATATTTTCCCAGTCGGATGGTGTAGCTTGACAGGAGATGCATTACAACCACCAGGGAACAATGGTAAGATGACAAATAATATTGCTTAATTATTTTTCCCCTCAATTTCAGCAGAATTTTAAAAAACAGCTGGCTGTATGCAGATAAGACTGAAGATTTGATTTGTTCATAGCTGATAAGGATGAAATATTGTCAAAATTTCTTTATGTAGTTTAAAGCTAGTAAGATGGTTTCCGGGAAACAATTTTTGTCAGTTCATAGTAGCTCTGGGAACATTTTTTTATTTGATACTGTTAGGAGGACTTTTGATAATTTTTAGTTCTTGTGTGCTTGTGAAGAATCTTAGACTTAATGCAAACAGGAAATACAGTTTATAGATAGGTAAATGCTCCTGTTAAATGATATTGGCCACAGGAGCACTTTGTATTAAGTTAACTGCTAGGAGAGTAAAGTAACCTTGGCTTCTTTGATGGCTGAAGATTTAAACTATATGAGTGTGTATAGTGTTTCTTCCTTCATACTCAAAAAATTCTGTCTCGAAGCTGCCTATTCTGAATGCTTTGTCATCCTCATACCTTTAAGGACATAGGGTTATAGAGTACTTTAACTAATAGCCACTGTGCTTTATAATGTGCAGCTATCTACCTAGAAAGAATCATAGAATCATAGAATGGTGTGGGTTGGAAGGGACTTTAAAGATGATTCTGTTCCAGCTCCCCTGCCATGGGCAGGAACATCTTCCACCAGACCAGGTTGCTCCAAGCCTCATCCATCCTGGCCTTGAACACCTCCAGCAATGGGGCATCCATGACTTCTCCGGGCAGCCTGTTCCAGTACGTCACCTCCCTCACAGTAAAAAATTTCTTCCTAATATCTAACCTAAATCTCCCCTCTTTCAGCTTAAAATAGCTACCCCTTGTCCTGTCAGTGCATTCACTGATAAAGAGCCCTTCCCAAGCTTTCCTCTAGGCCCATTTAAGTAGTGGAAGGTCTCCCCAGAGCCTTCTCTTCTCTGGGCTAGACAGTCCCATCTCTCTCAGACTGTCCTCTTATGGGAGGTGCTGCAGCCCTCTGATTATCTTTGTGGCCCTCCTCTGAATTTCCTCTAATGTATTTGTGTCCTTTCTGTGCTGAAGGGAAGAATGGAAATGGAATAAAGAGGGATATCCCTGAATGTAGTTCCTCTGCTACTCTTGTCGTGTTTCGGTAGTGTAAGGCTTTTCTGTCAAACTGTTGGGGCTCTTCTATCCTCACTCACTTGAAAGTCAACAGAAAGAGTTTTTTAAAAAGAGGAACCATATTTTAATTAATGACTTCAAGTTATTCTGATCAGCAATATTATTCTCATGGTGAGCATTTTCACAGCTGGTGTTAGGTGAGTAAGGAATGAATAGACAGGTATCACAGAACAGTCACGGGAAATACCAAAGGAACATAAACAAAAAGGCGAGAATAAGTCATGTTTCCCGCTCTCCCCATCCCTGTTGTTTTTTCTCAACCTTTTGCCAGCAGGTCAAGAGCTGTATGGAAAATCTAAGTGAAATCAGCTAAGGGTACCTCTCTGTATCCTCGCCCTCACCTACCTGTCTGTAGTTATTGTGTAGACTTACTGCCAGTGATCATAGTACCTGTCATCTGGGTTAGACTGTTTTAATGAATTTCAGCAGGGGAGCAACTATATGTGTAGTTGTACTGGCAGATCCAAGGTGATTTTCCAGTACAAACCTACAGCAAGAAGGCAGAGGGAAGTCAGCTGAGAACAATCCACATTCAATTTGGAGTCATCTAATAGGCATCAAGTTGACCACAGTCTTAATGTTTCTGTGCTTCCAATTTGTAAAGCGTCTTTTTCGGCTTCTTCAGAAGGTTGAAGATTGACCTTGTCTTGAGAAATCATGAATGAGATGTATTATTATGGTAAGTTAATTACATTAATTTTGGTGAAATAAAATGACTTTATACAAAAGGGCTGTGTAATTAAGTGGTGTTAGATTTTTAGCAGATATTTTTGTGACAGCTTAGATTGCTGACTACCATTGGATCTTCTGGAAGGAGGTATTTTTAAATTGTTTAGTCTACTCTAGTTGCAGTGCTGGAAAACCAGCACCAGATATTTTGAGATAATATGTACAGAATTTTTCTTGCGTCATTAGTACTTGATAGAGATCAAAGAGTTGTTTATCTGTTAGTTAGTAAAGTTGATTATGTATTCCAGTTGTTCAAGTAATAAAACAAACAGAATTCTTGAGTATGTTCAAATTTGCAGAAGGCTTGAAATACTTACCCAGATATTTTTATGGATTCTACTACTTTGTTATGAAAAACAGTAACACTTTAGGCATTAATAAAATCTGAACGAAGGTTCTTACAGACTTGTAGTCAAAACTGAGAATTCTGATCATGTGATAGAAACTGAGGACGGGGAGGTGCAGGTTGGGGATTTTGTTATTTTTATTCTAAAAGTGAGCCCACAGCTATCTTTTTAGTTTTATTAAAATAGTGTGCGCCCCTTTTTTCCCCCAGTTCTGAGCATAAAGAATTCATTCTTTGCACTGTTTGTGCATGTTATATGCACTTGTCAAATTTGTATAGCTAGGTGAAATATTTTTTACTTTCAGGTTATGTTTTTCACTGTTATTTGATTGCTTTTGAGCCATTGAAGAACTGTAATGATAGTCCGCTATTAAGATGTAAATAATGGCTTCAAGGAAAGTGTAATCAAGTCATTTCATTTCAGAAATATGATAATGTTGTCAGGATTCTTCATTAACTCACATTAACATTGACTACTCCTGTTAAGGAAGAACGTATGACAGATACTGTAGTGTAGGGATTCACTTGAAATATTATAGTATTATTCTGGCCTTGTTTTTTTTCTTGCAGGTTAGTTTAGTATTTCTGCCTTGAACGACCTCATTGGAAAGTGAAAATAATTGACTGAGGGTGGCTTAGATTTCAGAGTGAATATAATAGAAAGTATTCTTGATTTTTGTAACTACTTTTTCCGAAAACATTTAAGTGTGTTAAACCACTACTTAAAAGACTGCAACCCGCCCCCCAGATTTTAGTGATCAAGCAAAACCAGTATCCTGCAATCTAAGTATGAAAGCAATAAAACATGCTTTAAATTTCATCTGTAGTTAAGACAACAATTTACTGCCATGGGACTTGTAATTCATGGTCTAATTCAGCCCTTTGAAAGAGAGATGAAATGCAGTAAAAGAGACAATATGAAAATTAGGCAAGATTTTATTTCGGCTGCTTATTGTCTTAGTCATTTAGGATTCCCAGAGAGAATGTAGGACCTATGTCATGGAAAGTTTTTAAGAACAGTGTAAACACAGGCTTCTTAGATATGGGTGAACATATTCAGAACAGATTACATGGTATATTTAGTCTTTATAACCTTATCTTCTGTAACTCACATTGGTTTTAGAAAGCTAAGCTCAGGAACCAAGACACAATTAATAGAAGATAAAATGGAGAATGTAGGTTAAAAGTTGTTTTGCACCAACTGTTTTTAACATTCAGGCCTTAATCTTCATGTTGGTGTTTTCTCTTTGATCCTTGTCAGAAAATGTGACTGGGGTGGTCCTGGCTGGTGTCAGGGCAGGCATACAGTAGTATGAAATGTAGCGATCAATATTTATACTAGCAGAAGCTGTGCTTAGCTAATATTGTCGTTTGTTTCCTTAGAAATATCTCAGATAGTAGTAATTCATGTTATGTATGGTTTGACCACAGTACTTGTCATTAGCTTGGTCTGCTGGCCCAAGGTTAATATTTTAAGGATGCAGTGGATTGTTTTCTCTGTGTCTCTTGGTCACTTAAGTGCTTTTAGAGGTGACTTGTCACTCAGAAACACTGGTGTGAATTATAACTGATGAAAGACATTGGCATTATAGTGTCTATGCTGGATCAATCTGAAGGACCATCTGCTCTAGCAGGCTTTCTCTAGCAGTGGCTGAAAGCAGAAGAAAAGCATAAGCACATAGGAGAGAGGTTTGCAGAAGTATTCTGTTTAACTGGCTGTCTACAACCCAGCACCTCCCAACCCAGAATAATGCTTTTGTGCCGAGTACCTCCTGGAGGAGCTTGATGTATTTTGTTCCATTATGTTTTGGAGCCATCTGAAATTTTAGCAACTACAGCATCCTGTAGTAAAGAGTTCTGTACTTGAGTATGTATTCTGTGGAAAAGGAGATACCTTTTTTTCATTTGGTGTCCTCATGTTCTTGTACTCTGCTTTTACTTCCACTGCTTGCGCAGGAAGAGACAGTAAATAGTCTTTCCCTAATTACCTTCTTCATATCCATCACAATTTTGTGGACCTATATTGTAGCTTCCCTTCAGCTGTCTCTATTCCAAACTTGTAAAATCGTGTTCTGCTTTGTTTTCCCTTCTCCTGGGCTCTGTTTAATTCCTCTGATCACCCTTGTTCTTCTGTATTGTTTCCATTTCAGCTATGTAATTTTTGAGCCACTGAAACCAGAATTGCACAAGGTGTTTAAGACTTACTGGCATTGTTGGTTGTTTCCGTAATTTTTTTTCTCTTCCTTCTATAATTATTCATTAATTGGGATTTGGAATTTTTGGACTACTACTGAGCAATGAACTAGCACTGTCATAGAAATATGTATTTTAATTCAAAGGTGTCATTTTTGTATATATCAGCTAATAGTTCTGCAGAAGCTGGATTATTTTGAATTGCTTGACATTGACTTTCATCTTTGTTGAACAACTGCTCAGCTTTACAAAAGCTTTTTATACATCTTCACTGACTCAATCATTCAGCAGTTGTTGCCATCTCTTGCTTTACTCTTGTCCTTAATCAGATATGAATCAAATGGCAGAGGCCCAAGAAGAGATCTCATCATGATGTCTCTAGAGTCCTCTCTCGACTGAGGAAACATGTCTGTTTTTTCCTGGCCCCTGTTTGGTATTTCCCAGAAATCCTTTAGAAGGATCATGAGGATCTTCCCTCATATTTATTGCCACCTAAGGTTTTTTTTAAGAGACTGGTGTGAGATTTTGTCAAGTGCAAATTCACAGACTACATCAGTTGGCTTTCCATTAATGGTTGTTTATCAACTCCTTAAAAATATATGTGTATTTGTGAGATGTGCCTGTTCTCTACAAAAGCCCCAACACATTGTATTTCATCTTTAGGTTCACTGCCTCTATTCTGTACAGGATCTTTTAGCAACTTGGCCAGTACAAACAGTGGGTGCCCTGTCCATATCTGGCTGGCTAGAGTGTTGGCATCACATTAACCACCTTTAGGTCTCTGAACTTGAGGCAATTTTAAGAACTAACTTGCACAGCACTATCAGTAAGCCAGACATTTCATCTTTTTGTTTCCTTAAAACTCCTGGGTGCAGTATGTCCTACAGTCCTGGCCAACTCTCTACTGTTTGTTTTGTCTGCATTTCCTGACCTCTACTACTGGTACTTCATGTCAGGAAACTTGTTTCAAATCCCTGATATGGGAACTGATGTGATGATCTTCCTTGGAGAGAGTATGAATGCAAAAAAACATTGTCTTGTTGCTTTAGTGTTGTCATCTGTGTTTGTTTGTTTGTTGTGAAATTTAATTATCTGTTTGGTCCATATAAACTTCGGCTTTTGATATGCTTTAAAAAGGCTTTTCAAGTTTGATATCTCTTCAATTTTTTTCTATTAACTCTTTTTCTAGGCCAAACATATTATGCTTTTCTATTTAACCACCGTCGATTGTAATTTTCATTTTGCTCAGTTGGATACTACAAAACTGTTACTATGCATGAGAATGTTCTTGTACTGCACTGTATCTAGTTGTATCTGAGACTTACTGAAATAGATGGCAGACTACTGGAGATTGTCAGAGCAGTTTTGGTTTGCTGTTTCTATATAAAATCATTTTACTGTTTTGTCATTACATGTAAATGGCAGTTACTTAGGCAACCTGCCTTTTTGTTTATATTAGAAGTGAAACCTTTTTCACAAAAGAGACAAAACAAAAGAACAACTGGGAAAAAAAATGGGGGTTTCACTTGCAAAGATTGATTTCAGTATAAAGTACTGAAAAAGTTCACATCATTTAGATGTGAACAGCATCTGGAGAGGGATCAGTTTCTGTATGTTCCTGATCCCAGCAGTCTTACGAAGCTGGATCTTCAGTGGATAAAGATGATGCAAGAACTCATGGAGGAGGAAGTGCTCTCTCCGGGAGAGAATTTGGGTGACCAAAGGAAGGTGATGTAGTAATCTAAACAAAAAGAGCAATACATAGTAGCTTTTATCCTTAGTCCTCTTCCTTCCTTCTCCTCTGCCCACCTCCATTCCACATCATGTGTCACCTAATTGTTTTTGTCCCAATTGAGTGCATTTATTGTCAGTGAGAGACATCTTCTTTCATTACACTAATCAGCCTGTGATGTTAAAAGTCTCCTTCAGAAACTGTCTGCAGCCAAGCGAGTAGTACAGGCTCAAGCAGAGATTAAAAAGTATTTTACTTGTCTGTTTTATGCTTTCTTGATTTATTTTTATTTAATTTTAAGATGTCTTCTCAGTACTTATTTTGTGCAGATTTTTCTAAGCTAACTACTGGAGATGCATTTCTCTGTTACTGATAACAAAATAGCCGTGATGTATTTTCAGCTGAGTTGCACTCAAATGGGCAACATCAATATAAAATTAAATCCTACTCTATAATGTTTGCAGGTGAAACAAAAGAAGTGTTGAAACTTTAGACAGAGCTACAGTTAGATCTGTGAAGAGACTCTGGGTTGTTTAAAGTAGCCAAAAAAAAAATCAGATAAGCATGGTAATTCTTAAGTTTCGTTAAAGAAAGAAACAAATTCTGAAATGGTACAATTTCCTACTGCTGGAGGTTTTGTTTTTCTCTCAGTGCAGCCAGCCTCTTTTCATGAGCAGGTCACAGTAGTTAAATTGGGGACATACAGTAAGCAGATTTATGCTGTCTTCAGAACTGTGCCTGAAAAACTCCTCAGTGCTTCAGGCTAAAATCTGATTTGCCACATTCTCTTACACGTTAAGCTTTTTTTATTTGGTATTAATGTTACTTGGCATCTTGTAGCAAGGACTTGCATGGTGCTGCTACAGGGTAGTAACCACTTTAGAAAACACAGGTTTTGCTTTTCTGAAAACTGTGACAATACTGTAAGTCTGATTTCCTCGCCACCTTACCATGTTTAATTGTAAGGTAATTGTAATTTTATTTTAAGATGGAAGTACTCCATCATGTGTATTATTGACTGTTATGTGGAAAATGGGTTTTTTTGTGTGCTCTTGTTCAGATCTTGTGGATACTCATGTCAACAGTGGTTGTGTTGCCCAGCTAGTGGATGGGACTGAGTGGATTTTTTCTAAATCTATGTTAGTGTAATACGTATAAGCTACCTTAAGAGTACCAGTGCTATCGTTCAGATGTTGAAACAAGACGAACTGTGGCATTGTACTAACCGTGCTCTGTGTTTCTTTATTTCTTCCTCTGAATCTTGTTGCATTTTATTGTTTCATTTTGGGCCCTCCTTTCATCTTGCTGATGCTGTTCGGGGAAAAAGTCGGCAATGATGGGGTGAAGAATCAGGACGTTAAAACTCTTACCCAATGTGTAGAGCTAGGCTTTGCCATGCTTATTGACAGATTGATCATCAGCATACCTGAACTGTCTTCAGGTAACTCAAGTTTGTGCTGCTTTTATAGTTTATCAGGTATTTACTTGCCTCTTCCTTCTCAGCTTATCAATAAAATACAGCTTTTAGGGGTTTTTTGGTTTGGGGTTTTTTGTTTGTTTTTTAGATAGCAAAATAATGACTTCTAACTGATATTTATCATAGCAACATATCCATTAGGATCTCAAAGCTACCTCTTAACCAGAAGTGATTCAAACACAGAAAGAAGTGGCATGTGTAACAGATACTTATGCTTTTGTATGGCTCTCTTGTTCAATTGAGACATAAGGACATGCATTTTTATAATCCTTGACAGTAAGCTGTTTTAAAAATTTGCTAATCTTTTCCACCTCCTTTCCAAGCTGTCAGAACTATCATGATAGTAACTTACTGTATTAAAGAAGGTTAATTTTATAGTTAAAATCCTGGGCTAGAACTCAGAAGGTATGTTTCCATTACTTCTGCTGTGGAAGGCTCACATGCATTTAGGCTAAGCTGCTAAATCTCTTTGCCCTATTTCTTTTAACCCATACATGAGAGGAGGGCCAGTTTTTTATATTCTCAGAGGAGCATTTGGCTTGCATCTCGGTGGGGACATAGGAGCAATCCAGCAGTATGAATGGAATAATTTCTGTCTTGAAGGAAATGCTGATTTAAACACTGAATTACTGTTTTTACTGTCCTAATTGGCACCTTCACCTAAGGTAGCAATGCTGTGTTCAGAGAACGTGCAGAAAAATGGGCCCCTACCTTGCTTCTTGTAATTTGACTTCAGCTCTTTAACGTCTTGTCTTGTAACTTGCTGCTCTGTGACACTAACTGAATGATAAATTTCTAATGTTTAAATATTATAAATCTGATCCTGTTTTTCCCTCGCATTCCATAAAAACATAGAGTGAAGCTGTTACTGTTGATTATCTGAGGGAATTTTACTAATTAGAATTGCATGAGAATTCAGGCTTCTGAGCTGTCATCTATCCCATCCCCTTCCTGAGCGCTGGAGGTTTCAGTAGCTTCAGATTTCAGTTGTTTTAAATATCTGACTTATTCTGGCAGGAGGTCTAGAGTATAACATTATGGGGTCAAATTTTGCAGTATGCCCGGGAAGTTTTTCTCTTTCTGCAAACAGGATTTGGCCTTCATCTAAAATCTAATCTTTTTATATTCTTTTCATGCAAATGAGCACATTTAAGTCCAGTGGATTTGCTTGTGCAATGAGGATTGAGTTGTGTCAATGCATCTTTAGGCTGTGGGTTCCAAGATATTGGATTTGAGGTTTCTTTTACATACATTGGATACAAAATTTATAGGTGTTGGATTCTCACAGAATCGTTTGGAGGGAAAAAATGAGAATGTTTTTGATGAGCAGTAATTGAAAGTATGAAAACTGTGTTGCATGAAGGTAATCACCTCTAGCCCTCAGTAACGTGACAGTATAACTAGAGCTCTGTGAACTGTGAAAATGCTGTTTAGTTGCTGACATCACTATGGTAAAATATGTTTGCGTAGCATGATCTCTGCTCTTCAGTTGTTGAGGATGCCAGTATGGTTTTTGGGTGTAAATAAGAGTCTTGGGAAACATTTCCATGCGATGCATCTCACTCCTGTAACTGGAGCACTGAGTGTTTGTGTAGAAGAGCAACATGACACAAATGCTTGATTTTGTTTGTGCAAATGAGAAGGCCTTTGTGATGCAAAGCAGCATCATGAAAAGACAAACCTGCTTTTTTGGTTGTAAATATCCCAGCTAAATGCTGCAGTAATAGCAAGCGGAGCTTGGCATTTTTCTTCTCTGTTCTCTTCATTGTTATATTTTAACAAGTTCTCATGAGACTATTAAAACGTCTTAGTTTTTGGAACATGTGGCCTAGTGGGGATAACTCTGTCTACAGATGCGGTGGGTTGGCAGCTCGATTTTGCATGTCTTTTCATTTCCCTCCAGATCCTTTGACCCAGCGTAACCTTTGGTCTCCCTCTGAAGGCCGGGGTGAAGGAAGTATGAGCAGGTGACTGATGATCACTGTCAATTCAGCCTGCAGACAATATGGGAATTACTTTAGCAGTCTCCCACTCCCTTGTGCTCCCCCCCATCCCCTCTTAAATCAACAAATGCAAATAGCAGCCTCCTCATTCGCTACTATCTCCGGGAGGCTGCTCAGGCAGCGTGGGCTTTGTTGCAGTCCTGCCTGTTGAAAAAAAACAGCTTCAGCCCTAGGCAGAAGAAAAAATACCAAATGGGACCTGACCCCCTCCCCCTTAATGGTTAATGCTGCTAATATTTGGTCCTCTGGAGTATACAGGTAGGAAGATGCTGAGATGAGGGTACTTGATGTGTGTGTTTCAAGAGGGCAGCCTGAAGTGGTTGGAGCTGTTTGCATTGTTACTCTTTGTTTGGTAAATGTCCTTCTGGAAGGGAGTAGGGGTTGCCCAGTGTCCCAAAACTCATATCTCTGCTCCTAGAAACTGTAGACGTTGCAAATAGCTGTGTGTTTACAATCTTAAGAACAGAAATACATTTACTCGATTTCAGTGCAGGCAAAGGCACAATGAAATTGTGAACTAATATTTCTTTACAAGTTCATGATTGTGTTTTTAAACATGTAGCTGTGTGGCACAAATAAATAAAACCAGCCGCATTTTACATCAATGTAAGCATAATATGGAATGTAATACATAGTATTGTACAGCGTACAGTTGATATTGTTCTGCTTTCCAGATGTACAGCTTAATGCGAGTTGTCCTTCAGCAGTTCGGAGACCTAAGAGTAATGCTATACAAGGATTTGGTTAAAATCCTTTTCATCTTATTTTAAGCCATCACTGTATACGCAAATAAGTTTTGGACAAAAGAAGAGTGATCACTTTGCATGTTCAGAAGATAGTCCTTCTTAGATACCTAGGGATGTCATGTCTGTATTTGATGTATTAGGATTTCAACCAGAAGAGATTTAGGAATTTAGGTATATTAGATTAGTAACCGAGTCAGACAAATAGCAATGTATGTAAATGCTCCTACAGCTTTAAAAACGTGTGTCAGTAGTACTTGTATTTTATAAGAAATCTGTTTGTAGTGTGTATTTTATCTTACTGTGACATTTTCTATTGCAAATACGTACTAACGGTTAATTCTGGAATAAAAATTTGGAGTTAAAGTAACAGTTGTAAAGCAGGGAGCTGGACTGTTAAGGTGAATATCACTCACAGAGCTACAAGTTAAAACTATTATTCAATCTTTAAGTAAGTTCTTTTATCAAGATCTCATTTCGTATGTATCTTTGTTTTATTTGGTTGTCAGTAAACCTCAATATACTAATATTTTAGGAGATGCAATATTCCAAATTCACAGAAATGCAGTAAATAAACTGTAAACAGTCCCCTATGTTCCACTTTCAGTCTGCAGTAGCGCTGTGGCTCAGGTGGCTGACACAGTCAAACCCCTCTTGAACCATGAGTTGCCATATTTAAGTTCATAGTATTTAAGGTTAGTGTGAATCATCAATGAGATACGAAAGGCTGTGGTAGGGGCAATGTGACACTAGAAAGCCATCTAATGTTAGTGTAAAGGCTTCAAATGATTTCAAATATGTTGGGTGTTCCTTTCCCACACCTCTCACAAGAAGGGTGTTTTGATGTCAGTCTCCTATTTTCATCTTCTACTTAAATCTTCTGCAGCTTCTGCATCTGTCTCCCTGCCAGCAATCAGGCTGACAAAACTGAGTATTTGTTGGGCTTTTGGACTTAGTTTTTGGGTTTTTTTGGCCACAGATACTGCTGTAGCACCGTGCAGTACATCTTTTCATTGAGGATATGCCTTTATCCATAGGTTGTTTGGCATCCTTCTGGTGTTTTAATGAGTTCATTGTGAAGGGAATTGTTAAAATAAAGTCATTAATTAAGGGAAAAGTGATTTTGGTGGAAAAGATTGCAAACTAGGAGGTTCTGTTCAATGAAGTCTGGTTGCAGCTTGCAGCTTCGCACCAGATTATAATGCAGTCACATCATACAGATATTGGGTCAATTTTGTATCAGGATGGGAGATTCAACAGAGAACCACATCTGAGTTAAGAATGTTTAAATATGATACTTTGTGTGTTTGATTTTTGGAAGTCCCTCTTCCAAGTAAAATTCTAAGTCTGGATGGCTCCAGGTAGAAAAAATCTGGATGTAGTTACGTGAGTTTACCTGTCTCCTCAGACAGATGATCATTAGTGATACTTTACCTATCATTAGTTTCTTCTCTTCAGTGGGATGATTTTTTTCAATGCTCAGAAATGATTCGTAGCTCCCAAGAAGTAGTAGTCTTGTAATCGTGGAAACTGCTGTTAGAGGAGAACAGATGTGTTATAGACTGTAGAATTTGTAAAGTATTTTGGAGGCCTCCTTGATGAATAGCATTTTATAAAGAACTTATTGGAATGAAAATTATGGGAAGCATTTATAAGGTGAGTGGGTTAATTATTTTTTTTTAGTTTTATTTGAATGCTTTTCTCTTACAAAATTCCCTCTAAAATAATGAGTATAGAGTTCTCTCTTGGTCTTTGGTGAAGTTGTATAGTTTCATGCCAACCACATAAGTTCAAAATATTCACGTGTATTTATTTTACAATGTAAATTGTGCACTACATTTTTACTTTTTTTTAATCCTTTGTTGGAAAAGTTGTTTTCCATCATTCATTTTGAGGTTTTTTCCCCCCTTTCCCTTTTGTTTTTGTTTTCCTCAGTTTCCATTACAAAGAGCAGTGCCAAAATCCAATCTTCCCCTTCCAAAGTGACCCGGCGTTCAATGCAGTCTCCACAGAAATCTGCTCCAGTACCAGCGCAACGGGGCAGGAAACCAGGTCGGGGCAAACCCCCTGGACAGTCTGCAGTTCCCAAGAAGGGCAGGTCTCCTAAAAATATTCCCCTGACAAAAAGCAGCTCTCATACTGAAAATCTTAAAACAAGGAAAAAAAGTTTAAAACCTGGAAAAAAGGTTAGTCCTTATCTACTACTTTACTTTATATTGCAGAATTTTGTAGTGAGCTTTTTATTATTATTATTTAATTTTCTGTCTTTTCTTCAGCCTTCAGGGCTTTACTATTTTCAACAAGTGATTACAAGAAAAAGTCCAGAATAACTGTTCTGGAATATTTCAGTATAAACATCTGTGGATTATTTTATTCCAGAATGAGATTACTAATCGATTTATGGGTTATTTGTTGGTGTTGAAAAATACTATTCTGGAATAGCTATTTCCAGTAAAACTACAGGAGCTCAGGAAACCTTTAGGCTTTTTAGTCTTGATTATTTTGTTACTGAATCATTTATATATAGTTTGCTTCATTTTTTTTCTTATTTTTTTGTTTCATATTTAGAAACAAATGAATTGGAACAGTGAGTTTTATTGCAGAATTTAGGCATCTTAAGCACAGAGCTGGGTTTGCCAAATGAATCTCTTTGGTAACCCCTAATCCTGGAGATACTTGCATGAATCAGGAAGCTTCTTTCCAGGCAATATATTTCTCCAGTTGTGGGCCTGGTTCTGCCCTGATCTGAAAGATGTGATGCCTTTCTGCCTCTCTCCCTGCCAGGCTGGTTATACTTGGACTGTTGGCAGCTGCTTCTGGCTGCAGCTCCTCTGGAGCAGTTTAACCAGGTACAAATGGGCACTGCTGAACCCCCCCTTTCTCACTCCCACATAACAGCAACACTGGAGGGTAAAACAATCCCAGAGTGAGCTAAACTTGTAGACAGCTAACCCAGCATCCCTCCCTTTTATTCCCTTTTTTGTCTGCCACCCCAAAAAACCCACAAATTTTGCTGCAAGGAAGGATAGGATCACAGCAGGGCAGATTTAGAGAAGCCTTGAATTGTCATGGAAGTACATTCTATTTTCTGAGGCTACCTCATCCGCTGCAGGCTGTCAAAGTGGAGTAACAGTCTTGCAGTCTCCTTTCCCAGTGAATTAGTGTCTGTCCCTACAGTCCTCCCTCCTTTGCGTTAGTACCAATAGCAGAATGGGGAACATTGTTTTTCCTGTGTTGTGTGTCATCATCTGTCCCCGTCCCCCCCAAGTTTCAAGAAGTGGAAGCTTGGGGGTTTATCTCCTTTGATCTGGATCACTGGGCTATGGAATCTATTGCTAATGATGTGTGGGAAGGGGTGGAGTAATGGCACAGGTGGGACTTCTCCTTTCAGTGATAGTGCAGATCAGTGTAAAGTGCTAGTGAAGTAACATTAGAACATAGCTAGAAGGCTGTAGCACAAAATTGGAAGCAGGTATTTTGTTGAAAAGATGATCACAAGGTAAGAAATGATTCTGGAGACTGGAAGTAGTAAACCAAGCTCTCTCTCCTCTGATTCTTACCCCTTCTAGTCGGATGTTCAGATTGGTAGGCTATTGATGCAAATGGTCTTCAGCTTTATCTCTTGCTTGGTGTATAGAAGTGCACAGACACAGATGAAAGATGAGAAAGGTTCTCCCATCCACACTCAGCTGGTGGATGGTGTTCTCTGTAAGTCTGGGGGACTTCAAAGGGAGAGAATTGAACACAAGACTTTCATATCTTAAGGAGATACTCAGGTGTGACAGGGTGCAGGCTTTTGTGTAAGAGTTTTGTCCTGTGTCTCATGAGAAGGAAGTTGACAGGCTTTGTGTATCCTTTGAAAGAAGAGTTGAAGGCATCTCACCGGTAGAGGAGGCTTTGGGCAGTAAATGCTGGGAGTCTGAAAGTGTCTGCTTGGAGCACTGTATTTGGTACCTGGTCTTTGTAAAGTACTTGGGGGATGGGGGATTACTGCTGACACTCCCTGTCCTGAAGCAGTGAATGCTGTACTGCTACACACTCCTGATTTCTCTGTGGGACCAGGCAACTAAGAGTTAGGCTTTGCAGAATCTGAGTTTAACATATCTAATTTGGGAGTTTTACTACATTAACTTTTGCATTAAAAACTTCAAAAATTAGCTCCTTTTGAGAATCCGCAGAAGGCTGTTATTGTTTTGGTATCAGGTTAAATTGCCAAGATATTACCCAGATCTGCGATTTCTACTTTGGACTGTTACACCTGTAAGCGTAAGAGTCAAGAGAGGAAATGGCTTCGTGGGAGTTCTGCACAGACTGGGTGTATTTGACATGGAGTGCCATACAACCTGTATAACTCAGACTTTTTGAAGACTGATCCAAGAAAAGCTGCCAGCTTTTCAGGCTGAATAATTGTGCTTCAAGTTTGAGCTGGATATGTGGTAGTTCAAAACCCGTGTATTTAGGAAGATTGATCTATATCTGATAGACTGTTGTGGTTTAACTTTCTTTGCAGCATAACAAACTTAAAAGGGCAATGTTTATCATTGTGGAGGTACTAACTTCTATTATACAGCTAGGAATGTTGAGCTTTTGTGTCATTTTTCTATTTTATTTTAAAGTTTTCTAAGCTTCTCTAAGTATGAGATGCATGTGGGGTTCTGTTTTCCATTTTTCTCCTCTAGTTTGCACTGTGTGGTTTTACTCTGTCATAATGAAGAAGAAATCTTTTTACATCTCTTTCATTATTTTTAAAAATGCACTTTGCATAACAATGCAGAGAATTCCTTCCAGAATTTCTTGAGGAATTGTCTTGGTCTGAGTGTGGATGACAGCCCTAAATTTGACCCAACAGGAAGAGAGTTTTTAAGTGTCAGGGTAAAGCCAGCCTGTGAAGTTGGCCGTGTGGTGCCAGGCTGTGAGCAGAGCTCTCTGAAGGCAAACAAAGCTGGTATACTATCCCAGGTGGCACCCTGACTAAGCAAATGCGCTGGGCCCTGCTGAGAACATGGCCTGCCTCAGGAAACGACATGGCTTTGGGATTGCAGTTTGCTTATTGTCATTTAGGGTCGCAAAATGAGAACCTCAGCTGAGCAAACATAATGTGCTGTATTTCCAAAATGCGTGCCCTTTCCTCCTTCTGAAGGAGAAGGCAGGAAACAGCCAACTAGCCTCACCATGCTTATGTGGTAAGACAGCTCCTCTGTCTTACAGTTTAGCGTTTGTATTGTAGTTTCATGCCTCCATTTCTCCTATTTTCTCCTCTTTCTGCTCAACTCAACCACCTTATTTTTCCAGTCTGCTGATAGACAACTGGGCCCCCAAAGAGTCACTGCTCCAGAGAAGCCTTCAGGAATGTCAGACTTAAGATCAAAAGCTCCAGCTTCCCAAGTGCATTGTTTTACTCTGTTTTAAGGATGGAGAAAGACCTTTCTATCACCTAGTGTTAAGATACGCAGGCATTCCTGACAATTAATACATCACTGTTTGGTTCGGTGTCTGACCAGAGCCACCTCATCTCATTCACAATGCAATGCCAAGCCTTGGCAGTCTATTCCTTACGTTCATGGCGATTCCACCCAGTGCCATATTGTCAAATTGCCTCCAGCCAAATCTATTTTCTCTGAACTGTAAGGAGCACAGAATTCTTTAATGTGCCCTGGTTTCAGAAGAGAGTTAGTTTCTTCTTTATAGATGTTGTGAGGAAGTTAAACACTGCTGCTGTTAGGAATGTGTGCGTTTTGATTGCTTTCTATATAATTTTTAATACATTATTTAGAAAATATGCTGCTTCTAAAAGTGTAACTGATGGATACTGCTAAATGCAAACAGACAGCCTCCCTTAGTAACTTGACTGAATTTTCAGTTCATTATAGAACAGTTTTAGCAGTAAATACTTAACATGTGAGTGGCAGTGGCATGGTCTGGCAGTGTCAAGACCTTGGATAATCTCTTATATTCCTAACTTTTTTGGTAGATAAAAAAACGAGAACATAATCTGTTCTCATGCAAGAATAAATGGTGAAAGAAAACGTATTGTACTTTTCTTCATTGTGTTTTTTTTTTATTTCTGTGTGGTTTCTTGGAATGTAAAAGCGCGTTGGAAATGCCTGCCTTATGCATGTTTCTCTTCTAAACCCCAGTCCAAACTAAATAACAACAAAAGTTTCCTTTCCTCAGGTGGAAGGTAGTGCACCTGACAAAGTTCCAAATCTTCGTGCTGCAAATTCTGTCTTATGATAAGCTGCAAATAAATGTGGTTTGGAAAAGGAAAAGGTTGGGGCAACCCACATGACTGGATTGTGTGTAGTGGTTTTTTCGATACCTTGTGTAAAGTGCCAATTTCTGAAAGTGGTTCCTTGAGAATTTCAGCCCCTGTGAAACAAGCTAAGGCAAAACATAGGCACACTGTAAAGTTGGTACCTAAGTATGACTCAAGTTTTATGTGGGAATATATACACAGCCCAACTAACTGACTGATTGGATGGGAAAATAATCCAAAGTACCTCTTCTGTTCTTGCTAAGATTTGGAAGAGTCATGATTTAGTCTATAAAGCTCATTCTTCTCCCACTTTTGAGATAGAAGGGGCTTCCTTTTTAAGTCATTTGTCTTCCACTGCCTTACATAAGTAAAAGTAAATGCAAACTCACAGTTCCTGCTCTTCCTTTCCTGACCTGTGTCTTCTCTGCCATGTGTAGTACTTTTGTAATAAGGAACAACACACTTTCATTAAGATTGTAACTGATAGCAGAAAGGATTTACAGGCTTCTTGCAAAACAGTAAACATTTAAACTTTGTTCTTTTTCTCTAAACAGAAAAAAGTCTTGCCAGAACAACTGCCTCCTGCATCGCCTTCTCCTCATTCTTCTCCCGAGGGAGACAGTAGCACTACACAGATACTTAAAGATGGAGTTAGTTTGTCTGGTGCAACTGCAGCAGTTATATCCACAGGTAAAAGAGAAATTAAAAATGACATATTTAGTGTGAAATTGCTTCTGTGTCATTTTATGGAAAATGTGGTGCAAAGTTATTACTGTAAATCATTATCCGGCTATTTTATTTTTTTTGAAGATATTTGTAGGTGCCAGTGTACTTCACAGAACTAGGATTTTGGTGCGTGCATTATAGCAAGAAGTATTGAAGCACAGAGGCTTTTGATAGATGTGCTAGACCTGGCAGTTTGTTCCTGTCTGAAGAAGGGATGTGCACAGTTCTTTCATGTCTGCCCCACTCTTTAATGTATGAAATGGGATTACACGTATCTAAAACCCCATATGATGTACTGATATCATGCAGGCTGTACTGTAATATAACAAAATGGAGATTTTATCTGTACAGTTTTACATTAAAAGGAACAACTCAGACTGTTTAATCCAAGTGAATGCAATCAGAGGAAATACATTCGTTCTCCCTCTTATGTTTGCTTGTTTGTGAAATATAATGAAATGTATCTCAAAAAAGGTTGACAAAAGAGAAATAAGCCAGTTAATGAACTAACTCATTGAGGAACTTGTAACCCTGTAGCAAAACAATTTGTGTGTTGTCAACTGTAATCTCAGAACTTTGTAAAAACTTCATGAATTATGATACTCTTATTTGGGGTGATTTTTTTAGATTTAGAAACTTTTTCTACAGTAGAAGTTGTTAGGCTCTTCTCACTCCAAACTTAGTCATGGATGAGGGGAAAATATGATGTGTTTCCTTGGAATGTAAACCTTTCAGGACGCAGTTGTTTTTGCACCCAGACAGAAGGTGCCATGAGAACTATTTTTGCTGATATGTATCCTTGATTATTTGTACAGATAGGTTTCCTCTAATTGCAGGCATCAGAGAGTGGACAGATAACGTATGAAGACGTAAGATTATTAAAACATTTAGAGAAATATTTCATTTTTAAAACCCTAGTTTTTTCACTAAGCCCAAATTATACTACAGTTCAGAAAATATGGCAGTCGTTTTTATAACAGAATGCTTAATTTTTCTGCCTAATCACCACAGAGGCACATCTTTTCATTAAGCTAAATAAGGTCTTGGGAGCATCCCTGATCATGTGACAACCAAGGCCAAAAAGAAAAATAAAAATCTTCATTTACAGCTTTGGTCCATGTTTTTAAAGACAGTTTTGCATTATCTCTGTAAAAAGTGATTTCCAGAGTCCTATTTGATTGTTTTGTGCTAAGCTTTAAACCGCCTTACAGAGTTTCTAGAGAGGTAGGTTTGTTTTATTTATCAGAGAAGTCCAAACTGCAGTGTAGAAAACAGACACGAGTGGTTCAGGGCTTCTGAAGGCACAGAACACATTAATTCTGTACAGGAGCTTCAAAATGAGCAGTAGCAGTAGGTATATATCTTAGAGTTGTTTTTGCAGCTTCTCAGATAGGAGAAAAATTAGGGCGGTAACTTGATGATGTCAGCTTTTTAGAATTGCATATTTGTAGTTTAGAGTATCCACCAGTAATTCTTACTTAATTGGAACTAGTGTATGAACTCAGATTATGATGACTTTTTTACATGAGTGAGGTAGAGAAGGCCTTTAGAGACCAGAAAGAAGTGGGTTTGGGACTCGGGCAGGAGAATCTTGATAGAAGCCAGAGCACTTTTTGCATGCTTGGAAAATATGTATGCATGTATGCAGCCTCCTACAGTTGTCCAGTACATTTTTTCTTCAAGATTAAAACTAAAAAGACAGTTTGCAGTTCTTAGTTTCTCAGTGGTAAATGTCTTGTGCTTTTCAGTGTGTGTTTATGTCAACAAGCATGGAAATTCTGGGCCTCATCTGGATAAGAAGAAGGTTCAGCAGCTTCCAGATCACTTTGGACCGGGTCCTGTCAATGTGGTACTTCAGCAGGCTGTACAGGCTTGTGTGGATTGTGCCTACCAATCCAAAACAGTCTTTGGATTTCTGAAATCTGGCCATCACGGAGGGGAAATGATAACTGGTATGTGGAGGTGCTTTCTTTCTTCCGTTTCTTCACTTGGTTGCGAATTTGAGGTAGGGCAGAAGAACTGAAGTAGCTGCAATGAGTCAATATCTCTTTTGTAACTGTATAAGCACAGTCAAAAAATATACTTGTGGACTCCTTTACTAAAAGAGTCTCGGTGATGTATGATTTATCTCACTCTGGGTCCAGGAGGATTTGAACAGTTCTTTAAATTAGTATTTAGCAATATCAGTGTTCAATTACATCTATGCAGTACAGTTAGATTCTTATACTGAGTAGAGCTCATGCACCTCCTTTAGCAGCTATAGCCAAACATTCGTCAAGTAAACTCAGTACAAGTATAATACCAGCTTTATCAATTACATTCATTTGTATATCTTATCCATATGTAGTGTTTATGTTCTTAATGCCTTAACCAAATGGGTGAAAAGTTTCAAGCTAATCTGTTCAGCTTCCAGACAAGCTTCAAACTGACCTGTTTTGCTTCCAGGCAAGTGATTCCACATGTTAAAGTTGCTGCTTCTTCTCTTCCCCTATTTCGCAGAGCTGTAGCTGTGTCTTAGGTCAGTGTTCATGCACCTATGTCCCCTATTATGGAATAGGTTTATTTCTGCTACGTATTAATGGCAGGACTACAGATAAATTATCTCTATATCTCAAACTGAATAGCTGCTGCTTGACAGGTTTTCTTCCTTCTAAGCTGGGAAGTATTCTGTATAGCAGCACATCAATTCATAATTCCATCACTGGTGATAAAAAGACTTTGTGTTACTTTAATCTCCTTACATTAACACCAGATGTGAAAGATGATTAGTGGAATACAGGTTCAATTAAATCCTCATAACGATGTTACTGTCTAACAATATTTGAAAAGCAGCACCCCAGCTTGTGTACAGCAAAACTTCAGTACACCTTGCTTCTATGTCCCCATGAGTTTGTTCACAAGATGGATGCTGCTTCTCTGCGTGTAGTAAAGGTTTAATGGCACTGTATACATGTGATTTTGGGACACACAGTGCTTTATTTTTGCAAGATAATGAAAGTTTATTACATTACTGATACCCTGCTGCACCTAATTTAGACAAGTGAGTTTTGCTGAGATGCGCGTTGCCAGTATTCTGGTTTTGATTATCACAAAGGACTAAATCGTAGGCCAGTGGCGTATCTGAGCTGTGACTGAGGAGTTGAAAATAATCATTTCACAAAGGAGAGAGAAATTTCAGAATTTTTCTGTAGTTCTCGTTTGTTTACATTCAAAAATTCTGTACAAAAAGGAATTACTGTTCTGTACCTGGCTTCACTCCAAGGCCTGGATTCAGAGCAGCCAGCTCTGTAGCCCTGGATTTAAGGAACTTGGCGATTTGGACTGCTGCTGAAGCAGAGCCCTGGCACAGATGACTGAGAGCCACGAGATCCCAGTGGGTTTCTGGTGTTCTTGAGATCTTACCTTCTCATAAGCTTGTCAAAGAGGTTGCTGAGAAGCGGCTGAGGAAACGCTCCCTGTCATTTTATCAAAAATGATGTATTTTGAGAAGCACAAAATGTGACTTGTGACCAATATGTAGCACATTACAACCAGCTTTGCATGTGAACAGTAAAGAAGAGGAAGAATGCTACAGTAGAATAAATAAGGAATTACCGAATAAAATAGTGAGAATGTTTTCTTGTTCAAAAGTGGTTTTAGAATGTGGTTTGTTTATCAGGATTTTTTTTAGACTTGCAAGAAAAAAACATACATTACAGCAGAGAATAAGCAAAGAAATCTAAAGCTAGTGTGCACTGATCTACTTTCATGACGAGTGTTATACCTGCTGTGGGAGGAAACTGTGTGCTGATGAGGACGTGGGTGAAATAATCTTGCTAGAATACATGTGAATAATTAGTGGGTTCTTTTGGTTTAGCTGCCAAAGAAAATAATTGTTTGAATGGAATTTAATTTAGGATTTTTCCATCTTTTCTTACTCAGACAAAAGCACAAACTGTTTTCTTTTTGCTCGATGCATAAGGTTTCAATTCAGGCAAATATAACTGAAATGAAATTAAAAACTTGATTAGCAAGCCCACTAATGGTGGTGGTGGTGTCAGCCCCTTTTTCTCCTTGTAGCGTAGAGGCTGTGGCATTTGGTGGGATGAAATAGACTGAAGCTCAGATAAATCTTCTCAAG
Source organism: Dromococcyx pavoninus (assembly GCA_033558185.1). Taxonomy (NCBI): domain Eukaryota; kingdom Metazoa; phylum Chordata; class Aves; order Cuculiformes; family Neomorphidae; genus Dromococcyx; species Dromococcyx pavoninus. The sequence continues at coordinate 731,930 of JAUMJL010000409.1, read as the reverse complement.
TAGAGAATTAAAATCAGACTCCTGAGTGAGTTTCTTCTATACCAGAAAAAATGTTTCTCTGATAGTTTAACTCTCAGCTTTTCTCATACCTTGAGCCTAGTATTTAAAACATACTTACACAATGGAAAGTGAAAAAATGAGAATGACTCTTCATCCCGGGAACTGGGATTGCACAAGCTTCAGTCCCTCTTTATTTGTCATTAAATATTCAGATTATTGCACTTCAGAAGTACTCCTTTTTGTTTATTCCCCTAGCGTATATCTGGAAAGTAAGAGGCTTATGTTGTCCCCAGTTAGAACAGAGAGTTGAGCCTGTGGATCTGGATCCCACACTCTTGGTTGGAGTTTGTACGATTTCTTTCAGGTGTCAGACCACAAGGGAGCTGTGTTTGCACTGAATATTTATGGATTTTCACCATGGTGTGTCCTCCTAGGGAATTCACATTGCCTCAACTGTTCTTTTGCTTTACTCTCCTGACAACTCGAAGATAATTTTGTTCTATTCAGTGCTTCTTTTCAAAATGAGAAATTAAGGCGTAGAGAATAAGTGATTTCCCCAAGGTCATATAAGAAGATCCATAAGGCTGTTATAAAGCATTTTAAATTTTTGTGGTAGTTGTCGACTACCTTGCTGTAAATTTGTCAGGAGATCAGGTTGTGCTAGGTCTCACAGTCCATTTGCTCTCCAGAACTGGTTGAGTTCCAAGCAAAAATTTGCCTTCAGAGACCCCTTCTCCAAACAGGAGGTAGAGGACCTTGTGTCTGAGCTGCATGTGGGACTATGAATCATTTGCATTTTATTTGACCGTTTGAGTCTGGGAAAAATGAATGGGCCCTGTCCCTGTAGCACTGACTTTTAAACTTTAAGCATTTGCATTGGGTCAGTCTGTCATGAAAGCAGACAAGAGAAATAGTGCATTGTTGATTCTAGATAGTTAACTTGTGTTAAATCTAATCAGAAGCTTCCGTACATCAACAGTGTAATTAATTGACAGTTCTGATTCCTAAGAAAGCCTAAAATATGCTAAACTTGGGCATTTTCCTTGGTTTTATGTATATAATCTGTCTCTTTTGTAACAAGATATGGAAATGTTCCTTAATTCAGATCTGTGAACAAAGGCTTTCTTGTCATTTCTGGGGTTTGTGGGTTTGTTTTGTTTTGTTGGGTTTTTTTAGTGCATCTGCTACCAACAATATGTGATCCTTTAAAGCCCTGCTATCGTTAGGAAACTTCTGTTAACAACAGAAAGCTGCATGACAGGCTGAAAACCAAGAAGACAAAATGGTGCATGAACCTAGTGTTTATGCTGCATCTTTCTAGCCCTAAGTTTAAGTTCCTGCTTTGTCACCATGTCTTTCTAATCAAGTTGCAGCTAATGCAATGGTTATTATCCCTAAATTGGTAGTACTGAGTCTTTTCAAAACTGTCTTAATTTTCACAAAAAAGCAAAATGCCGTCAGCTGCAACACTCTTTTTGAGAGGGCAAGGTAGGCGGTCAACAAGCAAAAGACATAGGCACATGTCCGTGGCTCTTTGGAATCACTCAGTTTAAAAGACAGGAGATCCGTTTGTCGGTGTTGTGGTATCCCTGTTGCCTATCTCCTGTTGAAATAAATGGGAGCTTGACCACTGTGGTCTTGACAGCAGGATGGATTCCTCTAGTGGTAAAATAGCAAATGGCAAAACAGTTTCTGTAGTGAGGATTTCAATGGTAAGTGGATGCCAGCACATTACTGGAAGTAATGTGACTTAGAAACTGAGAAAAATAATTTTAAACTTGTTAGCTTCCTTTCCTTTTTTTTACTATTTTCTTTTTTAGTAAGTACATTAAAGGGCCTTTTCTGTGTTATCTTCTGCAAGTAGGAGGAGATGTTGCTGTTTTATAAGCGAACAACAGAAATTACACGTAAGGCTTTGGCGATCAGGAAATATTTGCGAGTTTTGCTATGCTGGTGTGAATCCAAATCTATTTTATTAAAGTCAGTTCCCATAGAGCAAATTTAAAATGGCATGGATCCAACAGAAGGTAAAATCAGACCTTTGGATATAAATTTGTTAAACTACCAGAATGATTGTTTACTTCTCTCATGTCTTGTGTGATTTAAATCAAATCTGGATGTCTTCTCCTGTAAGGTAAAGGTGGTGTTTTACTATACTTCATGATGCTTGAGGGGTATTTGACAACATCTTCTTATTCGCAGCTTCCTTTGATGGGGAGAAACACGCCATCAATCTTCCTTCTGTAAACAGCGCATCGTTTGTCCTACGCTTCTTGGAGAAACTCTGCCACAGCCTGCAATGCGATAATCTCTTTAGTAGCCAACCTTTCAGCCCTTACATGGGATGTGCTCAGAGTCCTACGGAATATGATAAGAACAAACCAGGTACTGTTAAACAACACCTTGTCCTCAAGCGTTGGTATTTTTGAGAAGTGTGACAACTTTATGAAATGTAAATTTTTAATTTGTATTTCTATGACGTGAATTGATTGAAAAGAATACGCTTCATTTCTTAGTGAATTGTTTCCAGTGTGGTAGTGCTTTGACAGGATGGGATAGTTCATACCACATGTGCAGAAATCATTTTGTTCAGCAAAGTCCTCTTTGTAGCCAAGCCAGGAAACATATGTATTGTACTGCTGTGACACTGCTAAAAGGACAAGCTCGAAACTTCACATTTAATTTGTTAAATTTATGTTCTGATCATAAAATAAACTTTCAAGAAGATACTTACTGCCTTACAAGAAGGAACTTGCCCCGAAAGGGGTTTCACTCTAGCCCTTTCCACAGCAGTGAAAGGTCTTTTCTTTCCTCTTTGTTCACATAAGTGAGTGGCAGCTCCCAAAATTTTACATTCTACTCTGTACAGTCCAGTCTTCTAGTAAAAGAGATGGGGCTCGCAGGTGACATGCTTGTGACATTTTGTATGGCCAGTATCTTTGTCTGACGCACTGGGAGCGTAGAGTGAGTGCAATATGAAATGGCGCAAGATTTCCCATTGGGTTGTTTGCAGGGCCTTGGTATTACACGTCCCAGCCCGAGGGTTACCAGGAGCTGCAGCTGAGAAAACCTTGACGTCAGGGCAGTTACAGAAGATTAATGTTGGGTGTGAAGCCTTCTCACAGCTGTCTGATAGCTGAGTCTGTCTTGCAGGTGCTGCTTGAGAATTTTTTTTCCCCCTTTCCAGTGGAGAAATGATGATTCTGTCTGTCATATGAAAGTCATTAGTTTAAAGTAGCGAGGGTCAGGGTAATTTAGGTGAGGACAGCATGAACTAAGCTGTACCTCAGCTTTGGAAGTCTGTGTCAAAATGACTGAGTCTGTGTAACACCAGAAACTGAACTGTAACCTGGTGAACAGCTGATGCATGTCTTTGCTTTTGTCCCTTGGACTTTCCCCATGAGCAGCTTTGTGCTAGAATAATAGGTGGTGACTTTGCTCTTCACAGCGAAAGAAGAAATACCTGAAAACAGGAGTGCTAAACGATACTCTCAGGACTCTCCACCATATACTGCTCCTCTTTCCCCTAAGCTTCCCAGAAACGATGCTCATCCATCTGAAGGTAATTACATTATGTTGGGATTATATATGAGGATTATTTATGGCTTCAGTATTTCCAGTCAAAAAGGACCGAGTACAACATATGTGTCTGGTTTGTCTCTAGCCTTTGACAGGTCAGGGTGAAAGTATGTTAATTATTGATCGGTAGCAGAGATTTTGCACTTAGGGAAGATCTACTGCAAGTTCCAGCAGTCCTTCTCCTAAACCTGCCAGCCTTTTTTGTGAAGGGGCTCAGGCAAATAGGTGATGGATGGAGCCTCCTGCTTCATATATGGCTATTTAGTAGAAAACCAATTGCATTGGAATGGATTAGGAGATGAATTGGGAGCAACTCTTAATAACTCTAAACTGGGGCCATTAAGTGAGTAAGAGTGTAGCTTGATGGTACAGTTTAGCTGAGTTTATGGGTAGCTGCGACAGTTTTGCTGCTCCTGCTTTCCTTGCCTCCTTGTCCCTCCAGTGGGTCCCAGCCCCTCAGCAGCTGGATGTTGGGCTGAACCAGTGAGCCAAAGCGCGGAAAACTTTTTGGTGAAGAGTCATTGCAGTTTACTTCTCTGGACTAACTTGCCATGGAATCATAGAATCAGAAGAGCACAGGGAAGAGCAGAATAAAATGCAGCTGTGGCCAGGGAAGCAGTGAAGGCTCCCTGTAGCGACTGGCTGTTAGATTGATTTAACTCACTGATGAATAGCACCCTTTACTGTGCTGCAGCTCAGCTCCAGTAACTGGGCATGTGTCTAGTCGTAGTCTGCCTCAGATGTGAGGTAAAGCATCTAGGTTTAAACCTCAGTGAGAAAGTCTTATGAAAATGCAGGGTTTTTTTACTCTGCATTTGAATCTTAACTGGTTAAGCCATGCTAACTCATTGATGTGGACTCATCCCATCTGATACATACCTCCTCTCACTATAAGGTATTTGCTCAGCATTTCCAAAGGCATATTTGAAATATTTAATTCATTTCCTTCATTTTTTTTCTTACTTTTGGAGATCCTGTGGTCATTTTGTGTCTATTATCATCAGTGGGGTTTTTCTGTGCAGATTAAAAAGCCATAGGACTACAGTTAAAGCAAGAAAGGATATCAAAATGTTCAAAATGATAGCTTATTTAAAAGGGTACTACTTCTTTGTATATACATATGTACAATATTCACTTCTTTGTGTTTAATAACAGCAGCAGGAAATACAGTTCTGCATTGATTATTGATTTCTGTGTCTTTCCAAAAGAAGTATTGGCTTATTTCCACAGATATATTGTACAACTAAGTCAGATATTTCTGGTACGTAACTTAATAGGTGTAGAGTGCTTAATTATACTCAACTGAAGTTGCTTCAGTTGGAGCAAAACAAATGTTTGAGTAGATCTGCATTATCTTATAAGAAGTCTTCCTCAAAGTAAACATGCATGCACATACTGCTTTTTAATCTTTGCTTGCTAATGGAGCCCTTTTACAGATGAAGTCCAATGTACTCCTTAAAATACATTTTAAGATCAATAGTTCATTATAAAGTGCAGTTACTTAGATAAAAATAATCAAAATAAGTGTTTTGCCATGGTTTCAGAGGTTTTAGTTTGTACTCTCTGCGTTTTAAGAGACAAAATGTTCTGTAGTGTTGTATGTTTCCCATTAGGGCAGTGTCCTCCGCTGAAAATCTGGAGGTAATTTTATAGCGGTCAGTCATGGGTTGGTTAGCAAGAAAGATCTGCCCCAAAAAAGTTCTGGTTCCATTGAGACATAGTTGTCTTGAAATAGTTGTTTTGAAATATTATTTGAAGGCAAAGTGGAATAATTGTGGGAAAGGGTCTTTCAAACAGCTCATTTGCCTTCTGATCTGTTCAGAGATACACAGATTCTGCCGTCTTTCCTGCTCACTGACAGTTTCTTCTTAAAGTTATGAAAGATGAAGGAGGGCGGGTGGAGAATAACTCCATCTTCCTCCCCCTGAAAACAGAGTGTTCTAACTACTGCAGCCAATTACATCATTCCCGTTATGTAGAAGGCAGAACAACTGGCTTCTAATTCCCAGAGGAGCTTCAAGAAAACAAACCCTCCGATTCCTGCTAAGGAAGCCTTCAGTGTTTCAACAGTCCATTGTCATCCTTACATTGGCCTTTATTGGCCTTTTATTAATCTCCCCAGAGATCGGGCATTCTGCAGTGGAACCTCCCTTCTTTTTCCGTACCACTGTTAATTACAACTGCTCAAAACGTTGAGGTAGAAGCATGTCATCCATTGCTCCATGATTGCAAAGCTCCATTTGCTAGACACCGATTTTGAATCAGCTATAATCCAGCTGGCCACATTTTTTGACAAGATTGCTTTTGTTTTGTTTGTAGAGAAGCTAGATGGATGGAAAGGGAAATAGATTGGACACTATAGTTGCTGAACAGAAACACCTTTTCAAAAAGATGATGGACCTAGGAAATATGCCAGCTTTTCCAACCTTGTGTGTGTAAATTGAGAATTTATTGAGAATTGAGAATTCAAATGCTGGTATCTTGGGGGATAAAAAGCAGAGTTGATCTTTCCCAGCCCAATTCACTCTATTTTTACTTCAGGATGTGTAACATCAGAGAGAAATTTGGGATATAATTTGAATAAATACAATTAAAGTCATCTGCAATGCAGTCAATTTTAAAATTTTCGCGTCTTTAGAAATCTTGACAAGGATTATTTAGAAGAATTATTTTAAAAAAAATCTGTATGTGAGACCTCTCGTTGTTTATTATAACTACAAAAAGTTTTCTTTCTTAAGACATTACATGACGTTGGCCGATATGTGCTTAAAGACTCTAGCTGAAACTTTCTGCTGAGCATTATTGTCTCTGTTGTTTCATCCTACCTTTCAAGACTTCTGAAATCTGAATCTACAGGTTGAGTTGATTAAACCTGAAGCTCCTTCATACAGTTTGCTGTAACTATTTGAAGTATCACCTCTGCCTTTTGGTCTCGGACTGAGATTTCTGTTAGTGGTTTCATTTCCTACAGTCCTAATTTTTCCTTGGTTGGCTACCCTTTAATTTTATAGGATGTATCACTGACAACATCTCTTCAAGTCTCTCTGAAATTCTACAGATTGATAACTTTTGGGGTTTTTTTTGTTTTGGTAAGCTGCTGCAGGTGCTTCAAGCTGATAAATGTAAAGTTGTTTGGTTTCTTTGAAAACATCAGTAGCTGCTTCTTTTGCTTTTGTGCTTCAAATTTAACAAACTAGGAAGTTTTACAGTGGTTGATTTGAGGGTGGTGTGTGTGAAAGAGGAGGGCTTGTGTCCATAAAAGCTGTTTTATTCCGCAACTGTAAAGTTTAGTAAAAGATATGACTTTGTCTTGCAGATCTTGCCTTACTGAGTAGGGAGCTGGCTCACTGAGTACCTTTATTCCCTTTCAGGATCATGCTGTCTGAAGACCAAAATATGCCTAACAGTTCTTCCCCACACTCCAGTTATAAACAGGTTTCAGCAGAGAACCTGTTGAACCTCATGAAACAGGTTGAAAACGTGCTTAAGAAGCTCACTGGTTCTTTTTAGGAAAATACTCTTCCTTTAGTTTTAATTGGTTATTCACCTAAGAAATTCTTGAAAGTTGTCATATAAGGATAGTAAAAAGCTTATTTCAGAAACTTGTTTCACAGAATGTACCAGTTTTTATCCCAAAGAATATGCTGCTTTGCTAACATATGTTTTATAACTTCACTGGAGTAATTTTCAAGATGGTAGTGTGGGGCTGACACTTAGGTGAACCTGTTAGCTATATTTTCCAGCTCTTAACTCTCCTGCCAAAGCAGCATTTGTTTCATACAGATTTGTACATCATGCTTCCAACTTTTTTCTCAGGCTAGATATTGGCCTGATGCAAACTGAGAAAAATACGTATAATTGCTAGAGAATGGAGATGTGTTCTCATTGATTCGATTTTGGTTTTTTTTTTTCCCCTCACATAGCTTGTTTCTCCCAGTCAGACCTGAATTGGATTGACTGAGAGTGGAATTTTCGGTAATCAAGCAAACCTGGCTTCTGTTTCATGGCACAAGGAAAGACACCCGCTGAAATCCACTCATCTGGTTTAGAAACTGTATTGACAGGCTCTAAAAATTCACAAGTCTTCTAAGCGGGTGGTATTTGTGTTTTGCAGTGTAGCAATTAGATGTTAAGGGATAACCACTAAAAAGGGGAATGTAGTTCTCCCTTTCTGAGAGCTGATTTTTTTTAACTTGCTCAGTGGGTTCACTGATCACATGTGTCTTTAGCTCTCCAGAGTCTGTGCTCATAGACCCTGCCTGATGCAAAGAATGAATCGTGTGTAGATACAGTGTTGTGGTCAAAATGTGTTACGTTCGTGTGCCATCCCTGGCACTCACAGCCTTCGTGGCTTTGCCTGTAACTGTTCAATTTTTGATGATGGTCTATGTGTCTGAATGTATTGGGATCTATGGATGATAACGGTCTGCTTGTTTTGTCAGAAGTAGTTAAATTAGAAGTTGATGAATTTAGTGACTCCCTCTACTGTTTAGAACAAATTAAGCAATTGTTAGGTAATAGGACAGGGGTTTTTAATATTAAATTTTTCTTGCAAGATAAATGTAACACATTCTTGATGGTTAACTTTTTAAGAATATGTTTTAAAAAAAAGATAATCAATATGCTTGACTAAGATTGCTTGATGTATCAATATTACCATAGTTGTACTAAAAAAAATTTCCTCTGTCACTTCTCAGTTCATACTGTTTAACAAATAAAACCAAAATGATTTGTGGAAGGCTGTCTCAAACTTGACATACTGAATCTTTTGTTACAAAAAAATGTTTTGAAAAATACAGTAAACCCCAATGATTACTTGAAGAAGAGAGGCAAACATTCAGCAGCAGTGAGTGCCCCGCAGGAGACTTGTTAACAGGCTTACAGTCTGTCAGTATCTTTAAGAGAACGTAGCAAGGGGTTAAATAACAAAGTTATAACATACATCACTTTGAACATATTCATGCTTGCTTTTTGTGTAGCAGAAACATTACCCATAGAAGAAAACAACACTTCCAAAGAGCACCGGTTTTCTGAGGACTCTATGGATTCTGCACTTAATTCTGTAAATCCCTCAAGCCCAACCCGTCGAAATTACACGGAATATCGTGCTTCGGGGAGTGCAGCGTATTACAGAAATTCCCTTCAGCCAGGGACTGCTACCTCAAATTCAGCCCCAGTCCTCCGCAGACTGTCCCTGAGCTCTGCTGGGAGCAGCGGTTACTATGAAGTCAGTAGGAGTCGAATACAGAGGCGAATCGAAGGTATGATATGGAATTAAGCTTTCCAAAATACGTAACTGCCTTTATTAGCATACAGAGTCCGTGAGTTACAAATAAAGAGGGTTTTGCCTTAGAAAAGCTTATATATGGAGTGAAATGTTGTGCTGTTGCCAAGCGTGTCAGGCTTCCTAACATAACTGCAAATGCAGACGTTCAGCCTGGAGAGGGCTAGTTATATGCAGCTCACTTCCCGAGCATCGTATCAACTATTAGTTGAAATACAGGGATAGAGTTTGCTCCTGTCCCTCACTCTGCACAGCTTCACTTGCCTTTGCCACATTCCCAGTTAATGGCATTTTGGGACCCAGGAGCCAAGTCCAAGTCAAACTAATCCCTCTAGGTGTGTCATCGTGCTACTGTTTATGCTGCTGTAAATATTTGCAGCTATATAATGCATTTAAAGACAAATGGAACAGTTCTGTATTATTTGGAGGACAATAAGGTATTTCATTTTAATACCTTGTAAAGGATACATTATAAAAGCTACATGTTAGTATTAAGAATGTCTTATGCAAAATGAAAAGTATTATCTGTATGTAGGCTAGTAATACTTCTTCCTTTCATAATATTTTTATGCTAAAAGCTGCAAGTTCCACGACTGGACCGGATTTGAATTCGCTAAAAAGGGAACCTTCAAGAATATTGAATAAGGATCCTTCCACCTGGTCAATAGAGGAAGTAATGCGTTTTGTGAAAGAAGCTGATCCGCAGTCGCTAGCTCCACATGCAGAACTCTTCAGGAGACATGTATGACACATCTCCGTTCTGTTCTAGTAGATTTTGTGTGTCATGTTAATTTATTAAAATATAGCTTTCACATCTGTCACTCTATTTGCAATCAAAGGTAGAACAGACCCGTATATTAGAGGGAGGCTCAAAATTATTTTTCCACCTGAAACTCCTCCTGCAGTGTATTTTCTCTGTGTTTCAGTCATGTTAGATTAAATTAAATACCCGCTGCTTTCCAGCTTATATGGAGTAATGCCAGTACTGGAAGTATCCAAGTTGTAATGGCAGCATCCCTGGTACCCTGGTCATCCCCAGTACCTCTAGAGAAGGCGGCGTTCTCATGTGCAGTATGGGGCATTTGGCCTACATAGATGACAGCTCTCTAAGACAGTCTCTTTTGAACTGTCCCAATAATCCCAATTGGATGATCGCGAATCGGAGATGCTGTTATGCTGTTATGCCTCTTTAGCTTTAAGCTTGGTCAATAATGCTAAAATTCAGAGAATCAATTGAAATGTTGAATTAATCTGTTTTGAAAAGCAGCGTGTAGGGTTTCTTAAGATCTATCTAGGTATTGTATTTAGAGAGACACTGTGTCAGTTTCTCTGTGCTGTTTTTGGTCTCCCCTCTTCCTTCTCACTGCAATTTGCTATGGCAGGTTTCTCAGCAAAGAGTTGCTTTCGTATTTCATTGTATGTATGGCCCTCCAAAAAGAGATTGGCTTTCTTTTGTAGTATTTCACCCTTGTTCTGCGCCAACTGCTACTAATAGTTAAATCTCAGAGCAAGCTGGATTGAAAGGAGAACTCAAAATAACTTTTAATGGAACTTCCTGTTTTGTGGTTTATTCTTAGTTGTGTAACAAGACAAAGTGTCACTTTTTCTGTCAGGTTTATGTTTAAAAAAAAAGACTCAGTGTTTTTCTTTAAGGTGTTTTAAGGAGCTCATTGCCTGTCTACAGTATGTCATGCTGCTAAGAACTTAGGACTGTCACATTTCAGCAGCTTCTCAACCAGGCATTTGAAATCGAAGTTGTCCTTGGTCTTGATCCTAACAATCTGTCTGGTTTAACCTGGACATAGATCTGTCTTGTTTCATGGAATTAGATGCTCTGTAGTCCCTTCCTCCATGTGACTGCATGCACATGCCAGAATCCTCCCACAGCTGTGTTCAAGGTTCAGTGCAAGGCCTTAGTGCTTGGATCATTTAATCTCTAACTGCACAGGCCTTCCTTTGCAGCTTCTTTTTTTCACCCTTGACCCAGTCACTTTTTTTTCAACAGTACCTAATTTTGAGGGCTGTTTGGTTGGTTTCTTTTACTTACTCTAATTTTCTTTAGCATCTCAAATACCTTAATCGTACATTAAAAAAATGCTACAATAAATTCAATTTCAGTGGCTATCTGTAAATATCAAATTATACCGTTACTGCTGATGTAGGGAAGATAAATTTTTACTGCTGTATGAACAAATATAATGTGCTTTTGAGTTTTACCATGAATTACGTTCAAGTAGTTCTTGTGTTTATTCTCTTCTTTCTGCAGGAAATTGATGGGAAGGCACTGCTGTTGCTGAGGAGTGATATGATAATGAAATACATGGGACTGAAGCTGGGGCCTGCCCTAAAGTTGTGCTACCACATTGAAAGACTTAAACAAGGGAAGTATTAGCCAGTGGGGATACCAGGAAAAGTGTGTTCGTATCACATTAAGCTCTCAGGTTCACAGCCATCGCCTTTATTTGAAACTTTTGCTGATATAAATGGTCTTTATTTTTCGAAAGTGCTCTCAAATGTATAAAACCCATCCAGAATAAAGGGGGTGGGGGGCAAATAAATATTACAGTCTAGTATTTTGCGAACTATTTCAGAAAGCTTGCAGGGAAGGACGATTGATCATACTGGGAGCAGACAGGTTGGGCAACAGTGCCCACCGAATCCTGAAAAGTGCATTCGCTGTTACAGATTTCAGCCAACGTGTTCATATTCAGAACCAAACCAGCTGAATCCCAAAGGAAAATAATGCAACAAACCAGTATTAGGTGTTAATAATTTTTACAGGGGTGGCTGTAAAGTTTTCTATTGCAAGAAAAATTTGAAATAGAAAGTCTCATCTCTGTAGTGAATACTGTGTCTGGTCTTCCAGCAGAGTAATACTCTAGTATACGATTCTAGATTATTCTTCCTAGATTTCCGTGAAGGGAGTAGCTGTACGAATTGGTCGTGGGAGATGGAGCTGTAGGGAGGGAAGGATTATGGAGGAGAGGGTTTAATACAAACATAAGCTTTTATAAACTGTGATTATGAGCCCTGTGGTAAGTTCTGAGGACAGACGTGTTGTGTATTGTCAATTTATGCAGGCAATAAATATTGCTGTTTCATGAAAGGGCATATTGGCTATATAAACAGCCAGTTCTGGGACAGATGGATTTAACTGGAACAACACATCCACATTTTAAGCATTCCATCATTTGCTAAGTTTGGCATGGATATGTGCATTCATGCTTTTTATATATACATGTTATGTGTTGGGGAAATACGTACTATATATATAAAAATATACATACACACTGTACATATGTATTCATTTTTTAATGTGTACTTTGCACTGTGCCAGAGAACTGTACAATTTCTTTTTCTTTTTGTTTTTTACCAGTAAACTTAGTTGTGTACTACTTTCATATTCATTAGCATCTGTTTAATTTGTTGTCCATTCTTGGAGTCAGAAGGTGACAAACAATCAAAGGGTGGGTTTATTCATACAGGCAAGATCACTGTACTATGCAATACTCTTGGTTATTCATCCCTCAACTCTAAGCCATATATTCTGGTATATTTCTGAAAAAGACACATCTGGTTCTGATGTTTTGGGCTTGTGTTTCCTATAAGGAAATGCTACTATGTAACCAATAAGCCTTTTTTGGGGTAAAATTGATGCTGTTTGTATAAGCTGCAAGAGTGAGTGGTGATAATCAAGCGGTTTTTTGTCACTGCCAATTGTATATTCATCAGGGACAAGAAAATACACTTTCTGTATAGGAAGCCGAATGTACTGTATGTAATAGTGTGAGTGATAAAAAATATTTGCTAGGAAAGGTTTAGTCCTAAAATGGTAGGTTTTATTATATTTCTTACTACATTTTTTACTGCCTTTTTATATGAAAGCATATGGCATAAATGTATTTTTTACAAATTCCTTTTCTGAAAATGCCTTGTTTTACCAATAGTCTGATACTCCTCAGGTTTCAGCAGAGATACTGCTGCAGAATAATAAATTTTGTGGCTCACAAGTGTCCAAGTATTTTGTTAGTTTAAGTGACTGCAATGCAATTTTAATTTGGCGAGTCATTTGGACTTTGAGAATTGTTTTTATTATTATGTCATTAAACATTTGACACTAAAGGTTATCTATATCAATTTGTTTTGCATATCTTTTGTGGTGCATGTATGCTTAGATGAATAATACAAGCATGCCCTTTATAGTGAGAAAAGGTCAGAGGATTGATCGGGGAACAGAGTATCTTCTCTTTGTATTAAGAAAATACTGACTTGATTGTTGGTGTAACCATATGAAAGTTAATTATATATTGAGGAAAACATCATGCCCACATGTTCGGCGTATTGTTTATACCTTTTGTTTACTTGTTCTGTGCTTTATTATGCTGAATTTCAGAATTCTTTAGCATAGAAAGATCTCATACAATTTAAGTGGAAGTGATGGGCTAAAAACAGTTTACAGTTTTTATGTTGCCATTTACAGAAGAAAAACAAAGTTGTTTAAATTTTCCAGTTTGTCTTTACAGAATGACATTTTTGTACATGGCACTATTATAGGTATAAATATTTGTTCAAGGCTTTCTGTGCATCTGTGTGCACAGGGATTACTGTGATGCTGCAGTACCAGGATTTCACCGCGTGCTGTAGCGTGAGATTCAAGCGTTCAGAGTTTTGTAGCAGAATATATTTTTTATTCTTAATTTTCAATGGGATGTTCTTATCTATCAACAAAAATAAAATAGCTTGTTCATTGTTGTAACTGTCCATTTTGTTTGACATTGTGTGTACATGTGAGCACTGTTTGCGTAGGCAAGGGTAGCTATCTTATCTGGCATTTGGTGGTTCTTGACAGTTCGTGTAAACATCTGATGTAAGGAAGTTTTAATCAAAAGGGTAGAATCATTCCAGCATTGTTTATCTGAAGCAATTAAAGTTTGAACTTGGGTTGGTCTGGGCTTTCAAAATAACAGTTTAAGAATGTATTCAGCTATGTAATTTTGCTTATAGAACTTTGTCACAGAGAATTCTTATGTGACCGCTGAGGTGACATAAAAACTGTTTGTCCTGCATTCAGATGAAGACCTGCAGTATTTTAAATCAATGCCATTAAGGCCAATGAACTTCATATACTTAGTGTTTTCTTGTTTCTATGATACAGAAGTCTGTTGTCCTAGTAGCTGTTTGCAGTGATCAGCCTGTGCTTGAGTTATTTACATTGGGTTAATGGTAACCTCACATCCTTCGCAGGCAAATTGTGGAACTTGGAAGTTTCCAGTAACAATACTGCAGAGGCATTTTGCATCTGATCTCTCTCAAAAGATACTGAATGTCTTTTTGATGCCCGTTTGATATAGAAGACAACATGATGTATTGTCTTTGTTTCTGTGAGTTGTGTTTCTATCAACAGGGATTCATGTGCTTATCTGGTTCTGTATCTTTCAGTCATCTTGCATGACAGTGCCATAACTCCTCAGCTCCTCAGTACATCCTAAGATCTCTGCTATTTGAAATTAAAATGCCACTTCCTGGGAGGACTAGCAGCTTTCACAAATTCATGTTGCAGAAGACCTGTGCAATATTGGAATTGAAGCCTGCTGTGTGGCAGGATGATTGCACGTTGCAGTTAACATGGCTGCACTTTTAACAAGTTTGTGGCTGTATACATATAGTAGGACTTTTTCAGGAATGACAGTGAAAGACAGCCACACCTTGTTATAAATGGTTACTCAAAGGATGGAGCATCTTCCCCTTTTTTGTTGCTTTTGAATAAAGGGGCACCACTTTTTATTTCAGGTGGTAGACACATGGGCAAGGATGTTCATCTGAATATTCACGTTATTTGTAGAAACTCTTCTTCCTTTCCAGTCACTCAGGGATACAGTTTGCTCAAAAGCAATGTTAACCTTCTCTGTAACTCTGGTTACAGTTTTATGTGATTGTTTGTGCTGTGAATGTGATATTTGAGTATCTGAACTATTCGCTTAGGGGAAAAATGAAGCAGGTAAGGATGACTAAAAATTTTGAACTTTGAACCTGTTCAGATGAAACACCGTGGTTCTTTGTGCTTGTCTTTCCTTCAGCTGGAGGTGAAATTCAGAGAACTGAAACATGGTTACTCTGTTGAATTACTAGTTTATCTTCCTGCCTAGCTTGGAGGGCTCCAGTCACCTTTCCTATTCATCTATTATTCCAGTGGACCAATTTACGATCACATTTTCTGTTAAATATGAGTAACTAATGGAGGTCTATACGTATGTATGTGTATGTTAATTTTTTAGTGTAAATATTTTTCATTTAAATAGCCTGAGTCAGAGCAGCCTATGTCCAGACAATTTGAAGCAGAAACTGGCAGTCGCTGTTTTAAGATAATTTGTTTTATACTCTTTATCTATTCTGTTCCCAGTTTGAGCTGACTGGGGTTTTTTTCTGCTCTACATTATCAAAGATTATCTTAAGTCTGATGTTTTTGTCTAGACCAATTATTATTTTTATGCATGAGTGTACCAATTACTCTGAAACTATATAATTTTTAAAAGCTTTTTCTATGATAGATTAAAATAGTAACTGGAAGTAAAGACTGTATAGAAAACTGTAGAAAGCAATGCTACAGGAGAAAACAAAAACACTGCTCAGTGTAGACGTGAGGGTTTTCAAATTCCATATAGCAGACTTCGTATCTACAGGTTTTTTTGTGTTCCTAGGTTTGTCTTCTATCTGCCACATTCTAAATAAGAGTTGAGGAGTGTATCATAGAATCAATAGCTAGTTGAGGTTGAAAGGGACCTCTGGAGGTTGTCTGATCCAACCTCCCTGCTGAAGCAGGATGACCTAGAGCTGGTTGCCCTAGACCATGTCCAGATAGCATGAACGTCTCCAAGGATGGAGACCCCACAACCTGTCTGGGCGACCTGTGCCAGGGCTTGATTACCCTCACAGTGAAAAACTGTTTCCTGATGTTCAGAGGGAACCTCCTGTGTTTCAGCTTGTGTCTACTGCCTCTGGTCCTGCCACTGCACACAGCCTGTCTTCTTTGCGCCCTTCCCTCAAGTATTTCTGTACCTTGATGAGATCCTGTCATGGATCACCACAGATGCGCCCCCAAGACTTCTGATCTCCGGGCTGAACCGTCCCAGCTCTCTCTAAGCCTTTCCTCACAGAAGACATGCTCTAGTTCCTGCATTGTCTTCGTGACCCTTTGTTGGACTCTCTTTAGTGTCTGTGTCTCTGTTGTATTGAGGGTTGAATACAGAACTCCAGGTGTGACCTCACCAGTGCTGAGTAGAGGGCAAGCAACACCTTCCTCGACCTGCTGGCAACATCCTCTTAATACAACCTGGATTACTCTTTTCTGTGGCAGGGGTGCATGGCTGGCTCACGTTCTACTTGGTGTCCACTAGGACATCCGAGGTCTCTTCCTGCCAAGCTACTTTGCAGCTGGGCAGCCCCCAGCATGTACTGGTGCCTGGTGTTGTTCCTGCCCTGGTGCAGGGCTTTGCGCTTCCCCTTGTTGAACTATATGAAATTCCTGTTGGCCCATTTCTCCAGCCTGCTGATGTCCCTTTGGATGGCAGTACGACCCTCTGGTGTATGAACTGTTCCTGCCAGTATGGCGTCATCTGCAAACTTGAGAGTATGCTGTCTTCCAAATCGTTAATGAATAAGTTGAACAGGATCAGACTCAATATTGACCCCTAGGGTACACCACTAGTCACTGGCCTCTAAGTAGACTTTGTGCTGCTGATGGTCACTCTCTGGTCATTCATCCATTTGGCCATTCATCCAGTTTCCAGTCCACCTCACTGTCTGCTCATCCAGTCCATATATCATCAGCTTGTCTGTGAGGATCTTATGGGAGACTTGTGTCAAAGGCCTTCCTCAAGTCTACATAGACAGTATCCACTGCTCTCATCTCATGAGAAGGGTGACAAGGCTGGTGAAGGGGCTGGAAAACAAGTCCTATGAGGAATGGCTGAGGGAACTGGGGTTGTTTAGTTTGGAGAAGAGGAGGCTGAGGGGAGACCTCATCGCTGCCTATGGCTGCCTGAAAGGGGGCTGTGGGGGAGCAGGTGTTGATCTCATCTCTTAAGTGACAGGTGATGGGACAAGAGGAAATGGCCATAAGTTGCGCCAGGGGAGGTTCAGACTGGATATTAGGAAGAATTTCTTTACCAAAAGGGTGGTCAGGCACTGGAACGGCTGCCCAGGGAGGTGGCTGAGTCACCATCCCTGGAGGTGTTTAAAAAACGGGTAGGTGAGTTTTTGAGGGACATGGTTTAGCGGATGAGGGGTGCAGTTGGACTCAATGATCTCCAAGGTCTTTTTCAACTAGAAGATTCTATGATTCTGTGATCTGTCAGGGCAGTCATTTCATCGTGGAAGTGTATCAGGTTGGTCAGGCATGACTTCCTCTTGGTGAAGGCATGCTGACTTCTCATGATCACCATCTTGTTCATATGCCTGAAAATGCTTTCCAGCATTAGCTGTTCCATCACTTTCCCAGGAAGTGAGGTATGGCTGACTGGCTTATAGTTCCCCGGGACCTCGTCATTTCCCCTTGTTTTCCCCTTGTCAAAATAGGAGTTACATCTACTTTCCTCTGATCTTCAGGCACTTCTTCCATTCAACACAATTGATCAAAAATAACGCAGAGTGGCCTCACATCTTCCACCTCCCTCAGCAATTGTGAGTGCATCCTGCCAGGCCCATTTGCTTGAGTATTCCCTGACCTGATCCTCCTTCACCGTGGGTCAATCATTCTTGCTCCAGCCATTCTCCCTGGTCTCTGGGGCCTGGGATTCCTGAAGGCTGCTAATAAAGAGGCAAAGCTGACAGTCAGCCTTTTCCATATCCTTTGTGACAAGGTGCCCCATCTCATTTAGCAGTGGGCCCGCGTTTTCCCCAGTCTTCCTTTTGTCACCTACAGAGTACAGGCTATTTTAATGCAGTATCATGTTACTAAATAATTAAAAAAGTGGGGAGCAGTATTATTTCTTTGATTGGCTAGTTACATAACAGTAAAATGAATGCTTAATTGCAATGTTAGATGTGTGAAGCTGTTTTGAAGGTTATGGTCATCTTTGTCTTTGCTGTTCTTTCTGCCAAGCTGAAGCTATGTAGAGTTAGGCTGGCTTCGTTTAAAAAGAAGGGAAAAAAAAGGAAAAGACTCCCTTGAGATCAATTTCGAAGGTCATATATTCCTCCTCTTTTTTATTACTGTAAAACTATTGGAGTAAGTAAAACGTGCTTGTTTGGAACTGCCCAAGAGTGATGCAGGGAGGCAGAAGCCAGCCTTAAATCACTTTTTGTAGTGAAATGGTTGTTTTTTCCTCTAGCCTTGATTATAATTTTTTTTTGCTCTGTAAAGCTTACTAACTAGATCGTAATTCTGGGATTGTGTTCCTGAACTGTCAGTGCTCCTGTTGTTTCAGAGGTCGTGGAGAGCCATTTTGAGGCTTTATCTTAAAATCAGAACAGTCTGTTGTAAACTCAGTGTTTTGAGTCAGCAAGTATGAGACTTTTTAAAAACTTCTTTACAGTGAGAATTTCAGAAGGTTTTTTTTAAAACAAGCAAAAAAATTATATGTATATTAAAACCTCCTCTGATGGTTTGTCCTAAATACATGGTCATTACTGTGGCTGTGATGAGAGTCCTACGTGTGCTTAAAATATGCCATTACGGTGGTCCAATAGGCTTTTAAATCCCTCACTTACATGAATCAGCCATCCCTGTCCTAGCAGATCATTTTGATTAGCTGTAATTTGTCCCATTTGAATCGGAGTTAGCTTCCACCAGCTCCAGAATCTCCCAGTCCTGCTGTATAAGCTGAAGAGTCCTGTATGAGCTGACTTCTTTCTCCTCACGGCTTTGTGATCCACTGCTAGTTTTATTTCACCTTTCATTATCTGCAGGGGAACTGTTTAGTGCAGATAACACAGGCCACACACTTACTTTCTTTTTAAAATATATCAAGACATTTTCATCCACTGAGATTAACTTTTCAGCCTCTGAAATCAAAGCACTTCCAGGACAAATAGTACGAGCAAACAGATGCCAGCACCAGAAGAAAGGGAGATCGCATCCCATGTTGTGTGAACAGACAAACGTGAACAGATGTACGGCTTGAAGCTGGCAGAAACCCTCTCCTTTCTAGTTATGACAGCTGGAAGGAAATGAATACACCACAAAACCACCATGATAATTGCCATTACCCTGCGTTGGCAGTCTCAGCACTGAGGTCAAGAACTGGAAAGATGAAGACTCATCTGCCCTCGCAGGTGGAAGCTGAGGCAATCGGCAAGGCAGTGGGAACATCTTAATGAATGGTGACACACCTTAGAATGTCTGATGTTTGAATTGAAGGGGCTGCAACTTCACTAGATTTCTCCCTTTCTCGTATTGAGTTTTTTTCAGTAGTTAGAGAAGCACTCTGCTCCCCCAAGCAATTGTGTTTTCAAACAGCTCTGAACTCTTCTTCCTTCCACTTCCATCTCTGCCAAGCAGGTCTTGCTCTTATAGGAGACTCTATTTTGAGGGATGGATTGTTGCCTGTGCCTCTTACTCCTGTGTGTTTTCAAAAATAAGAAAAGGACTGCAGCTTGCTTTCTTCATCTCTAATGTACGTGCTGACTGTTGCTGCTGATTCCTCTTCTTGCCTGGGAATGCTGGTGGTATTCCGTTGTGCACAGATGTCTCTCACCTAGGTGATGTTACTCAAGGTGTGATCTGCAAAGTGCTTCTCTGGCAGTATGTCTTTCTCTTTTTTTTTTTTAAATTCCCTGTGCTCACATGAACAAAATAGTGGTGAGAGAGATACTGATAAATGTATGTTCAGTTTTAGTCTACCCTTGGTTCATGCTTGTGCTTTAGGGGTGAGGTACCAGGGAGGTCATCATAACATATGTGGGGCGTATTGCTTATTAGGCTCAGTGGGCAGTGGTTGGGGTTTTTTTGGTTGGTTGGTTTTAGTTTTGGGGGGTTTTGTTGGTTTATTGTGTTTGGATTGGGTTTGTTGTATTTTTTTTTTTAACTGAACGCTGTCAGCTATTTATTTATTTTCAAGGGACCAGCTCAGTCAAATGGGCCGTGTTACTTTCATACATCTTTACATTCGCTGTAGTGCATTAATTATGAACTGTCTTTGCCTGGGTGGTGTTTGGCTACAGGAAATGAACAGATTGGGGAAAGTTTAAATGTTTTGAAAGAAAACAGAAATGGAGGCCTGGGATGAGTGATAGGGTTTGCATGCAATAAACATGGGAAGGAAAATGTATGAAGAATGAAGTAATGGAAAATGGGAAAAGAGAAAACCAGGTGGATATACTAACTTAAACTGTTTCAGATTTGGGTGCACTGTCTGTTGAGTCATAACTAGTGTCTTTGTTTGCATTGAGATGGGATTTTAAAGAGAAAAGTTAGAGATGAACATCCACATCCCTGTTACAGATGTAAGGTATTCTATCTTGACATATCTGAAAACATGAGCTGAGTCCCTGTAATTCCCTACCCAGTTCCTCGGGCATCCTCTCTCAGTCCTTAAATTGTTTCTTCCTAATTGAGCTGCTGCTTCCAGTTCCTTCTTGATGTGATTTGTTTTAAAGCGAGGCTAATCAAAGAGCCCAAACCAAGAAATACAGGATTTGGTTTAATTTCATGTAACTTCATGACTTTGTATCGTAGTTTTCTAGACTCTCTCTGATTGTAGTTAGTCAAGGGTGTGAGTGATCTGACCAGATACCAGCATTTGCTTTACAAAGACATAAATAGCTCTGTTGAATCTATTGGGTTTATTGACTAGATTTCCAGGATCTGTCATGGGAGCCTTGATACCCATCTCACCTTCAGCATGTGAGCCAATTCCCCAGCTACAGTGATGTTTGTTGGACATCAGATGGAACAGTCCCCTGACTTGAGTCCTTCGTTGAAAGACCTAGTTGGCATTTAGAAGGAAATGTTCAGGTGCACATTGTACTATCCAAGAAATGCTGGCCATGTTCTACCACACAAGGGGTCTTGCTTGAAAGTCCAAATGTCCAGAACAGCTAGCCCAGAAAGTCTGTCCATAGAAGATACCCTGCTCTCTTAGATCCTTGTTGTTGCACATTTAGAGCACTGTTGCATAGCTCTTGTTTAAAGTGGTGAAAGGCGGGAAACAAGCATTTAAATATTCTGTTGGGCTTTTTTTAACCCCACTCTGACCCCCTGTACATGAGTACTGGAATGCGCGCGTGGCATTTGCATCATCAGGCTTTAAGATCGAGTCTGGAGGCTTTGTGCCATTCCGGTTGAGTTGTGGTGGGTCTCTAAAGGACAGGGATGCACTCCCTTACTGGACCGCGCTTTCAAGGTACTTATTTTGGAACATTTGTTTAAAAAATGAAAAATCCACTTGATACCTTTGTAACTGTGAATGCAGGTAGGGTTTTCTTTTTCATAATAAACAAGAAATGACTTGTATATCAGAAGCCTCAAAAAATTAATAGCTTTCCAGTGCTTACTGATGGGATTTCTAGGGGGTTTCTTGCAGTGCGTAAGCTCCAGAAAGAAGCACCTCCTTGTTTTGTGTCACAGTGGTCTGCGAGGTGCCAGACAAAACATTGCCTGTCTTCGATTCTTAAGCAAAGAAAGATGGGAACTCCATTGAGGAGGATGTGGTGGGAAGGATGATATTGAAACAATGCAGAAAATGTGACCATTTTGAGACAGCTGTGGGCTAAGGAACATTAGTAATTCCAGGAGCAAGGGGGGGCAGGCACAGGCTGACGCGGGGATGCGATGTCGGTTACCAGCACTTCACTGGAAACACGCATCTCTTGACAGTGAAAACTAATGTTGTACCTGGGAAATGGTGCTCCCTTCCAGGTATTTTATTAGATTGTGGCCTGCCATTTCCTCTTTTACTTTTCCCCTCTTAGTTTGGAAGTATCCTAATAATTTCAATGCCAGGTTATTATGCTATTATTCTAGGAGAGCTTGGGGAATATGGGCACAAAGCAGTGCTAAATATTTTAGTGATTAGTAATTTTTCTCCCCAACATGAAGAAATATTTCAGATGGTTCAACAACAGAATGGATTTTCTTAGCATGGCTGCGACACCAGGATTTTAACAACTGTGGAAAACATGTTTTCCACACTAAAATCAGGGGATTTGCTTGTGTGGGTAAGGCTGCCCCAGACTACTCTGAACTGCAAACTTCAGCAGTAAAGAGTATGTGGCATAGTCTAGAGAAATTAAATAAGAGCATTGGAAAAAAGTGAAAGGAGAGTGAAAAAAAGAGCAAATTGCACAAATTGACATCATTAGTGTGGCAGTGGCAGGCTGGCTGCACTCAGGAAGGCAGGAACTGATCCCAGCCAGAGAGAAACGAGGTCTGGGACTGAGCCCTTCAGTGTGTTTTTATAAACTTGAGCACAAAAAGAAACTAAAACATCTGGCACCAGGATATTATGCAATGTTGTTTTATGCTATTTTCATTGTCTAAGATTCTTCATGAGGACTGCTAATGAGTTGCTTATTGTTGTCAGATCGCTGTCCTGAGGTGCCTCTCTGCAAGTGAAGGGGCACGGACTTCTCTGAATCGCTCCCTTTGGTGCTCGGCAGCCACTTTTCTGCCCGTCGGTTTCCCCTGATAGCTTATGTGTGCAAGAAGTGTGTGAAGCTGCTCAGTGATCCCCTGTGGGTCAAACCTCTGCAGGGATGTGCAAGAAGGTGTAATCATCCCAGTGCTTGGGGGGGGGGGGCAGACACAGTGAATGGATAGAAATGGTTAAAAAAGAAAAGTTGGCACTGATCAGATTGGCTATCACTTTTCTAGCAGATAGGAGTGTGGGTGGTAGGAGAGCTTGGGTCACACACATCACACCTGTGATAGGCAGAAATGGATGCCTTTGCTGTTGTCTTTTCCCTTCCCCACGGGCTGGGTTTGCTGCTGCTCCTCATCCCCACCAGCTGCTGTGACAGAGCAGGAGCTGGAAGGTGACACTGCTTTGTGTGCCCTGCATGTGTGTGATTTGATGTACAGTCTCCCCCCCATCCTCACTTCTCAGCTGCCTTCAGCCCAAGAAAGCCTTACCTTCTCACTACTCAGTGCTCACCTTTTCTTCCAGCTCTCATGAAGCCTAGTGGCCCTGGAGCCTTTTCTTTGAAGATGACACCTTCCTTTTCTCCATCTGTCAACCGTTCATGGCCAAGGGTTTCAGCTTTGCTTCTCCCTTTCATTCTCTGGCTAGTTGCTTGATAACTTTCATATAGGTGGGATGCTCACAGGCCTGGAGGTGGTTTTTAGCTTCCACTGCCTGCTTTCATTTCCTCGTCCTCCGCCTTTTCCTCACACTTATATTTGTCTGCTTTTTCCCTGACTGCTCATCTGTTCTCTCGGCCTAAAACCCACGTGGTCCAGGTAAGTTATCTGGCTGAGAAGCATCTCCTTCTTCTTTTGGATTCATTCCTGTTGCCAGCAGCTAACTCTGTGTGTTGAAGCCTCAGCCATGCATCTCTGGTCTTGGGGCCATGCCTGGGGCAGCATAGGGGAAGGGCATCCAGCTGCACTGTGGAGGAAACTCCAGGCTGGTGCATCTGAGCTCTTCCACCCCTGAGGCTGCCATGTACCTTGGCCTTCATCTGAGATGCGCAGCCTTGTCTATATCCTTGGATTTGGTGTCTGGCTTCCTGCAAAGCTCCTGTCTGATGGGAGAAGAGAGCAGAGAGGAAGGTAACCCCTGCAGAAAACCTCTTCCTTCTCCTCCCCTGCCCCTCCACTAAAAGCCCACACCCAAAGTCAAAGGAATCTTGGAGCCAACCAGGGGTGCCCTTGAGAGTCTGCAACGCTCCTCTCTCTTTCTCTCTCTACCTTGCATATACTCATCATTGTAAAACATCTTCCTCCTACCATTACAGCTTAATGACTTTCCCTTCAACTTCAGAAGAGGTATTAATGCCTCCATTAACAGCCACCAGAAATGGAAGCTCCATATATCATGAGTGCTGCTCTGCATCCTTCTCCTCATACTGAAGTTTCAGAAGCAGTTAAAATGTAACCCTGTAGAAAATTAATGGCCCAATATACAAAATCTGTAATTGCTGCTAGAGGCAAGGAGGAGGTGGAGGTAGAAGTGCTTAATCTTGGTGTAATTAAGTACCTTGTTCTGTGGCTGCTTCTCCCCCGTGCTGATGGGATGTAGGTCTCATGCTACACACGAGGGATGGTGGGAGGTAAATGGTCCCTACGTAGTAGTGTTTGCCTATCAGAGTTAAGCTTCAGGAGAGATGCTAGTGTGGCTTCTCTTCCCACGGCACAGCCTTGAAGGCTAGGTTTACACGAAGGGGTAGCAGGGGAGGGAGCAGGAGCTGCCCTAAGTCTTCCCAGGAGGATGTTGCTCAGCATATCCCTTCTGCCCACGTTGGGGGACGAGCCCTGTCTGCTCTGTTCATCCATTTCTAGTGAGGTAGCTCCAGCCTGTAGAGCCTTGTGGGGGGCATCCATGGTGACTGGCAGTGCCAGAGAGCTGCATACTTCCAGAGGTGGTCCCATAATGCCAGGAGGGCTGGTCCTGGGCAGGGCAAAGGGGGATGTTAGGACATTTGGAGCCTGCTCTTGTTTTCCTCTGCCCTGTTTCAGAGTTGGGAGGTTGCAGTTACTCTTGTAATGGCCTGGGAGAAGGTGCACCCGTGTAGCTGCTGGTCTGGTCTGCCTTTACAACTGGTACCAGTTGGCTTTAAACTGAATTAGTCACCCGTAGGCACTGGGTGTGTTGACAGTGCTTGTATGGGTTTATAATGGCATAAAGCTGATTTAGCTTAATTTGTTGCCAGAGTTTCGGGGGCTTGTGGTCTAAATTCACTTAAACCAGACCTGTGTGCAGAGCAGGCCAGGAGGCAGCCTGGGTATCGACGTTAACCTGGGAGCACCAATGGCTCCCAGCGAAGGCCTGCAAAGCAGATGAGGGGAAACATGGGCAGCTGCAGCCAATGTTGTCAATGGGTGCTGCTCTGCCTGTCACAGGTGTCCTGTGGAGGCCTGGGCAGCAGCTGGGTGCCCTCCCTCTGCCTGCTGCGATTGCTGCAGGGGATGATGCTCACACAAGGATGCTGGGGATCAGGGCAGCAGGTGTAACCACCAGTGTGAGAAGCACATACTTAAAAAAAAAAAAAAAGATTTCAAAACATCCCTGAAACTTCTTTTGAACTTGAACTGTGAAATAAAAATGACAGCAGCCAATGCTGTCACCTCCTTTTTTTTAAAAAAAAAATCTGTCGTAGCCCTGGGGAAAAACTACATTTTCAGAAGTTTTTTTTGACACTCTGGAAGGTGCTAAGCTGAAACAGAGTGGGGCAGTGACAGCTGGGATGGCTGTCCCAAGGGATGTCAAAATCTTGAGCCTCTGCACTGCAATAACCAGAAGATGACACATTGCATTAGCACAGTTTCTAGGAAGGGATGAAACAAAATAGCAGAGTATTTCCAATTAAGAAAAAAATATTAAAAAAATACAGTCAGATGACTAAACGTTAATGAATCCATCAACACTTTATGGTCTTTGAACATTGTCAGTTCTGCCAGCTTGGGGAAAAATAGAAGGCCTTAAAAAGTACTTAAAAAGCAAGAGTTTGACAAAATTTGATGCTACGGTGATATAGAAGTCCATTCTTTTCATATTAAGCAAGAGGGCAGCAATCCTTCAGTTCAGGAAAACAGAAAGAACATGCCTTGCCTTACCCTCCTAATGCAGATGCGTGTTCCAAAGAGTGAAGTTGTGTCTGTTGACATCAAAAGTTTTAACAGATTTTGGCATGACACCTAAGGATGCGATTAGACTGCTAACCCTGAAGCCACTTCTCCTTGCATGAATAATTGCAAGAACTTTCACCAAACTGTCCAAGAGGAGTCTTGGAAGTAGCTTGGCTGGAGATAGGTAAAGGAAGGCACAGTTAGCGTGGATGGCATCCAGCTGCTGGGTTTACAATGGCTTTCTTCTTCATTTAGACACTACTGGTGCGGTGCTGGGAACATGACATTTGAAATAATAACGAAAAAGAGCTTTTCTGTGTAATAGGTGTAGCCACAAAAAAGGCAGTGCCCGCTAAAAATTGTTGTCCTGCTCCCACATTCATCTTTCCATTGAGACAGATTTGCACAAGCAAGCCAGGTGAATTGAAAAGCCAACAGACAATAATGCATCTCCATCTCACTTCCACACACAAGTGCAAGACTGTAACCTACCAGAGCTTTTATTTTAGATGTACATTCACATTTCTCCATTGATGTGGACAGCTTGTACGCTGCCGACCGATAAAGTTACAGAGTCCTGCTCTTTTATATGCATTGATTTCAGCCACTCAAAAAACTTTGAGAATTAATAATAAACAACTTTTTCATATATCTGTAATCAGGCTGGGAAAAATTATGCACTTTTCCTTCACTTCCTGCCCCCCGGCTACCAAATTCCCCTGACTTTTAGTCTTTCCTCTTCTAAATATCCGACAATATTTTAAGGCAGTTTCCTACAAGTCTCTCGCAATAAAAATGAAGCTGGAATTAGGTGTGCACTGGGCTGTACCACTCGTTCACTCTCATTTCTCCGGGAGCTTGTCTGGGTGCATCATCAGTGGCCATTGTGATGTGTTCTCTGACAGTGCTTCAGGACAATATAATTTTTCTTAGCCTGTTATTTTTTTCTGAACGCTTTAGGCTCATCACGTGTCAGTAGTGGTGCTTTACAGTTTACAGACTCTTTGCCAAACCTTCTCCATACACTCAAAGTAATTCAGAAATGACAAGAAATCCCACCACCAATTAGCACATACAAACATTTATTTTTGAAATTTCCATTCTGACTGTTATGAAGAATTACATCATCAAAGCACTTTACGGCAGTGAAAATAGCTCTTACCCCTCTGACTCATCCATTACTCCATTAAAGCTGCAAAATGTGCAATCTGCTTGAAAAATAGGTTGCTTTTATTCAGTTTCCCATGAAAAGTCAAAATTTGATAACCAAAAAAAAAAACAAAAGGAAAAAAAAACCCAACCCAGCTTATAGGGACTCTACATCCGATCCTCTCCCCCTTCCCCCAAAAATAACTTACAAAGATAGTTTAAAGTTTTAAATGAGTTTAAAACCAAGTGCATCTTTTTATTATTTTTTTTCTTCTTCTTCTTCTCATAATAATCTTAAAATTCTAAAAACCCATAATTTACTTCCTTGGAAAAAAGGCAGCGAGCCGTTGCTTCTTGATTGGAAGAATATGTATCTCCGGCGAGTTCATTTTCTTTAGCTTTACACTCCTGTTTTTGATGGGTTTCCTGAGGGCCTCAGCGCTGTCCCGGGGCTCAGGTGGGCTCTTCACGTCATAGCACTGCAGCACTGAGTCCTGGGGCAGGTCCCTTTTGAAGGAAAAGTTTTTGGTGGAGACTCCCGACAGGCCCTTGATCTTGCCACAGAAGATGGTGGGCACGGCATCCTTGACGGAGACGATGACTTTGGCTGTCTGCGAGGTGCTGACGATCTCGATGTTGTTGCCGGCCTTGGGTTCGCAGCCTGCCCTGCCCGCTTGCTCCACCAGCCACTTCTGCGGCTGCCGCAGCAGCTCAGCCGACCCACCCCCCGTGCCCCTGCCCTCCGCCTTGCCCGATGCCTCCTGGGGCTTGCAGGGAGTGAAGGGGGCAGGCGGGCCAGGGAGCTTGTCCGGTGCGGAGTGAGCACTGGTCTCAGTGGTGGTGGTGGGGCCAGCACTGGCCACCTCTCCATGGGGTCCCCCCGGCTTGCGGCAGGAGGCGAGGGACAGGTCCAAGGCTCCATCCTCAGGTGGTGGTGGTGGTGGTGGGGCAGCCTCACCAGCCCGGGGCACGGGTGGCCCTTTCATGGAGAGGTCCAGTGCCTCGTTCTCACCTCCCATCTTGATGACGGTGTGGCGGCTGAGCTGGGGAAACTCCCGCGGGTGGAGGAGGTCAAAGGGCTTTGTCTCCTCTTTCTCCAGAGGGGTCTGTGTGCCTTTGCAGGAGTGGGGGGTGAAGAGCGGTGGCTTGGATGGGTTGGGGGCTGTTTTGGCCTCGGCACCGTGGGGCACGGGGATGGGGACGGGGATAGGGATGGGGATAGGGACGGGCAGGGGCACGATGACAGGATAGGGCACCAGCAGCGTGGCGGGGGGCACCAGTGGAGAGAGGGGCGAGCTGAAGGCCTGGGGTGGGAGGGCAGCATAGTCAGGGGACGGCTGGCAGGGCGCAGAGCCCAGGGTACCCTGCGAGGGAAACAGATCTTGAAGGACGGCAGCGAACCCCGGCGTCTGAAAGACGGGGGGCAGGACGGGCTCCTGCGCTTGGCCAGAAGGCTTGGGGTCCAGGAGCTGGGGCTGCCCAACGGGTGCGGTCGTGCCGGGGAAGAGGCCAGCATGCAGGGGGCTGGCAGGGCAGGTGGACCCTGGGGGCAGCACCAGGGGCGAGTTCAGGTGCTGGAAGACGTGCTGCTCCAGGAGGACAGGCAGTGGGACAGGGCCCTGGGTGGTCATGACGTATGGGGTGGCAGCGTTGGTGGCTGGCATCTGCGGGGCAGCGCTGCCGGCAACCTGCAGGTGGATGGGCAGAACAACAGGGCTGTCCCCCAGACAGATGGGCTGCAGCACGGTGGCCGCCACCTTCAGGGCCACCCCACTCTGTGACTCAGCCGGCGGTGTCAGGATGGAGGGTGCGGGGACGGTCACCAGTGGGGACAGGGCCTTCTTCATTAGGTCGGATGAGTTGATGTTCCAGGCCTCCGCCGTGATCAGCTGGGCCACCCCGTTCTCCAGCTTGTTGTTGGCCATCACCGAGGGTGAGCTGGTGACATCCATGGGCAGGTTTGGGGCGTCCTTGTACAGCTCCTCCATGTTGCAGGGCTTCTTGGGCTCTGCCGACGCCACCTCTACATTGCCATCAGTGGGACCCGTGGCGGCTCCGGGCTGCCAGGAGCATCAGCACTGACATAATTTGGCCTGCAAGCCAGAAACATATTTTAGACACCGCATAAATCTCCTCCTTAAAATAATATTGCAATTGCCTTTAAAGATCCCATCGTGAAACAAAAGCTGTCAAACTTTTCCACACTGCAGGCTAACGGCTCCGTAATACAGTGTAGTGTATATACACAGGGATGCTGGATATACATACATTCAGGAGTGTGGTACGATGAGCTTTAAAGAACTTATATTTCGCCATAAACACAGATGATTTAAAAGGCACCGAGGCTCCAGTACGCAGCCTGAAACAAGGACTCGGGCTGTCCCTTTCATGTTTCTAAACAGAGCTTCACGTAATGACAGTGCCTGGCAGAGCCAAGTGACAGTGTGCTGTTTTAACTCAACAAAAGCCCCCTAAACAAACATTTCTAAAAATATAATGGCTAAGAAATGTTCTGCTGTGGCTAAGGGTCCTCATTTTCCTCGTTTCCCCTAAAATACTTGTCCCTTTTTCATCCCAGTGCGATTTACTAAAGGTAAGCAGGTGAGCACCGTGTGCTGCATACTGCACCTCCAAAACTGCCGCGTGCAAGTTGAGAAAGGAGCAAACCCAAGCCAAATCCCAATGTTTGCCCTGCCACAGGCCTAGACAAAGATTCTTCATGTGAACCAGGCAGCTGACTCATAAAAGACATGAAGAATTAAAGAAAAAGAAAATGCAAGCAACTTCAAATTTATTTTGACAGCTCTTTACATTAACCAAGCAAATAGCAACTAAAAAAGGGCAGAGGTGGTTTCCATTCATGATTCTGGTGAAATCTGCAGCCTGTTTCCTAAAAGATTAACATCCCCTTCCCCTGAGAAAGCAGGAGGGAACTAATGGCGCTGTGCACCCATCTATTCAGAAGGATGAATAATTTCTGCCCTGCGAGCTGCCACCAGCTGTCTTTGACTGGGGACTGGATGCTCCGCCCGGTGCCACCCGTGCCTCTCCTGTGCACGGCGCATCCTGCCGTAGTCATAATCACCATGGAAACTTAACTGATTTCAACTGCGTTACCATGGGAAAGCACCGGCGCACCCCAAATTTACATTTTTCACCTGCACAGAACTGAATCCTGCTCCCTACGAAGGAAGTGTGTGCTGTCGCTGCCGCCTGGCTGCCTGGGCTGGTGGGAGTGAGGCACTTTCCCGCCTCCCACAGGCAGACTGGCATTGGGATGATAGGGAGGGCAGCACCATTCGGAAATTGGATGGGTAGGGAGTCCCAGCCTGGGGGGGCATCTGTGTCTGGGAGCACACAACGAGCTCCACCGGCTCTGGCACTTGCAGAAATGATCTGTGCTTGTGCAGATGTTTGTAGGACCAACAAACCTGCAAACTAAGAAGGGAGAGAGAAAAGGGGAAAAAAACCTCAAACCCCACAAACAAAGGCTGAAAAATGGCCAAGGCAGGGAAGAGGGAAATCTGCCAAGTCTCTCCTGAGACCTGTAAATCCTTGGATTTGGCAGTGAGATGCCACGGCAAGCGCAAGACTACAGAAATGTTGGGAGTTAATCGTGGAGGCTGGTTGGGTAAAATGCTAATAATTTATCAGGCGTGTTTGAGTTTTTAAAAAGGATTTAAAAACATAAACAGATGAGTCATTTCTTTTCCCCTTCTCCTGCTGGCTTAAGGAGAATAATTCTGGATTCTTCTCATCTCATGAAACGTTCTGCAGAAAACATTCACAAATACAGGGATGAGGAGTTTTTCTGTTTGTTTCCTTTTTCAGCCTCATCTGAAACAGATTACAGGCAGGCAGAGATGCCCAAGCACCAAAAAACAGGAGTGAAAATCAAATCCCTTATTCAGAAAGTGAGAAGTATTGGCACCAAAAAAATTTGGGCCAGTCTTGTTTTGGTAAAGAAAAAAAAAAAGAAGAGAAACTGTTTCTAAAAATAAAGACAATGAGGAGATCTGCTCAGTAGTTTCAAGCTGAAAAAACCCAGACGTTGTTTCTGTTAAGGAATAAAAAAAAAAAAAGCCATCTTCTCCTGCTCTTATATAATCTCTCCCTCCTTCTTTTTTATAAAATAACCATTTAAAATGAACCTCTGGTCTCTGTAGTGTACAGCAGCATCTTTGCTCCTCCAGCTGCTGCAGCACAGCCGAGTATTTTGCACGTGACGCTGGCTCTTCCTGATGTTTCTGCTTGCTTGAGAAGCATGAGATCGTGGTGTTTTCATAGCGAATTAATGACTTGGAGGGGACAGGAAATGACCCCCCTTTTCCCTTGGCAAACCTATTTAACATTGAGAAATAGAAAAATTAAGATGAAAATTATGCTGTGTAGGAGACTAGAGGGATTAGCACGCTGCACGGACCCATGAAGAGAGAGGCAGATCAGTGCCGAAGATGAAAGTATAAAACATAATAAAATTGCTGCTTTAAAAAGCGACAGGGCTGGAGGCAGAGGAAATATCAAGCTCAGTGGAAGAAGAGCTCATCTATCACCGTCAGACACCTTGAAGCAATGCCTATGGGGTTGGCTGAGGTTTTTCTAAGGCATAGTCAAATACTGTTTACCACATAGAATCCTATAGGTATCTGGGATCTATAAATATATAACATTGAAAGTGCTGCTGGCACTGCTCGTGCTTCTGCACTGCCTCTGGAAGGCAGTGTGAGGGAAAGAAAAAAAGGAGAGAGAGATGAGGTGCAGCTCTCAGCCCACCTTTCCTAAATGGGAAGCGCGCCTTTCCATACTTGCAGTGCACCTGTTTCTTGAGCATGTGATCACTACAGAAAAAAAAAATATATATACACACACACTTAAAACTATTCCACAGTCCTGCAGCTTGGCATTAGTTGGATGCCAGATACAGCGGAGTCACAGCACAACTGCCCACTGCACCCTGTAAATCAGATTTTGGTTTCATGCAGGAGGCAATCCCAGGGCTGTTGAACACCAAACACATATTATCCAGGTGAGTAAGCAGATAGAGTGAAAAGGATCCAAGTCCCCAAGCCTCAAAAGAGGAAACAGTTGAAGATGTGGGATCAACGGACAGTTTGAAGTTGTCCACAGAGGTGTTCTGTATTTCCTGGATTCCTTTTTTATACTATGTACACTGAGTACACTGTACAAAACCATAAGTAAACATGGAGATGACTTAAAGCAATTTTTCAATGTTAGTGTTAACAGTGATAGGTATACTATTTTCCTCCTGTAATAAAAATCAATCTGAAGCATTTGCAGGGTTTGTTGTGTTTGTTTTTTTTTTTAAAAACCAAACGTTACTGCTTTGCTTCACATGAAACATTCAGTTACCCAGTTTTTAAAACAAGTTTCATCCTCCTCACACACACAAATGAAGGTAATATAACTCAGTGAAATTGCTTTAAGTTTCCTCTGTCTACTATATGTGAGTGCCGGAAAATCAATTAATTTCACTTTCCCTACTTATCTATTTAATATTTAATTGGCTGTTTGTTTTAATTGAAAAGAAGCTTGCGACACTGAAAAGAGCCCTATTGTAAATAACCCGGGCTTTCCCACCGGGGTGCTGATAAGAGTTAAGTTCATGGCACCACGCAATGATGTGTGTAACTGTACAGGAAATGGTATGTTAGCTTTACAGAAATGCCATGGTGCTGATAACTCTACTTATTTTTTTTTAATCTCCTGCTGATGGCTGTGCGACAGACTTTTCTCAGGGCTGTTTGTGTACTTTCCTGTGGGACTGCAGAACTGCACCATGCACAGCCAACCCCATGCTCCGCTTGCCCATCCATACCACAGCTTGTACCTTGCTACCTACACAGAATTCAAACTGCACTCTGCACACTATGGGAAGGCTCTCAGATGCTCCCCGTGTGAGATGTCCTGTATCTCCTGGAAAAATTTGGTTTACTTTCAGTATAACACAGTATCAAAACAAAAACAACATTAGAAATCCTGTCTTAATGGAACAGCTTGAGGACAAAATTACAGACGGATTTGGACTTCAACGTTTCGCCAAAACTCACTGTTTGCTGTCACTGATCCTCCCACCAGAAGCAAGATGTTTACTTTTTGCTCCACAGAAGCCCATTAACAAGGGATGTGGTGAGAGCATTCCCAACAGGGATGTCCCACCGCCCTTTGGGAGGGCAGCAGACCTGCAGAGCACCCCTGGTGGCACCCACCTGACCAGAGCACCACGACAGGTCCTGCATGTGCCAGACCCCATTGAGCTGGTCCTGCCCACTGCATGGCAGCACTCCCCACTGCCCTGGACGCACCACGAAACCACGCACCCAACCTGTGCCCTTCTGAGATGTGGGTTTCTGCAGGAGCTCAGGGCCGGGCCTGCCCATCCTCAGCAGTCTCAGCAGCCAAAACCCGATCCAGCTTTCTGCATCCTTCTGCAGTAAATAGGCAAGGAGGACACATACTGACACAC
Source organism: Dromococcyx pavoninus (assembly GCA_033558185.1). Taxonomy (NCBI): domain Eukaryota; kingdom Metazoa; phylum Chordata; class Aves; order Cuculiformes; family Neomorphidae; genus Dromococcyx; species Dromococcyx pavoninus. The sequence continues at coordinate 698,711 of JAUMJL010000409.1, read as the reverse complement.
ACCAATCAACAATAAATCATCTCCCAACCTGTAATCTCTGTTTAATAAAGTTCAAGCCATACACAAATAAAGGCTTTACCATACTGTCATTGGTGTTTTGTTGTTAAAATAGAAAAAATGTATTTGAACAAAGTGAGCTTTCATATACCACATACATGGAGGTATTAATAGACAAATAATGTACAGGTGGGCTCTCACAGATGATTTCAGCAGTGTTTGCCTCTTACATTTCTCACTGATTCATGTATTCAGGCACCTGGGATTGACAATCCTGGCCATCCTGCGCACCCATTTGGTAGTGTAATACTCAAGCACCAAAAGGCAGAGGAGTAACCAACTCACAGCTAATGGTGAACTAGCCTTCTCCATTTGTGATGCTGTGTTTGATACCCCGTGCACACCTCAGCTGGGTACAGAGGCACCAGGAGGGCTGGTCGGACCCGGCTCCCTCTGCTCGCAGGAGGGCTGACCGTGACTCCCTCCAAGGTACAGGGCAGGCAGAGCACAGGAGACCCACAGGACATTCATTGAGGCAATCAGCCCTTCACCCTCCTGATGGATCAGTCAGACTCCAAACACAGCCCCATCATCTCCGGAAAGGAGGCCTGGTGTCCCCTTGGCCATTACCAAAGGGGAATGGCTGGGGATGCACGTCTTTGTCCCTTCCGAGGGGCCCCAATGAAACATCCGGGTTTAGCCCTTTCCCTCTTGCCTCTCGTCCCCTGTCTCAACTCCCTGTTAAGGTTTAGGAGACACTATTCAAAAGTGAATGAATGCAAGGTGAGCAAGATATCGGAAAGACAGTCAGGATTCACTCTGGTACCAGCCAGAGAGAGCAGGGAGGGCTGCACCAGGGTATCCCCGCTGGTATTAATGCTGACATCCGCAGCCTTTTCTCCCCATCCCTCTGCACAATATCCCCTGCTCACCATGCACCTAGGTGTTGTCCCATGTTACTTCTCACTCGACAAGAGCTATGTCATGGGGGATGAGCTGGACACTGCCTAGGAGCAGTTAAAATAACAGCATCTCATCAGACTGCTTCAGAAGATGCTGGAGGAATAATAAGGCTCTGATGCAGCTCATGCAACAGGTACTCTTTTATTTTCCACTGCTACATTATGGATCCTTCCGGGAGGCAAACCTATTTATGTCAAGGCTCCCATCCAGGCTGTGTTAAGCCCTAGGGGAACGAGAGGGGAAAGGAAATCATTACAGCAGTGCAAAATGGCATGTTATAGATGGGACATCGACAATATGTATACACTGCTTCGGCACACCGCGATCGTTCGACTGGCTGAGCGTACTTCGGTCTTTTAAATAGCTCAGCTGAGAAATACCACCTCGGTCTGCCTATTGCACAGGCTAATCGCCTGCAAAGAGCCATGTTAGAGTCATATATTTGTTAACTATATTGCTGTTGTCAACAGCTTGTAGTTAGCAATCCATTCCAGGGAGGAAAGAACTCACTTTCTTCTCATTTAAAAACAAATCAGACCAATTGAAAAAAAAAATCTCGTCATGGACCTGAAACCAGTGTCTTTACTCCCAAAGGCAATATATACAAGACAGACAATAAATGCTGGGGAAGGAATAGAGCATTTGCCTGACAAATTTCAACCCGTAGTGAATTTTTATACCCAATTTGAAAGCCTCACAAACTCCCGTACATTTGCAGTGGAAACTGTGACACACCCCAAGTGTAACAGCGACAGTAGACGCTGCCATACTGCCAGATGCCTTTCCCCTTCCCCTGCTACATTCATGAGCTCTTCTGCTAACTGGATGTAACACCGAACTGAAGGTCTCCCAATTTCAAAAGGCTGACGCAGTATACAGTATTACCAGCAGGCAGTATAAAAACAGGGCTACTTTGAAAAGACTTGAGATTGATCTTGCTATTCCCAAATGCTCACGTTTCTCCTATCTGCAGCACTTCCCAGTTCCAAGGGTTCTCTGAACTGTTACGCTTGGAGGATTCTTGAAACAAGCTTTCAAATATAAAACTTTTCAAAAGGTGGTATATTTTTATCCCTTAGCATAGCACTGAAATGCCTGAAGAGCAGCAGCTTGCATAGCCTGCAGTAAGACGAACATGTATGCCGAGGCGGAGACAGTGCACAGAAATCTGATGTATTAAACCTGACACGTGAAGGACGAATAGAAATTTGCCAGTCATAATTACTGCTGAGACATGTGGTGCCCAGTTTGGTGATGTCCTTTCGACCCAATATGATCTTCTGAATCGGTGCAGATTTCGCTCCAAATTTCTATTCAAACAGGGAAGGCCAGGTACTGCTTTTGTGATTGCAGAAATACCTGTTTAAATCAGCTTTCCCTTGATGCTGCTGGCAGCATGCAGGTGTCTCCTCCCGAAGCATGACATAGTCCCTTGGGATGGGGACGTTGGTGGCTGCAGCATTGTGTTGGGACAGGTGCATCACTGACCCTGCCCTGAGCACCTGCGGTGGGGAGATGCTGCCTGCATGGCCCTGGGGGAGCATCTTCTCACCAGCAGCTTCCCAAAAGCCAAACTGGAGGGCTGCTCACTCCTGGGAAAGTCCTGCTGCAGTCCCCTCACTGTCTACCAGCCCATTGTGCAACTGTGCTCAGAACCACTGAATCAGAGCTGGAATAAGGCTGAAAGGGACCTCTGGAAGTCATCTGGTCCAACACCCCTCCTCATGCAGGGCGACCTAGAGATAGCTGCCCCAGACCACGGCTTTTTTTTAATATCTCCAAGAATGGAGACTCCATAACCTCTCTGGGCAACCTGTGCCAGGGCTTGGTCAACCTCACAGTGAAAAAGTGTTTCCTGAGGTGCAGAGGGAGCCTTCTGCGTTCCAACTTGTGCCCATTGTCTCTGGTCCTGCTACTGGGCACCACTGAAAAGATGCTGGCTCTGTTCTTTTAGCACTCTCCCTTCAGGTATTTCTGTACACCACTGAGACCCTGAGCCTTCTCTTCTCAGGCTGAACAGTCCCAGCTCTCTCAGCTTTTCCTCACAGAAGAGATGCTCTAGTCCATCATCTTTGTGGCCCTTCATTGAACTTTCTTCAGTAAGTTTGTGTCTCTTTTGTACTTGGGAGCCCAGAGCTGAACCCAGAACTCCAGGTATGGCCTCACCAGTGCTCAGCAGAGGGCAAGGATCGCCACCCTCAATCTGCTGGCAACAACCTTACTCATGCAGCCCAGGATACCACTACCCGTTTTTGTGACAAGGGCGCACAGCTGGTTCAACTTGATGTCCTCCAGGACAGCCCAGAATCTTTTCTGCCCAGCTGAGTGGCCCTCAGCCACTCACACTGCTGCCTGGATTTGCTTCTCCCCAAGTGTAGGACTTTGCACTTCTTGTTGAACTTGGTGTGGATGTGCTCTTCCCTATCGTCCACACCATTAACGAAGATGTTAAACAGGATCAGACCCAGTATTGACCCCTGGGGTACACCACTAGTCACTGGCCTCCAAGTCGACCTTGTGCTGCTGATCATCATCCTCTGGGTCCAGCCATTCAGCCAGTTTCCAATCCACCTCAATGTCTGCTCATCCAGCCCATACTTCAGCAAGCTTGTCCCTGAAGATCTTCTGGGAGACAGTGTCAAAGGCCTTCCTCAAGTCCTCATAGACAATATCTCTTTCCTGTCACCTACCAGGTTTGCTTCTCATAGAGTAGATTAGCTTCCCACATGGAAGGCAAACTGGCAGTGGATTGAGAGTTTAAGAAAGTCTAAATTAAAATGGTACCAAGGAAAAACTGAACTTATGCTTGGGACCTCTTGCACCAGTGCCTCTTGTACCTTGACCTCCATGGTTTTCACACAAGTGATGATTCTCTGTGTTTACTTTTGGAAAGAGATCATAGGAAGAATGCAGACTCATGCTAGCATTAAAGCCTTCTTAGGCTTGAAAAGTAAAGTGCATGATTTTCCTATGGGAAAAATATATTCTAAACATTTTTTCCTGTCATTAAATATCCCATTTAACTGATTATTTAGTATCATTTTCAATCAAAACATTATATTTGCCAGCAAAGCAAAGAAAAATGAGCTCTTTTGAGAACACAGAACTAAACAAAACAAACAAGGGAGCTGTTACTTTACACTGAATTTTAAAAACCATGCATTTTGTTTTCCCAGCAATCGATACATCAATGATAACAAGAGGAAAAGGACACCAATTAAACGTAATTGCCAGCCCTGCTTTCCCCAAACCCGAAACAAAAAGCACTCAGTGTCAGTCTGATAAAATATTTGTTCCTTTCCCAGTCAAGTGCTTTATTAAACAGTCCTTAAAGCATCTCAGTTCTTAAAAAGGATTTCCAAGTTTGATGTCAGTGAAGCAACTTCAAAGCCTCATTAGTTCCCTGGCAGAGGTTTGTTCTCTGCTTAGAGACACTCGGCTCGCTATTTTGTCCTGACCCTCTTCACTGATCCCAGGCTCAGATGTTTTCACTGAATTCATTTGATCTTTTCCAACATCCAGATGATGGTGTAGCAAAAGCCATCACCCATTGCCTGCCTCTTCTTGCTGATGTCAATCTACCTTGCTGTTGGTTATGAGGGACAGGGACCCCTCAGGGACCAGTTACCAAGCCTCAGCCAAGAGGTTAGTGAGGTGAAGTTAAAAAAATCAGTTTTTAAACTGCTAGAGCACTTTTGCAGGCAGAACATCTGACTTTGCTCCATCATACCAACACAGTTTTGACCACTTTGTCTCCCAACCAGCTGCACAAGCAAAACACACCAGGGCACCCCTTGAGGCGTAAACCAGCTTCACCAGCTCAAAATTCCTAAGTGAAGTGAGGTGCCACCAGCACCACATGTGCCCTGAGAGCCCCAGCCCCTCAGATATGCTACAAACTCTTTCTCAATCCCTCCTTACAGCATGGCAGCTCCAGCTAAAACCCACTTGTTCTTGGTGCAGACAAGGCCAGAACAGGGCTAACCTCAGCACCACTGAAAAGACTCCCCTTAAGCTTCCCTTGCTTTCTAGACTTTCTTGAGACAGAAAAGAAGAAAAAATAGAAGCCAGTTTCAGTGTCTTTTAAAGCCATGAGGGTTAGAATAGCAAATCCCAATGCTTCTGTAACTCATCTGAAATCAAGTGAAAGCCAAACTTTCACATAACATCTCATCATCCTAATACACAGTATGGCTTAAATAAGTAAATAATCAGAAGAAAAGCAAAATCAAGTGAAAAAATTAACACTCCAGCTCACAGATCCTTTTTGGTGATGTACGAATGCTTCTATCTAAGACCACAGGTAAGGGCATGTAGACAATTAACTACACACTCTTGTGCCACCCAGCTTGCCATGGTGGGCCCCCTGTAGCTTTGATGGCTCTCAGCAGCACAAATTTTGTCACAAATGACAAGATTTAGGGACAGGCAAAGACATCAGGTTCTCTTCTGTTGTGAAACACGGTCTCACATGGGAGTATGAGCAAATATGAAGATGCAAGAGTATCAGGCTGCTGCTTGGGGAGAAAACAGGTAGAGGAGCCTTTGCCCTCTGCGCAAAATACAGATATTTAATACTTCATCCTTCCCCACTCTTATGAGTAACCAAATGCTCTTTCAGTTTGCCACTTCAAGATCAAGTTTTACACTCATAGTTTCATATTTATTAGACTGACTCACCCTCTCCTCCATCCCATTACTTTGATAAACCAAGCCAAGCATTTCATCAGCTTACATGACAGTGCTAATTCTCAGCAGATATCAAACTTGCCCTACTCTTGCATTACCCTATCTAAAAATGTGCGGATGGAAAAACTTCCAAGCAAAAGCAGCCTCTTATTTTCATCCTTACAAAATTTGTAAGCAGCTTCAAGGTAAAAGAGATAGAAAAATGTAGGACTCCTGGGATATGTGGAAAACTGCCGTGTATCTTTTTCTTTGAATATTACATCTTTTTACACACTCGCTTTCATTCCAATGTCTGATTTTGGGAGGCAGAGAAATGACCTCTTCTCTCCATTGTGTTGTGACACACAAAATGTGACCCTTCTGACTGAATTCAAGATAACACCAGTGTGAGATTCAGCATTACTGTGCTGATGGATAGAACTAGAAGACCTCACAACTTTTCAATGTGTTTTTACCTTAAAGACCAATTTAGCCCTCCTAGAAGCTCCTATGCTGAACTGTGAAATATAGATGCGTCTGAGTACAAATAATACGTAAATAACAGAAAATACTGAAAATTCTCTTGTGGCATCTCAGCACCATTGAGGTTACAGCTGTTCAGTTAACCGGTCCAGATTACCTGTCACACCTACAAATGCCCTACACATGCATATATACACGTACTTCTTTTCTAGTGCCTTTAGCCTCATCTGTTTGACTGTGGGGTCTTTAGGGCAGGGATTCTTTTGGCATGTGATTGGCCCAAAGCACAGATCTCAGGTTGATCTCTAGGTACCACTGCAAACCAGATTATCCATCACTCGTGCGGACACCTGAGTACATGCACATGTACACGCCCACTGAGGTGGCCCAGGACTGTCTTCCCTCTCAGTCTAGCTGCTGGCCACTACTTGCAGTTGTGTTCATCCAGTGTGCCTTTTCTTCCCATTTCATGAAGGCCTCCTACGTTCCTTTGCTGCTGGAGCACTTATAGCCTGTCTAAGTGTGAGTGTTAGTATCCAAATTTTACTAATTTGATGTTACATGAACGGAAACCTTCCAGCCAGTTCAAAGGAGTCTTCTCCAGCCGGGTATCCCAGCTCTGACCAACACACTGCTCATACGACACAGAGGAGAGGCTGTTCCAAACTTTGCCCAGAATACACAAAAACGTAAAAATACTTTTTGTCATCAGGGATTCAGGGTCTGACCACTCAGGAAAAGAGGGCTATCTTTAAGGAAATGCAGGCAGGGCAACCAGTGCTGTAAAAATAGCGCTGTTACTGCAGGTAAAAGTAAATATTATTTTCCTTATGCTGTGAACCAGTCAACATGAACAAATTCCACAGACACATATTGCAAGAGGAAACAAGATCGGTTCTGCCCACACTTCTCCATCAAACTTTTGGAGACCACATAGACCACGATGAACGCAGTACACCAGATTTTGTTATTATCACCTCCCCTATCTTAACGATGGCCGCGTGGCACCAGGAGTGCACAGCCACAGAATATAGAGCCCCTGACATATTTACTGCAATATTTTTCACTAGCAATTTCCGCTGCAATGTTTGCTATTACGTGTTCAGAAAAACTTAGAGAAACTGCAGGATGCAGAACGACAATTACATCTTTCCCAGATGAGACTACCACATTAATGGATCGGCGCCATCCATCACCATAGATCGTAAGTCCTCTGGGGAACATCACCAGGCCACTCCAATAAATCTGACTGGGAGATTTCGTATTTGGCTGTTCAGCTCAGCCCTAGGAAGTGGTTTAGCAACACACTCCACAGTGTGGCAACGGCTCAGTTATCCTGGTGATGTGATGCCGCTCTACGGCCATGAAGCTCTGGATATAGGAGTTCCTGCATGCCAGTGTGGAAGAGAACACAGGGCGGCAGCCTGGTGTAAATTCCTCACCCTTCTTCTTTGAAGAACTGAATTTTAGTATGCAGATTGTAGACTGTGAAGGAAGGAAGATGACTGTGCAGCTTCATTCCTTTCTCACCAACAACAAAGAAAAGGAAATAAAAATTACAGAAGAACAAAACTAACAGATGAAAAAATACCTGCAAGCAGACCGGCGCAGCTCTGAAGTAAATTTTTTGCTGTCAATCTTGATTCTTCAGCAGGCAGCGCAGCCTGTCTGCCGTGAAAATGAGAGGTGATGCTCTATTAGGGAAGAACATACTTCTCACAGGCTCTCCCTTCAGGAAAGCCAAACAAATAACCCACAAATAAAAACCTCCATGGCTGTACCATGTCCTAAGTTATCCTTGTATTAACAGGAGAATAGGACCTGAGGCTGCCTCCCCTTCTCTCCCGTGCTAATGCAAATACAGGAGCAGTGTAAGAGCAGGCTGAGGGGAAGGTCAGCCCCATCGAAGCCCTTTTGGAAGACAGCTCTGAGCGAGGGGGTCTGAGGGCACTTTCGTCTCTCCTGCTTTGTGTATATTCTGTTTCAGGCAACGATATATTTTCCTGACATGCTGCTCATATAGCTGGAGCTAAGCATTTCCTTGTACAGTACTGGGGGTGGGGATCTGCCACAGCATCGCTGCTCCCAGTCTTAACCATTTCGAGCCTCCTTTCCTTTATGCACTGGTTTTCTCCACCCACAACCCATACCTGTTCCAATGCCACGGGTGATGCACATGGGCTTTCTCCCTCACCCTTTGGTACCCAGCGCAAGGGCATCAACACCAATGCCTGTTCCCACCAGGATAGGGCCACGACCGAGTGGTGTTTCACACCCTCGAAGTGTTCCTAATGCTGTCCAATCCCACCCCCATGCTCCAGTCCCTAAACTCCTCACCCCTAGGACAGCCATCATCCTCCCACTAGCTCCATACGGGTACAATGAGTTTGGCTAGAGGAAAAGGGATGGAGACTGGTGGCATGAACTACTGGAGTTCCCACGGCAGCGCGAATCTGGCAGTAACCAGAAGGAAGCACAACACAGCTCAAGAGATTAGCAAAGCAAAGAGGAAGTAGTTTTAACTACATAATAATTTCAGGGATTAGAAACTGCCTATAGCCTGTATAAGTCATGAGAAATGGCACACGCTTGTCTTGCCTCAGGCAAATCCATATGCTGGTAGACAAGTTCAGCTACAAAAATGATACCCTTTTCCGCAGGAAAGCAGACAGAAACAGCAAGAGCACCCAAGAAGTACAAAATATTCAGTATTTTCTTAGCGGAGTGTTAGAGCAAACAACCATGCACATTTATGAGCTTGCTGTTGGCAAGCCACAGCTTGGGAGTGAGCGGATGCCCCCAGCCCTTGCCTCCTGCAAAAGCTCTCCACTATCCCTCCAGTGGGACAGTCAGCATCAGGTCTTTGCACTTGCCCCCTGCTCAGGAGGCTAAGCTGTTGCCAGACGGAAGGGCTGCTGCACATTTTAGATCCTTCTGCACACAAAATGTGCATCTGTCCCAGGAAACTCTATGGCTCCGGCTGGGCTGTCCTGCCCAGACACAGGGATAAGTAGTCTGCAAGCTGTCACAGCAATGCATGTCAGGTCACTGGGCTCCTAGAGGCCACTGCTGGCCAATCTTTGCCTGGGATGGAGGCTGAGGGAAATCAGAGGAATCTGCAATATGAGAGGCACAGCAGAAACAAGCCTTACGGCAACAGGCATTGCAAAAGAAGCCCAGAGAGCTAAGGGGGCAACCAAAAAAAACCCCTCTGTTCTTACCACGTGTTGGTGGACATGCTCATGCGCCAAGCTGAGTAAACGTGAACAGCATAAACCAAACCATAGGAGACAGCCATTCCCTGGCAAGCACAACCTCTATGCGACCCCAACTGAATCTTCCCCCAAAAGGTGTCATGATCCATAGTTTGAGAAACTGAGCAAAGAGCTGCTGGTCACGGCTGCACTGGGAAGAGTGACCATCAGGGCAGGTGTGAGTGACCACAAACCAGGAGCTGAGCTCTCTGCCAAAATATGCCCCACACCAAGAGAGCCCTAGAGCCACCCAAAACTCAGCATCCACAATTTCTTTGCAACACGGAGGACGGGTTGGTCTGCCACAACTAACCTGTATTTCATTGGCTGCTTTCTACAACTAAAAGGGTCATCTCCACATCCCAGAAAACACTTCAGACAGGTTAACTTCAGTAATCTCAAGGGATGGCAGCTGGGTGTAGCACTTGTCTCTGTTCAGGTAAGGGCCCTTGGGGGGATCTCACTGGCAAAGTCAGTGTCAGCACTCACAGCTTCACAGGGTACATGGCCATAGGGAGCAAATCATGGCATACACCCATCTTGCCACCCCCCAGGTGACCTCCATGTCCAGTTGAAAAGCTCCCACAGCATACTGCAAAAGCATGAAAAATCAATAGACTCCATTGACTTTTTGTCTGACAGGAGCAATTTTATAGCTTAATGCTAACCAGAGTAAGCAGGAGAGGATGCTGCTACCAAAAATTAATTAAAGTCGGGGGTGGATCTTCAAAGATCCCAATGTCACCCAGTACGACGGACACCGGGTAAATCCTGCCCTCTCCTTACACTGATTAAGGACAATTCGGGCCCTGCTCTGGAATGAAGCTTTTGCCAGGATCCAGCCACCAGCGTGTGCGGGCAGAAGTCAAATGGCAGGAAAGGGAGCAGCCCAGGGATGGTGGGGCACTCACCACCCCGGTGATGGTGACACCGAAGCCACTGACCCAGAAGCAGCAACAGCAGCACTGGGCACAGTGTTGCAAGATGCAGGCAATAGTGTGCTGGAGGGCAGCTGTTTGGGTTTAGCTGTCTAAACAGGCATTGAGGGATTAGGTCCCTTTGCCACTTTGGTGCTAATTAAAGGTTGTTTATTATCATCCAATTGTTTTCAACAGCACACATTTCTACTCTGTGTAAACACAGCTAACACTGACACCTAAAAAACCCTGCAAAACCAAAAGGAGTGGAAAGGTCCACGTTTGAGCAAGTTATGGGGTGTGAGGGACAACCCGCAGCCTGCCACACCAGCACCCGGCTCTCCCCAGCCAACAGCCACATGCACGGGTGCTTCCAGATGCTCAGTGCCAGGCTGAACACAGAACTCCATCCATTTCTTCCACACTGGTGGTGACTTGGGCAATAGCTACCAGCAAGAGAAGATCTGGTTGAAGCATTCGCTCTCAGAGTAGCAGTAGTTATGTGTAACCAGAGTTTAACGAGGTAGCTGGAGGGGGCATGCTCCGATGGCAGAGTAAAGTCACTACCGGAGCATCCTGGTCACCGCTTGTACACACAAAGACATACAGAATGTGCATCTGGAAAAAGGGGCAGCATTCTCTTACCCGCAATTTTCGGAACACCAGAAAGTGTTTACCTAAATATGGTTAAACAAGACCCTTTGGCAATGTCAGTGTCCTTCATAAAGCCAGTGGAGAAGGACAGCTGTCTCCTCTGGGTCTTGGCTTTTGGTGGGCTGTGAGCACTGAGTGGGTTTGAATGCGACTAGAGCCTAGCCTTTACCTTAAACAAGCACTGAAGCTGCACACTCTGGCACTGAGGACAGAAAGCAGTCTTCCCCTGGTTGCCTATACACTCCTGACTCTGCGTGGCTGCATTGCAATGCACTCTTAACTGCACACAGTTATCCCCTGTTTTTCAGAAGGTTTTGCTATGCTGCAAAAGGACATACACAAACCCAAAAAGGTAATTTTTTTCATAGGCTTTTTTTAACTTCCAAGCTTCTGACTCTGAATGAAGTAACACTTTTTCTCAGGCAGATTTCTACATGTAATTGAAGAAAATTAAATTGGTCTATGAATCTGCTTTTAATGATACAATGCTACCTGCCAGCCTCATAAATGTATAGAGTTATTTTAGTCTTTCTCTTGCTGTGCCTTACAAACACAACATGCTGTAGTTTCAGTAGTTGCATTTTTAAACGTGTTTATCTGGGTCACTGCTACTTACAGCATAAGAAGATTTAGTGAAGCTAGTTCAGCATCAGTCTAGTGTAAAGGAAAAAATTCTTTAATTAAAACCAAAAGAATTATATTGTTTGGAGGGTAAAATCTCAACATTATAGAACTAAACTCTTCAGACTGATTCAAGAAGAAAATAAACCTCTGGGCAATTTCATTCAAAAGGCACTTGGGATTTTGGGGGTTATTTTGGCTCATCACAAATTATTTAATGCAACTGGCGATTTCAGGTATAGGAAAGAGAACTGGGAGCATTAGAGCATCAGGATTTTCTGTAATGGTACCGTACAAAATCAAGAATGACAGAAAAATTTCATTCTCGATCATGGTGGTCCATCTGGCACACAGGGAGGCAGCTTGCCAAGAGAGGCCACACTTCTTTGCCGTGTAGTGGTCACCACAGAAGACGGGGAAGAAGACAACCTGTTTGGATGGCACTGCTCCCAGATCTTTGCACTAAGACACAAACAATCTGCAGACAGAAGACAGCAGGGGAGGTTCATTTAGGAGCCAGACAAAGCACCTAATGTAGTCTCCATGTTTTTTAACTGGTCCTAACTTGCCTTTCCACTGACTTGGAAAATGTCAGAAGATTGGAAGATGTTGTTCAGGAAAGATGAAGCTGCCACTCACGTGGGAATTTACATGGGAGATTGAATGGCCACTGCAAGAAGAAAGTCTGAGTGCACCTTTGTGATGTGAGAACAACATCCTTCATCATTGTGCTGCCCGTTCGATGATAGGAAGTGACTCAGAAGACGAGCGCACTTCAAAGGTTCGTGGAATACTGGTTTATTTTAGCTGAAGCCCGTCTGCGGCGGAACAGGGAGGACCACAAGCAGAAAGCATCCGCTCCACATCCTGCAGCCTCTGCTGGAACAGTTCATCCTCAAGAACAAAACCCTTCCTCCTCTTTTCCCTTTCTTCTGGTCGACAGAGGAGGGTAGGCATGGAAATAGGTGTCATTGCTGCTGCTGAACAGCAGCCAGTGGAGGCCTGATCCTGCAGTGGAGCGGGATGAGATGCTTGGCACCTGCCCTGATGCGCCGCACTGTCTCTATGACACAAAGCTCATCAACTGTCCATCCATCATCAGCAGAGTATTGGTGTGACGGAAACATTAGGTTACAGCACCCGCATCACTGTGATCCACAGCTAATTATTACCCAGATTCAAACAGCAGCAACATGGGGAAAGGGACAAGCATGTAGTCGTTAGTTTGATCCTGTTATCAACCGGAGGCTAACAGAGGAAAATAACTAACTGTAAAATATTTCCTGTGTCAGAAACAGGGAGGAGGAATAACAGATTTTCTTTTGGGGGGCAAGAAAAGGAAGGTCATAAATTCTCAAAGCCCCAAATTTTTTATTTAGTTTTTTCAAACGCGGCATATTTTTACCAGGTGTTTTGTGGATGCTTTTTGGTGATTTTTTTCAGTATACTCAATCTATTCCTTTCTAACAGACAGCACACCAGCTATTCACGAGATACGGTGATCTACAGCTTCAGTTCTTGGGGTTCCCTTTTGACTGCAAGAGGGCAGCTTCTGGCACTCCTAGCCCTGCTGCAGCAGAAGTTGTCTCACAGTCAGCAGGGCCAGCTACAGATCAAGACCCCGAAGAAGCAAAAGGCTCAGTGTCTGACCCCTGAGAGAGAATTTATTTTATCATACTCTTTTTAGAGATTTATCACTTCCCTTTACCTTCTTCCATATGCACAGTGAAGAAAATCTGTTTTAAACATGTGACAGGCACAGTTTCCATCAGAGAGTAAATTCTGGGGATAAATAAAGAAAAAAGGAGCTATTTTTAAGCCACAGACGATCACCATGCTGATGAGTGAGCACAAGTGTCAGAACATAAGTGTTGTTCAGCATATTTATAAGATCAGGTTGCCACGTTGTTCTTCAGATGATCTAAGATCACTGGAACCTCTTTTCTTAAAAATATGGCTATAAGAAATAATTAAATGTCAGTTTGGGGTTTGTGCACGTAGGCATGACTGCCTTCTCTTCAAATACCTTGGAAGTCTACCACTGCTCCTTACAAAAAAATGCATTTAGCTCTGATATTAAGTTCTGCAGACTGTGAAGCCCTAAATTCAAGTTGGTTGGATTTTGGTGCACCAGTTTCTGAGAGCTGTATTGGATCAACATCAGTAGTGCAGAAACTTTTGCAAGCAGGTCAGACACCAGTCCTGCAGAGACAAGCAGCATGGGGCAAAAAGAGAGGGAAGGAGGGTAGGATGCAGAGCTCCTGACATCTGTATCGCAGAACTGGGAGGACCTCTGGGTTGTCTCCAGATCAAAGGACCACTTGATAACAGTCACCAAACGCCTTCTAGCAGAACATCACCATTTATCTCATCCTTTGCATCCTTTGCCAGTATGTTGATAGGCTTCACGATGTTGTCCCAGGAGTAGCTGCAATGGAAGAAGTGGCAGCTCATGGAGACCTGGCACTGGCAGAGATATTGGGGGTTCCAGTTCTGGGAACACACATGGTGCTGCTGTGATGAGTGGAGACGGTACAGCAAATAAGACACAGAGATCTGGGCATTTAAAACAAAATCAAAAGAGAAAACGAATTACTGCTGTAGGGAAGATGAACAGGGGAACGAAGGAGAAAAATTTAGAGCTGCTGACACCAGGGATAAGATGAATGAAGCTGCAGAGAACACCTGAAGTAGAGGGGGAAAACTAAGTTTGTCAGGGAAGACACTGAAAACAGTGACAGATAAAGAGCTGTTTTGGAGTGCCCTTAGCTTGCAAAAATAAGACTCGTTGAGGGATGTCTACTGTCTTTGCCAAATAGTTGCCAAAGACGAATGAAAAACTCCTCTCACCACAATTGAAGAAGTGATCTATTTCCATAACTTTGAAAGCCAAAGAAGAACTGGAGTGTCTTGATCACACATGCCAGCTCATGCAAACAGATGTCCTTGGGCAGATCCAAGCTCTCTTACAGACCTCCACGGGCTCCTCACGGCCTAGGCGTGAAGGTCTGATTCTGACCGAAGGAAGTGACTGGCCAGCAGCAGAATCCAAGATCACCTCTATGGAATGATCTGCAAAACAGTTGTCAGCTAAAAGTGCAGGAGCTAAGCTTGCACAGAGTAGAACATTGAGGACAATGTTTAAGGCTCTTGAAGAAAAATATTCTACTTTCTGTCTGTGTTCACTGTCATGTACAAATCCCCTTGCACTTTTTCTTCTAGAAGGAAACTTACACTGACACCATTCTTAAGCAACAACATGTATTGAGATGACTGCAAACCAACTTTAAATGCATGTTGCCATTTACTAAGCCATTAAGACATTTCTTATCATTGTCTTGAAGCCACAAATTCCTGTGGCCTGCTTAGACTAACTATGTGTTTCAAATTCTCAAATCATCACAATGGCAAAGATGATTAGAAAATGTGTGTTATGCCATAGCCAAAAAAACAACAAGAATGTTCCCAGCTTTACAACAAAAGGTTACTGTGATTTAACAGATGGCCTCCAATATGAGAAATAAAGTAAATAAAGTAAATAAAATGGAGTGATTGAAAATTGAAAACCAAGCAAAATATATTTTCAGGTTCAAATGTAAAAGAACCTGAAAGAGCCAAAGAAGAGTCAATACTGGTTTTCAATTTTATTACTTTTATTTAATAAGATTCTTTGGATAGTGTTGCTTGCTCAGTATAACCATAGAAATTGTAATGGCAAACACTGTACTGTGATTTATGGATTGAAAGGCTGTCTGATTTCATTATTCTGGTAAATATAATAGTGCAGACACCTTCTCTTGGAAAGCTATTTCTAAATTGCTACATCGATATTCAGATAATCAAAATTGATATTTACCTTCTACAGGCACTGCATGTGTGTGTATGTCCACGTGTGCATACACATGCACACATTTTTAAATTTTCTCCATCTTTTGGATTGCAGGAATACATGCTACAGGAATTGCTGCTTTATCCCAAACCAAGACCTATGCAATTGTGAGATGTCTAGCCCTTCTCAGAGAACATCTCTGCTAATTGTACCCTCCTATCTCGCTAAAATAAATTCAAGCAGAAGTACCAACAGAGGCTCAGTTCAACCATTTGTTGCACCTACGAAGGTGTAACTTCACCTTCTGTTTGCAATGACATAATTGACGGATAAATCACTGAAGCCCTAAAACATGCAATCCAACGCTTATGGTAACTCTGTTTATATTTTTCAGTCTGAGTAGGACAAGGCAAATAACTAAAACTTGATTTTGACTCACAGTTTTGCAACAGAAGTACAAAGCAGGGTGTTCAGGCAGACCTCAGGAACCAGAGCCCATCTGCCACTACCTACAGCATCCACAGGGCAGTAAGCTGGCAGGAAAGCGAAGGATGTGAGATGGCACCAGTTTAAGACAGAGATGCAGAAGTGAAAGGGCAATATGACCAGAGACGGACGAGGATGTCACTCTGCAAGGTGGAGCCTGGTGTCCTTGCTGACCCCCCCCTTGCACACCTTGAGCCAGGCATTCCTCCTGGTCATCCTGAAAAGTCTTGCCCTGGTCATTTTTCCCCACAGCACTGAGCTTAGGTTTCAGGATAGCCATCTCAGGGGGTCAAGAGAGTCGAGGTTCCAGGGTATGCATTTCACATGCTCTGCAGCGCCAGGGGAGCTGAGAGCAATGGGAACAGCCCTCTGGCACACAGACACACAAAGTCAGTGGGTGCTGCAGCCCAGGCAGCCAACAGCACCCTCCACAGCACTGACTCAGCGTCAGGCTGGCCTGCCAGCCATGCCTCTGCAGAGCGTCCTCCACAGCCAGGCCGCAAGCCTCCAAGGGGACATCTGAAACGGCTTGGGAGTGGATTATGGAGATGGTAACAGAAGCTCCAAGGACACGCACCCATCGTCTGTGGCAGGCGCAAGAGTGAGTGCATGTCTAGCCGTGACAAATAAACCAGGCCACATCCCCATTTCTGCGTGCTGCTGCAGGAGCCCGCAGGGTGATCCTTTCCCTTGTCCCCCTCGATCATTGTCACCAGGAACAACAACTGGCTCTTATCAGCATAGACGTCTCTGGGAAGGAGTGACTTCAGGACACAGTGTCCTTCCCCAGACCCTTGAACCCCCGAGACAATTTACAACGCTGTCACTCGTATGTACTCCCTCCTGACCTGCACAGTTCTTGCCTCTAAATTTAACATTTGGATTTCTAAATAAATGTTCTTCAGAGCTCTTTGGAAACCTTGATGATAAGCCCTTTTATTGATATTTCTGCTCACTTTTTCAAAATATTTGCAGATTACAGGATGAATAGTGTTTGCTTTTATCCCTTCTTCCAGAGATAACAGTTTGGTAACTTATGTTACCCAAATGAAAATTTATTGGAGAAAGCAGATCTTTTCCAAAACTAGCCTTTGACCCAGTTAGACTTTCATAAACAAGCAATGATTTAAAAAATCCTCAGCGGGTAAGAGATGTTTGCCGTCCCAGCATCAGCTTGCACGAATGTTAGAAGGTGTAAGGATAACAGAGCTGTATCATCCATATTTTATAGCATAAAGACTGGGGATGAAAAACTACAGAAAACTTCCCTAATGAAATGTCAAAGCCAATAGCTTCACTACAGCTAATCTGCAAATCTTGATGACAGTGCAGATTACCCAGTCTGCTAAACTGGCAAGCACCCAAGGAAGCTCATCTCCCAGGGATTACACCTCCATTTAGGCTTGCTTTCCTCTGAATTATTTGGAAGGGCCCCGGAGGAAAGTTTCAGTTCATCTATTCCTTTCTCAGGGCTCTCAGCACACCAGGGAGTCTCAAAGCATCAAGCAACAACAGCACGTGTATACACACACATGGGGAGACAACCCCAAATATTGACATTACTGTGCAACAGGCCAGTCACCCGCAAATACTAGGCAGAAAGCTGCTGACAGATGCTGCAGTATAAACCTCCTAGGAACTTTCAGGTTTGCCTAAGAAATCCTCTGTTCTCCATCTATGCTGCCCTGGTGCTTGGATCCGAAACACACTCGAAATGAGAGATTATTTTTGTCTCACACTGGCTATCTATAGAAGATCCCTTTTTAAAATCCCTGTTGTGCAGCTCCTGAATGTCAGGCCCAGCAAATCAAAACATTTTATTGTAATTTCATATTGTTTACTTTTGTGAGGCAGGATCTTGGCAGAGATGAGTGTTTCCTCCAGGGATGAGGAGGATGGGAGTGGGAGGGGGGAGGACAGAGGGAAGGAAGGAAGCATTCTAATGCAGACTTCCTCATTGTCTGCTTTAATAAGGACCCTGGCTGGAATATAAAGGAAGAGGTAGCTAAAACAACCTTTGCTACAAATTTAGAAATGCTGGAGAGTGGGTATGAGGTTGCAGCAGGGCTGGCCTATGCAGGCAGTGACAACGGAGAAGGGACGTGGCACTGCAGTAGGAGAACACCAGTAGGCCTTGCAAGCACCCCCAGCCCACTTGCCACTGCCTCCTCTGTAGTGTCAGTGAGGATCCCAGGGTCCTCTCTGGGTGGGCGCAGACCAGAGGGCTGCAGCAGACAAGTGAAGAAGGACAGCCTCCTCCCTGCTGCTCCCAATATACTACCACACGTCTACCCAGAGCCAGCATGCCCATCCCATATGGCGACACTCCTTCCCCAGACCTTCCTCCAAACCATGGGCATGTTGCTCTCCAAGGAAGATGGCACTGTCAGAGCATTTCTTTCCTTATCAGGACCCTCTTGCTTTCCTAGGAAGGAGAAAAGGGGGCCCCTTACACCCTGCCAACCAGGGTCAATGGAAAGCACCAGCGAGCCCAACACAGGCTTTATTTTTCACTGCACATTTCCAGGGAGATTTGACCCACAACACTCAAATACTTGAGTGAGAAATATTTAAGCTGATGAGAGCATTTAAGAGCTCTAGGTTGGGAAATAAGGCACTTACTTAGACCTTAACAGGTCACACTCACATCCCTCACAAGAACATGGTTTCACTTTGAACTGAGGTACCTTCCCTGCCTGCTTCTTAAGTTGTGGTCCTCTGAGGAGCCTGCAAAAGATGGATGATGCCAAGACAGCAGTATAGCTTTGTTTTGTCCTCAACTGTCTATCTCAAGGGCAGAACTTCTCACTGTCTTTAAGTCCTGCTTCCTGGGGCTGCTTTGCACAAGACAAAGACCCAGGACCAGACACACGGAAGGAGCATGATGCCTCGGAGCCATGGCTTGTCCCGTCTCTGGGACTACCTGCAGTCGCATGCAGATGGGCAGAGATAGGCAACCGCTCTCCGCTCCCACACGAAGTCTGGCAAATCTCGGAGAGCTGAGCTGCCGGCTCTCTGCCAGGCATAACAAATCTCCCTGTCTTCGACTTCGTCTCTCTCTCCTTCTCAAGTTTTGTTTGGGTAGAGAAAGTGGTTCACAAAGACCTTTGCACAAACTCACCCCAACAATAACTGCCTTACTACGTAAAATGATTCACTGGTGTTTAAAAATCTCACAAACAGGAGCCCTCGATGACTTTATGACCGACTTCCCATGAAGGCAGCGAGGCCGGCAATCGCTAATGCTCTGTCTGGCATCGTCTCCCTGTGAATATCTCTCCACAATAACAACTGATAGCAGAGCTCAGAGCCTACATATCATCGTCCTGTTTGTACATAAATTCCCTTTAAAAGGATTTCAGCATCCTCACGCTGCTTCTTCCCAAGCATTCAGTCTCTTAAAGCTAAGTCAGCCAGACAGAATGGTGCCATGCAACTACAAACAACACACGACAATTTTTTATTACAATACACAGCATTATTACTTCTAAAAGCACTGACAGTAATATGCAGCATGTAAAAATACACATTCATCATAAAGAGGTTAGATACTAATTCCTGCAGCTTAATTTTTTCTTAAGGGCACCAGCTCATTTTTCAATTACAGGCAGGATAATATTATTAATCATAAAAAATTGCTGATGTGTAAAATTGTTTCCTTTCTAGCTAGCATTGGCTGAGAAATGTCAGGCACACTGCCTCTGAATTAGTCTAACTTTGTGGCAGTACGGAAGCTGTATCTATCGCCCTTTTGGGGAAAGATTCATGCCACTCCCAGCCTTGGCCATGGGGGAAGGTGCAGCTTCCTGGGGAGCACGTGGAGGCAGACTGGGATCCTGCAGGAGCAGGTCCTTCATCAAAGCAGCTCGTCTCAAGTCTCTGCTGCACTGGGTGTAGTCTGGCAGCAAGAAGCCTATGGATACAGATTCCCACAAAAGAGCAAGCACCGTTGTCCGCCATGGGGCAAAATGGCCAACATCACCAGGCAGCTGCATGCCAGGAATGTGTTTTAATGGTCCCTGTTGCCCAACCATATCCAGTGCACCATCTTTCAGCACCCCCCGAAGAGATAGATGGGGTTTCTGTCCCATCTCTTAAATTCTTAGTGCTGAACTCTGGTAAGAAGGTCAGTGCTTTCTCTTTAAAATTTTTCCCCATCCTCCTCTGCAGCTAAACAGGTTTCCCTAACTACCGTCAAAATAACTGGGCACCCTGGCTACAGAGTGGGCCACCGAAAGCATTATGAAAGAATTACATAAACAACCCAAAGCCTATAAAACAGTAAATAACAAAAGTTCTCCTTGACCTGTAGTAAGCAAGGCAGACACCTAGACTGTGGCTTAGCAGGTTCTGAAAAGACACTACAGAGCCATGGGCACGTGAGCATCCTCCAGAAGAAGGGCAGCTCCCTACCACAGTATTCCCTGCTATCCAGCTCCTCACCCTGTGGACCTGTTGGATCACTCCTGGCACGACTGCCTAGCTCCACCTGAGGCTAGATGTATGCATGCTTTGAGCAGAAGGGAACGGACCGGCGCATGCCCTGGTCTTGCTCCCACAGGCAGCCAGCCACATCCTCCAGGATGCCTACATGGGACACAGCCAGAAGCATCGCAAGTGAGGAGCAAGGCTGCCCCAGGCACCTCAGCAACAGGGCCAGGAGATGACCCTCTGACAAGTTTGCTAGGGATGATGGAGCTGAAGGGAGGCAGCCTGGCTCCGCAAGTGCCTGACGCATACTTCAGTGGCACGGATCCAGACAAAACGCCTTGTCTCCAGCCATGTGTCCAACCCTCTTCCCATCTATGGGCACTTTTCTTCCCACACATCACTAAGTCATATATCCCCTGACTTCTGTTGAGATTTCGCACTCCCCCACTTACAGGACCTCCCACGAGCACTTCATGGCAGTTATCTCCTTTGCAGCTCAACCTTTATCCACTGCCTGAAAAGCTTTCAGCATCACTCCCAATTTGTGTGCTCCCGCTGTTCAACTCCTTGCTCCCTGGCCTCCTTTCTTCCCCTCTTGCATAAACTGCATCCTCTGTATTTTTTTCCCCATAGTGACCCATCTCCTCCCAGATGCAGAATCCTCCTCTTTTTTTTTCCCCCACAGGATCAACTCCTTAACACTATTCCCAATTACCTGTAGCCTTGTGCCATTAGTTTTTTGACACCACTTTCCTACGAGAAGCTGGTATTGTTTATATATAAAAATATATAAAAAGCCATCTTCCGCCATCTTATTACCTGCTGACCAAGAATGAACTGTGTAAAGAGAAAAAGCCAGACATTGGGACCACCTTGAGAGATGTCCCATCCCATGGTTGTTGCCTCTTGGCAAGAGGAGCACTCCACTCTGAAGTCTGCAGAGGCAAATCAAATAAATAGAAATTATTAAGTTCAGCCAAAAAAATTATTTCTGACAAGAGTCGCCCCTATTCATCTGACTGGTCTCATTAAGATCAATGAAACTGGAAAAAGCTGCAGGATCGAGGCTACATATGTCTTTTGGTTGAGATGTTCAGCTGTATTTTTCCTTGTGAACAAGAAAACTATACCTGTACCAACAAAGCCATAAATATAGTGGGATTACTTGTCAGCAACACACCGGATACTACTTCCAGTGGTGCTATAGTTAGTAACTACTCATTGACAGTAATTGTTACAAACAACTGCACTATCAGAGAGAGATTTTCACATTATGGATATACATATATATATCTCTAAAAATATCACTTTGTGCAAATCCAGAGTATGCGAGGTTAAAGCTAATGGGTTAGCTTTGTTGAGCATCTCAAAAATCAAATTAACTGCAATCAAATTCATGGCACAACTCAGGGTTCATTTCATTACTATCAGAAAATTCAATCTCTGAAACCTTACAATATTAAGCTAAAGCAATGATCTTTCTGTTAAAGTTCTTTCTTTTTTTCATTTTAAGGTGAGAAAAAGCTGGTGGGCCCAGGGAAGGTAAGGGTGGGAATTCCCAATAGATACTACTGAAAGCTTGGCAAACATTCAATGAATTACTTTTATATAAGGGAAAGGGAAAAAAAAAGCATCCTTTCAAGCACACACTAAAATACCTTTTGCAATATAAATTCTCTCTATTGCATCTATTTCTACATCATGCTTTTCTAGCACAGATTAAGTATATACACACAGGCACATATATATAAGCATATACATATTTAAATTCAAAATACAAATCTAGTAGGGAGCTATTTAAATCTACTCATCGCTGCCGTAATTAATTATCTTATCTCTGTGCCATACCATACGTGAGAGAGTCAGAAGTTCATCACATTAAATGCAGGCATTTTCCTTGGTTTAATGAAGCTGCTTTTTTGGTTTATTTTACTATAAGCACTCTTTAACCTTACTGCAAGACCTAGCTGTAAGAATACTCACTGCAATTTCAGTCTCCCTTTTTATCCCTCCTCTTCAAGGTTCCCAGCTAGGTTTGTCTGCTGGAGTCAAGTGTGGTTTTAATAAGGCAGATGAGGCAGGGCTTCTCGACCGCTTTTGATAGAGGTGAGGTGGTCAGCTCTTTATTGACTTTCTGCAGTACTGCAGCTATGGACCGTACAGGCAGTCTTGCTTTATGAGCATGCACCAGGCAGGAAATGGGCCTGGAAATTTCCAGCTGGTCGTGTTTGATGCACTATTGAAAAGCTGCATGATATGCATATAAAAGAAATGAAGGAGAGTCTGTTGTTGTTGCTAAACCATCAGGCTGCAGTTGCTACACTGTACCCAGGAATGCCTGCTCAGGAGCCATTTTAAGGATTAATATGGCTCAGCAAAAGGAAGAAAAACAACATCAGTTATTTTGCACACGTGAGAGGGTGCTGTGTATCAAAGATCCTTTTATAAGCGCTTGAAAAAACCACATGGGAGGTAACTAGCTGCAAAATGATTTTACTGTCCCTTTCTTAAATAAGTAGCCACAGCACACATACACTGTATACAGTGCACAGCTGCACCAATTTACACACATCCTCACAAGGGGATGTGGTAAAAAAGGAAGCAATCACAGGCTCGTATCATGTACTATTAAGGTTTTATTGATACCAGCACGGAGCAACTGCATCACTAATTAACGGATGCTCATAAGCTGCACACATCCTTCCAATCAAGCGGCAATAAAACCAGGTAGCCTTCCTCACCCTCATACATATATTACTTTGGATATTTACCCTCCTCCCTGTTATTTTGGACTTCTGCATCCACTCCCTCCCCTCAATACCCCACTCTTAAATTAGTGAGGTATATTCCTCTGCTCCGAAGATGCACACTCATGTCCCCGCTGGCAAGTTTCCCATGTGAGGCAGAATGAGCCACTCTGAGCCAGGTTTGTAACAGCAGACAGGGTCCAGACTATGCAGACAGAAGGTTCTAAACAACCTCCCCCTGAGATGTCTCCGCATATGCAGACATGAAAATAACCATTACAATCGAGCTTGACATATCTCTGTGCCTCTTTTAGTCTAAGCCCAGGGGGGAATAATATCCTCCTGCCCCAGGGGAGCGCAGTGATGGTGAGTGGATCAAAGACGACAGGAAGGTTCAGACACTTTGGTCACAGCAGCCCTACGAAAGCTAAAACTGACTTTCAGTTACTATGAAAATGCCACACGCCCAGGTAGTGCTGACTGCACTGTGGATGCCAACTCCAACTCGCACCCAGCAGCAGCAGCAGCTGCAGAACCGCTCTTGTCAAGGACTGGCTGAGGAAGCCAGGTCCCACCTCCTGTTGAAGCATCGCACCTGACTATCCAGAGCTGCATGATATTGATCATGATTTCATTTCTTTTTGCTAATTACAAAGCTCTTGGGGACTCAAAAAGAAAGCTATACGCACACATAGGCATTAAAATATCTTACAGCTACAGTGTTACTATTGAAGCATAAGCCCTTATTGCACGTAAGATTTAACTATACACTTAAATTCTACTGACTTCAGTGGGACATAAGGATTTGCTTAACTTATATTACATGCATAAGTGTCTTTTCTCAATAGATAGGCTTTCCTGTACAAGAACTTTAATGTGTACTAGCCATTTGTTTTATAGTTACCTGGATAATATACCTTGCCTCTATAAGCACAGCACTGGGCTACTTCCACTGTAGGGTACTACTTGTACACATAAATGGAAGAGCAGTTAGAAATTGAGGAAGGCTGAATTTTTAGTTAGCTACCTGAAAAACATGGACAATGATGGGCCGATGGGCAGATGATATTGCAATGTTAGCCGAGTCCTCCGAAATTTTTTCCTAACATCGTATGGACAATAACCCAAGGCACAGAACATTTCCATACTGTGTTCTGCATTTTATATTTAAAATGCAGCTACAGTGAAATAACAGATGTTAGATTCTCACAGCACACATACTGCTTTAATTCAGATGACCTTGATGAATCAGGAAGATATATATGAGATAAATGTCCACCTTCTCTCCTGAACGCCTGTCTTGAGCAAACCTGGTTTCATTGGTGTTTAGCTGATCTGTGTTTCCTCCTAGTTCCCCATCTGCAGTTCCCCAAAGTGTCTTCTTAAAACAGTTTGGGTTGTTTCTCCAAATCAGATGCTGCTTACTTCATGAATCTCATTAATTCTCTTTGCTGATAGGAATTAGTGACTGCTTTGCTTTAACCCTCTGACTTGGCAGAAGCTGAACACTGGCCTGGACTTGTTGCCAGTTTGTGCTCTGAGTCTACTCCCAGCAGGCAATACATGGTCGGGGCTTCTGGAAAGTCATATGTCATACATTGATTTCACCAAAATTACATACAAGTCTCACTCTTCAAAGCAGAACTTCAACAATCATAGAATTAACAATTTTTTAAATTCCTAAGGTCTTTTATCCACACACCTTTAAAATACTCCAAGAGAAGAAAAAGACTGGCATTGTCTTTCAAGTCTTTTGCTGATGGCAAAGCAGATTACTACTATCATATTCTGCGGGAGTGCTGTCAAAAGCTGTTCCAGGCTATGGGCCAAAACCTACCCCCAGTCCATGTGCTCAGCTCCCATTGGCATCAATGATATCTCCACCATGGACTGACAGTAGTAAATGGGCAGAGATGTGCTGGCTGCTCAAACGGCACGATCTATGTGCTGAATAATTCATTTTAAACTGTTGCACAGATGTCAAAATGTTATTGCTGATTTCTCGCCAGCAGAATGGGCGTTTCTTCTCCCGATACAAGCATGTCACTGCCTGTAACGCCAAAGAAGATCTGGGGGATGTCTCAGCAAGACAGCAAAGCCCATACATGGCATGCCTGTGAACATACAATTAAAATGTTCATTGTAGGCAATCATTCACTCTCCATATTAGAATTCTCCTGTGGACTCACGCATTGCCTCAAAAAAATTTCAGAAAAGCAGGTTAAAATATGCCGCAGTTATATAGGTTTGAGTGTATGATCACCAACAATCACTGAAACCTTTGGATTTTCTATAAAGTCCCATAGAAAAACTATAAGTACAAAAACCTTCAGAGTCACAGCCCAGTTTGGATAACAAAATAGACCAAAACAAACACCTCCCCGATTTCTGTAAATGAGACTAAGTAGATCCAGCCTATAGAGTTTGTCAGCCTGTACATGGCAAGAATCCCATGGTAGAAGTCAAAGATCTCCCTACTCTCCAAAAGAAAGCAAGAGACAAGGTGTTTTCCTGTGTTTTCCCTTTCACTAAACTAGAGCAGCCAATCTTTTCACCTGGGCTTAGCACCTAGGTCATCCAGGACCTGGGTTACCCCCCCAGCTAGTCATGTGGACACCAGCTGCTGATGGCAGCAGCCACCTCCAGGAGTAAAGTGGGACTCCTGTGTGCATGTAGGCTTGGGTGGCATCACTGGGGGGTGGTCAAGCATGACTGGAGAGCTGGAAGGAAAACAGGAAAGATGCAAGAAAGTCACTGGTTTTGAATTGAGATCAGAGACTGAGGATACCTGACATGAACAGAGTGAATGAACCCCAAACTAGCACTGGCACATCTCTACTAGGAATGTTTCAGCTAAAAAGTGCTATTTTCCATGTTTGTAGATGATCTTTTTCATGTCATCTGGGCTGTGTGGAAACAGACCTAGGCTTAATGAGGTCTAATTTGTTTTAAATCCATAGGTTTCTTTTTAATAATTAACAGTCCCCATCGCTCAGCAAAGTCATTCCTTACTCCTGACTACTTGCTATTAGGAATGAATTTACTGTGAAATACTGCTAAAAGGTGGAAATCAAGTGACATAATTCAAGTTTTAATTAAAACATATATATATCACACAAAGCAAGAGCCGTAGATGGAATCATAATTGAGTAAGCAAAAAAACCCAACATAACCCAATGCCTACTCTCCTCAATTACCCATTTTATTCATTTTATGCTATTTGAATTCTTGTAATTGGTTTCTCTTACTGGATGCCCTGTGCCCAGATCGTATGTAAGGTTTTCTCTCTGCAATTCCAGGAACTAGAGAACGTGTCAGCATCATTACCGTGAACATTACACATGCTCACATGTGAGGGTCCAGGAACTACAATTAACACATTAAGAAATAATAACTGCCAAGGGAGCAACGAAAGATAAACAGCGTGGAGCTGATGTAGCAAGAATTCTGCTTCGAAAAGGGCTGTCTCTTGGGTAATTAGGACAGGAGAAAAACTAAAGCACCGCACAACACTGCCCATTCAGAGAAGAAATCTCTAAAACCAGTTAACAACTGCTTATACATTAATTTCTTGAAATTTTATTTCATTAAAAGTCTTGCTGGCTTTAAACTAGATTTCGAAGGACTCTGAAGGCTTGTGTTTACAAAGAATTGTGTCCCATTCAGAAGTCTAAACTTGATATGATTTTCACTATTTGAAAAATTGTCCTGATGTACTACTTTTTGCTGTTTTCTTGTTCTGTTTTTTTAATAGAAGACAGCAATACTTATTTCTTATACATATATACGGACACACACTCTTTAAAAAAAAAAAACTTTTATCCTGCTTGTTGATGTCCATTTTGATGATTGCCTTTTTTGTTTGTTTTTTTGAACAAAATTGAACAAATTAAATTATTGTCAATATTCTTCCAAATACTTCTAATGAAGAAAAAAAAATCTTGATTCCAGAGTCTTTTATTAAAAGCTTCCAGTCTGAAAATGTTTTGTGTGAGTAGTCCTACAGAAGCTGCCTAACAAAAGCCTGCAGGAGCATGCCCACTATTTGGATATATATTTTCACCACTGTAACCAACGGAAATTATGGACCAGGCCAAGCCTATTGGCTACCAGTCTTGACTTTGACTATTGCTTTCAGCTGGACCAGCCAAAGGCCTTAATACTTGATATTCCACTGAGATTAGAAGCTGAAAGAACATGCTGGCACAGGAGAGGCTTATGAAATGCTCCATCTTGTATCTCTCCCACTCTGGAGCTGCACAGCCACAAAAACCCCACCAGAAATATTGACATTATAACCCCTTTCCTACATCCACTCAAATTCCCGTTAAGAAATAGGGAGACAGAAGAGGCACAGACACAGGGGTAGGATTAGTAGTCCTGCTCAAACCCATCTTTTGGGGAAAGAAGGGCAAGTCCCTTTCAAGCTGGGGTGATGCCCGTTACCCATTTGGGTAACAACAGCGAAGGGTTTTTGTGATAGGCATGATCCCCCATGCTGCCCCCAAGCATCACCCATCAGTCAACTAAGACATTTCAGCAAATCACATGGCACTTTGTAAAAACATAATTGTTTTTATTTTCCAATTTTCCATGTTTTGTGTAGAGTGCTGCTGTGTTCAAGCAAAGTGAATAAAAGCATAAACAGTAAGCACCATCTGGAAAACATTCTTCCAGCATGCTGAGAAATAGCAGCTGCCTGCGTGCTACCTGCTACAAATAAATGCCATTAAAAAACACCCCAAAAATTGTTTGTTCCTATTTGATGGAACTGCAGCGACATAAAATTTTCCTTAACCCTGTCTTTGAGTACCTGTCATCTTGACAATACAGAAATAAAAATGTGAATTTTCAGCCCTTTATGTTTCTATTGGTATCACTAACAGAATATCAGCCCTACACGTGATTCTTATAACAACATTAGAGGTTGCAACTTAAGAGCAACATACGAACAATACATTCAAAATCTAAATGCTTTTTAAACTCTACCAAGTTCACAATATGGTGACAGCCCTCAGCTTGCCTGCAAGAGGATGGGCAAAATTATTCTAGCTGTAAACTGACAGTGTATCAGTTTGCAGAGGGAGAGTCAGTCATTCAGTAATTTTTTTCACTCCAGCACCAAAGCCACTCCGATCTCCTTCTCTGCTGACAAAATACAGACCCAAGTTGGCTGTGGGGTGGTGATGAGGCTCTGTGAAGGGTCAGCGTTTGCTGTGTTTGTTTAATCATTGCAATTAGAGCTATGCAAATAATGAAATTGTTTGCTATAGTGGCCAGGCTGGGAAAAAAAAATTAAAAAGAAATGTTTGGGTTGAGCAATTTAAGAACTATTCTCTCTTTTTTAGCAATACAAAAAAACCTAAAACTGTTCTGTTTGTTCCACTCGGAGGGCAGAGAAGCCTTGAAAGAACCCATTCAATTTGAAATGAAAAATACATTTTCACACTGGAACAAAGTGTTTTGAGCATTTGACAATTTTCCCTTCTTTTTTTTTGTCAGACAAACACTTTCAGTACCCAGAAAGGGATGCTTAGGAGAGGTTACTTCTTCCTGGGGGAGGGAGCACAGGATTTGACCATCCCTTACTCTAACCTCAGACACCTCGTGGGCCTTCGTGCATGGGCAGGGTTGAGCACTGCAGTTTTCTCCCTTGAGGAGGCCACCGACAGCCCTCACCCACTGTGATGCTGCGATCCAGGAAGCCCCTCAGCTCAGGGAGCCCAAGGAGGTTCTCCCCATTCTCCCCTGCGGAGCGGGGCTGACATGCTGACTGCCGGGTACGCACAGCTATGAGAACAGCAGCACTGCATTTTCTTGGTTATCAGCTGTCCAGTTACAGCTCACACATCTAAACAACCTCGCTGTTACCAAGCCAAAGCTGCACCCCACTTACACCAATGCCACTGTGAACTGGCAGCTAAGAGAGAGGTGTTTGGTCCCTGGTTTTGGGAAGAGACAGTTCTGATGCCAAGAAAGCAAGTGAAAAAAAATTAAAAACAAGAATAAAAGGACTAAACCCATAACGATTAGGCCACAGGCTACAGAAGAAAATGGTTGGAAAAAGCTGAGGGGAGATGTGACCCCCTACCCCAGGCACCACGAGATGCACGCTCCTCAGAGGCACCACTGTCTCTGTCCTCAAGAGAGAGGCTTGAGCTGTCTGCACGGGAAGGTCTTCCTTTTTCAGTGATTAAGGAAACTTCAGTCTGGGCTTCAGGTGGGAGGGAAGTGTATGCACACCTCAAGGAGGAGGCCAAAACTGCCGACAGATCTGAGGATCCGAGTACCCCCACACCCTGCACTCAGGTCTGGATGAAGTGACCACCTTGAATCTTTCACAGCTCTTAGAACTTAAAATTGTCTATTAAAATTTAACAACAACCTAAAGTCAGAACTGACGCTGGCATGGTGTGGCTCTTCTCAGTGTGGCACAGTCCCTGTGGTCCTCATAAGATAGGTATGTGCTTCCTGGTACAGCATATGGCTGAGGCAACTGGAGGCTGATGCAGGAGGTAGCCCAAATCCTCACTGATCAACCACCAGTCATCAGCAGGAAGAAGTATTTGAAGAAATTTTAGGATTTCTTTCCCTTTTTTTAAAACCTTGGATTAGTAAGTGTCATAAAGTGATGGGAGCGAATCGGTCTTGTGGGACAATATCCACAAAGACAGGTTCTGGTTCCCTTGAAAGAGAGAGCGGCTGTGAATCCCCAGGCACAGGGCGCATTGCCAGCCTAGCTCCTTATCATCATTTCAAGGCAAGAGTGGAAATGATGGACACAAATCAGATTCAGCCTTTCCCTCAAGCTACCCTGCCTTCTCCAAACCCAAAGTTGTTGTATGCTGAGTGGGTCCTCTAAAGCCTTCCTTTCAGCTGCGACTGGCCACTGTTCCCACTGGAACCAAAGGCATCATTCCCACTGTATTTTCTGTTTTCAGAAGGACTCAGTGTGCCAGGAACTGCATGAATAGGAGTAAGGGTAACAGTCCCTTCCCTGATGAAATCATCATCTCAAACCTAGCACAGGCAGGAAATGATAACGTGGTTATGGTTCCCATTAGCCGTGTTTTCCTAATAGAAATATTTTAGCTACTTTTATTTATGGAATCCACTCACATTAGTTAAATGAGATACTTTGCAAAGGGATACTTAAGCTGCCTGGAAATGAAGACATTGGACTACTGATTTTGTTAGGATGATTTGGCGAGACAAATAAGGTTTTCCTGGACCAGGTGTGCAGGGAAGGCAGGCGGTGAGAATGTGCCTGTATGTCTGCCTGTGCATGCACATAAGCGTGCGTGTGTGTATGTATATGGGGGGAGGGTTGTTCTTTGTTTTGTTTTTGCCTTTGGTCAAAATCAAACAATGTGCAGTAACAAGAAGTAAATGTCATTTTCCTCCCATCCATCTTAATTTGGCGTCCATTTTAAAGCTTACCTTTGACCTTTTAAAATGTTAATACACTTAAGCAGATATAAAAAACACAAAGCTCCTGGAAAAATTAATCATAGCCATATCATAATGCTAGTCTAAAAATGTAACATCAGTTGTTTTCCTCTTCAATTTTAAGAAATATTTGTCTGATACAGCAGCAGTAACTATGCTACAATTAGCTATTATTTCCTTTTCAAACAAATATCTACGTTAAATGCTTTAGCAAAACGCTATCAGCATGAACAACACAACCTACTACAAATGTCTTTTGCTGGGTAACTGTCTAGAACCACAGAAAAGGTCCTGAAAAGGACCTTGAGAAGTCATCTAGCCCATCCCTCTGCCCCAGGCAGGACCAGCTATATCTAAACCATTCCTGACAGGAAACCTTATTTAGTCTTCCTTAAAGTAGCAGCCTTAAATAACGCTGGAAAAATGCACAAATCAAAATACATAATATAAACATGAAAAAACGTGTGTGCTACGTATAAAAATATGAAAATACAAAGAGACAACCCTGACCTAAATGATAACTCTCCCACCCCTGACCACTTCATACCCTTTAAGCAAAGAGTACAAAACAGGAAACTCTAATAAAAACACCTCCTTCCTTTTTAAAAATAAAAAGTTGCTACCTTGAGAACCTCAGCTTCTTAGAAATGCAGCGGTACCTCTTCTCAAGAAAAGTGGCTTCAGAAGCACCAAGTCCCAATATTTGGGCATTTATGCTTCAAAGCAAAGAGCTCTTCAGTTCCACTAGAAAGCAAATAGGAAGCAAGAGTGTTGACCAGCCTCTCCAGTTACCAAAGCAAATCTAAGATGTCTGGAGCCTGTTCATGATCAACGGCATCCACCTCTTCTTTTGACTTAACTGTTTCAGGTGGGAGGGTGTACTAGGTCCCTCCGGGACAGTCATAGCACAGCTCTGTGGTGACGTGCTATGAACACGAGGCTCCATGGCACACAGCCATACGCTGCTTTCACTTTCTTTCTTCTCTGTAGCATCTGACTGCATGCAGGGCTAGTATTTAATAACCCGCTTTAGAAGAGGGAAAGCTATGGTGACAGCCAGAATGTAGCCTAAAAGACAAGTGAAGGTTTATGGCTAAACACATACGGGAGGAGCTACGGCTGCTACCTGAGCATCCAAAAAAAAAATTTAAAAAATCACCCAAGGTCCTAAATGTCAAACCCAAACCAAAGGCAGATGCGTTCCCTCACATGGAGTGGGGAATTATACCTCCTTCCAACCGCTTTTTTCCATCTAGCAACATTACTTTTGTTCCAGCCCAACTGCAGCTTAGCCAAGCAGTCTTCTGCACACTGAACAGCTACTTAGGGTACAACGGTGGAGGGAGATGCCAAATACCAAGCTCAGCATAGACAGATCCATGAGAGAACACCACCGTTTCGTGTATCCTGCATGCACAATGCAGAAGAGCTCTACTGCAGAGCCCAGTTCTGTCTATCACGGAAGCCTTGTGAATCTACTCCGACCATACATCAGTCTTCAAGCAGTGAAACTCTGATCCAGCCTCCAAAGACCAGAAGTGAATTAACAGCACATCATGACTACAACAGCAAGGCTTTTCCCTGTGTATTCCTTATTTTGGGATATGCTTTTGCATGTGCCTGTGTTCGTCTATATTTATTTACATCTATACACTATGTAGAACATCCTGTGCCAAAGGGATGACCCTTTGCTGACACACCAGGAGACCCTCCAGGACTGCAGATCCATGCTTCCCCTGATCTTCTGGGTGAAGCTCTCTGGTCCAACTGCTCTCCCATGGGGCTTGTGGAAAATTCTCCCCCAAAACCAGGAATCTCACACAGGGTCCAACAGGTTTGACACCTGCAATATCTGTCTCTGAAGACCCCAAAGACAGCTGCCCAAGACAGTAACACAGAAAAAATTTATCCAAACAAGGAACAATCCTTTCCATTTCCTTCTCTGAGACGTGCACAATGTTTTTTTCAGGAAAAAGAGTACAACATATACCTGTACATATGTTCCTACTTCCTTCTCATATCCTCTCAGCATCCTACAGCCCGGAGAGCAAAGCTAAGCCATGCAAGCAGTCCTCTGTTCCCACCCTTCTGCAGTGCAGACCTCCTGGTCAGGAGCTGCCTCCTGATCTCCAGCTCCACCACCATGGCCAGAGATGAGGGCATCTATTATTCAGACAGTGATGCCTGACTGCTGGGCTAGGAAAATCCTGATTAATAAACAACGCGTTGCCCTTCCTGTTTGCTTTGCAGTGGCCTTGTGTGGATATGCAGCTCTACGGCAAGTGATACATCACCAACAACCAGAAAGATCCATATCATACACACACAAAAATACTTCACATTTCACTTTTCTGCACCTTTCATTTTCATCTATTCAATGCTCCTTGATATCTGTTATTTAACCAAAGTACCACCTAATCATTTTTTTTTAAACCAGGTCACATAAGCTCTCAAAGATAATCGAATTTAAAAAAAATAAACACAATTAAAACCTATTTCTCATTTTGCCACTTCTGACCCTATATTTTGGGGGGTTTGCTTACACGCAACAGAATGCTTGTGTGCAGTTGTTATACTGCTTGCAACTGTTTTATTCATGATCTTCTGATATTAACAGACTGTAAGTCAGGTAGCACTTCTCTAGCTAATTAGTTGATTCAGGAAGCACAGATGAATAACGGATGAGCTACAAAAAGTTGCTATTGTCTGAGTCAGTCACCAAGTAACTAACTTGGCCATTCAACCAGGGAGAAGTTTTCTTCTGTGAAAGGTGACAAGTAGCTATGTAATGACTTCTATTATTTTCTCAATAAACTCAGAGAAAATAGGACATTGCAGCTAGAAAAACAGAGAAAGAGAAATTAGCTGCTACTGTCATGAGGGATTCAGAAGCTGAAAAAGAACAGTTGGTGCAATGCAGCTGGAGAGGTTTTTTTGGAGTAAAGTGATTATTCTCTGGCCATTAACGAACTATTTTTCTCTGGAATGCAAGACCTGCACTCCTCCAAATAACCTGGCTTTGCTGCAAAGAGCACCCTGTCTGCCGGGGCAGGAGAGAGTCGTTGTCCTCTGGGCCGTCCTGGTGGCCACCGCACTTCTCCTACCTCTTTGTTTCCATGTCACAATAAAAAAGAGAGATAATTAAAAGGCTGAAGCACACACAGATGCTGGAGGAGAGATTGTTCTTCACAACTAGCCTGACCAACTGAATTTAGAGCTCCAGCTTAGGATGTTCAAGGGAGTGCCTGACCTCAGTGGCCCCACCAAAACTCAGTGAAGTATCACAGCAAATTTCCTTCACCTCTCTTGTCCGTCAGAGCTCACCCTCAATCACTGGCTCAAAGATAACAAGGTTATAAAGACATTTATGGGTCCAGTCAGTTACAGGGCTTAATTCCAACATCTTTACACCTGCCATGGGGAAGGCGGGGAGGAACCAAAACCCAAGCCCACTTCTACTTCAAGGCAACAGTAGCCACCTTCCTTCTACTATAGTGCTACTCTCTCATTGCTTTAAGGGTGGTGCAAACAATACAGGGACCTGGAAGCCACTAAGCTGAAGGATGTTTTTTTTTTCTGAGGAGGGTGAAGAAGACAAAGAGACCTGTCCCAGGCTCTTTGGTTAATTCCTGAGAACATTTAGCCCCACATCTGATGTGATGAAGATGCATTTCCGAATAACTCCTTACCCTATTAACTAGCAAAAATAAAAGGGTACTGAAACAAGACCAGCTTAGAGGGGTCCAGTCACTTACACCCAAAGCCAGTCCTTGATTGAGTGTGGAGCAGTGGCTGCTGTCCCCCAGGACACCTGGACACACACAGGACTGGCAATACCCCACAGACACGACCTGGTAAACTTACCCACCCCTATGTTACAGCACTGCTCTGCACATTAAAGGATAGCATGGATAGACCTCTTTAGGGAAAGCAACATTAAATCACCAGACAGAGCAGCTCCTCCGCAGAGTGACCTATTTACAGAGTTGTTCAGTGCCCTGGGAAGGATGGGCAATATTACGCGCCCAGGAATGGAAATTCGTGAGGAGAACCAAGACAGGTTAATCATGATCCTCCACAGTCTAGGACCTCTCGTACAGCCACCATCTTTTTGAAATCTGGAGTCCACTGGGAGAATTTAGACCTAGGGCTTTAAACAAAAAATAAGGAAAACTTTGTCTTCCTGAAGACAGGCTATGAAACCCAAGCAATGCTGAAAAGTGTTTTACTGTATTGTTATTCTGTAGATGCTATTTCTGGAGGCGCAACCCTGTGCAGCCTGATCTCAAAACAAAGCCGTTTGTGGCTAGCACCACACATCACCAACCAACTCCTTCTGCTCAAAATAAAACAAAATAAAATAAAAAGCAAGTACCCCCATAAATCATTCATCCATCCCAGTTTTATAATGAGAATATTTGTCAGCTCCCATTTTGCTTCCCATTCTCCAGCTGCCTGCTCTACAAAGCCACCATTTCAGCTGCCTGTGCATAGAGACAGGCGCATACACTGTGCCACAAGAGCTCCTGCATCCATCTCCATCCTCCTGCCTGCAGAGAGGATGGCCATTCCTCTCCCCCAACTCTCACCTGCATCAACAGAGACTTTTCATGTTTTTTTTTTTTAAAAATACATATGTATATATCTATCGGCAGCTCCAGGGTACCCACCAGATGTACTTAGCTCCTGTAACAATCACGTGATTTATGTAGAAGTAATTGGGGTTAAACTATCTGCCACATCAAACTCTTCACATTTGGCCCCATCTCTAAGACCTAGGAACATCTGAAACAAATAAAGCCACGTGTCATTTAACAGGGTCTGGGCTTAATTAGTATCATTCTGGATTTTATGGGAGAGATCTTGTACTACCAGCTTTACGTGACTAGTCCTTCATTTGCAAGCTTATCTCTTTTTTTCCTTTAGTATCCGCATCAAAATATTTCCATTTCCACATAGCTTTTCTTTTTCTTTTTTTTTTTCATCCTCCAACCAGTGGGATGACATCCACTCCTTATCTTTGGCTGTCTTCCATGCTAAAATAAGAATGCTGTTGTTACACCGAGGGAGCTGCACCCTTCCACCTCTGTTCCCTCTTGACGTGCACACAGCTGGCTGTGTTGGAACGCCCGAGGTGCCATTTTCTGGCCATTTTTCTGTGATGTTGTTGCAATTTACCCTCTAGCTACAATTTGTATTTCGAAATCACACTGGGCTTCTCTGGTGCCACAGATTTTACAAACCTCAAGTGACAGACAGTCTCTGTCCTAAAGTGCTGGTGATACTCAGCCCATCTTCGCTGCCACCGTTCCCCTGCCTTGACGTAGGTTAGCTGACACGAGAGCAAGCATGCAGCCAAACACCGCTCGAGCAATACCGGGCGATTTGATTAGCAGCAGAGAATCACTGGATTAGAAGAGGGATAGGATTAGAGACTGATGAATTGTTGTGAGGCTGCTACGTCTGTATTATCAGCTCCAGCAGCAGCATTTGATGTCAGACTGTACCACCAAGCTAGCTACTGCCTATCGTGGGCTTCAGACTGCTGCATGCAAGGCAGCTGGGGAAGGTAAAGGGTCTGCGTTAGGGTCTGAACCAACAGCCCGCTATAAGCAAGCCCTTGACAGGTCACGGGTAAAGATGAGGAGAGGGGAGGCAGGGCAACATTAAATTATTTGCCCAGAGCTACACTGGCTGTTTGTGGCAGAGGCAGAAACAGGAGCAAAAAAAAAAAAATGAGTTCCTCACGCAGGAGATGAGCCAGCGCCTTTGTTATATGTAAATGTATTTTTTTTCCCTGTAATTCACACCGCTGCAGGCTCTGCACAGTAAACGCCAGCTTCCCGAAGTTGTAGCGTGTTCAGCATGACCTGCCCATCACACACGCCATGCCTGCTACATGACTGGCTCTGTCCTCCAGCCTGCACTTGCAATGCGACCCACATGCATTGCAAAACTTATCACTTGCATTTTCGGTAGGAAGCGATCAGGACCAGGCAAAACTGAGGTGATTCCCAGTCTCACCCACATAGCTCTGGCTACTGGAGCGCCTCCAGAACGTAATGTGTACACGGAAACTCAGCAACACTCTCCAGTTAATTCGAACAGTTATCCCCTCTTCAAATTTGGCTTCAATCATCTCTCAAGGTGAAAGAGATTTCAGTGCCCCCTTAAGAGTCCCACTGGAGCTTCTCACAGAAACGCTACAAAATTCATCAAGAGACGTCAAGGACAAAACAGTGAGGGTGCATTAATTGAACAGGCTGCTCTGGCAGAGCTGTGCAGGAAAATGTGCAGGCTCTCAGGACTAGTTACTGTAGTTACATCTGATTAACCAGGGCCACTCGCCGAGTCGTGAAAGGGAAGGAAAGGCTTTTCCAAATTTGTATACTAAAAAAATGCAAGTGTGCTGGTTTTCCATCATATAGTAGTATTACGCCTGAAACATGCCAGTTAGTAGCATATTTGTGAGGAAATCTTAAACATTAAGGCAATTTGCTAGTAATAAACAACATGAAAGGTTACTTAGAAAAAATAAGGATATTTCCTCATTAAGTTCAAATGGAAAAATACCTGACAAATTCATGGGCAACCAGATACTCCTTCCCTTCCAATAATACATCCCTCTTAGTAAATATATATATTCATATAATAGTTTGGGTTCGAAGAGACCTTTAAACATCGTCTAGTCCAACCTCAATTTTGAAACCTGCATTTTAAGTATTATTTATAAAAAAAAAGACTTTTGTTGGAGAATGGCATGCAAGAAAACTAATATCGACAACAGCCACCGAATCTAAGCCAAACCAATGTCTTAAAAAAGAGGAAAAGATGAGAGAAGGCGAACAACTGCCCTGCCACGCTTGCAGCATCTCCCCTGAGGGATGCAGAACTTCTCTGGCATGACACTTTGCCGGGTCTCCCACCGTCACGCAGATGACCCACACCACGAGACAGCCTCATCCAGAAAAAGCCATTAAAAGGGTGGTGGGATGCAGGTGACAGTTCCTTCTCCCGGCAACCTTCACCGAGAAGCTGGGCGCTAGAGGAAGGAATTTCTGCCTCAACTTCGGAAGGGTAAATCCTCCTCCTCCATCTCCTCCCGGCTACCAGAGGGACCCCAAATCACCCTATAACCGCCCATCTTGAAACCCACTTTATTTTTTAATCTCCCTCTTCTACAACCGGGCGCTTGAAACCGCCGTGTTTTGTTCCCCGTGGGAGGAGAAGGATCCACGAACCGAGATGAGGGGATGGGGAAAGCGATGCTCCCACGGGCGGGCGTGATTTTAGAGAAGTTGCGCAGGCAGCAGCAGCAGGAGGAGGAGGAGGAGGAAGAAGGGAGGGTGAGGGGTGGCGGTCTCGGTGGTGCTCACGGTCTGGGTGGCGGTTACGGTGTTGGTGGTGGTCAGTGTTAGTGGTGGTCATGTTCTCGATAGTGGTCAGTGTTGGTGGTGGTCATGGTGTTGGTGGTGGTCGCACTGTCGCCCTATCCCTCTCCCCACCTCGGTCTCCCGCATCCCACCCCGCTGCCAGGACAACCCACACAAAGCATCCATCCGCCGGGGTCTCGCTGAGACCACCAGGAACAATAATCCCAAGGCGAAGCAGAGACGGCGGAACCGCCACCTCCCTCCCCACGGCACCGCAGAGCCGGGAAAGCGGGAATAAGGGAAGAGATTCCCGCAAAACAACGCCGCCACAGCCGCCGCCGCCCCGGCTATAACCCGTCACTGCCCGGGTTTGTCGGTACCTACCTCCGGTAGAGGATGCAGCAGCCCCTTAGCTGGGCTCCATGGGGGGAAAAAGCCGCCGCCCGCCTCTGTCAACGCCACCGCCGCCCTGCGCTGCCCGGTACCGCGTCCCGCTCCCCCCGCGCCGGGCGGGGCGGGGCGGGGCGAGCAGCAAGGGGGCGGGGACCTCCACGCCCACGCCCGCCTGCCGCTGGCTCCGCCCACCCGCGGTACGATACACCACCCCCTCCCCCCCCCACGCGGGGCGGAGGAGAGGGCGAGGCGCCAGGGATCACTGGGAATATCAGGTAGCCATCCCAGTCTCTGCGGCAGCAACTCCACTGATCTCTTCTCTTTGGTGGCCAGTGATAGGTCTCCGGGGAATCATAGAGTCATGAAAACATGGAATGGTTTGAGTTTGAAGGGACCTTAAACCGCATCCAGTTCCAACCCCCCTGCAGTGGGACACCTCCCACCAGACCAGGCTGCTCAAGGCCCCATCCAAGCTGGCCTTGAACACTTCCAGGAGGGGGCATCCACAGCTTCCCTGGGCAACCTGTGCCAGTTCCTCATCACCCTCATCGTGAAGAATTTCTTCTTAATGTCCAATCTAATCTTCCCCTTTCCAATTTAAAGCCATTCCCCCTCATGACATCACTGCAAGCCCTTGTAAGAAGTCCCTCCCCAGCTTTTCTGTAGCCCCTTCAGGTATTGGAAGGCCGCTATAAAGTCTCCCCAGAGGCTTCTCTTCTCCAGGTTGAACAACTCCAACTCTCTCAGCCTGTCGTCCCAGCAGAGGTGCTCCAGCCCTCTGATCATCTTTGTTGCCCTCCTCTGGATCCGTTCCAACAGCTCTTTATCCTTCTTATGTTGGGGGTTTCAGCA
The DNA here is from genome assembly GCA_033558185.1 of Dromococcyx pavoninus. NCBI lineage: Eukaryota > Metazoa > Chordata > Aves > Cuculiformes > Neomorphidae > Dromococcyx > Dromococcyx pavoninus. The sequence continues at coordinate 659,594 of JAUMJL010000409.1, read as the reverse complement.
CTGGACACAGCACTCCTGGTGGGGTCTCACGAAAGCAGAGTAGAAAGGCAGAATCCCCCCACTTGCCCTGCTGGACACACTTCTCTTGACCAGGACATGGTCGGCCTTCTGGGCTGTGAGCACACATTGCTGGCTCATGTCAAGCTTCTCATCAATCGACACCCCCAGGTCCTTCTCCACAGGGCTGCTCTCTATCACATCACCCCCGAGATGTGCCAGGGGAGGTTTAGGTTGGATATTAGGAAAAAGTTCTTCACCCAGGGGGTGGTGGAGCACTGGAACAGGCTCCCCAGGTAAGAAATTGCAGCGCTAAGGCTGACAACATTCAAGAAGCATTTGGACAATGTCCTCAAACACATGGTGTGAATGCTGAGGTTGTCCTATGCGGGGCCAGGACTTGAACTCGATGATCCTTGTCGGTCCCTTCCAACCCAGATCATTCTGTGATTCTATGAACCCCGATGCCTGAGACTATGCTGCAGCAGACAGCATCATCCTTAGTAATAAACCTCATGGATATTTTGCTCCTTGCTTGCTTTTGGTTTTGACCTTATCTCCCTTGCTACTATCACAGGTTGCCCACGGAAATTGTGGATGCCTCTCCCCTGAAAGTTTTTAAGGCCAGGTTGAGGGGTGCCTTAAGCAGTCTGGTCTGTTGGGAGGTGTCCCTGCCCATGGCAGGCACATTAGAACTGGATGATCTTTAAGGTCTCTTCCAACCCAAACCGCTCTATGATTTTATGTTTCTGTGATTCTTTTTCCCCCTTGATTCACCTTGTCCCCATTTTCCCATAAGACTGAATATCCCAACCCCCATGACTGCTGACTCTGGGCTTTCAAATGGTTTTGTTGAGGGCAAAAAGTGTTTTTCACAGGTTTCAAATCACTGTTAGTGTCACCAGCAGCTTATTGGAAGGTGGCAATGCATTAAACTAAATCCATGGCTAGTATTACATAATTTGCCCTCGAACATACATAGAAGATGATTGTAATTCCATCTGGGTTTCTGTTGATATTAGCAAAGCGCTCGAGATTTCCTCTTGCGGTTTAATGGGCGTTTCAAAACCTTTGGCTGCTGCTGGATCAAACAGATTATGATTTAAGAAAGGGTAAAGCACACGCACTCATGACATCGTAGGAATTAGTGAAAGAAGAAAAAAAAAATACTTAGTAGGTCATCTGCCTAATCCATCTTCCAAAACAGAGTAAGAATGTCCCCCATAGGGTAATTTATGGGCATTTGTGTAGTTTTCTTTCAAATGCTCCAGATATGTGGCTTCCTCATTGCCCATAGGAATTTAGGTCAAGCTGCCTGAGAGTGCATTTTGTAGCATCTCGGGATTTAACATCCACTACTGTTATTTCAAGGGGTTTTTTTCTTTCCTTCCCGAACAGCACAATTGTGCAGTTGCAGTAGGTTATTTCTTTCCTGCCCGTAAAGATTTTGGCCCTCACTTTCCCCAGGTTGAGAGCTCAGGAACAAGCACAGCTGGGAAAATGTCAGCTCCATGCTTTGCGTGGCCAAAAGAGTGAGGCAAATGTCAGGACTTGTTAAGAGAGCAGTGGGGAGGAAAATATATTTTACATCGGTCTGTAATTTCTAAATACTGATGGAGCTCTTGTCTCACCATCTCAAAAAAGGGCACAGTAGTCCTGGAAAAGGTTCAGAGGAGGCTAGCAGTTGTGATCCATAGTTTGAAATGGCTATCCAGTTAGGTACATGCAGCCTGGCAAGAGGCACCCAAGGGGAGGTGTTAACAGAGGTTCCTCAGCTCTCCAGCAGCATGGAGAGAGTGAGCAGGGACTGCTGGCCCTGACTCCCAGCACGAGAAGCAGAGGCCATTAAATGAAGGTAGCAGGTGTCTGAGCATAGGCAGGTGATTCTTCACACAAACTACAGAGCCCCTTGCCATCTGACAGTGGGCAGCTGATGAGAGGGGAGAAAGGGGGAGCTTACAAACGAGAAAACCATGGAGGGTGGCCAAATCACAGCGGGCTGAAGAAGGTCCCTCCACCACAAATGGTTCATGGCTGGGCTTGCTCTGTTCTTGCACTCACCCTTAGGTGTCCATTGACAGCCTCTCTTTACCTTCCAGCAGTCAATACAGCTCTCAGATTTAATGTCACATATGGGTTAGTTTTTGCTGCCCACAGCTTTCTTAACACCTGTATTGCACGGAAGAGCCCTGTAAGCAAGCAAGCAAAGAGGCAGCTGGGAATGCTGTCAACCAAGTGGGCTGCTTTGGACAGTGGTCAGAAGTATGAGGAGGAGGTGGTCACTCAAGTGTGCAAAAGCAAAACTGATTTTAAACTGTATTTAAGAGTGGAAAATGTTCTGGTTTGAAGAATGGAGGGGTTAGTGTTTCAGGACTGTAAGCTGTCACATGAATGCTTGGATCATACTACCACCTTTCCGTGAAGAACTGGAAAGGATGTTGTTAAACATATTCATTAATGCATGTGCAGATTGTGTGATGTCACGCGTGGAATGGAATATGTACAGGTATGAAATAATGAGCCTGTTGTTTTACATTCTTGGGAAGGAGTGGAGAGGATGACATTGGTGCTGATGTCATGAGATCTTAAGAGTGTAAACCTGTAATTCAAAATTCGTTGCTTGAAGAAGATGTCTGCTTGTTTCACTGGGACAGTGGCAATGCTGCACCAATGCATGGCACATTATGGAAGCTGGAAGCATCAAATTCACTGCAAAAAACATCATTATGCATTGAGTCACTGAAGAGAGAGTTACTGGTTGCAAACAAGTTTCTCTCACCCTTCTAAAATGTGACAGAAATAATCAAATCTAGCTGCAGCCTGGGGACAGTGACCTTAATTTAAAATCAATGAGAAATCCCTCTGTCAATGGCAGTTGATCGCCCTGTTCACATCTCAGGCTGATGTTCTCCCAGGCCTGCCATCGTCAGTGCTATTACACAAATAGGTAAACATTATGTAATCTTCTTGACTCCCCTTTTCCTTTATGTCTTTGGAATTCAGATAGCATGGCCTTAAACATTTCTCTGTGTTTCTGGCAGAGGAATTTTTCCTGTGCGTTAGTTCATAAAGTGGTACAGGTACATAAAGCTGTAGAGGTATGCCTCAGCATGGCTGTTTTATCCATGCAGCATCTCCAGAATTTGCCAGTTCAGTAGTTTGTATCTTGGTACAATGCTAGGAGAAAAACTTGCTTTAGTGAGGTAGATTGACATACGGGAAACAGACTAGAGCAAGAATGAAAATGAAGGAGCCTAAACTATGTACGCTGAGAGACCTTAGTCAAGTGACTCATGGACATAGTCCTTTATGATCCCATATACTGTTTACATAGTGTTTATGCAAGAAAACTTATTCAGGTAGATCAAGATAGATAATCACTGCATAGAGCAGATTTGCATTAACTTTATGTATTGCCTGTGCTGATAAGCGTGCCAATTGGCCCTTACTCTCTTCTTTTGTGAAGCATGTAAAACAGTTGGCAGTATCATTCATCTTGCCCTGTTACTTGACCTTGTAGAAAAGCTTTGATCCTGTGACAATACCATACAGAGGCAAAATTAATGCTGCCAGGTGTGATTATAATAACATAGCAATCCAGGATGCTTTGCAAGCTTTAAATTGGATTCACAAATTCTATATAAGCATCCACACTACAAATGCTATGTGGAGGGAACTGACAGACGGGTGCACACGTGTATCTGCTGGCAGAGCACAGCAGGAGTGTTCCTTGCACCTAAAATGTGGGCTCTGAGTAGATGCAAAATTCATAATGATAGAAGTAATTTTCAGTTTTTCATCTGGTAATATATATAGGCAGTAGGAAGCCCATGGCAAGTCTGAATTGAGTACTAAGCAGCTTTAGAATTGTTTAAGGCGTTATCTATTATAAGGAAGTTTATAAAGCTCCATCTCCATTATTTGAGTTTTCATGAGGTCATAATCCACTTGACCCTTGTGGTTTATTTCATCACTATTGTCCCTCAGAGGAATTATAACCTTTACCATTACCACTTGCTAAATATATCAAGAGGTTTTAGTGATATTATCATAAATCACCAAGCTCAGCTTTGTTGCTTGTAATGTGACCATACTACCTACTTATTTTTATGCGGTTATTTTCAGCCTGCTCTACTTGCATTTTTTGAATTACTTTATAAGAGCACATGCTAACAAATATGAATGTATTCTGGCTTTTCTTTTACATTTAAAAACTGGCTTTTTCTGAGGTCATCTAAACTTCAAATGCTGACTTTTTAGGCAATGTTTCTGGGATCAAGCATGAAAAATATAAAATTGAGGATATTGAAATCAAGCGTGGTGACTTCAGGTAACACCATTCTCACAATTGTTTATCTTTTCGATTGAATGTGTGAGCTTTCATTAGAAATCATAACATAATTTGATTATCCTGAAAACAGTTATTGAGAAGAGTAGAGATATCATAGGTAAGTCAGTTGCATGACCACGTGGTTGTTTAAAAGGATAAGCCATAAGGAAGATAACCACAAGTGAGAATTTTGGATAGCATTAATGTATATAATTATGTTGCTTTTTACTGTTCAATCTGTTTTCCAGCAGAAAGTGGGTCCCCCATCAGCTCACCAAGAGATCTTAAAGAAAATTTGCCATGAAAAAGATGTGCTACTGAAGCCAATATGCAGTCGCACTTAAAGATCATCTAGGATCAGATGTTGGCCTCAAAACCATTTTGACAAGATGTACCCTGTAAAATGGTAACTGGGACCCAGTTAAGCTGCTTGTGGCTCCAGGAAGGCTTTGCCAGTGCTCTAAGTCCGGCTTGCTTGCTGGAACTGCTGGGATCCAAAACTGCATGAGGTTCTTCTTTGTAGCAGCACCTGCAAAAGAAGTTTATCTGTCTGACATCATGCTGTGCAGCAAGTCTGGGCGTACAACACATAATTTCAGTTGATGTACAGCAAAATAGATCTCATTTGATGAAAACCTAGAAATTTGTCTTTGGGAAAGAGGAGGAAGAGTTACCTGTCTTTATTCTGCAGACCTTTCCAATGTGGCACGCAGGGGTGTAGGAGTGTATTTAAGCATCCTCCACCAACCCATGGACTTGCATATCTATGGTGTATTAATTTATATCTGAACTAGTCATTCTTCAACCTTTATGATCAGCAGAGAGAAATGGTCACCTTTAGGATGCAATTCATTTGACCTTTTTTAGACATCTATTTTAGGAAGAGATAAATCACACCCTGCAGTGTCTATGTTTCTCTGTTGACCACAAAAGGACCAGAAAGTGATTAGTTCAGAAGCAGGTGTCTGTATTACAGGCTGTCTACATGCAATTAGGTGAATCCCAAACCAATTTTTTCTACAATGCTGCTCCTACAATAGTTGTTGAAGTGCTTTACAAAGATTATTTCTTTCTTGTGAATATATACAGTATCATCTTTTTCTCCTTCTTTTACAGTCTTTATTTTTGCGAAACCTGCATGTTGTGTCAGAGTTGATCATGTTGGTGCTCTGTTCTGAATTGTTTTCAGCTATCTACTGAGAAATTGGCAATTTTTACACCATTTCACCCTGTGACTTTTGTCAAATACTTCTCTGATTTAATGTAAAGGTGAAGGAAGGGCATCCAAGGAAGTGGATACGCCATCTCTTGGCACTATGTATGACTAGAAAGCAAAGCCGAATACAGACACATTTTTGGTTTTATTTGATGACAGGGCAAGATTTTAAATACTATTAATAATGAAAAATATATGGCAGTGAGAGTCATTTTTGCTACCATAAGCCCACTGAGCCCATGTATAGTACATCTCAGAAAAGGCCCAAGGCTTCGATGTCTATCTCTATGTTCTTGTATTCCGAACAAGCAGTGAATAATGCATTAGTTTTGCTTCAAGCATCCTATTTTGAATATGCTTTAGCCAGAATTATTAGCTTTCGTGTAGTGTATATTGTTAACAGAGGCCATGCTCTGTGCCTATCTAGTGCTGTCTCCAGAACTGCCCTGGTACAGCAAGCAAAAACATTTCACTAGAAATTCTCCTTCTTGGTTGTCACTATGGAATCCCCCAAGATTTTACATGTTACAGGGACAGACTCAGCTGCAGTCTGTGGAAATGTCCCTGCGAACGCTATGGTCCTTTGGCTCAGGCCTAGAATATTTAACAAAGCAGAAGGAGGGAATCTTTCACATTACACTGACCTGGGGGGACTCCTACTTCTCTTCTCATACTGTTCCATGGAGACCAGCCCTGAGACTGCCCATTCCTTTGCCCAGACACCCTATGCTTGTGTGTTGAGCTGCGTTGAGAATATCTGAAGCTGTGTAATAACGAGTAATCCCCTGGAGCTATCCTGCACTTGGCCAAGGTGAGGAGAGCCCGAGGACAGCCTTTCTTAAACCCTTAGGTCTTGATGAGGGCCACCGGCACCCCATTATGGATGATGGCCCTGGTCATCTGCCAAGTGGGAACTGGTTTGAGAAAAGACTTGCATAGCTGAGTCCTAGGGAAGGATCCTACTCTTGGTTACTGTATAGCTGTACTGCTTTCTCCTTCAGCAGCCGTGGTGGTCTAAAAATAGAATTAGCTTGCAAAGAGTTTAAAGAGAGCATTATTTAAGATAAAGGGTATCATTGGCAAAAGAGCAGGCATTTATACACACACACGTGTACACACACACGCACTCACACATCCCTTATTTAAGTTTCCACAGCTACCCTTGGTGCAACACAGCCAGCTGTTAAATCCAAAATAGCAATGAGTACACATCATACGCCCTCTTTATTACCATTTGAAAGGGACAGTTCCTTGGGAGGATGGGAATTTGACAGGATATGAATATGTCTGAGACTCTATTAGACACTAATTCAGCAGGACTGGCTGAATGAGATGAAGGAGCAATGAGGAGGAGAAAATCTCTTCAAATTTGAGCTGATTGGTAATTTTGATGAAAGCCCTTTGGTCTGATTCAGTGACTGTTAATTACCTCTGGAAATTAACATTTATTTTTCTCTTCAGGAAATGTTGTTCGCCTGCCAATATGGAAAGATTAATTAAATTCTTCCATGGATGAAGGTGAAAGTAGGGTCCTTGTGGCCAGTGCACATTTTGGCTTTGGAGGCAGATATATCTTAACAAACCCCCTTTTGCAAGTAGAAGTACGGCTCTTTCCTCTTATGTTTTTGGAAGAAAATAAGTTGTTCTTCTGTGGTGAAGTTGGCCTGTCAGGTACTCTCAGCAGGGAAATCTGGTTGCGGGAGAGCTGTGAAAAAGGGGAGGGAAAAGATAGTAATGACCAGAGTTAAACAGTTTGGAAGTAAATTAGGGGAAGCCTTTTTCGCCACCCAAGGAGAAGTACTTAATAATTTGGGTAAAGGTATCTCTGCTTAAAACAAAGGGAAACCCTCAGCTTAGACCCATCTATAGAGAGCATCACAGGAGTCAACTGAATCAAAAAAAAAGTGGTAACTGGAACCTCACATTCATAAGCTGTTCATAAACATGACAATTTCTCCTACCAGTTCTCATTTATTTGATCTTGGCTCAGCCTCAAAAGCTGCTTTTGTCAGCACTAATGATGGCCCTTCCACCACGTAATAGTTTATTTCCAATATCCACTATTATGCCATTCACTCCTGTTATGCAGAATCAACAAAAAAAAAGGAAAGGAAAAGAAAAGAAAAGAAAGCAATGTCCCAGGGAAACTCTTGTACATGGTTGGTGTGGGCATCTGATTGAGTTCCTGATTCTTAGCTGTCAAACAAATTCCTAGGCAGAGTCACAAAAACATCAGGCAATATCATAAAAGGAAAGGAATGTTTGGTTCTTTGATTTTTTTTTTCTGAAAGGAAGCCCTTGCATTAAGTCTTAATGATAGATTAAATAGATGGAAATTCACTTGGAAGCCCGACGGGCAGAGAGATTTCAGACTGCCTGTGTTACGCTCACAGAAAGGAAATGAGGCAGCTGAGAAGAAGCTCAGCATCAGGAAGGAGGCAGGCAGGTCAAACGGACAGGCTTTCCAGAAACAACCTAGCTGAGAGCAAACAACCAGCTGCAGTCAATCAAAACCGGCAGAGCAGCCAGCTCCAGAGCTTGCTCCTGCTTTGCAGTGCGAGCCGGACCGCCCCATGGGGAGCCGCTCTTGTGCTCCCATCTTCCATGCAGCGCCAGAGCGACAAGCTGGCATCACCAAGTGGTCTTGCCACAAGTGTGACAGCTGGACTGGGAGAAGAACGCCAGCCTGCACACCAGCCTTCCCACCTGCAGAAGTGGCACCTCCCCCACACACAGATCCAGCACCCTGCAAAGCTCATCTGGGCGCTGCTCTGGGGGTCTCAGAGAGGGGGTGTCCCGGAAAACCAAAAACTGAAGGTCTGATCCTAGTCTCAGGCCTGTGGTCTCCACACATCTGCCAGGATCTGTGATAGGCCAATGCAGCAATGAAAAATGCAACCCTTGGTAACTTGAATTGCCTTGATTAGAGGGAATTCTGCCTGAAAGAGGCATGGGATACTTCGGCAGGTTTACCTGGCAGCAACATTGAAGGTTAAAGGCTTACGCTTTGAAGGCTCTATTATGGGCGAGATCCTGCTCCATTTTGGCTCTTCACTGTTCCCTATACATAGCGAACAGGAAATAATTCCTTGGCCCACTGGCAAATCTCACACAGGTTACCGATTTTACTTCCAGTCTACTTGACAGTGTCTTTTGAGAAAAGCACAGGAAGCCACCAGTATTTGCTGTATTTTGCATAAGCTACAATGTAAGATGTTGCTGCCAGCCAATGGCAGCATCTTTTGCTTGCAATAAATTTGGAGAGTAGTAACTTTGAAGCTGAATCAGTGCCGGGGAGCAGCACTGGAAATTATGAAGACAGGCAGCAAGAAGCAAGCAAAAGTGAAGGTGCAATGGAAAATAGTAAGAAACTCACATAGGACACATCTGTTCAGTGGCCAGTGTGGAAAACCAGAAAAAAAAAGAGATTTTTCTACGGGGACTAACCAGCCTGAGTCCCTTTTGTAGTTTTTAAATAATTTCACACATGGAATAAATATATAATTCCCAAAGAAAAACATGGGAAGTCTCATTTATGCTCTTACAAATGTTTTCTGTTTCTTTCCCAGCTAAATCTTTTTACCAAGTTGGACTCGATTCTGCAAGTTGCTTCTTCAAAACTACATTTTTTTACAAATTCATTATTTGCCAAAAACATTCTCCCAGCTTTAATTAAAAAAAACCCAACCCACCAACAAAATTCAATGGACTGGAAAGTGTCCAGTAGGCTGTGGTTCAGGCCTTGTAAAGCAGCAAATAAACTTTTTCTGCATGCTTTAGGAGAGCATATGACTCCTCGATCCTCCACAGTCTCTATGTGGAAGGGAGTTAAACACATGAAGAAATACCTAGTTAGATGTGTTTCATCTTCAGTTAAGAAGGCAAACTAGATCTCCTTCAGCCTCTGGTGCTGTCTTCAGGCTGTCATGATTATAGTCACCTTCTTTCTCTTACATGGTACACAAATCTAAACGTCCCAAAATACATTACAAGGTAAGTAAATAACTCCATGAACAAAATAAATGAATGCATGTAAGTGAAATAGAGCATACTGAGGCTACCTGAAATAACTCTATCTTATTTGAACTTGCTTTTAGCTTTCAACATAATATAGCAAATAGGAACATAGAAGTGCTATGATAACGGCTCTCATGGTGAGTGTGGTTTCCAGGCTGATGAAGCTAAAATACAGTGTTTGAAGTCTAATGGCAAGTGAGACAGAAAACACCTATTAGACATGTTAGATGAACAGTGTATAGGCTTCCTAAAAAATGCTGTCTTGAATGCTGTCTTCTGAGACAGAAAGATATAGAGATATATACATATGTATATATGTATGTCAATGCTAGCACTGATGAAGTGGTTCAGAACTGTCAGAAATGCACATGCATGTGTTTTTATATGTACTTCTTGCTGCAATTTTCTGTTTACTGTCCGTAGAGTTCACTATATTATTTGTTCACTAGAGTTGCAATATGACCTGTTCTTCTTAAAACAGCTGCCATACTGTCCTCCTTACAAAGCTCAGAGAGCATTAGTCTCCTCCATCTGTTGGGATTTTGTGACAGTTCCTACAAGAGCAGCCAGTGCATGAGTAATGTTCAGAGCCTGGCACCCTGTGTCATCCTGATTCCACGAGACTTCATTTTATGATGCAAATGCACCCCGACCTCCATAGTATGCAATATATCAGACATGTAATGTATGCAAAAATGATCCCAATAAGGGAGGAAGTAAATAAATTTGTTATGATTTTAATGATATGCATTTTAAATGTCACTTTTGCTGAGCAATTAGGGTCTGAAGAGAATGACCTTTGCACAGTGCCCAAATTGTCCTGAGGCATAGTACTTCTCCATGCATTTATTACTGCCTTGCATGATAAAGTGTCACCGGTACGATGCAAGTCCATCATTTGTGGTAGGACCCTTTCTGGCCAAGACACATAATAAAATAAAGGCAGTGCAAACATTTTGCCACAGGAATGCCATGTGAGCTGCAAGAGATATTATTTATTGTAACACACTGACCCAGTTGAGCAGTGACAAATACGTTGCCACCCAGCAATAGCTCACGGTTGAAACACTTTACTTGTAAGCACAGTGCTGCCCACTACACTCTGCGTTGGGGGAAACCACTCACCACCAGGAGAAATCAGTTTTGTAGCTTCTCCTGCCCACTTCACTGAGCAAATTCCAAAGGGCTCAGCCTGTGACCCCAGTGCATACGTGTGCCCTACCAACACACACACAAAGACGTGGGCTGGGGTTCTCTACCTGGACAGCAGAGGACTAAGGAGAACAAACTCTAGGCCACAGCATGGCATACTGCCCTTTCTCTTGCTTCCTAGGTGACCAATGTGGTATCTAGCCAATGGCCCATGTTGTCCATATGGGCTTGCGAAGACAATCTTCACCTTTTCCATCCCTGGATTCCGCTACAAGCCCAACAGCTGCCAGAACACCATCTGCTCTCGGTGTGTGACCACCCTCTCAATCAGGTTTAAGGTATTTTATCTACTTAGTCAAACCAAGAAGAGAGGTTTTAACGAGTGAGATGTTGCCCCAGTGGTCTCTAATTACAGATGACAGTTTCAAAGGCAGTCTGTTAGGCAGAGAAGTAACCCACATGATAAGGCAGTCCCTCTGCTGTAGCTGTGGTGGCAAAGAGGAAGAAAAGCCTTCTACCTCCTGTGCATCCGCTCGTGGTGCTGACAGTTTGAGTATGGAAGCTACCTACACTTCAGGTCTAAGGCTATAAAGTATTATCTTTACAGATGAGGCATTTTTGTATGTGGTAAAATGCAATTGCAAGTAGGAAATATTAAAATACAGGACTCTGTTTTGGCAAGGAAGAACATTGCAATAATGTAGTAATGGGCAAGCTCTACTGTCCAACTGAGCCTTTGCAAGTGCTGCCAAAAATACTGGACATTGTGTGGCATCTGTTAGTTCATAAACAGTGCGGTGCATCACCAGAAAGAGCAATGGCTTATACAGAGCCATTTTTTCCCTCTTCAATATTTTTCCTTCAATATGCTGCTCAGAAATGCTGAGCCTCCAGGGAAAACTGTCAGAGCTGCCTGTCAGTCTGATGGCAGGTGGTAAGGGTGGCAATAGGACTTGAGGCTCTGCTGCATCAAGGAACTCCCTCTCCAAGCTGGAAGGACAACCCTAACAAGGGAGATTCAAACAACGTTTGTATCTAACCCACTCTTGGTTTGATTGCTAGCAAGGCTATCAATATTGGGCAGATGGCTAGTATTTTCCCTCGCTATCAGTCTCTGTTGGATTCAGACTAATGATGTAAATATAAACAGTTCTGGTTCTTGGTCACCAAAGTGTCCTGGCATCAGCCCTCCCGGAGAAGTGTTATTTAAATGAACTAGAGAAGTGGGCGTCAGTGAGTAAAACAAATCAATTTGCCACGCAAACAGGAGAACAGGTCTCTTGAACCAAGTACTTGATTTTGCTCTGGCTAGTTCACATCCAAGGGGAGTCAACTCAATTTAAATACATGCCTGGTGTTTGCTGGCTTTGCAGGGTGGGAGAGGTGTTGGAGTATTTAGGACATCTGGCATCTTTGAGCTGCATATGGAGCTCCCGCAACATTGAAATGTTGAACAATTGAAGCCCAAACCTGGTGGCCTGCCCAAGTCTAGCTGTATTTCCACAGTGTGAGTCCATCTCTGGGGCTGATTCCAGTGAACCCAGGGAAAATTCAAATCATCAATTAAACAGCTTAATAGTGCTTTGAGCTACTACTTTCCAGTGTGCCCATATGTGGAATTTACTTCCACCAGTTCTGAGTTGTCCTTGCATTGCAAGGCTCTGATCCATTCAGCATGCTATTGTGGGTCTTTAAATCCCAGTGTAGCCCAGGTATATGTGTGAAGGTACCTAACATTCCTTCCCCATGAGGAAGAGTCGCTCATGTAACATCATCACTTGTGTCCTCCTTATTTGATCTATCCACATGGTGTTAGGGAGAAAGCAACCAGTCTCAGCACCGGTGCATCCTCATGGAGCAGCACTCAAGTCCCCACACCAGCTGAGGAAGTGGTCCTAGAGGGATGCCAGCCTCTGCCATTGTCCAGTCCTGGTCACAGTGTATTTTCAGTACATCTTCCCTCTTGCTACCTTGCCTCTCTCACTGCATGCTCTGACACAAAGTTTGCTCTTGCACACCCTCGTGGCAAATCTTTCCTGGGCAACAGCATCACCAGTAACAAGCATGAACCCTTTTTGCTCTGTACTTGCTATAGAAATGTATGTGCCACTGGGTCCGTAAGACACTGGGAGTCTATATCACAAATGCTACTGGGTTTTTTTTCCACTCACTGAGTAGAAACAAAGAATACAACAGAGTACGAGGAATGGTCTAAGTCCAAAAATGGTACTTTCCGGGCTTAAGCGTTTAAAATCTCTGCTCTGGAGAATCTCCTGCTCCAGATTAGAGGGGACCCCAAGGCCTCATCATTCTCAGCTAGGAGGGAGACCCTAAACCAAGGAATTATACAGTCTTAATAAGAGAAATAGCGCCTCTAATCTCCAGCAGCATATTCCATCTCACGAATATTTTTGGGTAAGCAATAGTCTTATATAACGTTGGAGAAGTATCCAATTTTCATGTCTTTCAAAAGCATTTTCGTTTGTTTGTTTACAATGTTACATATGTCATCTTTCCTTTTGGGTTGGTTGGTTTGCTGTACAAAATAGTGTGTAATGATGGCACAGTGATGGCGTTATTCTGGCTCTCACTGCATCTGAAGCTTTTATGCACCACTTTTAGAGCAATGGCTTCTTGTCAGGGGTAAAAAAAAAGAAATAACGTACAGTTTTCTGCATCGTGCATTAAAAATTATTCTGAAATATTATCATGGATTAGTTTAATGCTGCCATAGACAGACTGTGTTTCAATGATCACTGAAAAAGAGAAAGGAATAGTTCATAGGGTGTAAATGAACAGGGAGTCTGCTAAAAGAAAGCATGCAAATTATAGGGAGAGGTATTCAATACTCTCATTTAAAATATTGAGTCTAGAAAGGGAGTCTAGTCTGGGCGATAGAGTATGTTCATATGCAATTCTGCAAGGATACCCATGTTTTACATTTATAGTGTTCCAGGGAATATTTGGAATTCAGTCTATGCTGCCTTTCAGAGGCAGAATAAATAGAGTGAATACAATTAAACAAGGTTAACTTGAATCCAGACTTCTGAGTGCCTGGCATTTGCTTCATTGTTTAATTAGAAATTTCTAAAAGCATAGCCTTTTTAAAAAAAAAAAAGCCAGACAGAGAATCCTCCCCCCCTCTGGAGATTTTTCTCAACCACTTGTGCTTTCACTGTGCTGCTGGAGTAGCTGGGAGACAATTGGAGGTTATTTTTAGACTGACTCACTCTGTAAAGCTGACATTTGTAGGTTAGGCATACCAGTTCATGACTGCTTCTTCTTCTGCATCTTCCTTAAATATTGCTCTTGTAAACCACCGGACAGCCTCCTCCTCCTTCCCCAGTCTGTCTCCTTAAGTATCAAAGTACTAAATCCACGCTGTAGCTGTCAACATTTTCAGTCAAGCTGAGTTAAAAGCATCATTTAAAAGGTGCAGATAATATCCTTAGCTGACTGTAAACCCAACGCAACGCGGTACTTCTACACATCAGATCTGCTCCTGATGGAGCACAACACACACAACATCCCTTTAAAGCACACAGGACAACCAACCCGTGGGCTGTGCTGCTGAGTCAGATTCACATACCAAGGATCCCTGAGTTCCACATCAGCAGATCTCCTTCTCTGCTTGCTGTTCTCTCTGAGAAAACAGGCATTGAGAGGAATATGCCTGCCTGCAGCCTGTGCCCTCCAAAGGAGGGGATGCCCAGAAGCACTATGAAATGTGGCCCATGTTTCTAGGCCTTGCGTTTTGACATCCTTGTCCACTGAAGGTGGTGAAAACCAGCTATGTTTAAAAATAAAATTGCTGTCTCTGAGGAGCTGTCTGAGCATGGGTGTGCAGGTGCTCCTGGTGAGCGCTTTCGCAAAAGAGGCAGGAGTGCACGGCACCCCACAGGGGCCAGGAGCAAATGCCTGAGATGGATTTTGTCACTGGCTTAGGGAGCTGGAGAAGTCTTGGTGTATAACAGACTCTGCACTGCAGCTATTCGCTGCTCTTAAGCCTCAGCACTTAGCAGCATGGCGAATTTAAATCACTGAGCTTTCAACTCTGAACTCTGAATCTGATGGAGTTTACGGAAACACAAAGACCTTCTAAGCCCAAAGAGGAAAGATCTTTGCTAATATCAGAATTCAACAGCAGATTAGATTACGAAACTGCCATTAACCTACTCTATATTATAATCTCAAATCCTTCTAATAGATTTGGCATGCAGCAGTACAAACATTATTTTCCACTTTAAATTACGGCTGAACAGAAATCCTTTTTCCAGTCAGCTTCTTTTTTTCCTGGTGCTTTAGAGGGACTAATTTTAAAATGAATATCTTCATGCAAATTGCTGGATAAATAAAACCAGGCACATAATCTTCCAGGGCAAAATCCATTTTTTTCCAGTAGAGACCGCATGTGGGCCCCATGCCAGGGTAAAATCTAGTGTTCAGTCTAGTGAAATCCATCCTCTGGTGAAAGACTGGTGAAAGCCACCCCATGAAGACTAAGCTCTGCTGGCCTGCTCAGTGCAATGCTCCTACTGGGGTTTATGAGCACAGAAGTGACCACAGATCTTCACAACATTCGTGCCATGTTACCAGGACCAACCACATTACCCTTTGCTGCTCTGATAATGCATATTCCCACCATGGTCCCTTTAGGACAACCCCAAAATCTCCTTCCAAGGGGCTAAGTGGGGGGAGAGAAAACACATTGCAGGTGGACCCACATCTCCTTCCATGTCCAACTGTATGAGATGTCTGGGAAATACTTGGCTGATCTGTTACACCAGCATCATCTATATGTAACACAGAATTGGATTGCTTTACTAGAAATAAGTGCTCTTCTTATCCCGCCAAAGAGGGAAGCTGAGGCATGACCAAAGCCAGAGCAGCTGGAGGTAGCATTGCTGGGGGACCAGAACAGCTCAGGCAAGGACACAACTGAGTTTTAAGTAGCCTTTGGAGGAAAGGATTGCTAAGTGAGGTGACCGAATAGCAGAACAGAAAACAACCTAGAGCAAAGCACTAAACCCCATCAGATTCTTCTCTACTTAGCACTGTAAATTCTGCTGGAATAAGATCAAATGAAAATGTTATTAGACTCTCTCTGTTTTAATGAGTTTTCAGTAGTCCCAGCAATGCAGAGCTCTTGGTTGACACAGAAGAGCACACTGTGAAGGAAACAGTGCATCACCTAGGTCAGCAATGTGCCTCGATTCATGTTCCTAGAAGCATGAAGTTATTGTAGATCTGCCATTTTGGAAACATTCCGGTTCAGGAAGCAATGCTGTACCTAAGTCTGGGAGCATCTCCAGCTCACATACTCCAACAGGGAAGCCTGACCCCAATGTTGGGAGGTGTGCAATTTCTGTTCATTTCTCCAGCCGTAAGCAAGATTGTGCCTGTATTTAATAAACATACATCTGTTATTTTATTTCCCAGAAGTGCTCACCGTGGTGCTGCAGACCCCATGAGGGCACAAAAGCATCCTCTCCCTGCAAGAGCAAAATTATATTGCAAAGGTCGTGCTGGCAGGGCCCCTCTCACCCATAACTACTTCTGGTTACCCAGAAAAAAACCTCCTGAAAATTCAGAACCTACGTGTAGCTAAATAAAATCAAAAGCAGAAATTAAAGAGGAAAGAAATGTGTTAACCAGTTAATTAAATGATTGATGTTACTTTGTTGATTCTCAACCCACAGCCAGCATCAGTTCAGTTCAGCAAAATGTGCTTTCAAGAGAAATGATGCTAATTAAATACATGACAGAGTAGCCCAGGTAATAATTAGCAAGGGATAAAGTGACCATTCATGGGGAATTTTTTTGTCAGGCCTGTAGCTGATTTGTGGTTTTGTTTTTCTGCCCGAACCTTAAGCTACCTAAAAAGATTTTCACTAAATGTAACGTCCAGATCCCCCGGTTTTAAAAAGCAGTAGAAATCTGAGATATAACCAGCATTCACTTTCTATTATGCAAATATAACTTCACAGTATGACACATCTGTAAGGCTTCATTTGGTTCCCCCCGGCACAGTAAGCATCTGCATCTTTAATGCCTTTGATATACTGTTTTTGATTAGATTAAAGATGATATTTATAGTAATTTCAGTAATGTCATTAGCTGTCACTGGAGTATCCTCCAATATTTTGTTTCCTCCATATGTTTTGCAGAAGGGATAATGAAATTTGACTGTCCTGCAGCTTGGGTATAATAGCCTTGTTTTGGAGAAGAGTTATACGGGATAGTTGCTGCTCATCAAGTGAAAATGGTGACAATCTGGTGGGTTCTGAATGCTGTACCTGACAATCCTGCCCTCTGCGCCACTGCTGTGCCCTTCCTTCTCCCTCACTCCAGAGACAAGTTCATCTTTCCCGTAGGGTGGCTGAAAATGCGTTTTTGTCTGGAGGGTCAGGTCAGGAGAGATGGATGGAAGGACAGACAGATGGGAAAGTAAGGCTTATGAAGAGTGACTACAGACCACTAGTATATTTAACAGAGAGAGGAAAATCCTGGGGAATATGATGACAAGCAATAAATACCTTCAGCTTAACAGTTTAAACAAAGGTGGGGAATTATTTATGGTAGGACAGCAAGTGTTGGCCAAAGGTCAAGGAGAGAAAAACTTAGTTTAGACTTTGGGGTGGAGAAAGTACCTGGTTTGTAGCACAGTTGCCAAGACCAGGGACCGAGGCACAGCTCTGCGGCCATGTAAGATGAGAAAGACCATGGGTTTGTGCTACGTGGTAACAGGCCTGAGAGTGGGAGAGGGAAGCTGAGCATGCAACTGAGATATTTTCTCTTCTCTTTTTGAGCCTTAGCCTCATCCTGCACAGTACAGACACTTGCAGCTCTCCAAAGGCACTCCCATCTGGGTCTGTGTAGTTGTTTGTGGGACTAAAGACTCCAGTTTTGGAGAGCTTCTCTTAAAGTCTCAAATACATTGTGTTACTTGAAGAGTAAGTGTAGCATTGGCGTTTCTGGTGTGTGATAGGCACAGTGGAGTTAAATTATTACTGCAGAATTCAATATATATAATTATTCACTCCCCAAGAGGTGGGGAATGAAAGTATATGTGCAAGTGACTTTGTTTAAATAAAAGGTTTCTTGACTTTGCATTAGTATATCAGATTTATTTAGCAGAAAATAGAAGCATTTAGAGAGACAAAGAGAAAAAAAAAAAGAGAACATGAAAATTGTGTAGATAATTTTGCATTATTGTTCTTAATGCGTGTTCCCAAGCTGTGCATGCTGAAGGTTTGATCCCCTGCAACACAGCTGTAAGCAGAGGGCAGATTCATCCCCAGTGGGAAGGGCTGGGAGAGGCAAGGGAAAGACACCCCACCAGCCTCCAGACCATCCCTGTGCCAGGTGCTGTGGGCAGCTGGGGCACCCACTGGCTGGTATGTACTCTTCCCCGGTAGGGGCCCTGAGCTTTCTTTGGGCAGTGCTGCTTTGATCAGTTTAGCACCAAAAAACAGTCGTTATCATTAGGACCTTGCTGTGTCACATGGTTCGACGTCAGTTTTGCTCCTAATGTGAGGTGATTAAATCAGTGCTTGTTTAACGGGCATGATTTGAGCAATATCCCAAGGTGATACCAACCACAGTTGTGGATCCAGTCTTTGAATTCAGCCGGGGTGCTGCTCTGAGGTAAAAACAATACTCTGAACATAACAACTTTGGTTTGGTCCTCTTTACCAAAGGAAGTGAAGCTTGCCAGGTGATCATAGCACAAGTCCTTCAAGCCAATTGACTTTCTCTGGCTTTGTACTACCTTAAGCTGAGAGCAAATGATTGTCTGATCAGTCTAATCACTAGTGAGTCCTTTCAAGCAGCAGTTCCTTTGGGAACAGCATATATTTTGCAATCAAACAGTATTCCACTAATAGATCTTTGCACAACGGTAGACAGAGGCAACCAGCTCCCTCTTCCCCTCCCCAAATTTATGAAAATGCTAGTGTTATTTCAAAATGCAAAACTGAAATTTTGCTTTGAATCTGTCAAATGCAATTGTTTACTTTTCTGAAAATTACTCCGTCCTTCCAAATTCTAGTTCAAAAGATACGCAAACTGTGCTTATATATTTTCATAAATAGTCATATACATATGACATATTCATATCAGTATATTTGAATATATACTCATATTTTGCATATAGCTATTACATTAATTTTGTGAATACTTTCATTTATCATCAGATTTATTTTGCAGGACCTATAATAATCCACCAGTTTATCAAAGCTGTGTAGGTACATCTGCAGCTCTGCCTCCTTTGCTGCTGGCTTCTCCCTTGCATTTATTCTTTTAAACATCCCAAGGCATTTCTAGTCCTTCTTTTATTCATTTTTTATCACTGAAATATCTCTCCCAGACTTGTTCTGGTCTGGTTTGACCTAGTTCAGGTGACCGAAGAGCAGAATAGATTAGCTTTCACATTCCTAGCCCAGGCAATCCCCTTCAGCTGGCTCAGCCAGGGCAGCATGGAGTTCTCAACTCAGGGCCTGCCTAACACACCTCAGAAGATGCAGCCACCTTCCATCAGCCCATAGCTACCTTAGATCCTCTTGCATTCCCACCACACAGGAATACCAGGAACTTCTCACGCTGAACATTAGGAACTTCTCACGCTGAAAAGAGAAATGTTGATTGTTTTCAGATCCCTCAGTTCTCCATCGTGATTAACATCTCATATGGAAGAAGTTTATGTAAAGCTGATGTTCACAGTCTCTGCATTATGCAATATTGTTCTACACCAACAATTCTTGTCAACACCTATAGTCTGTTTCTTTGTTGGACTCTTGGTGAAAATTGTTGGAGCTCATGTTTTAACATTCCCTCTTCCATTATTTATAATAGGCTGTGTTACAAGTGACAACTAACCAAAACATAGCTACAGTTCTTGGTAGATATTTTAAATTTCTGTATACTTGGAGCGTGAAATTTTCTCTTTTTAAAGCACAAGATGCTTAGCCTAACAATCTCAAAATGTAACTAAAACATAAAATAAGAAAGTTTTATAGCTGTCCTCCAGATGTCCTGAAGATTTCCTCTAAAGAAAAAAGATGCAGTCTGTTTCTGGTGTCCTCATAGCATTCTACCAAAAATCACCCTCTCAGGCTGCTAGAATATACAGTCTGCTGAAGGTATGTATTTTTGGGAACAATATGGAGATGGCTGCTGAAGGTACGTATTTTTGGGGACAATATGGAGATGGCCCTTTTAACCTTGTCTGTTATGGCTGACAGAGGCTACAAGCCACTTTCCCGGGTGTACAAGATGTTCACAGACATACTAGCTTTGTCTGCTACCAACAACCTTCAGCTTCTTGCCCCTTATCTTGTTGCTCATTAGTTTGTGTCACAGACTAAGTTATGACCACCCTCTTCAGCAAAGATTCCCTATATCACTCTATCCCATTGGGCAGCCCAAAATGCATAAGGTATACCCAGGCTGATCCTTCTGGGAAAGTCCTGTCACCTGCCATCAACTCATATGTCCATTTGAGATAGCCTCCTTCCCAGCGCTGGGGGAGTGCTGGCCACCTGCTCCCGGCCTTCTCAGCAAACTCATCAGAGAGCCATAGTTTCAGGGTTACTCTTTATTCCCCCATAGCAGGGCAAAGTAGAGCCTTTTGGGCAGAATCAGTTGCTCACCCCAGTACATGGACTGACACTCACTCTCCAGCGTGCTTGTTGGAAAACAAGCCAAAGGCTGCAGCTCTGCTCCCACAGCGCAGCAGAGGACTTTTATAGCCCGTGAGTCATAATGAGAAAACGAGCCCCAGCCAACCTCAGCCCCAACTTATGTGCGCTCCCATGATCTCACACGTTATCTCCATCAGAGCTGTTCAGTAACCAGGATTTTGCCATTCAGGAATTAGCAACGCAGGGGGAGGGAGCAGCATTGAGCCCTAGCAGGGAGCACCACATCCTGCAGTGCCCCAGAAAATCCAGCTTTCCTCCAAAATAAATTGCAAAGCTGCCAAGACATCATGTTTTGGTGTGTTTATTTTCCTTTTTGTTTTCACTCACACACTAAAGTGTATTTGTATATGAAAACAACAATGCTAAAAACATCAAAATGACCTTAGCTGGAATAGAATTGAGATGGGAGGTTAAAACATTTTCTCATCTGCCAAAACTGATATCAACATTACCCCACAAAATATTTAGCTGAAACTGCGTTTTACCAGAGAACTATTTGATCTAAATGGTATTTTGTGTATTTTTCCCCCTAGTCGTTAGTTTTGGTTTGTTTTTTGTTTTTTCTGAGTCCTGAAGAGCATGTGTGTTTTGGGGATTATAATAATTTTGCAATGAGCTTCTCATCTGGATGTCACGCTGGGCAATAGCTGCCAGATGAGCAACTCAATTTGCACCTCATGGTCTACACATGGTGCTGCTGTGAAAGGACTGGCAGGAAGTGCCTGATACCTCTGACTTGGAGCACCCTGACTGAAGCCACAGTCTCTGAGTCCCATTTTGGGACATTGTCTCCAAATCCCCTGCCCTGCAAAAGCTTGGGATACCTATGGGCTTCCCCGGTAATCTCCCGATCATCTAAAACTGTTCTTCATGGGGAAGCCTGCAGGAAACCACTTGTGCCTGCTCAGGCTTTGGCTAATTCTGGAGTTAACCTCTTTGTTCAGGCATCCTCATCTGCAAATTGAGGAATAACAACATACTTCAAAGGGATGGTAGGGTAAGGATTAACTGTGATGCAGCTTCGAAATGCTATATACGTGCCAAATATTACAATCATCCTACATGTGAGGTTGGGACAATCCATGTATTTTTGCAGCCCCAGAATCCTGTTTGATTTCATCTGTTTTAATTAACAAATTTAATTTTGCATTATTACGGAAAACAGGGATAAAAAAATGGAGCCTGCATATGCTTTATTAAGAATTATTGTTATCAGCTGCCCCGCAGGACTCCAGTCAGCACTAAATATGAACAATGGTTAAATTACAGGGGTCAGGGAATGAGCACAATCAAAATGCAAACTCTTTTCTTCTACGTGAGATGGGTAGGGAAAAAAAAAAGAGGAAGAATCCTTGGAACATCCTTGGAGCCACTAGGACTGTGGAAAAGCATACCAAGTAAACTGTAAAACTGATTACTGGGCTCAAAAAGGCTAACATGCAATTTGTGTTCTTTTTATGTAGATTAAATGCATTCACTGCAGCTCAGAGAGCTTAGATACTCAGCAGGGATTCAGAGGGCTGGGTATCAGTCAACCACAGCCAGCCACTAAACCACAGGGCAAAATCTGCTATTGTACATTAGAATAGTCACTTAATCTATCTTGATGGGTAAAAAACCCATGGGACAAATGTATATTAAAATCAGAAATTTAGTAGTAATGTTTAAGGGAAGCTGTAAATATTTTTTTGAGATAACACTGTAGAACATTATTAATGAGTCTGGAATCCTCTTGAACTTCTTCACGTTTAGCTCTTGAATATATAGTTGCTCAGCAGCCCAAGTCTATTGATCAGGAGGAAACATAAAGGCATGAGATGTTTGCCATAAGGATGTGCCCAGAATAAACCGTGCAGGAATCAAGCAGGATTTCCTTTGGCCAGCCAAAGGAAATGCTGTCTGATGGGTTTCTGTTGAGCACATGAAACGTGCCCAACATGGAAAGCTGGGGATGCGGCCATCAGGATATGGGTGCTGGCAGCAACGATAGAGCTCCCTTTTGGAAAATTACCCTGATAAAGGTAATTTATTATTTTTTCATTTGGCAGCGGCCACTGTGAGACCATTCCCCGTCTGCTGCAGAACAGAGAAAGCCCAACCTTCTGCCTGTCTTCTTTCCAGGACTCAGGGTTATTGGAAACTGAGAAGCAACAACACAACCTAATCCTCCGCTTGAAAAGCTTCCTATTTATTTTGCTTGCGTCCTCGGCCCGTTCCAGCTTAGATTCCCCTCACAGAAGGTTTTCTCCCCCCTGCTATTTATATTGTATTTAGAGCTAATTGGGACTGCCGGCCATTGTGACTCAGAAATAATTACTTTGTCATAATTAGTCTTAAATCAGGATTCTTCCACCTGTGGTGAGGATGGTTGACCAAGATGCTGTTGCTCCCTCATCTGGATACCAAAATGATGCCATAGGCAAGGACCCCAGCCTCTGCATGCAGCACACATGGGTACAGACGGAGGGTGGAGATGCTCCATCTGTGGAAAATACCTGATGAAAAACTAACCTTTCTGAAGTCTGCAACATCCATTTCACCTCAACTGGATGAAGGATGAGGCCTTCACTGGCTGTCTCCACTGCCTGCTTGCTGGGTCCATATTGATGCTGCTGCAGGAGAGCCCTTTTGGGGCAGAAAACTGCTGTTTGGGTAACCCTGTGTTCCAGAAGCACAATCTGAGTTGATTTCTCTGTGTACCAGAAGTGATGCTCTGAGGCTGGGGAGACACATTAGGAACTAGTGTCATTTCCTGACTCATGCCGTTAATAAAACATTCATTTGGTGGTCACCAAAAAATGTATTCTCATCGACAGGAATGAGCACCCTGATTGAGGTGCTTGATCAGACAGGAAAACTGTGTGACCTTGAAAGCTGGAGTAATAGAAAGCAAATGAAATTTGAATGTCAGGTCTTGCTTTCAGGGACTGAACAAGCACTGCTGACATAAGGTGGAGGCTTCTGTGTCAGAAATTGCACATAGGGCAGAAAAGCCTTGAAGGGTTCATCAGGCAAAGGATGGCCACCCTTTGCTGGTATGAAGTGCTAATGCTGTTCCAAGAGGAGGGAGGTAAGGTGTTTCCAGTGGAGCTGGGGAAATAGCAATGCTGCTGTCCTGTGTGTAGATGAGACATGGTCCAGATGATGCTGTATAGTTTTGGTTACACCTATCTATGGGCAAAGTTTTTTAGCTCTGGGGTAAGTTCTGCATGAAATCCTATGAAACCTCTACAGAATACTATGAAATCCATACATCTCAGACAGGACCACTCAGCATAAAAATCTGTTTTCTTCACTAAATGTGGAGCTACCCTGCACACATACGCATGCACTCTTCAGGGCATCTCTGGATGGAGTGGTGGGACTAAGGACTGAAGCACCCCAGGTCACTTGTACTGTATGGACAAGGGGCATCTTCATGCAGATTTTAAACCTTCTCCCTTGTGGTTCAGGTACCTGATACAACTAAGATGCACAAGTCAGTCTGCTGGGGTACGTAGTGTCAGCCAGGTAGATGCCTGCACAGGACCAGTCAGGACACACATAGCCCTACTGTAAGCAAGGAGGCTGGCTTCTGGTAGCAAAGGCAAGCATTGCCTGCAGCACTGGCACCTGACCAGATGGGATGGTGGGAAGCAAATGGGGTCCGACCTGCCGTGTCATGAGGTGTGGAGGACTGAGTCCCCTTCATGCTCTGCAGTCAAGCAAACACTACACTCCTGCCACTCCATCCTGATTTGCATGACAGACTGGAGGGACAAATTTCTCCTTGGATGATTTATGCACTCACGGATCACAAAATGTATTTCATAAGGAAAAGGATTTTTCGGTGTCACAGCAATCTCCCTTGTAAGGCTTCCTAAACGCAGGATGCCCAGAGTATCTCCTGGCTCCTCCTGGCTGACCTTACCTTCACCCACTGTGCCTCCGCATGTCTGATTGTCCTCTAGGACACACAGACGCGGCTGAGATCATCAGTCCCTGCGACTATTTTTCTTGTATCCAAGAGGAGTAATTTGCCATGTGCTTTCCTTCTAAGGCTGGCTCGATTCTGGGTTTTCTTTAGGTGAAATACAGATTTAGTGCTCCTTGTTTTCTGTGATGGCCTGTTGCCTACACGATGTGTGAAAAGCAGGTTTCCATTTTGATAATTACATGTTACCTATAGATTGCATGGCAGGGAGTACGTTTCTTTCATTCAGACTGCACTGTTTTCAATATAACCTTCCAATATAATCTTCTTCACCTGTTGGTCTTAACCTTGTGCAAACAATGAAGAGACCACGAACAGTTGTGAAGTCTGATTTCCTCTCTGCTTACTTAAGGTCACCGAATCACATACATCACATATCCTCTGAACCTGCTCTGCCATTTAATTTTGTTCAATAGCTGTATCACACATGGAGGCAAACTATGAACATCTGCTTCAGTACAAGAGCTCGAAGACCAGTCAAAGTCATTGCTACAATTTAACCTCAGAAACCTGCAAAGTCTGCATCCTCCATTCTACTGAGAAATAGACATTACTGTAGCCTATGTTTAATAAGCCTCTGTTAACCCATTGCTGCACACCAATGTGTCATGAAAAATATACTGGGATTCTCAGACTACAATAACTTTGCTCCCTATGATGCTGAAGAAGGGAAAGATCTGAAACTCATAAAAGCTTAGGTTGTTTTCAAAAGCTTATCCATTTTGCAGGAGGTACTGAGTTTTTAAGTCCATTTTTGGAAAAATAATAAAACTGACCTTTCTATTACACCATTCAAGTATTAAATACATTTTAAGTGAGGGATTTTCTTCCACCTGTGAAATTTATCTTCCAGACATCACTTCTTTTTGTACTGTAACTGGAAGATGAAATGATAAAAGACCCTAAATTACACAGTCTGAGATATTCTGGCTAACGTCTCTATTTTAAAAGCCAATATACACAGTGGTATTTACAACTCTTGCCTGGAAAATGGCTTATCATAATTTTTTTTTATTAAATACATTTGAAGTAAATCTCACCCCTTCTCCAAGGACACAGAAGACGCCAGTGCTAAGGAAATTGCATGGCTCCAGTCCTCTTTGGTCCATACCAGTGAGGACAATTCCAAATACCCATCCCAACCTCTGTGGCTTCAGGTCATGGTCATCATCACATTGCCACAGGCCTCCCTGGACTCTGAGCAGCTCATCAATCTCTCTTTTGAATTACACTCCACCCCTTGGCTGTGATGGTCAAATAACCTCTTGGACTATGTTTATGTGCGACGTGGATAGAAATAATTGACAACAGCTTATGTGTACAGTCACCCGTAAGGGATAATGCAAGCTGCAATATGTTCATGAAGCACATAATAGCTCACTGCTGCTTCTTGGGATTAATAGTGGGACACATAAATGCTGTGATATTTATATATATTGCTACAAATTCACTGCTACCCACTGCTTCATGGTCATTGCTAAATGGTACATCATGGCCTCTGAGACTTTCTGATCTTGAAAAAACAGTGAGCTCTAAAGAGAGGGTAAAAGAAAATTAGCTCTTAGCAAGAAAATAAAAAATACAAAATGGAATCAATTTGACTTCATCCAAGTAGATTACATCAGTCGTGCAACATTAATGTAATTAAAATATGTATATACCAGATGACGGTGCTGCTGCATAGATCAAACATATTAGGAGAAAACGCAGCTGTGGGTTTGGAAAGTTTGAAAAATAGTGTGATAGCTTCTGTATCCCTTTGCTGGTAAAGGATGCAAAAGGACTTGTCACGAGTCCAGTTATCCATGCCCACATAAACCCCCTGTGAAATAAGTCAAAATTGTGTTTTCAAAAACAAAGGTCTCTCATACTTAAAGTCCTTTCTGGGAACTCTTCCAGATCTAAATAGGATGTCACTAGGAAACAGAAAAGCTGTCTTTCCCAGTGCCACGGTCCTTTCATTTCTCTCCCTGAAAGATTAAATTTGAGCATTGCATGGTCTAATTCTCTGCTTTCCCATCTTGTGCCACGCTTGTGGTGGCACCACAAACAGCAGGACTTTGCTCCCTGTTTGCATTGCTCTGTATGGCTGCAGAATAAAAGCCTTAGGGTCATGGTGATGTTACGTATAAATAACCTGCTAACTTGCCCAGGACTATATCTTGCTCATCTCATCTCCTGGCCAGGTTTCATTGTGTGGAAATTCTTGTGTCTGGAAGAAGGAAAAAAACCTCTAGCAGGTGGCTGGGTTGTGTGGGAGGGGGTTTGTGATGGTGGACTTTCCAGGTTAGTTTTGTGTTTTTAAATGGTGGCTGTTCAGAGTAAATCCTGAGAGATGGGATAAAAGTCAGAGGGCAGAGGAAGCTGTTGGGGGTGCAATACAAATTCGTTTAGCACATTGCTCTGCAATTTATCACGTAGGTCTCACCTCCACATATGTGGTGTGTGCTGCCTATTTAGGGACAGGGAGGAGACACAGTGGGAAAATGGCTTCTCTGTTCCTGGTACCAATGAGCCAGTTTTATAAATCAGAATTTATTTACCGGCACACAGTATTCCTGTCAGAGACAACTGGGAGTATTTCAGCCTGTAGGTTTTTATTGAAACAGAGGTAGGTGGCAGAAGTTGTGCCTCCCTCAGAACAACATCTGACATGGTCTACCCTGTGGCATCCAGCTTGGGCTTGCTTCAGTCCTCAGACTTTGTCTTTTCCATGGAGCACCTAGTGTTGTGCAAATAACAATCAAAGCACAAAGCAGTGTTTGTGAGCGGCTTAAGAGCAACTAAACTTCGCAAAAAGCTGGATTTTTAACTGTTTAATCACTGAGAGCTTGCTGGCAGAAGATGAAGGTGCACAGTGCATTGGCACTGGCAGTGTGTAGGCAACACGGTGGCTCACTGGTTCCATAAGTGGAGTTACAGATCAATATGCAGTGCAAATTCCTAGTTGGCTCCCTTTTGGTACTCCAGTCAGAGGACCTGACAGATAATGCTCTGTGAGCCCCTCACTTTAAGGGAGACTTCGAGATGCTGGAGTGTTTCCAGAGGAGAGCAGCGAAGATGGTGAAGGGACTGGAGCACTGAGGGAGCTGGGGTTGTTTAGCCTGGGGAAGAGGAGGCTCAGGGGAGACCTTATTGCTCTCTATAACTACCTAAAAGGAGGTTGTAGGCAGGCAGGGGTTGGTCTCTTCTCTCAGGCAATGAGTGACAGAACAAGAGGACATGGTCTCAAGCTTCGTTGGGGAGGTTTAGGCTTGATATTAGGAAAAAATTCTTCACTGAAAGAGTGATTGGCCATTGGAATGCTCTGCCCAGGGAGGTGGTGGAGCCGTTGTCCCTGGAGGTGTTTAAAAGCAGATTGAATGAGGCACTTAGTACCATGGTTTAGACGATGAGAAGGTGTTGGTCTCGATGATCTCAGAGGTCTTTTCCAACCTTGTGATACTGTGCTGGTCATCTTGCAGGTGGTTTGTGAAAAGGAGATCCCCCTCGCTATGAAATCTTGCACATTAGCAGTATGGCAGGAGTAGACAAAATCAGCTTAGAGTTGGGTTGGGAAAGTGGAGGAGCAATAAAAGGAAGAAAGTTTGCAGAAAACCAGAAGGCATAGCTTGTATTTGCCTAACCAGCCCCAGATGGTAGAGATTTGTAGGTGTGATGACTGAGGAAAGTTTTCAAGAGAAATTTAAATAATGGGAAAGATGAATGCTTTATGAAACCTGAAGCATTTTCCTGTGCATGGGGGCCTGTGTGGAAGCAGCTGAGGGGGAAACAGGCATGCCAAGAGAAAAAAGGCGGAGCAAGGAAAGAAGGAAGAAGCTTCAAAAGCTAAAGGATGTTGAAATGTCCATGCTTTCATATGATGCATGGTCACATGGTCTGCTCTGACTGGCTGCAGCATCAAGGAGTGATGGCTGGCTTGAAGGTGGACATTGGGGCAGTACCACCACCACCTTCCCTCCTTAAATCTCGGCTCTTAAAAGAAAACAAACAAACAAACAAAAGCTTTCCATTCTTTCATTTGTAAAACTTGGTTAAGATGCTGGCTTGGATCAGAGGCTTTTAAAGAGAAAAACTTTGTTCCACTGAACCCCATTTCATTTACATTTCAATGGGAAAAGTTATCAATTCCTTCACTGCAAATTCACAATGAACTGCCTTTAGAATATGACACATTTTCTGGATTACTGAATGCTCTTTGGTTTGTGGTATTGTGTTTAAAGTCGTCTATGGCTATATTTATTACAATTCCTTTTTTTTTCAGCTTGCTTGAACTCTGAAAGGAGGAAGGTCAGCTGATACAATCTCATAAAATCCCAGTGCAAATGTAAGGGACTGTCAGGAAATTTCATATGTTTAGGATTTCTGGCATTTCAAAAAGAAATATTGATTGTCCTTTTCCCATTTGCCTGGAGCAGGTGAATGAAGAAACTTCTGAAGCAATAATTTATTGTGTCTTTACTGATTCACTGAAGCATTTATGAATATAGCCCAAAGTCTCTTGACATTAGCCGCTTGATGTGTTATCACACTATTTCACACAGAAACTGGAAGAGCCAGCTTGGCTTTCTGTTCAACATCATGAACACTAGAAAGCCCTGTGCACGGTGAAACAGGCTACCAGGCAGTGCACACATAAGAGTTTTAAGCTCTTATTTAACCCCACCCTGACCCACACTGCTCTCTGTTATATCCATGGGACAAGTGATGGCACCTGCATTTACTGTGGGATTCTCCTCTTCATTCCACAACAATGGATATACCTAAAAGTGAGCAAAAAGATTGTGAGGGGATGGGTATACCTTCCCTGTGACCTGAGAAGGATGGGACTGGCAGCACTCATAGGAGGCTGGAGGCATACCCCAAATTTGCTCTGATGATGTGTTAATCATCAGTCAAACAGAACTTGCAAATTGGTATCTGCAGCCAACATACCCAAGGAGGAAATTCCTTTAATTACACTGACTAGAGCATGATTAGAGGAGGTGAGAGCAGTGGGGGTGCAGGGTGAAGGACAGAGGGAGACTCATTTCTGTCATGCCTGTAAGCAATCCTGTCATGACACAGTATGGCATGCCAGTCTATCAGGCTTGCTTCTATGTGGGTTTTATTAATTAAGACAGTTATGTAATTATGATATTTAAGTTTTCAAATTTTGGGGAAGGTGACTCTAGGACCTTGAGGCTATAAAGTTCCTGGGATCATCTCCTGCAATGAAAATCAATGAGGCTGACTGTGTGCTAAGGTCAAATGTATGTTGCACAAGACTCTACTGTCTTCCTCCTTGCACAGGTGTTCGGTTTTGACCATGGTGTGGAGGTGAAAATGAAAATACACATAATCATGTCTCATAAATGAAACAGTTTAACATATTCATACTACAGGGGAGCCTAAGAAATTTAGCACTTAGCAATAGCAGGAAACTTCAGAACTTGCATCCTAAAATCCAGAGCCTGCTTGTAATGCTAATGATACCCATTTCAAAACCAAATTACTTCAATCAGAGCACAATCAGGTTGGAGATAGCAGCACTGAAAACGCAGTGATAAATGTCAGGCTGATTCAGTAATGTGTGTATGCCCATGCTGAACTGGTGCAAATTGTCAGGACAAGTATGAAGCACAGGCTGAGCTGGCCCCATTGGATGGAAAGGCTTTGTGTTCATTCACACTCAAGAGATGTTGGAAGAGCCTAGATCCATGTCTGGACTTCATCAGAGAGATCTTGCCTTCCCTCTGCATAGCATATACCGGTCGAAATCCTAGCCTGTGGTTATTCATAATCTGTAAATATTTAAAATCTATAGGCCTAAGTAATTTGCACCCAAGAGTAACATAAAAATCAGCAAGGAAGTCCTCTGAACTAAATCTTTCAGCCATGGAAATGTCCCCCAAAGATGGGAGTGGGAGAAGGGAGTGAAAAGGAAATTAAAAGAAGATCAGGAAGGCCCTAAAGGAAAGTGTTGGGCCAATATTTTAGAGAGCTAAGGGAATGATGCAGGAGACACTGAATTGATTATTTTGGCATTGATTCTATGCGTAGTCAAGGGAAGGACTGATAACAATCCATACAAATGGAAAGATGAGAGCATAAGTAATGCCAATCAACATCACTTTATGGAAAACAGGTTTTGTCAAATATAATTGATAGCATGTTTTTAATAAAATCACAAGCCTGTAGGTTACAAAAGACAGTACTGCCATAAAGTATCTACACTTTTGTGTTTTGGGAAAAAAGACCACTAAACAAAACCAATGCAGTTCCCATTCAAGGAATGATAAACTAGTCAACAGAGAGACTGAGAAAAAATGGAAGTAGGGAAGGGTAATCCTGTACAGAGATTGTAGTGGAGACCGATGGGAGCCTATTCTTGATCTAATGCTATTTAATACAGATTTTATAACCCAGACAGAAAGACCTCCATCTCTGGTGACAGTGGCTGATGTAAACCACATGCATTTTCATGTAGGTGTAGGAGCAGTTATGAATTTAGGAATAAATGGAGTAGATCAGAACTGTAAGATGGGGGGTTGTATTCTGGAAATCAGTGACCCTAAAAACAGGCCTGGAAGTCATTTGAGATGAATTACTGAATATGTGATTTTCAGTGTAACAAACAGGTTTCAAGAGCATCTGAACAAGTAGAAACAGAGAAATGGTATTATCCCTGCATACAATGAAATTATCTTTCCGTGGAAATACTACCATAAAATTGCATCCATCTCTAGTGTTCAGACATCAGCAAAGGTCAGGAAGAGTTGGAAAGGTCCAGGAACGAGGTGTGCTTTCCCAGTGCAGGCTGCAGCAGCAAGAGCTGGTAAGTGTACACAGGACAAGTTTAAGATAAGGCTGAATAAGAGCATTTACATCCTGTTTAAGAAGAGCTTTCTAATGGCAGTGAGATCTTTAAGATAACTGAAAAGCACAAGGATCTCCAGTGCTTCATCCGTATTAGAGAACATTGTGGGCCTGGAAACAGTGGGAGGAAAGTAATGTGGGTAAATGTTTTTCTTTCTGCAGTCAGCTTAGGCTGAATATGCAAGTGTTTGAGTAAACTCCAGGTAACTTTGAAATTGGCGTTTCCCATGGCGGACCCAGAAGGTTTGGAAATGGTCAAAAGAAGTGTGTTCTGCCCCTCCACGCTGTCACCCAGCTACACAAACACTTTCAAAGTAAAAGCCGCTCTGTAAAATATTTTTTGAGAGCAATAGACACATTTCCTCTGGGTAGGTAATCTGTACTGCCTGAAAAGAAATTCACTACAAAGTATAGTGTTTTTTCTACACAAAATGTTTTTACTCAATTTTTGATATGCTAATGTAATACCAGTACACCTTGGGATATACAATATGTGCTCTAGACCTGAAGAAACATGTTCCAAAATTTCTCATGACACAGCCCAACAAAACATTTCCAATGTGGCCTTAATGGGATCCATACCAGAAGAGCTCATTCAATCCATCAGTGGTTTGCAGAGCTGCTTCTCGAATGACTCGTTTGTTGCTTTTTACAAAATAAAAATTCTTGGTTCTAGAAGTTATTGTCTTATACAAATGCAATAGAAGAATGGGCAAGAAATACGCTGCATAAAGTAACAGCAAACAGACGTCGTGCCACGTGAGACACGCAGCTCATTTTGAACACCCTGGTCTTAAAGTGCATCGGTTGTTTTTAATTATTATTTTGTTTCTTTGGAAACAAAAAAATGGCCTAAAAACTCTTCCTGAGAGCTGGGGCTCCTTGCTCAGCAGCCATGGCCATGGGAAGGGAAACACTAGATTTGTTATAGTGAAAAGAACAAGGTACTGACCCCAGCAAGGCAATGGCAGCCCCCAAGCCCTGCAAGGGGCTTGCGTCCTAAGCACACACGGGCTGATGGGTTACACTAAGCAGCCAGGATTTTTACTCTGCTTTTAATAAGCAGATTGGAGAGTGGTGATTCGCCTGGTCTGATTTCTGTGTGATTCAAATTGTGTAGAAACAGGTAACACTGGAGAGAATACAGAAGAGAACAGACACGACTGCACCAAAGACCATCTCCACACAACTAATCCCCACCAAACTGGAGCTAAGAGCTTCTATATTTTAAAAAGAAACTGGAAGGTTTTCTGCATGTGTTGTGTCAGGTGATAATAAAATATAGGTGTAAACAAGCCTACATTGTCTTACTGTCCGTAAATAAATACACAGTAAGTTCAAAATATGGCTGGATTCATAAAGCAACACTCTGCTAATCTGTATTCGGGTCTCAAGCGTATTATCTGTAATTTACAACCAATTTAAATGGCATTAACAGTCTTCCCCTTATGGGAATTTAAATTTGCATCCTACCATTGAATTAAACACTGATTGCATATTTTCTATAGGGGACGTAATGCACTTTGAAGCTTGTTTTGAATAATAAAGCATCTATTCATGCACATGGTGCAATGTGTTTCTTTGTCCTGAATGTAATTGAAGTAAAATGTGAGTTAAAGGGATTTTTCCTCTAGCCACAGGTTTGTTGATTACCATCTATTTTCATCTATTCAAGGTTTTAAAAAGGAAAAGAAAAATACAGTAATCTCTTCCTGCATTTGGAACCTCATTTACCACTCAGAGATTTCCTGAGAGTGTCTGGGATGAACAATCAGGAGGTCAAGTTTTCAGTCCATCTTTGAAGGAGGAGAAGAGGAGAAGGGAACAGAACAGTCCCCCACACTTCCGGAAAAAAAAAAAAGAAAAAATAAATACTACAAACAAAAAGCAGAGGGAAGCAGACAACACTACATGTTATCTCCAGGAGAAAGATCTTGGCTACCTGTCAGGTAGCTGTTCTGCACTCTGCCAATAATTGTGGGCAGGGAAAGCTGTGGAGAGGACAACTTCAACGTTAAAGAAGCAAATAGGGTGAAATAACATTGTTGACATTTTTTGTTTGATTTTTAAGTGAGGAATAGCTGAAATAAATAATAAATGTGACTTATTCCTGCCTGGATCTGAAAAACAAGCACAAGGGCAGGCTGAAAAAAATGATGCTGGCTCGCAGCTACACAGTTTGTAGGCAGTATGGCTGGCTCCTCCAAACACAGAAAAGGCAGCCCAGGAGGACCTTGCCAGGAATGGGTGGCCTGGTGCCACTTAGGCTGCACCCACATGCTCCCAGCTGTGCCATGGGGAGCCAGCCAAAACAGGAACGGTGGAAACAGCCCCCAGCACAGCCGGACCTGCCGCCTTCTCCTGTCCCACCCTGTGCAGTACCCATGCAGCCAGCCATCGGCAGAGCAGCCTGGCCAGGAGAGCTGCAAAGCTTTGCTTGCTGATGGTGCTTTGTACATAGAGCAAAGCATCTAGAGAAATCAAATCCTCCAGTAATTCTCCTGTAGCAGGGCACAGCTGCAGCCGCAGTTAGGGAAAAACCTCTCTGGCGGATTTTAAGAGGCTTTGTTTTCTCTCTCTCTCCCCCCCTAAAGGTGATGCTCATTTTCAGATGCAGACAGGCCTGTGTCTAACAAAGCTGTAGCAGCATTAATAGCTCTGATATTTGTGATTCTGGCATTTATCCAGAAATGACAGAGAAGACAAAACATAGTTGATATATTTGGCATCGTGCAGTGATAATGGTTTAGAGACGGTTTTTATTTTCAGCATTGTCTTGTTTTTGCTGAAACCTTAGTTTTCCTTCAATTCTTTGGATTTTTTGAAAGCTTTAAAAAATACAGAAAGTACTGGAAACTAGAACTTCATAATGACTTGTGTCCCCTTCTTAAAAAGTGAACTTGTGTGTTCTTGAGGAACAAATGCTGCTTAAAAACTGCCAACTATGTTTTAGGAAGAGGCAGGGAGGATTGTGGACCATGGCTTTGATCCTATTAGGACAAAGTGTTAGACATCAACGGCAACCGTATCTCTAGAATTAAACAGTTGCACAAGATTTCTTTATAGGCTATCTTAAATTACTGTATTGGTGCTATAAAAGCAAGCATCACCAGTGATGTGGTTGCATGCGTGGCAAACATCAAAGATCTCCATAGCTGTGTCGTCTGGAGATAGTGAGTATGTGTAGAGATAGTGAGGGACATAAATACCCTCCTTTTTTTTTTCCCTTTACAAAAGAGTTTCATCATATCATGTGCACGAGAGACAGCGGATGGCCCCTGGGCACCTTGAGGGTAATTGCCATGTTGTTCAATTTGCCTCAAATGAACAGCTCAGGAATGATAAATGCTCTTTCACAATCAGCTGGTTATCCCTGGTAGGTAGTATGGCTAGGATACCCCGGATCCTGATTCTTTGCCACAAAGTCATCCCCTTGCAGAGACAGGGAATTGCAGCAGGGTAAGGAGGTCTACTGGAGGCAGGCACATACCCATCTGCGGGCTGCAGCCTCAAGGGCATCTTTTGTTAGCTTTGTGCCCTTGGTGTTATCTGCTCTGATAATGTGACACAGAGAGCCAGAGTGAGAATTGATGCTGACAGGAAGGCCTTGTGGTTGGGAAGACTGCATGGTTCAGAAGAAAACACTGGCAATTCCTACAACAAAACAAAGCTTAAAGTTAATTAGAGTTTCATGACTTCTAATCCCAGCTCAAGGAGGGCATGAGTAATGCCGATTGCTCCCATAGAGCTGTTCACTCTCCTGCCCCTGGAGACTAATTGCAGCCTGCAGTTGCCTGGAATCTGTGTGGCTGCAGGCTGGCATGACCACCCAGCCTGAAACCTGTGGCCAAAAGGCCCCCTTTTCCTGCCTGCATCGGGAACTGGGATTGGTCCTTCCCTCCAAATGGGACTGGATCATTTCTTCACAGCACTGGCTCGTGCAGTTTCTGGAAGACCTGGGGTGAATATGCCTTATTCCTTCTTCAGAGGACATGCTCTTGCCACACTTGCTGTCCTGGCCCCAGAAAAGGGAGGTGTGAGCCAGGCTTCCCAAGGCAGCTGATCAGTCCATTTCACCTTCATCATTTCTCCTTATTTTTCTTGAAAAATCAAACAAGAGATCAGGCCTGATTTACTTCACAAGTATGGTAAGTCTGAGCTGGGAATGACAGAGTAAGTGTAGTCCATCCAGAGGCAGTCAAGTACAGCACGCAGTAACTCCACTAGAGATTCACATTCTAAAATACATTAAACTCAGTGATCCTAAAAAAACTGGCTGAGGACCTGTGCCTTGCTTCACGTTTGATATACTTTGCCATACTGGAAAAATGCTGTCATATAGTGACAAGGTGGAGAAAGGAAAGAGATATGTCCTCAGGTTCAAGAGTTGCTGCTGGGGCTTCTTAGAGATCCATGCACAGCCACTCCCCGTGTCTTTGTTAGTCATGTGGAAATAAATATGAAATCACTGCTGATAAAATACCCCAAGAAAGGCAGAAGGGTTAGTAAGGCTGAAAGGCTTAGCTGAATCACACGGCCAGCTGCACCCTGACAAGCAAGATGTGTTTTACTGCAGGCAAATGGGGAGGAAAAGCACAGTCCCAATGCCTGGGGACAAAGGAACATGGCAGGAAATGCAACAATCTCAAAAAAGTGCTGGAGATCACAGAGGAGCTGATAAAAATGTAGTAGACATTTTGTCTTTCTAAACCATGGAGAATTTCTGAAACATTGGATGAAACTGCATAGGACAATGTTGGACTGATAGTCACAGGTATCTTCTAATTAAGAGGAGACACCGTGTGGTATTTCCCAACCAGGATGTCCAGACTGCCATACAGGGACAACTCGATGACATTTATATGGGAGGTTGGCTTCAGCAATTCTGATGAGCTCTGCTAGCTTTAAACTTTATTCATCTATGAAATTGCCACACTGCTATATAATCTATTATAAATAAATATATGAGAGAGAGGGCTGAGCTTCCATGGTAAACCCTCTGTCTGCTTTTCAGGCCTCTGCGGCATGAACTTGTGTTAAAAAAAAAATAGCAGGACAAAGGTGACAAAGCAGACTCAAACATCGCCATTACCATGGCAACAGTGGCATTAGCCTGACACAGCAGCGGAAACCAAAATACACCCTTGTACAGAATATCATGCAAGTTAGGAAATAGCTAGCTCTATATGGCACTAAACATACACAAACAACATCAAAATAGCTATATATTGCTCAATAAAATAACTAATTGCTATTTAAAAATAGATTTTCTGAAAATAGAGTATCAATAATCTGTAAAATCAATTTCCTTTGACACTAACAGCAAAAGAAAAACCCATCACAAGTTTTATATATACTAACAGCATGTAGCAGTGTCTTTGCCTGGAACCTGAAACTATCAAGGCAGGAATATTGTAGGGATTCTCCAACTGCTTTTTTTTTGCCACAGCTCCTGCCAGCGGTGCATTTGGTGACGTGACTGACATCTGTCACATGCGGTTTGCTCTTTCTCTCATCTGCTCTCTGGGGAAGAACTACGTGTGCAGGAGAGTATTTTGCATTGGTTTTGGTTTTTTTCCTTTTACATGCTGGGCTGTGTTCAAGGTTCAGGCCAAAGAAATATACTGTGTGCATGAAGAAAAAAGGTTTCTTAGTCCCCTGTGGGATTTGGTTCTGCAGTCTCAGACACAAAAAGATTGACGAAAGTCTCTTTCTTGTGTAGATGATTTTAGAAGAGACCGCTCCCTGTTTGACAGCTGTCCATATCTTGGTGCTTTATGGGTGGGTTGAGATGGTGGGCAGCAGGACTGCTGCCCAGCCACGTGGCAGGTGTGGCAAACAGGGTACAGAGGCGGGAGGCTGAGCCCTGGTGTCTGCACTGTGCTGTGGTGACTCCTCTGCATGGGAAGATCAGGGGGCTGGCACTGCTGAGTGCCGTTCCCACAGCTACTGTGATACTTTTGGTATACTGAGCCAAAGTACTAGGCATAAGCACAGAGATCTTGAGATTCACTGTTTGTCTGTGGGACTCCAGGACAGTGAGCAGAGGAGAGAGTCTGATGGGCTTGGAGCAAGCTGGTTTCTGAGGTGATGCTGAGCTGTAGCCCCATGTTTAGAGAGCTTCCTGCAATCCATTGTCACTGGAAGCTGTGTGTGCAGAACAGATCCTCAAAGAAGAAGAAGAAAAAAAAACAACAAGGAAAAAAAACCCAACCCAGTGTAAACCACTGTGAAATAAAATGACTTTCTACTACTCTTCTGGAGGCTGGAAGTAGACACTGGAGGTTGCTGTAGGAGTTCTAGGGACCCAGTGCCTTGTCCCAGCAAAGAAGCCAAGGATATGGATATTGATACTGTCCCATCTCCCCGTACTATCA
Organism: Dromococcyx pavoninus; assembly: GCA_033558185.1. Lineage (NCBI taxonomy): Eukaryota > Metazoa > Chordata > Aves > Cuculiformes > Neomorphidae > Dromococcyx > Dromococcyx pavoninus. The sequence goes on along the minus strand of JAUMJL010000409.1, from coordinate 621,973 downwards.
AGTGACACCAGAGCTGGAGTAGTTAACCATTCAAAAAGCAGCAGCCCCACAAAAAAAATCCCAAAGAAAAGTGTCAGTGAAGGTGGATTTTATTTTTTTTTCCATTTCAAATTATAAAATCATCAACTGTCTCTAGGTCCTATTAATTATGCAGTGCACACCTGAGACGCTTTCAGATACAGTGGAATAGCACTGACTTGGTTTGCAGCGCAGCCAGCCACCCAGCCAAAGTTCCTTGGGGGGAAGAAGGCTCTCCTCTCTAATTTAAAGGGATGGATAATGGGTGTGTTGGTTCCATGCTGCCGAAAGCCAGAACCTACCAGTAAGGCACAAGGTGGGCAACTCAATCACCTTCACTAGGATAATGCAGACAGTACTGGAACAAATCCAGATGGCAAGAGGAGATATTATCCAGCTGTATCTGGCTGTTATGCATCCTGTTTCACAGGATCCTTTTTTCCCCACATTATGCACATGCATTTTTAAGTTGGTTACAAAACAACAAAAGCTCTTTCATTTTATTTAAGTTTGCCTTCGTAATTAGAGAACATTCCACTTCATGTGTCTGACAGAGATGGATCAAATGGGATTCAGCCTGCACAGACAGTGATTTATGCTGCCAGAAAGCAATGCCGATGAGAACAAGCCTGGAAGTCTTTGATGGAGGCAACGTACACAACTTCTGCAAAAGGACAATAAATCCCAAAGATGATGTTCTGAGATAGCTATAGCTTCCATATACATACAGATTTTTTTTTAAAGTGTTAATTTGACATGTGTTTTTATTGTAATTAGATGGAAACATTTCACTTTTATTTGCAGTTACATCCCAGCATTGGTCAGGCACTCTTAGAAGCCAAAGGCAAAATGGAGAAAAGCCAGTCATGAAAGTGGACTTCTAAAGTCCCATTGGTCAACTAACCTAATACCTTCAATACTTTAAACAATTTCTGTAATAAATTAATTCTCTGAATTGAATTTTTTAAAAAAGTAGATGAAAGAGACATTGTCCCTCAGGGGATATAAATTCTTTCAAAGACTCAGCCCTGCTCAGGGACTTATTGCAGAGACCTGCCTGTCCACAGAGGCAAATACCATGTTCTCTTCAAAGTTACTTGAAGATAATTTCAGCTCTTGGTCAGGGAATTAGGAATCAGACCATCATAGATGTTTAAGCTTCTTCTATCTCCTTTAGGAAGCATCTGTTTCTCAAGCAGATTACCACAGCTGGTGAAAATGCTATTTTATTTTAATCATCTAGAATAAAAAAAGATCATGATCTGCAGGGAAGCAAAGATGGTTGCTCTTCCTCTCCTCTGCGTGAAGCAGAGAAGTGCCTGGAAGGTCTGCTTGGGAAAAGGCAGCCAGCCTTTCCCAGAGGGATGTGGCTGCAGCACAAGCTGCCTTATCAACCATGGGTGGTCAGAGCCACTTGGAAGCAGAAAGACTTCCAAATGGAGAGTTATTTAAATCCCTTAAAAATGCCCAGAAAGACTTCCAAATGGAGAGTTATTTAAGTCCCTTAAAAATGCCCCTTTCCTCATTTTTGTCTTCTCTGTCATGTCAGACATTGCCCACTTGTGCTCTAAATTGCCTTTAATAGCTGCAGAGAGTACCATGGTTGGTGTTGCAGGCAGGTAGCTGGGGAAGGAGTCAGGGTGACACCTGCCTGAAGAAGAAGAAGATGATTTTCACAAGCACCTCCTTGGGTCCCACAGACTGAAGTCACTTTTCTTCCACTTGGCAATGCAGTAGTGAAGGCAGGACCTTCTCCGTCGCTTTTCCAATTACCAGGGAGAAAAGTGACCAGAAACCCAAGGTTTACTCGATTTGCCTTTTCGAGGACAAGAAGGTTGGCCTATCCAACAAAGATGATGCTGTCATGGCATTTTGAGGCCATGACTTTGAGCCCTCCAGGCTGTGAGCGTGGAACTGCATGCAAGGAGGAGATGGATGAGAAATGTCACATTTTGGTGTTGCTGTAGCTGTTTCCAACCCAGCCTTTCAAAACCAGAGCTTCCATTGAGGTCCTTTGGTTGTGGTGGTGAAAAGACATGGTGGCAGAAGCACCTCCCAGCCCTGCTTCCCTGGGATGTTTTCAGGGGTCCCAGGCATCACTGGGGTGGAAGAAGGATGTTCGTTTCCCACTCAAGCCTTGGGAAACCCTTTCCTCAGACGTCTCAAACCTAGACCAAACCAGTATGTCCCTTGAAAACTGAGAGCACAAAGGAAACCAGGCCCACTGCTCTCCACTTTTGTACTTCTGATATAGGAGTTCAAAATCACCTCTGATATGTGAGTTTAGATTATGATGCATAAATCTACATAAAAGGCTTTCTTCTGGTGTTGCATTGTGCTCTTTACCTTAGAAATAGTTTATTTGATAGTAAAATCAGCTTCTTTACTGATAAGGAGAACCAAAAAGTATTTTTTGAGCCCCAGACAGTGAAATATGGGGGGTTGACAGACTGAATATAGAGCAATGGTGTAGTACCCAGCCTGCTCTGCAAAGAAATAGGTGGAGAACTTTCTAAATATTCCTGGTTTCTCATTCCTGTGCTACAAATTGTTTAAAAAGGGAGGAGATCTATAATTTATCCTTTATATTCCCTTCCTTGCATTAAAGTGCTCAGAAAACAGAGGAACTTTGCCACAGAGTTCATATTCTAATTATTTCTTCCATTTTGTGATTATTCACAGCTTTGTAAGAGTATAACACATTGAAAAGGTGCATAGCCTTGTTAGAAAGGCGTCTCAGAAAAGGAAGGGACATGAGGCGTTACAGCTTACTCAAAAGTTGCCACTATATGGAGTGACTTTTCTTTCCACTCTGCTCCTATATGGAGAAGAGAAACAGGGGAGCATTATCTCCTGATTTTCCCCTGCAGCCCTCCCTGCGAAAGGACTTCCCGGTGCCTTTACAATAAAGGAGCCAGCAGGGCCCAGCCACTCCCTGCACCGTGGCAGATCCTCACCCTAGCCAAGCAGCTGTGCCAGCCTGCCTACAGGCATCTTTCGGTGCACAGTAACACACCGCTGCCTCCCCATCCCCAGCTTGTGGCACATGGAGGCAGGGACTGAACTGATGGAGAGAGAAGAGTGGTACCCAGCTGCTTGCTTACCATCTTGAAACTGCAGTGAGTGGCCTGCCTGGTGTCTGGATCCCAATTAAACCCAGTGTTTCATTTTTCACAGGGTCATGGGATGCTTATTCAGGCTGGCAGGGACCTCAAGAGGCCTGTACCCCAAAGCTAGACCAGCTCTGGGATCAGAGCAGGCTGCTCAGGCCTTTGTTTTCAAAACCTCCAGTACAGCTTATAGGGTAACCTGCTTCCCTGCCTGGCTGTCCTTATGCAGGGAAGACTTCTCCTTACCCCCAGTCTGACCCTCTCTTTTAAACTCCTGCCCTCCTATTGTGCACCATCGCAGAGAGAACAGCTGTATGCTGATGACCTATAGGCACTCAGGGGCTCTCAGGTCCCCCCAAGCCATCTCTTCTCCAGGCTGAACAAGCCCCACTCTCTCTACCTTCATATAAAACAACGCAGAGATGCAAAGTACCAACAAAATCTAAATCCAATCTATTTACAGAAACTGAATAGTTATGCTCTGGCATCTTCATACAGGTTTTTCTAAACCCTTGTAGTTGCAGGTATAGTTTTAAAAAAGTATTCTTCAGCCTTCCTCAACCCAAAATCCTGTACTCCATTTTTGGATCTGTACTCCGCACCTCCACCTTTTCCACCCAGCTAAGAACCGCCTGCCTTTGCTGCTTTATAGTGAAGGGTGCACATTCCTGACTCTATCATCTGCCAGATCCCACAGCGTAAGAACTGCAGAGGGGATCATGTAACGCAGCAATTTTATGTTTTTATTGAGCAAAAGAACGGTCTAAAACTCAGTTTTAGCCTGGACAATACCAAGACAGCTTTAAATGGCTGGCTTTTTTGAGCACATAAAATGACAACCAATCTGTTCTCAACTCAGTCATTATAATCTCATAGAGATAAAGAGGAAAACGCATGTGAGGAAGATGGAGTAAAGGAAGAATACATGGAAATAATCTTTAATTAAAAAAATAACTAACAACAACTGAAGTCATGTGAAGTGAACCTTTGGAAATGTATACAAATAAATGAAAGAAGGAAAATGAGACGTAGCTCTCATAAGTGAATGAAGGGAGGTCTTTAAATGGCTTAATAATAGGAACACGTTGGGAAGCAGTGAGGTTAATACAGAAATGACATAAAGCAGTGGGGGGTCTTGGACTAGATTTATTGTGCATACTAATTGGAGGACACTGAATACCAGATAATAGCTGAAGGATGGGGCTGTGGCTCTGTCAACATCCTCTTGTTCACAAAGGATGATCTGGCAGAATTTAACAGCTTCACAATATTGCTGAGAGTGACACTTTAATAGGTAACAAAACGCTGTATTTCAGCACCATGCAGGGGGAAACCACAAGAAAGAGAGAGTGGAAGGAGATGTCACCGGAGGCTCAGATGACAAGCCCCAGATCTGAAAGCAGCACAATGTCCCCAGCCTTTCTTAGCCTAAAAAAAGAGCTCAGGTGTGTATCTGAGATGGCATTAAAGAAAGCTTTAAAATAACAGCATCAACAAATGTCTTGTAAGTCTTTTAATCCTCATAACCTTGCACTGACTGAGTTCAAGCACTAACTCATTAAAACCTGAAAGTTAATTGCAACAGGAAAAGGAAGCAGCCCTTACCAGTCCTTATTGACCAAGCTGAGGCAAGTGCAGAAATTACCCAGGCAGCAAATAGATTTGCTTTTCCTGTGCTAGTGTTTTATTAACAATTCACACACACAAAAAAATCACACTGCAATCGGTGAGGTAGGAGAAGTCACGGTGTGTGAGTGTGAGCCTCAGCTTTGCAACTCTCCAGCTCTGAGTTACGAGGCAGACTGCTGAGTAAGGAAACTATTTGCTAAGAAAGGCACTTAATGAATATTTTTTTGTGTAGCTTACGATATGCCAGCACAGGAATAATGTTTATAGAGGTCAGGTGTCAGCCTCTGAACAGCAGCTTGATAGTGTCATGAAATCTCATTCTTTAAAATCAGAGTTTGGTGGCTGAGGCAACGTTTGCATGGCTCAGGTCAGGCACCAGAGACAGAAAGCAAGGTGTGTGGAGGAGTGACAGGCCCACTGGTGCATGTTTAGTGGGCTCTGCTGGGCTGGCAGATATGCCACAGTGTCTGGGGAGAGCAATGCCCATGAGGGCTTGGTGGCTGCAGCCGCTCGATGTGCCTGCAGACAGGCTGCAGACCATCGCTGACTGCAGAGGCTTGTGCAGATACACCTACATTTTATCAGCTGAATACATTGCTGGGCTCTACAGTGGTACTTGCCCATAGCCACTCACACTGCAAGAAATTCTGGGCGTTGCAGCTGAAACAGAATCCCATCTTACCATTATCTCCTTGGCACCTTTGTTACACTGGCACAGAATTAATGAAATTGATACTCTTCCTGTCACAGCTCCCACTTCAGTGTCAAAGAATAGCTAGAGTGTTTGCTCTGGGGTGTTTATTCTTTTAAAATATAATGCAGGGAGCCATGAGAATCATAGAATCATAGAATCTTCGGGTTGGAACAGACTCTGAGATCAAGTCCAACTGCACCCATCACCCGCTAAACCATGTCCCTTAAAAACTCATCTATCCTTTTTTCAAATACCTCCATGGATGGTGACTCAACCACCTCCCTGGGCAGCTGTTCCAGTGCCTGCCCACCCTTTCAGTAAAGAAATTCTTCCTAATATCAAGTCTTAGGAAGAATGTGTGCCTCTTGGCCTGACCTCAACAGAGCTCAGAAATGTGCAGGGTGAGGTGTCATGCAAGTAACCATAAATAAAGGGAAGGCTCCAGCCAACACCTGTCTTAAGACGCCAAAGCACTTGCATTTCTCCCCATCTGCCTAAGAGGGAACATCTGCTTTTAGGTGATTTTTTCCTGGCAGTGACACACAGTGGAACAGAGAGAGGAGAGTAATTCAGGTGATTTGGCACCATAAGCCCCTGACTCCTTGCTCATGTGACTTCCTGTGTGCACGTTGCCCTTGAATCTGTTACCCACTGATTTTTAGGCAGGTGCACAGTGTTTTGCAGCTAGGTGGAACCGGTGAAACAGACGTACTCAGGGCAGTAAAGTAATAAAAAGTAAATTTACTGGTGAAGTATGTGTCAGGATCATGTAAAACACACTTGGTAAGGTACTTTGCCATGCAACTAGAAACCATCCCACTAAAGAAGATCAGATATTTATCTGCCAAGGCACATTACTAGGATAAGCTGAGCATGTAATCTAAGCAGATGACCCACATGGTACTTGTTTAACTGGCTCCATTTGTGCGAAAGTGCCTGAGTCAGATAATAAATGCTTCCTCTGAGCTAGGATACAATTCCCTTGACATTCAGAACACATCACCAAAACAGTTTTCCTGTTGTGTTTCTGATGAGCATCAACTTTGCTTAGGAAATTAAACCCAAGCCCTCAGCTGCACCCTGCAGCCTGAGACTGGTCCAACTTGGAGCATCAGTGGGGGTGAGTAGAACCCAGACAATCCTATAGCCGTGGGCCACGAGGCAAGTGGTTACTGAGTGCCCTCTGCCAGTGACACAGGTTTTGTTCCCAGATCTGAGCTCTGTGGCTTCACCAAGATCTTCATGTTTGATGTAAATTTTGGGGATGCAGTAGTTGACAATCTACAGGAAGCCGGACTGGATGATTTAACTGTGCCTTCAAGCCTTCCATCCTTCACAACTGGAAAATAACCTACAAAATCCTTATCACAGGCCTTTCATGAGCTGTTACATTTATTGCTTATTCGGGAAATGACAGAGCTGATAAAATGCACTAGCTTTGGCATATGAAGCTGTCTTCTGTCTGTAGCAAGATCTCACTTGTAGTTTCTGTAGCTTGGATCCATTCCAAGGGCTAACCCCTGGGAGCCAAGAGAAATACAGAGAGGGAACTGGGCCCAAAGTTTGGCTTTTCTACCCCAGTCTGAGATGCTGACATGTTATGCCCTTTGCAAGGTATCTGACCTTCTTGTATCTCAGTCAGCCCAGCTGCCAAACTGCGAAATAGCAGGATCTCACTGAGAGCCATATGTTTCTCCTGGGCTGTTTGAGGAAAAATTAAATTAAAACAATCCACAACAGTTGTTTTAATGCCATTTCTTGTTTGCTTGAAGTCTTGGTCCCCGGTTACCATTACACCATGGGAAGGCACAAGTCTATGGTTTCTAGTAACTTGAGGGACACGCCAGACACTCAGAAACCACTGTCCATGGGCAGCATGAAGCCTCCCAGCCGTGCAAAAAGTCTCAGGAGGGAAACTGGAATAAAAAAGAAAAATTCAGGAAAAATAGTGGATTTACTTGCTTCAAAATTCAGCTGAAAGCAAAAATTGCAATGCACTACATTGCTGTGGACCTTCTCTTTCTCCAGAAAAAAACCCATCTTCAAGCCGGTGGTTAATTTCATTCCACAGATTTTTTCTCCGTCCCTCCTGCTCCCAACCTTTCTCTGCATGTGTGGTTATCATGAAAGGGGAACATTTCAGTCTACAAGATTATGTCTCGCCCTCAGAAATCCTAATGCACAGATTATCACTGTTGTAGGACATACAGAGCTGTCAGATTAGGGATGGAATTGAAAGCACAGACCAAAACTCCCATGGAGGAATGCGTTTCTCTTCATAACAAGAAAGCAGGCAGAGCTCTAGAATGTTTGTCACTCTGAGCAATGATGTGGATGAAGTGCCCTCCACTGCCACTGCCAGCAGCCTCAATCCCTTGATCCTGCGCTTGACACAAGCAAGAGGGATTGACGTGCTCAGTCCTTTGCTGAGTTAAGTCTTGAGAGCCAAAAATGTACCGAAATATGTTTAAAGCAAAAGGAGAGAAAACATGTTCGTTGGTTTTATGGAGACTGTGAGAACTAGGCTTTTATTTCCTGATAAATTTGGGGAATTTAGAGAACACAAAGCTTTTGGTAGCCTGGGTAAGAAAACTTCACTTTAAAAACAAACCCCAATGTCACAGTGCTGCCTCACAGATGCACACATTTTCCTGCCATGGTTTCACACTGAATAATCAAGAGCGATAACAGGAAGGACCCTATGGCATACGCAGAAGCAGATAATATATCCAGAGTGATGTTTTCTCTCTAATGCTGCTTTATGTACAGCATTAGTTGTTTGTTTGCAATCATTAATGTTAAGATCTCATTTGTACGACACTGTTTTATCTCCTCCCTTTTATTAGCACTGAAGTTAGATTTCTAAGCGAAAGTGTTCTCCCCTCTCATTATTCTTCCAAGGCCCAATAATAACGATGATTTATGTGGTTGTGGTGGCATGGGTCTCCAGCAGCAGACACGTGGGTCCCAAGCAGAGCAGAGCTGACAATGCCCCAGACAAAACAGCTTCTGCCTCAGAGGTAACCTAAATCTGCTTGGTTGGATGTGCTGATTTGCAGACGCTCATCCAGCGCCACTGTGGGAAGCGCTCATGGCAGCCTCAGACTCCCCAATGCAACAGGGGAATGCAGGGCTTGCTGGGCTCCTCGCCTCCCTCCTGCCAGGCTGCAGGCTCAGAGTGCCAGGGCTCCAAGGGGGTCCTGCCATGCTCCCTCACAACCTGCCATCAGGTGAATAGATGCATATTTCCTTAGGGAGGTTAAAAATGTCATTCTTTTATTTGTTTTTTGCCCCCAAGATTTTATCCCTGCCAAAAGCTCAAGGTCAGGGAGGAGACATCTCTGTATGACTAGTTCAGTGGCCCTTTGCCTCAGAACTGCTTTCTCAACAGTGCTCCATCAAGGGCTGCTTTTGTCTGAGCTGGGATAAAGGAACTTCCCTAATTAAGTTAGCTTAACCACCACTCGGGAAATACAATGTTCGCTAAACTCATCCACGGCCAGGCAGTGATGGGGATCGTAGCTATTCTGTGGGAATGGAGCACACATCAATTATCCCCAGAATTTCAAAGCTGCAAAAAACCCAATAGTTTCCTTGGCAAAATCTGCCAGGCATGACATGACTGCTACTCACGCTCCGCACATTTCCTAATGCAAAGGATTGGACAACCTCAAATACCGTTTCCAAGAATAGCAAGGGCAAATGAACTGCAAATTACTAAATTCCTTTTATTGCTGGGAGCTACAAAGTAATTTCAATTAGTTTCAGTCTAAAGCGAACTGTGGGGTGAGCTGGGAAAATAAAATAAATGGTGACATTTTAGGGACACCTTTTACGACCATTTAAAGAAAATATTTCATCTCACACCAAGGTATTTAATAGTCTTAGGAAAGACATGTTTGTAAAAGATCTCTGCTTTGTGGATATGCATACACATGGCACATTTAAATGCATGTGCATACTCATACATATGCATTAACATATAATATTAATTGAGTATCTTTCATTCACTTAGTACCTAGCCTATGCAGAGAAAGCAACAGCAACTGAGCTCGAGCAAGCATATGTTTTTATGGAAAACTGCCATTAACAATAGTGTTTGATTACATAATGCTCTTTTCCTATTTCCTAAGTTCTCATCTGTAGGTGGGTTTACAGAGCACAAAGGTAAAATAATGGTTTTGTACACTCTTCAAACAGTTTCCTGCTCCAGGAACTACTTTGGGATCCCTGCTGTGGTTTTGATTAATGCCCTACCTGCGACTTTGCAGATCCGAGCTGTTTTGCTTCTGCAGGCAAAAGAAAGAGAGAATAAGCTGCAGCACCTGCCACCATATGATTGCGACTGGAGCGGAGAAGTCATAAAAACCTCTGCCTTTTAATGAAATAGGATAGAGGGACCCTCTTGCAGCATCACTGTGAAAATAACTCAGTCACGCCAAGTGGTGTTGGCTGCACAAGCTTTGCATGTCACAGCTAGAGCCGATGGATAAAAACAACAAGGATGGTATTAATAATAATAATAATGAAAAAAGAAAATGTTTGGAAATATTTCACACAGTTGTGTTTTCTTCCAGTAAATCTTCAGACAGAGAAAAAGCAAAGGATGAGATGTGTCCACTTTACAAATAATGGTTCAGCAGTGGCAAACACAGAGTGCAATATCCAGTTGCAGAAAGCTTTCAGTCAAGTGGAGATAACTCCTTCATGGTACAAAGTACTTTCTGTGACCTCAGTGTTCTAAATGTAAAGCTATACAGTGCTAGTGTCACAGAAATCAGACTGCTGCAGCGTGAAGGGAGTGAGGGTGTGATTTCAATGGGCAATGTTTAGGGTGGCGAGGACCAGCCAGTGCTTTGTTGGCAGGTTTTGTGTTCTTTTGTTTCACTGTTCCTGGAGTACTGAAGTGTGCAATTTCTGTGCTGCTTCTCCTGGTACAACACCCATGTTCCCCTTCTTGGTACCTGCACTGCAGGCAGGTGAAGATTCACAAGGGTGGGAGGAGTCGAGCCAGTGCCTCCAGGGACTCCTTCTGGGAGGGGAACTGTCACAATATCCCACTCTGGAAGCAAATTTGAAGTGAATAGAGATGATATCAAGAGGGAAGTTTCAGCATCTGGGTAAGGCACAGAGTGATCTCCACAGCTGTCCTTGGTAAGGGGATGGTGGGGGGTGTGAGGCAGTTTGTCTTAGACTGTCTCTTCTGAGAGGTTAGACAGAGCTCTGGATTGTGACATTAGGGGACATCCTAGCAGAGAGGGTCACAGATTTGGCCTTTGCTGCAGCCTCAGGTATGCTGAGCATCCAGAGGAACTACTGACAGGGAGCTTCCTTCCAAATAGTCGTTAAAACCCAAGGGGACCAAAGAAAGCCCTGCAGATCTTAACAGCCCAGAAGGAGGGTCCAGAGCTCTGAAAAATTTCACCCCAGTTACATGCCTGACAGATGGATGTGCAGAGAGAGAACAGCAGCACGTGCAACAGCCCAACCATATCCCCTTCACCTGACCTCCCATGGGTTGTTCTCACTCCCTGACACAGCACTGAGCCTCCCCCTCCTGCCTCCTCTCTGCCTGTGTCAGGTGGTTGGAAGATTATTTATTGCTTCATGTGCCTGAAAAAGCCTTGCTGTTAGCCTACAAGCATATCAGCAGTGTTTCAGATGGGCAGGCCACGGGTGGAAAATGAACACAGTCAGGGACCAGGGATCATAAAGTGTATGGCTGGAGAACACAGACACACAACATCCCCTGCTCTGGCTGAGGAGCATGCATGAATATTAAGGGGGTACAATGACCCTTCAGGTGGGGTGTTTTTCCTCCAGCACCTCCAGGTGTGACTGACCCTACAAACACAGCAGCCATTGATGGCTACAGAGAGACCATGTTTCCTCTGCTTTCCTTGACTAGTGCCTGGTGACAGGCCAGATGTTGTCAAAATGGGACATTTTGGAAAGGGGTGAGACTAGAAGAGCATAGGCTGTGTAATGAACTTCTGGCCAGGCACTTTGCTTTCCCATAATGCCATACATTGCATGGGGCAACTTGGACATTTTCAGCTGTGAGCTCTGAGACCCGTTCTGTATGGCTTCTCTCTCTGCCCTCCTCCCTTTGGGCATGGGGCCAACAGAGGAACCAGCCTTGTGGCTGACATCAACAGATGTTGCAATGACAAAGCCTAGCCAAAAGCATAAGAAATTGTAAGGGGCAACAAAACCAGAAGCTTTCCGAGTTAAGACCAAACAAAGGATGACAACAGAGGACAATATATGGTGGACCCATCATTAGGAGGCAGAGTGGGCGTTGGTTTATCATATTATTACAATGTATTTCTATGTTGTATTATTACATAGTAACAATAATAGTAATACACAAAAGGTGAGAGCCTCAAATTTTGCCCAGCCAATTGCCTTAAGTGAAAAGTTCATGAGGAAGCACAGCCCAAGAAATGAAAGAACTATGGGACAGATGAATGGGGAGACTAGGAAAAAAGTATGAGGCATCAGGAAGCCCAAGTGAAGGAGGAGAGAATCATCGAGATTAATTTTAGGAAAAGGAGTCTAATTTTATTTTAGCTGGAAAGAAAAATAGGGTATACTTGGATAGAATTATGTATCAGTCTTGTGCACCAACTACCATAGGGCTGGGATAAAAGGAATAGAAAAACAATATAAAAGAGACTTTTTTCTTCTCTCTGAATAGGCCTGGTGCACGTGCAGAACGTCCACTGAGATACCTGTACCATAAGAGTATTAACCCAGATGAGTTACAGGCAGCCTTCATGTCCAAAATACAGTAGGCAGTTGCTGTGATGAGAGATAAGCAATAAAAAATGAAAAGAAATGTATTGGGATGTCTTTAGGGCATAACACATGTCCTAAAGCTCCCCTGACGCCCCCCCGACTCTAGAGTCAGGTACCCTATGCTGTACTTGCAGGCGATACTCTGCTTGCGAGTGTGCAAAGTAGCAGCTTTATTTTTCTCATTTAAGGCTGACCAGGAGACAGGAAGGAAAGAAAAATTATGTGCTTTTTGTCTCAAAAACTATTACTGATAGATAGATTATGTAATCCAAAGTCCTTCTGATTTCTTACCAGATGAGTAGAAATACCAAATTCTTTATATTTTTCTGACAGCCCTGGTCAGAAACACAGAGGCTTTAAACTCTCTCAGAACTGACTGCCCAGACAATCTTTTGTTTAAAGGAGTCCAACTTCACCCAACTAAAGATTGGACAGAACTCAATAACCTATGAAAAATTGGGCTGATAGGAGGAAGCTGTTTCATAGAACAGCTGGTTTTCACTAACTGCAAGTTGAATTTGTGGTAGCAATGGCAGAGCTGGAAAATGCCACACTAAACTTCAATGTTCAGATCCATCTCTCTGCTGCACATTAGATGATTTGCATTTATGCAGCTGCTCTCTTTCTAAAATCTGAGATTAAAAGTTTGCTTTTTGCTCCTCATTCATACAAATTCTAAAAAAGTAAGTGAAGAGATATACAGTGGAATGATGGTGTGTTTGGTACTGAAGAAAATTATTCTGCAGAGGGTAAATCCAGTTGCATGCCAGGAGAGGATGCATTCTGAGAGAGCCACTTCCAGCTGAAACAGACCCTTTGGTGTTGAGAAGTGCGAGTGACTGACAATGAATAATTTGTCTGACAGATTGAGGCTCCTGTTACTACCTGTGGATAGCGAGAGAGTGGACTGCAGTTCCTTCAAATATACTTGATTATCTGAATGATATTGCAAATCTTAAATTCAGAGGCTCGAGTGATTCCAAACACTGTCTGCAGGTGTTCAATATTTAAAAGCTGCAAGCTGGTCACAATTCAGCAGAGAATACAGGACACTGTTTCTAATCCTCTGATTCCTTTCATATTGATATTTCAGTGGGAATTATCATTCCTGCAAATGTAAGCTTCATTTTTCACTACTCCCCAGGCGTACTTTTAAAATTCAGTTGCCACAAATGTCCATGAGGAAAAAACTCTGCTGTATGAATATGGAACAAGGCAAACACAAGAGAAACCATGACTTCTGTGATTCATATTTTCATAATATGTACAACATTTCTCATTAAAATGTGCATTGTTGTGCTGTGTTAGATGATCCTTGTGGATCCCTTCCAACTTGGGTCATTCTATGAGCTGTGTAATAATACTTATGAACTGAGCACAGGTAATTTTGGAAGCAGAAGAGTAAGGGAAAGTCAAATAGCCTATAAACAGTTAATAAGAGATTCCGTTATTGCTATTGTTCTTGATAGAAATGCTTCTTGCTTGCTTCCCATAACTGTTGTGGTGCACTTGTACTTGTTTGAGTTATTGCACCTGTAGGCCAGGTAGAGTCGCATATTTGTAGTGCGGCTTGGTGACATGATCAGTGTCCCAGACTAATCTGGGAGGCTGAGCCTTCTGCCAGCCACCCCTTTTGACAAAATCTTATTCCTCCTATTCAGATTTTAATTTCATGCCCACTCTGCCCCTGTGGAGGACACAGATCAGTGCAGGGGAGCCCGTATGCTGGTTCCCATGGCTGGGAAGAGTGGTGAGGCAGGAGATGTTTGGCCGGTTGAGCTGTGGTGGGGCACCCAGCGTGGGGGAAAAGCCATGGTCTAGTCAGGGTGCTGCACGTGCCTTGGTAGGATTAGTTTGTATTAGACAAAACCAAGAGGTAGCAGTGAAAGGGTAGTCTCAAAAGGTTGCAAATGGAGGTCTCTCAGTCAGCGCTGCCCTCCCAAGCTCCTGCACTCTGCTTCTGGAGTTGAATGTCATGATAAGATAAAAGCAAAAGCAGGTTTGTATTGGGCTGAGCAAACAAAAAGAGAGCAGGACTTTTCCATTTAAAATCCCAGCCAATGCAAAGTGTCTAATTTCCCCTACCCTTTTCGGGCCGCAGCACAAACCAAGCTATCTCAGCACGGTTGTTGACACCTACTGAAATAAAAATGCACGAAGTAATCTTTGTGAAGGTCGCAGTGACCTCAGTGCTTAGCACAAAATTCTCACTTAAGCTGGAGTTTCTGGCACATTCTTGTTTGTAGCTAGGGAACCAGGCATTTTGCTTGATAGAGACATGATCTTCCGTTGGCTTTGCTCATTCCCAGTCTGACTTGGCTGCGCCAGAAGTACAGTTGGGCTGAAAAATGGCTGCTGATCAGACAAAGTGAATTCAAGGACATGGCTTAATGTGAATGCTGAGAAACTGCTGCATCACTTTTGAATGAGGGGAATCAACTTGTGCTTCCCTCTTTGCCAAATTAAATAAGGAACAGTTGCAAAGAAATGAATGAAACACATTTTTGCTAGAGTGAAGAAAGTGGGGCAGCAAATAAAGGGTGATTTCTAAAAGAGCCTGGAGATTTTGAATAGCAGAGAGACTCCAGGAACCTAACCTCATCGCAGGTCATTTCAAAAACTTTGTTGTAATACGTTCCTCCAGCTGTGGTAGAAGTGGGAACAGCTACAAAATTTGACAACTCAAAACTTGGCTTCAGCGTGGATTTTCCTTTAAAAATAAAGATTTATTTTGAATGGATTGCAATAACTCTAATATTAGCATTACCAGTACACTTAGAGCTAGTCTGAAATGTAAAGTATTATGTGTTGAGGATTGAAGTGGGTCTCTCCATCGACACGTTTTTCCACTTTTCTGAAAATTGTGCTGCCATTAATACTAAGACCCAATATTACCTTAAAAAGCTCCTAACTTACTTTGCAGAACTGGAAAAAGACCTTGTTTTAGAGCAACAGGGAAGGGTCCCTTGCTTACATGTGTGCTACAAAAATGCCCTTTGTTGCCTCACACCCACATCCCTTCCCTTGGCTGTCCATGCACAGGGTGTATGAAGTGCAGTCTTTCCTGCATGCCAAACAATGGTATCTGAGAAGAGAAGGAGTGCTTTTCTGCTGGATTTTAACCCTTTAAAAGTAGATGAAATATTATGAGAAATGTCTGCAACACCTTCTTCATACTAGGGAAGAAGGGATTTAACTTACTTTAAAAATACTATGTCAAAATTAGAAATAAATACCCACAAAAAAATTCTCTGTCTCTCTCGATATCTAAAGCTGGACATGAGCTGACAATGTGCGCTTGCAGCCCAGAAGGCCAACCATACCCTGGGCTGCACCAAAAGAAACATGGTCAGCAGGTCAAGGGAGGTGATTCTGCCCCTCTGCTCCACCTTGGTGAGACCCCACCTGGAGTGCTGTGTACTGTTCTGGAGCTCTCAGCACAAGAAAGACACGGACCTGTTGAAGTGTGTCCAGAGGAGAGCCACAGAAATGATGAGAGGATGGAGCACCTCTGCTATGAGGACAGGCTGGGAGAGTTGGGGTGGTTCAGCCTGGAGAAGGGAAGGCTCTGGGAAGACCTTATAGCAGCCTTCCAGTATTTAAAGGGTGACTACAAGAAAGATGGGGACAAACTTTTTATCAGGGTCTGTTGCAAGAGGACAAGGGGTAATGGTTTTAAACTAAAAGAGGGTAGGTTCAGACTAGATATAAGGAAGGAATTTTTTCCAATAACAGCACCAAAACACTGGCACAGGTTGCCCAGAGAGATGGCAGATGCCCCATCCCCAGAAACATTCAAGGTTAAGTCGGACAGGGCACTGAACAACCTGATGTAGTTGAAGATGCCCCTGCTCACTGCAGGGGGTTGGACTAAATGACCTTTAAGAGTCTCTTCAAAACGAAACCATTCTATGCTTCTATGATTCTATAATACATGCTCTGAATAATGAGCTCTGAGTCACGTCTACAGCTCTTCACCTTAAAAAGGAAGCATATAAGAAAGTCATGAACAAAATATAGGATATTGTGCGGTGTTACTGATTGTAATAAAATCCCTTTAGAGTGACAAGCCAATATAATGTAACTGGAGGGTGTACAGTTAACTTATCACAGCCATTCATACCATTGAAGCAAAGGCAAAACAAGCTCACAAAATGGAAAGTGGCATGAACAAACACGAACAATAAGTGCAGTAATGAAAGCAGCACATAAAAAGTCATCTATTCCCCAGGTGCAGTGTAGCATGGAGAGGGCAGAACTGCTGTACTTCTGTACCAACTCAGGAGCCACCTGACAGGCCAGGCCTCCTGAGAGGCAGAGACAGCCATGGTTGCACTGCACCTACGGGGCCCTGGGTCAAAGTAGGAGGATCACATGTGGGGACCTGGCCAAGATACTGATTCTGCTAATCAAAATGTTATTTTCCAAATCACCAGTGCAGAGAGGTCTGCAACCCATGGCTGCAAATACCACCTGACAGCATCTTGGGATCATCTTCATTAGGATGAAACGAATACCTTCTCAGATCAGGAGAGGTTTTTTCAGGGAGCTTGATGAACTCAGGTTAAGGCATGAGTATCCAGGAAAAAATATATCATATAGGCTCATTACAAGGAGTGGCTAAGAAACAAAAAAACAGTCATTTTCAGAATGCATCACCCTGAAGTGCTTAAAAGACCTGACTTCTTTTTCAGCATGTGAATTATATTATCAAACTGATGGTTAACGAAATTCATTGACCAAAGCTGTTGCTTCTGGTGAGTGCAGAGCCATACCACTGAGGTAAACTAAACTGTTAAGACAACATTGTTTCCACAGAAAAAGGAGACTTTCCACAATTGCAGCCAAAACCTATATTGGAAGGGAGTTGTGTCACCTCATCAAAAAAGTTCTCCTTTTTTTGGTTGTAAAAAAAAAAATCTTACCAGCTACACTAATTAACATGCAATGAAACTCAAAAGGCTGCCAAAGCATCTACAGTAGCACAGTGAACAGTCAGAAAAGTCAGACAAGAACTTAGTGTTCCTGCCTCGTCATGCTTCTTTCCTCCACGTAGGTGGACAGACTGAAATGGGCTGTGTGACCTCCTTCTGTCAGAAACTATTATTCATGTTATGCCACTAATGCCCCTGGCTAGCTCATCTGCCAAATCTTACATTAAAAAAAAATCATGGGGTCCATTTCATCTCTCAAAACTGGCTGCTGCCATGGGCCCTGCTGAGGCTGAGGCAAACCCCATGGTCAGTGATGTGCCAGCAGGGCAAGCCCTAAGGTCCTGCTGGGGCTTGCAGTGGGAATTGCAAAGGGAATTGCAGTGGGGATCAGAGTGGAAATTGCATTGGCACTAGCAAAGGGAATTGCACTGAGAATTGCACTGGGAATTGTAATGGGAGTCACTGTGGAAATCCCACTGGAAATTGCAAAGGGAATCACAACAGGGACCACAGTGGAAATTGCACTAGGAATTTCAGTGAGAACCGCATTGGCACTGCAGTGTGAATCACAATGTGGGAATTGCCCAGCTGCATGCAGCAGGAATGTGGGGGTCCCACCAAAACAGCAGCTGTAGCTGCTGGTCTGTTGTGCCAAAAAGGGTGGGCAGGCACAGATGCACCATTGCATCCCACGCAGCCCCTCCACGCTGCCTCCTGCCAGTGTCTTCCTACCTTGTGAATCTCTCATCCTCTTTCACTGCTGACGTAGTGACACCTCTCCTAGCACATCAGCAGTAAGTCAGGGTCATCAGGTATGGAGAGAGAGGACCTCAGGGGGCATGCTGGCTGGATGGTGAGCTAAGGGGCTTGTGTGATTTAAAATCGTTCTTCAAGAACCTCTGGGGAGCCCATAAAATCCATCAGCATGGCTCTGAGTCTTTGCTCCTTGGGGAAGGGGGCAGCATATGACTTATTGCAGCATCTTTCGTCCTCAGTCAGTGAAATCAGAGGGTAGCAAGCACTGGGATAAGCACCCATCATTGCCAAGGCTGGCAAGGCAGCTTCATACAGCACCAGGGAAGCCTTCTGAGCAGGGACCACAAAGGAGGGCAAATGGTGCTGACCCTTGGCTGGGCCACCTTTGTGAGGTGGGGATTGTCCTGCATGGGGGTTGGCAGCCCTCACTGGGGCAATGTTCATGGCCAGCCCTGCATGCGCAACCCCGCTTTAGCTACTGTCTGACCATCTGCATAAGCAATAAAAAATCATTTAAAATTCAGGCTGGATACAGTTAAACCTCCCATTAAGCACTATATGTGTGGGAAATGGGGTCAGGGAGGCCTTTTAAAAGGTGGCTGGGCTGGTTACACTGCCCCTCAGTGAAGGTACATATCCTCAACAGGAATTAAAAGCAGCCTTTGCACAACAGCGAGGAGGTTTATGGTCTGCTACAGCATTTTGTGAAATGAAATAGAGGCCTACATGCAGGGAAGAGATAACTTCAGGTGTCACAGCAGAGTAGGCTAGCAGACGACTCCCACCTTGAGAGGTTAGCTCGCTCCCAGTGTTCCCAGTAAGAACATGTTTATCTTGTTTTCATTTGGGCTCTGAGTCAGAAACGTAATAAAAAAAATAACTCTTTTGAGTGTTCTTGCACTTTGTGTGTGTTTTTACAGGTATTTACAGACACCTGAAAAGGATATTTGCAAAATGACCTATGATCCTTAACCTGCAGTACACACAATAAATCTGCCACCCTAACCATTGCCAGCCTTTTTGAATGAATGGCTGCATTATAACAGCACATGTGTATGGCTACGGGGCTGTATATCTTATTGGACCTCATACTCCAATCAACATTTAAAAAGAAAAGAAAAAAACTATATGCAACTATCTACACATAAATTCTCTCGCAGTGATTTGGCTCTCCCTTCTCCCTCATCCCTTTCCATCCTGACTGATGGCTTTATTATACAAGGGACAGTAATAAACATCCTAGCTAAGCCAATGAACTACTTCTCTCACACGTAAATACTTCCTTGGAGGATATGAGGTATGACCAACAGAAAAGTAATGACTTTTTTTCCCCAGTTACTCAGTGTTAATGAAATAACTGGCCATCAAAGTGTAGGCTGGGATGTGATGGATTCCCAGTTTGTAACCGGACAGCAAACCAGCCTTTCAGCATAAGAAGAAACCAGTTAACATCTTTAAAGGGAAGGATGTCGCTCAGCCCTTTGGGCTCAGGGTAGCACTGAATGAGTAACTGCCTTTTGGTTCATCAGATGACCTGAAGAATACTCTAAAAATAGGGTCAGATCAACCTAATTTTATTTTTACTTGTTTTTCTTCACCAAACGCAAAATATAATATGCTGATTTTTATTAATTTCATAAAAGCCAAGGGAATGAAGGCTGGAGTCACAAAACTACCTGCAAAATCACCTTGTGCCCAGTCCAGCTCAGGGAGCAGCCAATTTATATTAGAAACTCAGCCCCACACCCAGCTTCTGCCTGAGAGCAGTCAACCCAGCTCTTAGGACCACTATCCAATCCCAGGCCCTTGAGGTGCTTCAGGATGAGCACAACCTCTTCTGCTAAAATTGTTTTTCATTGGTGACATAAATATTTATTAATGCAAAAAACAAAGAACTTCCTAATTCACTGGTTAGGCCCCTCTGAGAAGGAGAAGACCTTAGTAGTTTGGCCAGGAAGCAGGTCTTCTATTAAAAATAATCAGTCTGTTGACGTGACTGGTTCTGACTTTCACTGTCTTACTCAATACATTTATTTCTTCCAATTATTTTACAAAATGAGCAATACAGTATGTCTGTGTTTCTCTTGGCTGCACTAGAGGTCACTTTCATAAGATTTCATTTCCTAAATTTTGCTGAGATAAGGTACACACACAACTATGCCCATACTCCTCTCACAGGTATGCAGTGGTACACTGGATATCCTGAAATCAAGTGCTATAAAAGTCCAGTGAAGAACATAGGCAGGCAAAGAGAAGATCCCACCATCTGATTTTGTTTGACCTCACTGGGCTGTTACACTGACATTTTTTATTTGAGTACAATTTGACATAACATTTTAATTTAAAAAACTAACAAACTGATGAATATTTTAAATAGCCCATAGATATTTTTTAAAACACTCAAACCATTTTTCTTGGAGACCACTGATGATTTTGTTTTGACTATCTAAATATTTTACATATTTTAGTATTAAAAATAACCATCTTGTAGGGGGAGGCTTTAGCAGGGAGAAGGGACCGACAATTTACCACAAACAGTCACAGTTTCTCAAAACACAGTGTCAACATTTCCCTGTCAAAAAACTCGGTGGCAATAGTCAGTGTTTCCTACGAAACAGGCTGCTTTAGACAAAATCTGCATGTTGTGCCAAGAAGCCATGCAACCAAATTTTCAGCCAGATGTCAAGGTCAGGCAAACTATTTCCAAGAAAAGTATGTGAATGATGAAATTAAAAAACCAAGCATACAAACAAACGCTGCCCGTACTGAGCTGTACCTTCAAAAGGTTCGGCCATGGGACTGAAGAGACATTCTTATGCTCTGTCTGGGCTTCTAGTGCAGCAAAAGACTCACTGGCCCACCAGTACATGCTGAAAAAATTCAAGGGTTTACTGTAATTTGTGTTGTCATATGGAGGTTGAAAGCTGGCAGCTGCCCTGCCTAGCTTCGTGGCACTGCTTTGGGTCCTTGTGTAGAGGAGCTCCCATAGGAAAAATGCACCCATCTCATTTCCAACCCTTACCATCGCTTTTGCCCTGGTATTTGCCATAGTGCACAAGTGCATAAAAGGTTGGGTGCAGAGTAGAACTACCCCAGTCTCGTATGTGAGATATACACCTCGAGGTGGCACAGACTTCATACCAGCCTCCTTCCACACAGGATTGTGAGGGGATCCCCTTTCCAGTGCAAACCAGAAATTAAAATCTATTTTTTAGACATCTTTTCTGAACTTTAGGGCAATTAGGAAGGGGAAAGCAGGGGACAGGATGGGTGGTCCTACAGCGCTCACTGTGGGAATGCAGCGTGGGGGCTGAGCTGAGTGCAGGGATGCTCCCAACCTTCAACATCACCTTGCTCGCTTTCCCACTTTGTTAAGAGAAGGGGAGTGGGTAAAGAAATGTGTGCTGGAAAATAAGGTGAGGAATGAGATTTCCAGGCTTCTCTTGGCTTCTCTGCAGGGTGAGGCTCTGAACGCTGACTGGGCTGGCGAGGCCAGCAGTGTGTGGGGGCTGCATGTGTGCGGCCCCTGGGGAGGGAGTGCTTCTGGGCTGGCTTTCCCAGCATGCGCTGCCCAGATGTGTTGCATCGGGCCCGTCAGGATAGGGCTGATTTACTGCATCTGTACAGGCCATCTGTGGGGTAGGAGAGTGCCTGTGTGATAAACATTCCGGCCATACTGGGCTCAATGCATGTGCACCACAGAGAAGATTTTTCTGCAGGCACTGGCCTTTTGTCCAGCATTTCTGGATGTCCAGCAGAGATATAATGCCAGTTTGGCAGTAAGAAAAATATTCCAAGTCCTCAACCCTATCTACGTGACATTTCCTGGTAGAAAAATAGCTATAATGCACAGGAAGCCTCTGCAGTACTGCCGTCACCTTCATGCTGAGGGTGTATTGCCGGGACCCGCTCTGACAGCTTCTGCTTGCATAAATGGCTTGCTGAAACCACTGAGGAACCTCAACACAATCCCTTACTGCTGGATTTACATCCCATGTGTTTTTTCCTTCCCAGCTCAAGGCACGCATAACTCACTAGCAAACATGGCTTGACAACAGCAGACAGAAAAAGCAGCTATCGGCCAGCTGTTATTCAGCAGGGCCTCTGCTTCCCTCCCTAATTGGGATGAGGCAACACCCCAAGGTAACAAAGCAATCCAGGGGAGCTGTAGCAGGCGGCTGTACAGATCCCTCATCCTGCCAGCAGTACCAAAAGGCTTTTAAAGCAAGTGTTTTAAAATGCTGCAGGGTCCTGGCTCTGAGTGGCCGAGGATGTATTGGTATTTGTAATCGTCAGGCAGATGATTCACGGCTTCGTGCTTACACCATTAAAGGTAGCATTAGCACCAGGACTCTTTATGCAGCAACATTAGCAAAGGCTGAAAAACACTCCTCTGAAAGGGCTTTGTCACCTTCCCTTGATCATGAAACAGTCTCTTACACCAACCCCGTACATTTCAATTACTGTACGCCAGCGTTTCTACCTCTTTCCCCAACTCATAAAAATCACAGCCAATAAACACAAATCAGCACCTGAAGGAGTCGGCACTTTCCTCCCGCTTTAATATACTTGCCTATACTTCAAAGAAACCCGGAGAGATTCTCATATCGGCAGTGCCCAGGCTGCCTAGTCTTAGGCAAGGATTAGCCACGTGTGCACTTGGAACAATCTGCTCTTAGTTTGCTTTAACATGGTTTTTATCCCTCTAAATCACACTCAGCCATTTGACCTGACAGCAGGCTAATACATGACCTGTTTTGGGAATGGAGGGTGGGGAAGGGTAAGAGATTTTGCTATTTTCTTGCTCAAAACAGAAAAGCCCTGCCTGTATTTTGCTGGGTGAGCTCTTTTTGTGTGTGTAAATTTTCTTTTTATATGCTCCGTTCTTTCCCAATGGCAGCTGTATTTTAAGATGCCAAGATAACGGCAGTGACTTCAAGGCTCCATAACAAGCAGCCTTAGCGGGAACTATCAGTGGAGAGACAGACAAGGCTGAAAACACATGTAACCCTGCAAAAGAGAGGGAAGGGAACAGGCAAGAGGAGAGGGAATGTAAATATCTCAGTGCTTAACCTTTCTTCAGCCTGCCCTGCTTTTTGGGAGGGTCTGGCAGGACTTCCTAGGCATTGATGCAGCATTGATTTCACCTGCCTGCCACACTGGCAGGTGGGGAGAGCCAGCAGGCAGAAGGCAACCGTGCAGGCTCCCGGCTGGGTTTTCCCCCTCGCCCCAGTGCATTCCTACTGGAGGGCTGGGATTTGGACAATGCCAGATCTGTGGAGCAGGAAAACAAAAGTGGCTTTTCATTCAGGGCTATTGCGCAAAGCAGTGGCACTTTAAAACTTTCCAAGTGTTGTATGGGAGGTTTGCATGTGACTCCCATTAAAGTCAATATGAGTCATGTGGCAAACAACACCCCCCTCCTCCCGCGAACACTTTGAAGATATACAGCAATTTATGTTTTTCTGATCCCTGCTTTAAAAAAGGAAAACTATAGTAGACTGGGACTTCAAGGACAGCTTTTCAAGAGCAGTTCTCTTTCCTTGTTTGCTCCTAGACATAAATCACGGCGGGAGGAAGTGCAATCAGTTGGGCTGTTAGCTGGTGATGGCACAGCAATGACTAGGAAAGGGTGTGAGAAAGAAGTGTTAGTAGAAACGAGGTATTGATTACTTAAGCCTTGTACAAAACTACTGACCACAAAAAAGCGTGGATGAATTTCAGTTTGATGTAAAAGCTTTCTGTGGAAAAGCTGAAGTGTTTAACAGGAACGGGGAATTCCATGCTCCTGGGTGTGCATCAGTGCCAAACCTCCACACAGAGGTGGGCAATAAGGTTTCACTGCCTGCTTCCTGGGTGATCTGATCACTTAGCTTCAGTGCCATGTTTGGGACTGGTGGTACCTGCTGAGTGCACATCCACCCAATGAGGATGAAACCCAGCCTGGCCAGCATGTCAAACTGTGAGTTTCTCTTTCCCAAGGTCCAGGCTTGAGGCTTGACTTGAAATGGGCAGGACTTTCTGCCTCTCTTCCGCTTGCAAGGAAGAGCCCAAATGTCATTTTCCTCCCCTTGATTTGTGCCCAAAGCCCACCAGTAATGAGAACAACTGAAAGATATAGCCTACTAAAACCGCGGTTTAGGTCTCCAGTTGCTTTTCCCAGGGATCCAGACTTTTAAGTGACCAGCTGTAATGCTTACCAAAACAGAGATTTCTCTGTTACAGGAAATGTCAGTGTTCTACCACAGACCATATTTCTGAAAATCTTCTGCAACTGAAAGAACTTAACCAAAAAATTCCCCTTCATTTCAGCCAGAGGGGCATCCAGCTGCCTACAGGTCCCCTGCCCAGTGCCAGGGGGACTGGGACAGCAGAAGCTCTTGGTGACACTTGGCCCAGCATTCTCAGCCCCTTCTCTGAAATGGTCCACGATCTTTCACAGCCCCGCTGTTGGGTCATACAGAGCCCCTGCGACCTTTTCCCAGAGAAAATGGTCCAGATCTAGTAATTTCCTTGAAAAGTGAAGTCAAAATAACACAGCATCTTCCAGCAGGAAGAAAACACAAACAGAAGTTTCTATAGTTTTTAGATATGGTTATTGAAACAATCCCACAAGCTTTTGCTCTGACAGTGAAAAACCTTCCAAGGATGACCTCTTCAGCACAAACTTTCTCTTCCTGACTCTGGTCAGGGTGCTGTACCTGACCATCCCTGAAAATCAGGCACGGTCATATCTATGCATCAGATTTGCAGGCACCCAAACCAGGATCATGCACATTCCTGCTTCTGTGGCTGTGACTCTGGTCTCCTCAGGCTATTCTTTCCGGCTCCCTGCTGTCACCAGTGAGGCCCAGGGATAATGCCTCAGCCAGAAGAGTGCCTGGGACATCCCTTCCACATCTCCCATGCTGCAAAACTCTCCCCAGTGCCATAAATCCCGTCCACCACCCCCACTGTTACAAGGTGCCAGGAGAGACAGGCTGCCAATTCTCCCCCCAGCGACACTGTGCCAAGGTCATGACTACTGATCAGTGCTTCCAGGTGAACATCATCTAAGTTACCTCAACCTCCACATCTTGGTACTCCTCAAGAAGTTCACCTCATAAGTGCTTCTCCCAAAAAAAATGTTTTGGCATCTCTCTAGTCCCTATGGAGCTGCTGTAAAAGGGGATGAAAGATTTATCCCTGCAGCAGCAGCACAGCAGCTCAGTAATATTAAATAACTACAATAGAAGTAGACAGGATTTGTTTTGATGACTAGTAAGTTGAACAAATGAAAAATTCAGTTTCCAGTGAGAACTATGCACTGACTGGAGTTAGATTAAATGGATAAATGGAGAAAAATGGAGCAGTGAGAAGTTTGTAATATTTCCTTGATGTTTTTTTTGACAGTTTCAGAATAAATTGTTTCAACGCATTATTTTGAGAGGAAGTTTTTATTCTAAAATTCACCTGAATTGAGAGATACTGAAAAAACACATCCTATATTATCCAAAATGTGATTTTTTTTTCAGTTTAGTTACTGAACTATTGAAGAAATAATTCATTCAGATAAGGCCAAGCAAAATCAAGGTTGATAAGAGACCTGATAATGCAATTGCCATCCACTCATGTCCCACCCTGGCATATAAAATGTTTTCAGGAAATTAAAACCTCCATAATAGTGTAAGTGGAATATGCTTCTATGCACTTACCTCCTCTAACGTTTATTCTTCATTTTGTCTTGGCATGTCCTTGTCTCACTTTTCATCTTCTGTGGGATTCTTTATGAAATGTATTTTATTACCAGGACAAAAAGTGTGGAACTTTAATGATCAGCAGGTGAGAGATGACATCCAAGAGAAAATGCAGTGCCGCACTACAGCAGATTCATGGAGATGCCTGGGATTAGGTTGGATGTGGGTTTCTTGGGTAGTGAAATGCATCTATCCAGAAAAGAAATGCATTTCCCTTAGGGCTTCGGTGTAGCTTCTGCCTTTATTTCTAGATCAGAGAATTCCAAGAGGCAAAATCAAGGAGAGCCCACTTGTATTTTCCTATTCCAGTTACGTACCTTTGTACAGCAAACTTCCCAGCTATTTCCATGACAACAGATTATAGACTGACACTTTTTGCCTCCATTGGCAGTGAATTTATAAACTAGGGATTTATGAAGTATCATTGTTAAGAGATGCATCAGAATGAGACAGACATGCCATGCGTTTCTGACATAACTCATGCCTGGCTGTCAGGAGGGTTGGGGTGCTTTGTGAAACACTGTGCTTAACACTCACACTGCCACCACCACATCACTAAATATCACTCGCTCGCGCTGGAGCCCCACTAAGTGGTGAGCAGATACGACGTGCTGTAAATCACTCACTGTATCCTCACTTTCATGCTTCTGTAGTTTTATTGCTTTGCTTTAGCTGCTCACTTTTGTAACCAAATCAATTAAAAGTTCACTTATCACATATCACCCTTGGGTAGGGAACATCTGGGTACTCCCCTCCCTCTCCACTGCTTCTGTCCCTGTACCAGCAGTGGGGCCGACAGCATCCTCACCTGTGGTTTTCCCACCAAGGTTCTAGGCTGTGGGGTCCCTAGGGCTGCTCTGGGTCCTGAATACAGTCTGGAGCCCCTTTCTAGTTGCTGCCACCAAAAACAAGCAGGAGGCAAAAAGATGCAAATGAAAATGATGAAGATGAGCCCTGAAGAACTTCAGTGAATGGCGTCGTGGCCCTGATATCTAAGCTCCGTTGTGGTGTGGGGGAACCCCAGGACATGGGGAGCCCAGGGATGGAGGGAGTAAAGTGCTGTTAGCCTGGCACTTTTCCAAGTCACCTTGGTCCCATCTTGGCTACACAAAGAAACACTTTGTAGTGCAAAGGCAAGGTACAACAGACATCAGGAGGAGAAGAGCCTTTTTTAAAAGCCATGGTTTGATTTGTAGTTCAGTGAGTTCACAAGAATGATTGCTTGAAGCAGAAGGAAAGGTTAACACGTGAATGCTTCACCTCTGAAAACCTGGGTACCACTCCTGATTATGTCACAAGTAAAAAATTAGTTTTTTTCCAATGTGCGGAAAAATTAATAAGACCTTTAATGAGTCCATAAAAACATTAGGATGGCTTTAGTCACTTTCTTTTTAGTAACTATTAGACTTGTACATTTTCTTAATGGAAGTGCAGAGCAAGAAAAGTGCTTCCTCATGAAGAAAAACGAGGAAATGGCTGCTAAAAGTGGAATAGTCAAGGATGTGGAAATGTTGCTGGCTCCTTCAACCATGTAAAGGAAGAGTCAGGGGAGAGTGAACTGCTAGGCAAAGGAGATTTGAATGGTGAGGGCACAGCTGAGGCATGTCCAAGACACTTTGTGGGGGGGATTACTGGATGTTTTTGTATTACATTTTTACTTTGAAATATGGTAAAACCTAATTAACATAAGGAAAAAACATTTCTGTAGGATTTTCTCTTACTTGCCAATGAATGTTTATTGCCTTTGCTAGGGTTATTTCTGTCCGGTTACATTAATGTTAGTAATGCAGATTCTCTCTTCAGAATGAATTGAGAGATGGTGGTAACTATCTTACTGCTAAAATCAAAGGATATTTTTTAATATCATAACAGTCTCTTTCTGAAAAGTGACTTTAATCCAGAAATATCACACTAAGGGAGATGTTTTAATCTGCTTTCTGTGTATCATTTTTTACCTCCTCCCTTTTATATTAAAGTACTTCCAACAACGCTGACTTTGAGTTAGGATGTAATTCCTAGTGTTGCCACAGCACTTCTCTGTACTGCTGTTGATTCCTACTCGCTTGCCACCCTCTGCCTCCTGCTTTTCCTTGCTATCTGTTAATTTCTTAAGCAGCAAGTCTCCAAGTGACTTTCCAGCTTTGTTGTGGGCAGCTTGAACGCCCCAAAGGCTTATCCACTCTGCAGTGGGGCAGCACTTACAACTCACTCCCTGTGCAAAGGGGAGCACCGGCAAGTGGAGGCTGGCTGTCACTGAAGCCAGGGACAGGGCGATGTGCTCATGGGAGAGTTTGGGTGGCAGGAGGGGGTACCAAGGCTGTCCAGCTCCCCTGGATGTCCAACTGGGAGGCTGACAGAGAGAGAGCAACCTAATCTAGGGATAAAGCACCAGCTTCACTAGCAGTTCAAAAATATGGGATGGAGAAACATGATTGGGTCTCTTTCCTTGCACCTTAGGCGAGGCGTTGACTGCAGCAAGGACAACTCACATGCCTGCAGAGCTCTCAGCCCATGCACCCATTTTCTAGAGAAAGCTCCACCTTCACTGGCAAGGCTGTCCAGACTCTGCCTACAAAATTTTCACCATTTCCATCTGTTACAGGACTTGATTAAGCAGCAGGAGCCCTAGTGCAGACATTTAGCCCTGCACAACACCCCAGCAGAGCCTGCAGTGCTACACACAGCCCAGGATACATTGTTTTCTCCACTTATCCAGGAATAAGTGATATGTCATCCTTGCATGCATTTATAAAGCACCCTATTCCTCACACTGAGTCCCTGGGAATGACCAGCGTGAGCTGTCTAACGAAGTAGGGTGCAACAGTTCATTTTTACTTTAGCCTATGGCTTACACCTCCAGAGCTTGCTGACCATATCCCATCCAGTCCATCCAGTCCAACAGAAGTGGATGGAAGAGTGTCTGGGAAGTGCATCAGCAAACACATCAGCAGTTTGCTAGGGTTTGCCTTCACAGCAATCACAAAACCTGGTATTGCCAACAGTGCTCGGTTCAGATGTGCCACACGCTATGCATCAAAACCACCCTTGCTTCTTCACATTTGCCTTGCAGGGGTCACATTATCCTTTAAGGCCCTACCATATTCAGCATCCTAGACATCAGAGCCTGCCTTCCCATGCAGCATCCTTTACACCTTTAAGACAATCAGCCCATTGCCCGGTGCCAGGGATGCCGAGTAGCAAACCACTCAGGCCTTGCAAAGTGCAACACCTGCACATCTTTTAAACTTTGACCCTGGGTCCTTGCACTCACACAGAGAGGTGGGATAAGCTCAGCATGCCACAAACAATTACAGGGAGGTGAAGGAGAGACAAAGCACCTCTCAGCTCTGTAGCAGTCAGCAAGCAGATGGCTCTCTCAGCTTGCTTCAAAACTGAGCTCCAAGACACAGAGGAAGGCCAGACCCCATGCACTTTCCTGGGGGCTGGGCTTTTAAAACCTGTGCTTTGTGCGCTACTGGTGTATAAATCTTAGACTTACTCACTTTCCCGCTTCCAGGCCAAGACCCCCGAGCCAAACCGAGGCAGCTCCCTGCACCCCTCAGTATGCAGAGTCCAGCTAACACATCCCATCTGCCACAGTGAATCAGCAAAATCCATCAGTATTCCCTGGCAGGATTTTGGCACCTGCTCACATAGTGAGTCGACAGCCGAACCTGTTATTCCCTGCTGCAAGAATAATAAGCTTGTGTTTTCACAATGCTTTTCAGTGGAAAGTTTCCCAAAGCATTTTACAAACAGCACGAAGCGTAGAAAAAAGGGACTGTTCCTGCCAAAACCTGAAGCACAGCCGTTCTGTTCTGGAAAACAGCAACTGCTAAATAATGAAGAGAAACAACACAGAGCTTTTTAGGAAGCAAAAACAAATGGTTGGAGGAGTGTGGAAAGACATCCTGGAAACTTAGCTAGAATTAATTTGAAAAAAAAAAGCTGTGGATATGTAACTGTCTTCGCTTTAATTTTCATTTCAAAAGGCTTCCTTTTGTTATTTGTGTGCCAGTCATAACCAGGCTCCTGGTTCTTTGGAAGACAATCAGCAAAGCAATTTCTGCTTTCATTTAAAAAAAACAATGCTGAAGAACATTTTTATCCCTTAGATATTCTCTAGTCAGCTGAGCAGCAGGGTCTGACGAGCGCTGCTTGAGGTACAGAAGGGAGTTGCTGCAGTTATCTCAGAAGCAATAGCAATTATCTTTGAGTGCTCACACAGACATAGGAGAATTTCAGAGATGTAGCTGAGACTCAGGTCCAGATTAAGCTAGGTCTCCATGTCAGAGCTGGTTGTCTAACTTTCCGTTTTCATCAGTAGAGAGCCAGTCAAAGGAGGGTAGAGAGGAATGTGCCTCATCCCACAGAAGACACTGGTGGGCATCTTAAATTAAGTCCTCTCCAGTTTATACGCTGGTGTCTAAACTTGGATAATTTGTGCTCTCTGGGACTCCTTGGGGTGTCCAGAACATTCATATTTAGCCAACATATGAGACATGGCCTATGGTGTCTTTCTGGAGTGGCAGCTGGGGTGCAGGGCTGGACCTCGAGCATCTCAGGAGTTATGGAACAACCGTGTTTACAGAACTCTCTCCCACCTTGACCCCCTGTCTGCAATGGGAATGCAAAAATCCCATGCCTATGCAGACACCAAGGTGCGTGCACCTGCAGTTCACTGCCTTCAGCTCAAACAACTGCCTTCTGTCCCTCAGTGCTGTTAATGCTTGAAATAGAAGAATCCCAGAGGATTTTAAGTTAAAGGCCCTACCAGCAGAAAATGGCAAGGAATATATGAACTTCAAATGCTGATGTGTGCTTGCTGGCTTGAGCTCCAAGTAGGTAGTTTCCATGGTCTGACACACGCTTGGTGTCTAAGAAATAGAAGCACCAATGAGACAAAATGGAACAGCAATTACTGAAAATATTGCTGGGTTTGCAAGCAATACCTTCAAATCCTGTAGAAAGTATTCAATCATTTTATCATTATGTATTTTCCAGTAA
Organism: Dromococcyx pavoninus; assembly: GCA_033558185.1. Taxonomy (NCBI): domain Eukaryota; kingdom Metazoa; phylum Chordata; class Aves; order Cuculiformes; family Neomorphidae; genus Dromococcyx; species Dromococcyx pavoninus. The sequence continues at coordinate 591,288 of JAUMJL010000409.1, read as the reverse complement.
ATTTAATGTCAATAATATCTAATTGTAGAGATTTTAGATTTCATGTATTTTTAGCAAGATTGCTGCTCCTGGATCTGTGACACTCCAGGAACAGTCATGTGGGAACACATATTGAATGCATTTTTGCATTTCCTAGAGATTATCAAATTATAGTTATCAAATCATGGGTTATGATTTAATTACTTTTCATTATCTGAGCTGTAGAGTTCTTGAACTTGAGAAACCCTCTCCTTCACAAACTAAACAAAAATAAATTGTTAAAAAATAGTATCCTCTGTAACCATTTCTATAAATCTTTCTGGAAAAATCCCCTGCACATCCCCAAGGCTGAAAAAGAAATGAGTTTTACTGTTCAAGAAAAAAAACAACATATCTTTCTGAAATAAAATTCCAAATTCCATTCTGAGGCAGAAGCTTTATCCTGAAATGCAGTGGATTTCCATGCTCCTGTGTAAATTTTTTCTTATTTCAACAAGACCTCACCTTTAATACTGCAGTAGATAAAGTGCCTGGGAAAAGCTGTTTAATAACTGACAGAATGTCAAAGTACGTTTCTGCAAAACAAAGAGATTTATAACGAATTGTGTGTTCTAGCTTTTATTTCAAATTCTCTATTAACATGTTCAAATATTTAAACTAATCCAAAGGAAGAAAGGGAACAGAGATTAGATGCCAAATTAATTGATTGGCTTAAAACAAAGACTACACCGAAAAATATCCCCATCATGTGCTGCTTTGTATGCCTGCTCAACTTGTGTAAATAATTGCAGATGCAACTAATTAGCCTAAAATATTGCTGACCAATAGCAACAGTGGAATAACTGTCATCCTCAGAGATACTGGTTTGAGATGACATCTCTTTTGGAAACTGCCCAGGTTTGATTTTTGCAGAATCATACGAAAGGTAGCTTAGCTTAAACCTCAGGAGGTCAGCTGATTTTAATCCATCCTCCTGTCCTCAGGCAGGAGTGAACATCCATTACTGAGAGATGTGTGTCTTCTGTAGCTCTAAAACACTCCACAGTCAGTCTCGGTAGGCCATGCCAAATCTTAACAATCATTACATTTAACTTAAATCTCTCATGTTGCAATTTAAGCTGATAATTTCTTGTCTTGCCTTTGGTCATGATGAAGAAATGAGCAACATCCTACTTGTAGCAAGTTTATACACATTTTAAGACACTCCGAGATCCTTGTCTTCCCCCTAGTATTCCCTTTCAGGGCACAAACGACTCAATTCTTCTCTCCTATCCTTCCTCCCTCCCTCCCTCTGTCTATCTCTCTCTCTCTTCCATGCATCCAACTAGCCAGCCACTCTTCCACCCATGCTGTATTTCCCAGATGTCTCGCAGCTATCTTTTATGTCCTTTGTGTTCTCGGTATTGTATCTGTACCTTTCTTTACCTGAAGCTCCCATTCCTGGAGACAGATTTAAAGTAAGTTTACTAGCTTGGTATGTATCCCCTTTTCAAAGGCACCGCTTAGCCCATGTCTCCCTAGTATTATTACAAATGTAGATGCTCCCACTTTTAGGGCTCTTGGCTATTTTGGACCAGACACTCTGCTGCTTTTTCCTTCAGAAGCAGGTGGCCTGATCCTGTATGCACACCTAACTATACATGAATAGAAAGGTCAGGGCTAAGCCAGGCATGGTGTAGTCACCCATCTTCCCTGTATGAGAGAAATACATGTGCTGGCTGGAGGAAACAATATTTTTTTGTGTGTTCAGTGCATGTCTGGCTACCCACTCCGTAGCTCTGAAATTTGTCTCTTCAGGATCTTTTGCTTACCATTCCCCTTGCAAAAAGGGTCTGGTACCTGGTTTGTGGCTGAATGATGCCATTAGGTGCCCATTGATTAATAACTAGATGCCTGAGAACTTTGTGATACTAGCTTGACGATCTTGTTGGACTAATTTCAAACACTGGAAGAAATTAGTGCTGGAAATAGAGGAACATAAAAAACTTAACCAGGGGACATGGGAATACAATGAGCTTTCGACAAAGAATCACACAAGCACACCTGGAGAAAAGCAAAGTCCTAGAAAAGATCAATAGTGGTGTCTTGTGTACCTACCATGATTTCTAATTGTTTGTTTTGACTAAGGTGGTGTTTTCTTAAAGAGATGCAATTTAAACATTATTCCCAAGGAGAGCCTGCTGGGTTATCTAGGCCAATTTCTACTGAGTTAGAAAACCTTGGACTTTATGAGAGTATCAAAACTTGTGTGTATGTGAATCTGAGATAGGAGCTACACTGAACACCAGGAAGCAGGTTTACAAGTTTTGGGAAGCGCAGAAGTGACAAAATGAGTCTTTAGTGCAAGTGTCTAAGGAAAAGCGTAATTCCTTTATCACCTTCTCAAGGTCAGCATAATCCCCAGAGTGATCATCTTGACCCATTTAATTTCAAATTAATCTTTCTTTGTTTTGGATTTTAAAAATCCACTCTTTTAGGAAGAAGACATTCACTGAGTACTCAAAACCAGAGGCAAGCTCTAAAGTACAGTTCTGGGTCTCAGTCTTGTAGGACTCAAATATGTCTCCTGTTACAGTCAAGTGGGTGTTAATTTTAATGAGAAGATGAATCCTGATCGTACAAAATATGGACTGTGAAGTGAGGGCTGTTCAGCATTGCTGAGCAGGCTCAAGGGCAGCCTTTACTCGCACTGTGGCAGAGAGGCATTAGATGGAAAAGCTGTGGGCTTGCTGCTATAACAGGGCAGGGAATCAGGGAATTAGCTTACCCAGCCCATTAGTTACGAGATGTCTGTTTCAAATGAAGTTTCCCATCACCTTCCTTCTTCCCCTCCCCTGAAATAGATAGCCATTTGAGCATAAAAAATAATGTAAGGGAAAGAGAAATGTTATGATTCAAGGGCTGGAGGCACTTATCTTCCCATACGGTATAAAGTGCCTTGACAGTCACTTACACTAGACACTCACTAAAACCAGGCGACATGAATCCTACCCTTTGTGCTTTCTTTTGCATTTCCAATTAAAAACCTGGAATGCCACACTTTGATAAATTTTAGTGGATCTTTTCCATTGACTCCAGAGGCTCGAGACAGATTGACCCATCTCACTGGGATGGCACACAACATGGAGCCACTGGACAGCTGTTCACTGGATCGCAGGGTTTAGAATCATACTCCCTGAGTGCTAGAGGTGACTTTCCTCTCCAGTCAGCCTGCAGAAACAAAGATTTGAGTGCATGGGTAGTGCCGGGGATAAGAGAGCCCAAAGTTCAAGGCCTCGCTTCACTTAATTCAAACAGGAGGCTTGAAACAAAGAGCACATCTATGCTGTGGCACGAAACGTGGAACCGAGAGCCCCAGCCCAACAGGATCTACCTGGCTGCCAGAATGGATGGGTTTTACAGCTGTGTCAATAGAAAGCTGCACCCAGCCTCCTGGCAACACTGTACAGCAGGGCTTGCCAAAAGAGGCACATCAAACAGGTTTGCGTTTGAGAGGAAGGTGTACCGGCATTTCAGACAGAGGTGGTCTAACTTTAAGCGTCCTCATCAAAGTGTCTAAAAGGGCAGCAAAAGGCTCCACTCTTATCTAATCATTGGTGTTTATTATCAGCTGAGATGTCATAGAGACAGTAGGATCCTAGCTTGGTAGTCCAGAAGGGCATTGGTCACCCACAGATGTGTTGCCACATCTGCCAGTCTAAGGTGGACGTCTCAGACTACCTGTGATATTGCAAATGGCTTTAGACACCCAGGGCTAGGCAACTGAACCAAGACCTGGATTGTCATTGATTGCAAACAAGAGCTTAAATATCCATTTCAAATAGGTCTATGTGACAATTTTGAACCAAATCACACCTGTTCTCTTTACAGGTACTCTGAACCAGCCAGTTTGGATTGGCTTTGGTACTGTCAGCAGCTCACTCCATTGTACTAGCTAGAAATGATCTTAATCTCACAGGCTCTTGACCTTCCATGGTTTAGGCAGAAATTCCGTTCCAGAATGGCAGATTTCAAACATTTTGTTTCAGCAAAACAACATTTTCTAAGAAAAATTTCTATATTGGAAAACTACCATCTGGATTTCCTTGGAGATATTTTAAAATAATGCAAATTTTTTAATGCAAACACTGTTTTAACCGTTACCTTTTTAATTTGGAGGATAGATGCTTGTTTTTTAGAGCTTTTAGAGATTACTGCCCATGTGGACATTGTCACAAGCACCAGGGCTCCATCCCTCAGTTTCTCCCTTTACCATGTTGTTTCAATGAGATGCAGCAGCTGGCCACAGACCCGGGTCTAACCTTTCCAACGGACGCTCAGCACTCAGGGGTTAGGGTGGGGAAAAAGCAGAGGTGCTCTCTGCTTCAGTGAGCAGGGGCGTTCTCGAGGACCAAGAGTGGTTTGGGCAGAGGACACAGCCAAGGGACTTGTTTGAACAAGAGCTGCTCAGAAGGGATGACGCTCATACCACCATCCTACTGAAACACCCAAGACGCTTGTTTTTTTTCTTTCAGCTGTAACCTGAGTGTTAGCGTTGTTTTCTGCTAATGAACTGTATCTCTTTTTTTCATCTTGCAGATGCCTGGAGATATAAGGTTACTACTTAAACTGCTCCCGGATGAATAGGTTGGTAAGTGGTTACTTCCTTAGCACTTCACATTCCTCAGAAACCAATTATTTTTATTTCAGAAGCTGTGAATCCTAGAAAGCTTGTTCCTAGCTCAGAAATGCAGTTGAAAACATCAGTACTCCAAATTAGGAGCATGATCTAATTGAATACTTTTACAAAAATATGAGTTCCAAATTGAAGCAAGGTGGAAGCTTTCATTGCCTTGTCTGCTTTCATGCAAGAATTTTAAAATTGCTTTTTAAAATTGCTTCTCAATAAATATTCTTCTTAATGAATTCCAGTGGTATCTTGCACGTCAGTTACAATTTTATCAGACTATGCTGATACTTTATGTTATTTTCCTCATTGATAGGCTTACATGGGTATTCAAGGTATTTGATCTTTGGGAAGGGTGATTTGGGAGGCCGTCTGATCTAATGGGCTGGCCACTAGACTGGGGCTGTAAAGACCCAGGTACCTATCTCCATTCTGTGACCTTGGGCAAATCATTACATCTTGCATTTTTCTCCTACCTTTTATCTGTCTGTAACACTCTTAATTAAGCCAGAGTGCTACAGATAATACATATAATAACCAACTCTTTCCTTTCATGAATTAGACATGCTTCTCTTAAAATGCCACAGAGGTTGGACTGTGGTGAATATGAATACTTTTAGTAAAGGCAGTGGTTGTTGCGCACAACCTCCCTGGATTGTATGAGCATCTGGATTAATTATATCCTCTCTTCAGTAATCCTCTGGAGAATGAAAATAATGAAGGGTAAATACCTTTTATTAATACAATTATGGAGTATAATCTGAAAAAAAGCTGAATGCATCATATATTTCAGTAACTACTTAATGGAACAGGAGGACACAAGCAGAACAAATGTCCTGTCCTCAGTCATGCTTCCCGCTGAGTTTCAGCCGATGGGCCTTCTTACAGGGAGGCAGAGCTGCCAAGCTTCCCACAATACCAGCAGCACATCACCAAACCCGACAGGATTTTGGTGCAGAGACATAACTGGGTAACAGTTGGTGGGCCCTGTGATACTGAGAATGTGCAGCAAGGAGCTCGAGCTGCGTGCCAAAAGAAGTCGTTCCTTGCCCGCTGCAGTGTTTCAGATGAAGTGAGGACTGGGGTCTGTGGGCATCCCAGAGAAAAAAGAAGTCCCCATGAGCAGCCATGGCAGGCTACGTATTTCAGAGGGACAGAGGCAACTGCCAGGCTGCTGAGCCATGATTTAGTGGCTGAGGATGTGTCTGTGAAAGTCACTCAGCCATGATTAGAAAAGTAAAACTTTCAGCAGAAAATGATATCCCTGTTAAGCACTCTTAGTGCCTAAAGTAAACAGTGATATCTTTGTATTGAAAAAAAATCAGCAGGAGAAATCTAACCTGTAAAAGCCATCTGGATGCACACAGTGGAAAATGGATCATGACAGTCTGAGGGCAAGAGGATGTAACGAAATCTGTATTTTGCATTCAAACAGATAAGGTAGATAAAATGTGAAACATCTAGAGCCCTCTATGCAGCGCCAGCATGTTTAGTTGAAGATCACAGCAGTCGGGCAATCAAGCACTCGGAGCCCCCAGCATCATTAGTGCAGCCTCCTTGCAGAGCCACACCACCAGTGGTAAGGGTGGTCTTTCCCTAATGCCAACTCTTAGACAGACAACTTACAATGCATAGTTATTACTTGAGAATAGCTGTAGCAGCACCTTAAAGAGCCACTTATGTAGGACATTATTATCCAGGAAAGAATGGAAAAAAAGAGGTATGTGTCTTATTGTATAAAAGACTGGAGCAGAAAGACAGTTCTGCCCCCTGTCTTCAGTGTGATGCTGCTCTGCTCTTCCATTCACTGAATATGATTTGCTGCATACAGTTCACTATGAATATATATTGTCTACAATATTTTAAGGAATGGCTAGAATTTCACCCTCAGAGGAATCTTTAGAGCATACTAAGTTCTTCAGATTACAAAATGGACTCTGTCTGCTTCTCATCCTTCTGGCATAAAGAGAGAAAAAAATGATGTATTTTGCAAATTGAGTGGGGGTGTCTTTCTTTTCTCCCTCTCACCTTGTGTGTTCCTAGAGCTTAAAGTCCTGTAAGGTGAGAAATACAAATTTAGTATCTAAAAAGCCATTTGAACAAGAAGGTTGGGCTAGACAAGCTTCAGAGGTGCTGCTGACCCTCAACTATGCCATGATCCTGTGAAGAAGTGCACACTCTTGCTGCCAAATAGGTCCTACACCTTTGCCAACCAAATTCCACTATTCCCGTGTCAGCAAAGCACATCAGACTCCTAGCTCAGTCATCTCTGGGGGAAAATACGGTGCATCCCTACCACAGAAGCTGTTGTGCTGTTCTTTGCTTATTTTTAGATTCCTATTATCTGAGCAGCATTTAAGGGAAAAGTTCACTTCAAGTCAGAAATGGTTTAAATACTTTATAATGGAATCAAACAGACCTTCAAAGTCACACTGATATGTGTGGCTCCAGCCACTGCAATGCATGCCAATATTTTACACCCTGAGTACTGGATATAGTGATGGGACTGCTGGCTTTTATTTTTTTAAGAAGCACATGTCCCCACCATCTCTGCATTGTTATAAACCCTCCATGTCCATGTAATTTTTATTTTCCACTCAATTAAGTACAACATAGTCCCCAGAAAAATATTCAGAGTGTTTGAACCGATAACTCCTTACAGAGGCAATCGCAGCTTTCTGAAAATGAGACAGGAGGGATGTCCCTGTACATGCTTCAGTCCCTTCTGCAGCAGACAGGTCTGCCTACTGCTAGTCCTCAAGTGTCTGCTTTGTGGCCCATGTCTAGGCATCCAGTCCCATCCAGTTATCCCTCATGATGTCTGTGGCCTTCCAACGCAAAATTTCCAGGTATCTCACTCTCTAAATGCTGAAGCCTGACATAACTCTCAGGAGCAAGTCACTTCCCCACCGGGAGGGTAATGAATGTTCACACACTATCATTTTCTTCCTTAGCCTATGCTGCTATCCTTGTCAAACACACACACACACACACACACACACACGTACATGTGCACATGAAGCTTTTAAAGGCTAAGTCAAGAATGAACCCTGCATTCACATCAAAGAACATAAAACACCCCAGGTTTAAAAAGCTATCAAAATTAGCATTAAATTGAACTGAATATGCATCAAGGAACAGCTAAGGTACACAAATAATCCTAATTCTTATCCTGCTGAAAGACTAGCCATCTGCCATCACTGATTCTGTGGGCAGACTGCTGAAAATACATGTCAGAAAACACCAGGTCTTTTTTTGTTTACATATATAAGTCTAGTCTACAGTACTAAATGTAGTGCTTTGTCATCACGTCAACCTTTGTGGTTTTTGAATAAGTAGTATAATTTTATGATCTGGGCCCATGAGCTCAGTATATAGGAGAGCAGAGTTGGGGATGCATCTAATGGCACTGTGTAATTCACAGGAACAGGCCAGCTTCTTGGCAGCCTGGAGAAGCAGACGAGGAGGAGAAGGTAACACCTGCCTCCTGAGGGATGAGTGAAGCTTTAAGTCACTGGCTGGCCTCATGAAGAATAAATGACATGGGTCCATGCTCCCTTGAAATTTTTCTGAGTTCTCCCAACCTCCTTCACCTTTTCAATCAAACTAACTGGAACACTGAAAACTGCACATATGGCTTCAATGAAGCTGTGTCTGAAATGTTTTTCAGCATCAAGTTGGCAATGGTAGAGATAAAAGATCCAGAATGATAGGCAAAGGAGATAAAGAAAAGGAATGCAAGGGGTAAGGATGAAGCAACAACGTACCAGAGGCTCAGGTTCAAACCCTTGTCCTCCAGGTGAATGAGGTGACATGTTTGCAATCATCTTCTCCTGTGCCTTAGAGCCCTGTCTGAAGCCAAGTGCATCTCCCATCTTCATTGCAAACCTCCATGAAGATTTTTTGTCCTTGACACTGGGGTAGAAGGCCCGATGCACTGGTGCTGCAGAGTGTAAGAGGGTACATGTTGTAAAGGCCTTCTACCAGTGTGCAGCAGGTCTGAGACCACCTCACTGCCTGAGCAACCTCACATAGCTGATGTGAAAGCATACAGAGAAATTTTATACCAAAGGCCCAAGAAGAGTGAACTTGTCTCATGCCCCAGGAAAGGCTTCTCTGTTCATTGCAGATGTGCCTAGGGGCCTCCACCGCTTGTAAGACAGCCCTGTGTAGACCTGACAACTGCATGGACAGGCTCTGGACTCTCCTGCAACCCTTTCTTACCAAGGTTTACCTTGCTGAAGAAAGACCAAAACCTCCCTCTCCTCTTTCCCAGCTCATCACCAAATGAGCTGTGATCACACCACATCCAAACACAACTCTTAGAGCAGATGAAGCCTTCACTAAACTTTCTCCTGGGCCACATATTGTCATAAATCCTGTGTATGCTCACATTGATCACCTGGGCTTCCTTTTGTGACTCCAGATTTACAAATGTTTTGTATGCCAAGAAATATGAAAAGGCTTTTCTGACAATATGCATACTGTAGCAAGTGCTGGGATGTCAGAGAGAGCCTGGCTTCAGCTCGCCCATAGCTTGAAGTTCCCAGGAGTCTGCAAACCACCCTTTCAGGTGTGTGGGATCAGTGCTCTTGCACTGCTCCCTGAGTGCCAGGTGACATCTCATTGGTAAATTCACAGCACCTTGTTCATGTTGCTGTCTGCTGCCTCTAGCTCACATCTATGCCTTTCCGCAGCATCACTGTAGGACTCTCAGACAGCTGCTCCCACAAGCTCAACACCAGGGACTGGTCAACAGCGAAGTACCACACCCTCCCACGAGTGTCATACAGGGGTAAACATCAGCTCGCAAGAGATACCTGTCTCACCAGGGAAGCTGGGAGGTACTAACAAACCATGTTGGACACGTGTCACAGCCCTCACCAAATGTCCTGAGGCTGTTTCCCTGCTGACTACCAGTTTCTGTGACATCCCAGACAGGGTTCAAAGAGCTGTCAGTGTGAGCAAGCCCTGCTACAAACTGTCAGGAGCAAGTTTCTCAACTGCAATCCACTTGGCCACCTACGTTAGCTACTACAGAGAAACAGGCTTACGCAGGATATGGTTAAGAGAAGTCACAGGCTTTTGCTGGATTTCATTGCACTGCTCAACCTCTGCTGTAATGACCTTCCATGTAGGCCCTCAGAGGCTCCCTCTGGCAGATGACACCTTTACTCGGCCTCTAGGTGACTGGGAAGCTACTGTGATTGTCAGAAATGCCATTATCGTTGAAAGTTTTGGTAAGTGGCGCCTTCAGGCAAGTGCAACAGCATAGCAACAAGTGTCTTCCATACTAAACCCTTTTCTGCTTTTCAAAAACTACACATGATGTTCAAATAACAGGGCCTAAAACATGCCTGATGGCCAGAGCACCTGCTCTGAACTCTCATATTTTGGAGTCACTGGGAAGTAGTAATACCACAGTGAGTGAGGCAGCTGATTAATCTGACACCCTCATCTTCAAAGTAACTGTGAACTCTAGGCTGATGCTGTTCCAGACACACAAAGCCAGTCAAGCATCAGCTGTCCTCAGCAAAACATGAATCTCACTCACTCTTCTTCTATGCCCAGCACATTGTCATATACTTGCCATAAATTTTCCATACCCAAACAAGTCAAGCAAAATCCACGCCAGCTTCCAAGCAACTTCAGAGCCACTCTTGTGACTTGCATTCAATCTGTTTGCCATCAAGTTGTCCCGTTGCACGGCAAACTGCTTGAAGATGTGGTGGTGCATTCAAGGTTTTTCTGGTGAGAGAGAAATAGTCTCTGTCAATAGGAACAAATAAATACTCAATGTCAAGCCTCTTGTTTGTCGCCTGGATTTCAGTCCACTCTGCATTATATTGCTTTTGCTGAGTAGGCTCTGGACCACCTGAGGCCAATACTGGCAGCCCTCATGGAGGAAAAGAGTCAGAAAGAGTCAACTAAATATGTGGCCAAATGCAAATGCTGACACCTATCATCAGTAAATTGTTCCTGTCCAGAACCCTGGAGGCCTGAAGACACCCAACACAGCAAATGTGGAAGCTGCTCTCTTGCTCAATGAAATTCATGTCTGCTGGAAAAGGAGGCCTCAGCAGCCAGCATAAATCACAGCAGCCCATGCAGCCTGCATCAGCTCACACCAGGGAATAAAACCAAAGCATCTTGGTATAAATCTTCTACGAGATACGCTCCATTGCTTTTCGTTTGCCAGCAAGGATGAGGGCATAGCTGTTTTGTTATCTGTCATTATCTATTTTTGTGTTCTCACAAACAAATGGATAGTATTCCCCCAGTAGGTAGCACTCTCCAACCCTGGCCCCCGGGAATAGATGAATGCATTTATTACAGGGATCTTTGCATTGAAACTGAACCCGCCTGCTCTCTGTGGCACTGGGTTGTAAAGACAGGCTAATGAACACAAAAGGGGTCAGTGAAGTTATGCCAAACATATGCCATGTAATTGATTTTCAGATTTGTTTCACTATCTGTTTTACCAAAGAACAAAGGAGAAGAAAGACTTCAAATACTATGCAAGACATAAATATTTCTCAATGGGATGTTTTTAAAAGTTTTCTGTTAAGCATCATCTGCTCTTTAAGCCTTAACTGTTATCCCATTTTCAGAATTTATAGCACAAATAATAACCACAACTTCTTTCTTTGAGAAGTATCCATGCAGGTCCTCAAATAGTTGGCTATCAATCTGAGGAATGAACATCATAAAGATGGCTCTCCCAGCCAAGTCCTCAAGAGATAAGACAATAATAACAATACACATTTGCCCTAAGGGTTCCAGGATTCCCCTGCAGACTCAGTCACTTCCCGGCACAGGGTTTAGTTCCTTGGTAGCTGGCAAAGTTCACTCTAGCAACTTGTGCAGCATTTCCTGCTGTCCCCTTCCCACTTTCTCAAGAAAATTGGGAGGGTACAAAATAGTTTCTGAGGCCAGAGTCGATTGCCATCTCCAGATGCTTTATATTCAATATGCCATCTGTGTTTTGTTTTCTTGTGAAGAGGGTTTCGTAACAGTTTTTATTATCTACTGTAACTAGAAACAACAGCAGGAAATCATGTAGTGCAAAGCAAGTATAGTGAGTGATTTGGCTTCACAATCACCAGCCATCAATCCTGCACTTGAAACCTCTCCGTTGCAAGCCTTTTCCATCCTTGCTTCCATGTGTATTTGTGAAAGAGAGAGGGTTCAAGTGTGGGGAAAAAGCACGCATTTGGCAGAAAAGCAGGAGGTGGGTAAAAAGACCCCCCCAAAACCACATGCATTGCAGGGTTTAATGCTGTTGCAAATAGGCATCATTTGCACAGAGCATGCAAACTACTTAGCTCATTGTTCGTTTTTCTGAGGAGGACACAAATGTTTCTGCATCTTTGGTCAGCCCAAGAGATTATCTGATGGTCCAATTTACTTGGTCCTGTGCTCTCAGAAATTTGATTAACAGCTTCCTTGATTAATAGTGATTAGTTTAACCAATGGAGTTAACCTCAGAATTAATGTGTGGTCAGTAATTTAAGTGACTTGTAAAGAAAAATCATCCTCATTGCTGTCTTGCAGCCCATTTCCCATTAAATCTTTCTTTTAATTTGTATCCTTCTGCTTTCTGTGCAAACCCACCTTCTCACACAGACTCCAGTTACAGTACGTGTTCTCTATATACACTAAGAGGAGGAAAAAGGAGTCAGCAACATTGATTATGATATCCTAGGATAGGGTTTTTGTAAAATTGCACTCTCTGCATACCATGGAATAGGAAATTTCATTTTCAAGGGCTCCCTGGGGGGCTGAGATAAACTACAAAAGTCACAACTTGTCATAATTAAACACTCATGCCCATTACACACAAAGGAAATTATGCACATTTATCTAGGTCATTGCAACATTCATGTGGCAATACTATACATGAATGTCCATTAATATCCTGTAAGAATTTAGTGAAAATGTTCTCCCAGAAGCAATGCATGGCTCAGATGAAGGTGCTGCAATAGCATGGAGGAGAGAATGGGGGAGGGATGGGAATGATTAATATATTTGCAGCAGGAATGCAAAAGTGCTTAGATGGGTATACTCACCACTCCCTCTACGCCAAGTAAAGCATACATATGTTAATTGGATAAGCTTTTCATATCATTATTCTATATGGTTATCAAGCAATGGGAGTGGTTTAAAAACTGATAAACAGCAAGCGTTGTGCTGTTTGAAAGCCAGCTTGGAATGTCTAATGAAATTTGGTTTATCAGAAGCTGATGCTCACATTGCTCACCTGGGCTTCCTTTTGTGACTCTTGACTTACAAATGTTTTGTATGCCAAGAAACATGAAACATGTCTAATGAAATTTGGTTTATTGGAAGCTGGTAGCTTCAAAGACATCTCCCACCTCCTCTCTCAGATTCGTATTTTGCATATCTGTGGGAATGGGTGTAGGGACTGACAAATAAGAAAATGTTTTACTATAGACCTTGCTGTGGTCATCCATATTGCCTCTATTCTTGTCATCTGCTAGATGGCAAGCAGCAGTAATTTTGCCTGCCCCCAGTACTTCCAAAAGTCAAAAAATGTATTTTTCCCTATTAAAAAAGCAGCATGGATTGTTAGAAACAACCACGATGAGTTTGGCACTAGCATCTCCTGGGGAATTAATGGCCAGGTGTCACTAATGGCTTTCAGCTTTGCGTCAACACTCCAAGTCAGTCCTAATCCCCAGGATGGGCTCTGCTCCTTATTGCTTAATTAGAACACAACAAGCTCTATGAAAATAACACTGATGATCTGACTCAAACCAACAAAAGAAGATAAAATGGAGGAGTTAAGGGTTAAAAAAATAAAATAAAATCCCAGAAGGATTAACACACAGCCATCTGTGTAAGTAGGTTTTGTTTTACAGCAAACACCGTTAATAGAAATGGCTGAAAATACATTTTTTTCAGAATTTGATCTGTAGATATTTTGCAGCTAAAAGACCTGCATTCAATTGCTTTTATTCCTAGATTATGTTTTATGCTATTTGGACCACTGCCAAGTATGTGACAACCGTTATGTGGGAAAGTGGCATGAATTTTAAGAATGAATGAGTAGTTCTCCAAGTGCTTGTGCCAGAAGCACCTCATTCACTCGTGGTGTTCGATTCTTTTTATGTAAGATGTTTTATTCATCCAATCAGAAAAAAAAAAATCTTACCATATAACCCATGAAATTTGAGCAACACGAAGAGTCATCAGGTAGAACCCACAAATTTGATATTCCATCAGAAATATTGGGTAACCCTCTCAACCATTAAGTGTGATCACAGGGATTCAGTAGTAAGTCATTAACTATTTTTTAATCCAAAAGGAAGTGAGCTCATGATAGTGTTCGAAGTGATTCCCCTTTCTTTTGCTTTCAAAATGCTTTTCATGCTCTGACATGAACAGCAATTTGGTGTTTGAAGAACTGTCCCATCCTCAGCTCTAGAGGTAGAGAAGTCTGCCTAAAAAAGGAGACTCCTAGAGAGCCAGATCAGATTAGCCATGTAAGTTTATTCTTCAAGATTCAAACTTTATTGTCAGAATGATCCAAGAGTCATATTTGTGAATATCTATAATTTTTTCTGCATGGACCAAGTAATCCAAATTAAGCCCAGTGCTCTGTTTAAAATACAGGGGTTGCAATGTATGTCTGACTGTAGGAGAAACTTCCAGACTTGTACCAGTAAGACTCATGTCTGGATGTAGATTTGAACACATGATTTTACTTAAAACACTTTATTCCAGCTGCCAAAGAAAGAATTTTTATTCTTTAGCTATTTGTGAATCTGGATATACACCAGATATAGTCCTGGATATACACTAGATATAGCCCCTACTTACTGTAGTAAGTAGGAACATGACCTTTAGACTTTTATAGAAATCCAATGCTAAAACACAATTCAAATGGTTGTCTTACAATGTATTAAAACCAACTTTCTCTCACAAATTAGCAGATAACTCTACACTAAGCCACATTTCATTCAAGAGGGTGCTAGTGAAAAAGTATTATTTTCTAGGTTTTCATTGCTCTTTGTCACTTGAAAAAAAAATTAAAGACGTGCAGCCATCAGTATTTTGAATGCATTTGGAAGATGTGCCATACCTGTTAGCAGTGCTGTTACCCTTGTCGGTAGTGCTGCTGTGCTGCTGCTAAGCTGCCTTGGAAGGCTCACCTACATACAATGCAACCTGTTTCCTAAAAAAAAAAAAAAGAAAAAGAAAATAATCCCTTAAACTGACTTCTGCTAATCCCCCTGGCCACACAGAGTGGGCTCAGTCAGGCCAGGGAACAGAGCCAATTTATAATGTGAGCTATAGTACCTCTTGCAAGATAGAAATTCAGTTTCGCATTTGAAAAGTGAGAGGTGGAGAGAGAAAGTCCGAAGGTTTTCACAGCTATTCTGGTAATAAAATCTGTGTGAGCTCCATACTGACAAAGGCAGTAATAAGACAGAGCATCTGCTGAGCAATGTTAGATACTCTGGTTTTTTTGTGCCTGTGTGTACAGCAAACTGGAAACACTAATATGTATGAACAGACAAAAGTTAAGAATGACTTCACATATGCTGATTCAGAACTGCTAAGAGATGTGTTGCTTCATTTCTTTCAGACAATTTTTGCTTTATTCTTTCATTTTAGCGTAAGATGCATTTTATATATTGTAAAGTACACCACGGGCTTGCACTGTATTTCCCTAGGGTTTCCCTAGGGTAGAAAGGTTGCTTTTAACAAGATATCTCTCCAAACGTGGCTGTATGCATTTATCAGTTGAGTGTTTAATTAATTGGAAAGTCTTAATAGCCACATCAGACCTGAAGCTTTTGTCTGGTTTAGCCTGCTTGGCTACATTTCATATGTTGGCAAATAATTACTCTTTTGCATAAGTGGTACTGCTTTCTAACAGTCAAGCAAAGGGAGGGGTGTGGAAATAATGTCCTCATTTTATATACTGTATTGTCACCATTTGCTAAGCACAATGAGTTAGGTGTTGATCTTGCAGTTTATCTCCACAGCAAAATGAAATTATGAATGTAGCATAGCTGGGCATATCTATGCCTCATTGAATCTACTTAGCCTGGGTAACATGAGGACTGAAAGGATAGTATACGGGAATCAGAATGGCTCAGCAACACCATTGCCCTCCTGAGACTTGTCAGTGAGGCCTGAAGCTTGTTCCACTGCATCTTTGCTACTCTTGTACATCTTTATAAGCACGTCTTCATCTTGTTATGGAGACAAATCCCTAGAAAGGGAAAGAATGCATGATTTGTTTCTCTTCTAAGAGATTAGGAAACATTAGCTCCTTCTTCACCTTTCTTTGAAATAGGTGTATGTACGGATTGGATTCTCTGGAGGCAAAGTGACAGAAGGAATTCTTCAGGAAGGAAGGCATCAAAACAGGTAAGTAGTAAGAGTATATCAGCCTCTCTCAGGATAAGTTCCACCACATCCTAAGGATCATGGACAATTGTGCAGAAGTGACACCCAGGCAGCTGAGTTGGGATGCAACAGCAGGGTGGAGGCCACTAGTGGGCGACATAACTCAGAAATACAACACATAGCAAAGGGCCGTGCAGCACTTCAAAAGTGAGTATAAGGCAACTCCTGGAGTCAAGAGAGGATGGTGAGGGTTGATGGACCAAGCACAAAGGACAAGTTTTGGCACAGCATTTTGCCCAGGCTGGAAGAGGCAGAGGAGTAGCATGGCAGTCAGTGCTGGGACTGGGACAGCCCAGGGATGAGCCTGCAGCTCTCAAGAACAGATCTGCGGGTTGCTGAAGTAGTGAATCTTCCCACTGGGTGCCTGTTTTCCAAGAGCTACCCCTGAAAGTCAACGTGTAGTTGTAACAGATACACTTCTATGCTTCAATATATCATTGGTTGTTTAAGCTGTATCTGCATAAAATGAGTGTTCAAAATGCTGAGCGGCTGTGTAAGCAGGAGTTGAGCAGACCTAAACACTTCATGAAATACCAACAAAATAGCTGTAAATCTCAAGCTTAAAATGCCCTGCTCCAAATGAGCACAATATTTAATCCTACTTTTTCTTCAGGACACACATCATTAACTGCTAATCAACTCAAGCTTCGGAAATCCCTGAGCAGTCTTCTCAGTTTTCAAAAATGCAGTCAAGAAACAAAGTACTTTTTATCCCACCCTCGGCAATGGTAACGGGTCCCAGAGGTGTCCAGGTGCAGACGACATCACTGTGCTGCACACCGAACCACGCTGTGCTGGATATAGTTTGCCTGTGTTTTATAGGACTTGCACAAAGCCCTCCAGGTTTACAAACATAACTTCTCTGCGGCCCGTGGCGTTACACACACCTTGGCTGTCAATTAGGCAGCGCCTGGGAAGCCGAGCCAAGAAGCCGGCAGCGCTCGCCTGCTCCCACGAAGTCTGGGCAGGCGGATGTGGGCTCGGGATGCAGGCTTAGTGGGGGCAGCATGCCTCACAGCTGCTCTGGCTGGGTGGGAGGTGGAGGAGGGCTTGCTTTGCTGAGTGAGCTGAGCTGTGGCATCAGGCTCAGAGCAGATCCCTGTTGCTGGAAGTTTCTATTTCCCTATTGGAACCCCACCTGGGAATGGTTGCCCTTTATGTACAGGGGCTGAGCTTCATGCACACCCATTGCAGCGCCCTTGTTGGTAAGGGAGGGATTGCTATTTAATTAGCCTGGCGAGATGTGCTGCGTGTTTTCACAGAACGAGAGAATGTTTCTTTGTTAAAAAGTAGGCTTGCAGGTGCTAACAGGAGTAATTGGTTGATTCCCCCCCCCAGCAATGTTTCTGCTGGGGAGTTTCTGCCCTGGATCCCAGAGCCTCTCACATCCCTGAAAAAGTGCACTGTACAAGCCCCTGCAGCCTTGATTCTGCAGACTTTTGCTCCGAGGTCTTTTCCAGTCTCTCCATTTTGTTGAGGGTATTTATACAAAATAAACACAGTCCAGAAAGTAGGCTGCCTTCGTTGGAGTCCACGTTGTGTGGTAGGGACCTTGTCTACTTTCTTCATCCTCAGCTTCCTCCTCCTGCCTTTGCTTGCCCTCCTTTGCATTCCACAACTGTTATTGCAAAAGGCTGCTGATAAAGGTGCAGGCTTGGGTGTGAAAATAAGGCAGAGTTTACTCCACCGGGTGCAAGGAGCCCCAAATTGCCTGTGTGGGAGATACATGCAGGGTTAGATATGCAGGAGGGGCACATACAGGTTCACTTGTGCTGGGCTCCCCTGGCTCCAGGATCAAGTTTGGAGGATTTGCATTCCCACTGCCATCGTGTAAAGAAATCCTGCCCAGTGGGCTCAGATGCCTAGGCAGCACACGGGGCTGAGATGGCAAATCTTGTGTTTTACCATATGATGGATTGGCTCAGGTCTCCATGACCTCAGACATCTCTGTACCAGGCTGATACACAGAGTAGATGTGCCTCCCCACCCTCTGCCCATAATTCTGCTCTTGGAGTGGTATCCTATGCCCAGGGTCCCACCTGGTATATCCTCTCTCTAAATCCATACTCCGGGACGATGGTGCACTGCTAAGGGCACTTGCCCTGCCAGTGCCCCCTGGCCTCCACGCCAAGCATGATGCAGCATCTTCTGTCCACACTGCTCCAGGTTGGCTCTGTCTGCCAAATCCACACTATGTGACATACTGGCCTGTTCATCATTTTTACTGGCATCGCTGGGACTGTGGGGAGCAGTCTGAAGTGCACAAACCAGTGAGAAGGTTGTGTTGCAGCCCTCCAGGACTGTTGTTTTGTAGCCTGTCTCCAAAGGGATGTGAAAAGTAGGGATAAGGATGTGGCCTGAGGGAAGATGTAAGGCGCCAGGCCTGCTGAAATAGCACTGGAGAACTGTGCAGCAGGGTCAGACCCATTGTGGTCTGCTTCACACAGCCTGTATGGCCCTACCCTAGCATGTTACCCAAGTTTTGTCCCAGACAGTTTGGGGCTGGACACTCCAAAACGAGTGTCAGACAGCAAACTAGGCACCTGGCTGTGGATGCAAGTGAGGGAGCCAGGCTATCAAGCCAGCCATTTCTGCACCAAATACTTCCCTAGTAATGGCTGCTGTGTCGCTCCGTGTGGAGGAGGGAATAGGTTTTGAGGTAAATTGGTCCCAAAAACTTAATGACCTGGATGATTAGTACCAGGTACGCGAACTGAACCCTCATCTGAAGAAGGAGCTAGTGGAGTGCTCTGGAGGGCTGTGCTAGTTCTGCTGAAGAGAGCTGCCTAGTGTATTGCTTATTTCTGCATCCGTCCATGCCTTCTAGCCGCAGGCTAGAGGACATTACCATAGCCAGCTTCTATTTTTCCATTTCAGAGGGACCTTTTAATGAAGAGGCTCTGCCTCATAGACATCCCTTCCTCTGAGTCAGTCTGGTGTAAGAGAAATAAGGATATGGCCCAGAGGGACTAATCATATAAATAAGATTTTAGTATCTGACTCTAAAGTAATAAATGAAAGACTAGCAATTTCATATTATGAAACCCCAGCTGCATGAACTCCCAACTTCAGCCTAGTGCCTCTGCCAGCTTCCAGCTGGCTATCAGAAATTATTTCCATTTCAGTGAGACTGATGTTAAAATGTCTCCTTAATCCTTCTCCAAACCGTGCCCACACATTCTAGCTGTATTTATTTTTATTACAATTCGTGCAGAAAAGGTGGCCTGACGTCACTCGAGGAAAAGCACAGTGTTTGTTCAAACAATTCAGCCTGACGCCCACCCTCCTTCCCACCATGTAAAGTTTGGGGCTCTGCCCAGCCCCGCCACAGCCCCATCCCTGTAGCCCTTACTCATTCAAGTACCCCGCACAGAGACAGGGAGCTCAACAGAAAGAATAAAGAAAAAAATCAGAATGGGGAAAAAAAAAGCAATTGCCTTTTTCATGGGTTTTTACCACCGGTTTTGCCAAGTGGTATGGCTGGGCCGTCTCACCTTTTGTGTGTATCGCAGCTCATTCATCAGGGGAAGATGGCAAGTGGCCAGGGGGTGGGGTTTGCTGAGCTGTTGTTGGCTCATATTCGCTTTCCAGAGAGGGGGAACAAAATTCTCCACCAGCCCCATCCTGTGAGCCCTGATCAGTGACATTTCAGCTCTCCAGCTGAGCATGGCTCACTGGCAAGGAAGGTGTTGCTGGCGGGGTGCATGGGCACCCTGCTGTGGCTCCATACCCCAGGAAAGTGCCTCTGGAAACAGCTTTCTGTAGAAATTTCTGTGACAGCAGCTGCAGGACAGCTGTTCCAGAGGTGGCTGTATTTCAGTGTATGTGTGGAGGGGGACGGTATCTATGTAGAGATGCTGTGAGAGAAACCTTGGGGAAACCCTTTGGGGTAGGTGGTAGGACAGTTCTGATGGCCACCAAGGGCAGCTGCCACTGCACTGGTGCCTGCAGGCTGGTGTGGGCATGAGGCATGGGGTGGGGGAAGCCAGCAGCACTGTTGCTCCTGTTGTTATTAATAATAATTTCACGTTGCCCTCAGTAATCTAGAGAGGTCATTGTCATTAGTGGTTGTGGGGAAATGGCAGTGGATGGGGAGCACGGGGAAGCTGGCCCCACAGGTCCCCTTGCATGGCAACTGGCGAGACAGGGGCTTGTGTAGGGACAGAGGCCGTAAGAACCTGCTGCTGGCTTTATTTTTAAACACCACACACACACCTAATTTGTGACAGGGGGTGTCACTACTGCGGCCATGCCTCCTGCTAAGAGGGGAGAACCTCTGGGCTGGATGGGTGCCAGTTGGAAACCACTCCTGCTCTGCAGCGATGACCAAGCTGTCTGGGGAAGACAGAGGGTCCAGGCCAAGGTTGGCGTGGTGAGCACAGGGGCAGAAGGGACACTGCCACCTGCAGCTGCTGTGGAGGCCCATTGATCCAGTGTCTTGGTGGACTCAGGCTTTCCAGAGAGGAGCATGGCTGCCCATGTGGCGCCTGCAGGTCTTTTTTTGGTCAAAATAAGAAGAATTCCCTTCAGGGTCTGTTCAAACTAGAAGTGTAATACACTGGAAAAGTTGCCTGTGGAGAAGAATAAACCATAAACTCATATCATAAAAGGAGGTTGTAGTCGGGCCGGGGTTGGTCTCTTCTCTCAGGTGACCAGTGACAGAACTAGAGGGCATGGACTCAAGCTTCGTCAGGGAAAGTTTAGGCTTGATGTGAGGAAAAAGTTCTTAACTGAAAGGGTGACTGGCCATTGGAATGCGCTGCCCAGGGAGGTGGTGGAGTCGCCGACCCTGGAGGCGTTTAAGGGGAGATTGGATGAGGCACTGCGTGCCATGGTTTAGATGATGGTTGGTGTTAGTGTTGGTGTTAGTGTTGGGTTATAGGTTGGACTTGATGATCTCAGAGGTCCTTTCCAACCTTGTGATACTGTGATACTGTGATCATTGCTGATCTTCTTTATCACTACTGTGCACAGGAACCCAAATATATGCTGTTCATGAACATGAGGGCATGGCAGCACAGCGGCGATGACTGCATGGCCGTGCCACCTGCAGGGGTTTCTGTACCGCTGCTCAGGTTGGCCTAACTTTGTGGTAGAGCTGCCAGCAAGCTCTCCTGCCAGCTACAGCAGAGCCCAGTCCCAAAGCTGAGCTGTGGCTTGCCTTTGAGCAATGTGACAGCTTCCCCCAAAGTCTGTCAAAGGATTGATGGCATTTTAGGGGTGGTATTGTTTCTGCTGAGAGGAGCAATTGGCTGTTTCACAGCGCTCAGAACAGGTTCTCCTTCACCACCCTCATTATCCATAACACCATTAGCTACAAAGCACCATCTCACTAATAACTGGCTTTTGTTTATTACTATGAAATTATTCTTCCATGCCATATGCCAGCTACATTCCTCTTCCAAAAACGTGCTAGGGACTGCATTAGTGGCATCCACTGTTTATATGGATCACATCAAGCAGATAGTGCTTGAAATGTTCCTATTCACCCAGGCATATCATGTTGGAAAGAAAAATAAAGTTCAAAATAGAGAAAGAAACAGAAACAGAGGGAAGAGAACACTCCCTTTGTCTTTAACATTCACTTATTTATTGAAAAATGCTAACTCATCAACAGTGAGCTGCCCCAAGGAGGCAGAGCCACCAGACCAAGGGCACTAACACTAAACAGGAATTCCCCCTACGCTTGTTTGCCTTTGACTTACCCCTGGTTCTGTAAGAGTCAATATCTGCCAGGCAATAAAGAACACAAAGACATTAATGTGATTCGATGCTGGGAAGTTTAAAGGGCCTGTACTTCAAAACTGTGACTTCAAGAATGAGCTTCAGCTCTGATAACCAGCAAGGGAATAGCGATCATTCTTCCTCCCGTGGAGGAGTTTGGGAGCCAGGCTAATTTACAGCACAGCCCACCCCCCTTAAAAACAAAGAAACAGAGTAGTTCCACTGCAATACTGTATGGACAGAGAGGTTGTCTGCCCTATTTTTTTCTGGCAGAGTTCCAGGAGGAAATTATTGTGGGGCTCTTTGATGCTATCTATCTGGCATCTATACACACTCATACAAATGGAGAAAGCAAAGGGATTGCAACCATTAAAGTGGGAACAAAAGCAGGACGGAGTCCTGAATAAATCAGGTGGGAGACTGGGAGGAAGATCTGAGTGGCAGGCTTCAGTAGCATAGGCTCACAAGCAGACAGATACATATACACCCATCTATGTGAAAGGCACACTGAAAGAACGTTAACTGTAAACTAATCAAGGTTAGGATGTGCCATTCACACCCCAAGTAAGGGTTTTCTGTAGTCTAGGCCCTGATGAGATGGACACATGCTTCCTGAATGTGTGTCATTCTCAACACGTATGTCTCCACGCCTGGTATATACATTTAGACATCACATTTCCTTTGCGATCTTCTGCTCACCCAGAGGAAATATTGTCTTCTGATGGACAAGTGAAGGAGCTGGCGAGTATTTGGGCTTCTCCCAGCTCTTTCTTCGCAGGTCATACAGTTCATAAGCAAAGGTTGCCTTAAGCACTTGTAGAGTTTCACTGCCCAGCTTGTCGTTGGCTGGCCACTGAGTAAACTTTGGCTAGAGCAGAGTGACTTGACAGCTGCTTAGCTCCTGACAGAGCCAGAGCAGCCATTTTGGAAGCTAAGTAGGCATAGAGAAGTTTGGATTATGTCTCATTTCTTCCAAATGACTCGTCCACCACCTCCTTATTACCTCATTCCCAGAGACTACAGAGCTGAGGATGAATGGTCAAAACCCTTCCCAAGGAGTCCACTATTCTGAAAGGAAATCATGTTGCTGAGCACTATGAAGATAGTCAGAATGGGGATCAGAAAAGAGGTTCTGGGTTTTTTACTCATTATCAAGAGTATGGTAGGGGATTAGCACATGCATTTTGTGCTTATGTTTGGGATGATGAACTCTATGGGTGCTTTCCATACACACCAGAATGGCAGATTACTTCTTGTGAATGAGTTCTGGGGGCTCATCAAATAGATATTCACCAAGGAGCTACTTTCTCTCCCTCCACTAACAATAGAGGCTATTAAATATAAATAATCAGCCCAAGTGCCCAGCTTTCAGGTGGCTGAAGTGGTCAAGCAAGGTGAATTCCACTTACAATATATAATAGTTGTAGTAATTTTCTTATTTTGTATAAAAACATGTAACTGTTACGGTAGGGGCATGTAAAAGCACACAGAGAAGAGAAATGGACTTATTGTGCAAAGCTAAGGCATCTCAAGCCTCCTTCCTCCACATTAGTGCTGGCCAAGACACCCTTCAGGCATGGAGGGGCACCCTGTACTGTGCTGCAGACTTGGCTTTGGAGGCTGGGGTGTTTTCCTGTTCTGCCTGAAATTAGCTCAAGATCTGCCACAGAGACAGTAGCATTCTGATTTTTAAATATTTTCTTTCTTCTTATGTCTTGGTTTTGCGATAAATCAGATTATTTGGCTGTTATCGCAGTCCTTCAACATTAAACAATTCATTTTAGTGTTAGGCTTTTATGATCAATGGAAAGCTCTTAATCAGAGCTGCCAGCAGTGATGCTTTTATTTAAGGCTCACGATGATTAATGAAAATGCATATGATGTCAGTTGTGCTAATTTTTGCTGGCTATGCCAAGTGCTCCCAACAGTCAGGGAGGGTGACCAGCTCTAGGCCACTTTACGCGTCACTGTGGACACTCTAAATGAGCCCCATTGGCTGGGACATATTCCCAACTCCACACTCAACCCATTGTGTGAGTGCAAACACTGGCTGAGGTCCACAGGCTCTAGGGCTCTAAGAGAACCCAGGGTCTTGCCCTGAGGGAACCCACATTACTGAGGGTAAGTCAATAAACAAAAAAAGGGAGCCTGGCTGACAACCAAAAGCCCAGAATGAATTTGCACTCTGATGAAAGGAGTAGGATCAATAAAAAATTATTTTAATTGGTTTTTTTCATATATTCCCATGGAAGTCAGAGAAAGACTAGAAATGTGGGACATCATGTGAGATAAAACGTATTGTGTGAGCCCATCTCTGCCAGCTTTTGTGGTGAGCAATACTATTAGCATTAAAGTAGAGGGTTCACTCACCCAAAATAGCAACGACAAAGCAGCTCAAGATAACTGAATACATCTTCACTGGATTCTTTCAAGTGAAAATTTCAATTTAAATTTCACCTGTTTCTTACTGTCTTTGAGAGTGAGTCGGTGAGGGCACAGCCAAGGACAGAGCAAAGATGACTTACCCCTGAGTGAAGACAATGGTGAGCAGGGCTGGTTCTGCAAACGAGCAATCCAAGATGGGTCAGACCACAAGTTCACACCTGTATACTGCAGCTGAACTCAATTTATTATGTTGTTTCATGACTTTGTCAAAATCTGCTCTGGAAAGATAGAAAAATAACCTTGTGTCCTAAGAAGCCAGGGAACTTTGGGAGAAAAAAGCACATTTGCAGCTACTGTGTTTGTGGGTACTTTCAGGTCTCTTGAGGCATTATCAGGTTATCAAGTTAAAACTGAGCACTTTGGCATGCCAGCACATGGTGCTTTGTACTGCTGCTGCTATATTGTCAAGGATACAGACACTGCCATTCATTGGTATGAGTCTATCAATCACCTCTGTGGAATTCCAGACTTATTAAAAAAAATGGAATTTAAAAGAAAAAGACACAAGACCTGTGAATGGAACCACATTCTGGTTTCCACATAGACAAAAAAAAAAAGCATCATCATCTAAAAATAATGCAAGAAATTGAGAAAAATCAAAGGCAAAAAGTTTTAGAAGTAAATGGCTAGGTAGTTGCAAGGCATGAGCAGATGTCATGCAATCATTCAATGAAAGTACCACGTAGGCTGATTTGAAAAATTGGCAGATCTTGGAGAAAAACAGCTTCTGAAGAGAGTAATGCCAGGTCTGCAAAGGGAGAGAGAAGATGTGGCTGCATAATACATGACACGGACAGCAATTTGAGTATTTTTGTTTGTGCCAAAGAAAATCCATTCTTTTTTAGCTTATTGTGTCTCCTGACTTCATAGAACAAGGAGAAAAAAATACACTAGTAATTCCTAAGGAAGAGGTTTTCCCTCAGGAAAGGTGATGATCAAGCAGGTGAGTGGAAGCGTAAGTGGTATCCCTGAAGATCCATCTCTTCCAAAAAAGAGAAACAGTTTAATGTCCATCAAGGATGCCTTGCAATAAAGTTGTTAAAACAAAGAGACAGGAAAAATTTTCTCTTTTTGAAAACAGCTGGGCCACTGACTCATTTGATGGCCTTGGGCAAGTCCTGGGACTTCTTTGCATCTCCGTCACTCGAGCGACTCAACTGGATGAAAGCAGAATGGATCGCAGTATGCTCCAATATTCAATGTGCTGCAGATGCTGCTGAAAGAAGCATTCCTTGCTAAATAAGCTCACAATGCAAACCCAAAAGAAACGAGGGATAGCTACAGGCACCAGTGTGAACAGCAGCATTTGTGTTGTCTCTTGAAGATTTTGTGCTGTCATAGATCTTAATGGTCCTCCAAGTTTAGAGCTCAAAGTGCGATGGATTGATTTAGATGAGACCGAAAATTGCTTCTGTCCTGTTTTCTAGGTGTTCTTTATAATAAATCCCATCTATATATCTCTCTATGTAAAACATTATGAAACTCTGATTAGTTTACTGTACATACAGTCTCAGAATGTTTTGATATATACATAGTCAAATCTGCAAACATGCTTCTGCCTAGAACAATCTTGAAGTGGTTAATGAAGAGACTTATTTTTTATATATGTACACATACAACCTTACTAATTATTCCTATCACAAAATAATTCAGCAAGATTAAATCATTAAAATAGCACATGTGATGTATTTTAGAGTAAATCCCTCTTCATGGAAAACTATCTGTTAAAGCAATATTCTCTGCACTAAACTGAGGTGCACAGTAGGCAGAAATATAGGTTAAAATGCTGTGCAGCAATGTTGGCTTTGGGACTCAGTTCAGCACAGCGTTTAATTGTATGCAGGTACTTACATCCTAATGCAGCAGAGCACTAATGCACATATTTAATTGCCACAATGAATAAAGACCTAAATAGGAATGGGATCACACATTTTTAACACTCTTAGTAGTTCTTCATATTCAGCAGATGTTTAGTGCTTAATGTTTTACGGAGCTGGATCCAGGGTAAATTTATTAACAGAAAGATTTTAAATTTCTTCAGGAAATTTCAAGCACCTTCCTGAGAAAGGTCAGAATGTTATACCTTTTGAAAACACTGTGTAAATCCTGGTGATCCTCTGGGCTATGGCTGAAGAGCAAACCATTCCACTGACTTTTCATGCTGCTTTTGAGGCCAGCCTGCATTGTAGCGCGTGGAATCACTGCCATCTCATCACCTTCTCAGTAACTTATCAAAATGAATAAAGTGCCTGCTGAGTAGGTACCAACATCACAAACTTGGAACTTGTTCTTCCACGACCAACATCCATGAATGACCTCAGTGGCTGAATGGGCACTGGAGGACGGGTTATCCACTTACCTAAGAAGATTAGCTTTCAGCAGCCTAAGAAATACACATTGCTAAGGCAGGGTGGAATAAATAGCATTGCTACTGTGCTGTACATGTTCTGAAGGAAAAAGGTTAGAAACACTGGTGCAGAAATCAATGGAGCACACGCATCGTGGTTACCATACACAGTTCTGATCAGTCCTTCCAAAGGGGATAGAGAGGAATTAGAGAAGACAGAGAAGGATATAGTGGGTAATCAGAAGCATGGAACCTTTTAAACGTGAAGAAGGAGAGAAGAGATGAAGAGTCCTCTGTTCCCCTACACTGACACCGGAGATGATGGAGGCAATTTATTCCTGAAGACTATAACAACAGATGGCCTGGGAAAGGTGGGCAGGGAGGAAATTTTATTCTCTTACCCCAAGTGTTAGGAGGCACTCCATGATACAAACAGGCAGAAGATTTGAAAACCAACACAGAGAAGCAGCTTGTTTCATACTGTGCATAATTACAGGCTGTGCAACTCATTGTCATAAATTACTCAAAGCAACAGAAAAAGGGATTAGAAAAGTTCCTGGGGGAGAGTCTATTGGTAGTCTATGAAACTGAAGTGCAAACAAGCCTCCAGCTTGGGAAGTCTTGCTGGTGGAGACAGAAAAGGTGTGCCAGGACAAGGGTGACGCTGCACTCGCCTTTTTTTGCATACTCTTCCTAGGCGCTAGGTTCTTCCATAATCTGTTCCCAGCCACTATGGCAGAACAGGTCTTGCACTAGATAAACCTTTGGTTTAATGCAGTATTTCAGGGAGGGGGTGGGAATTACATTCCTATGCACCTCTTAGGTGAGAAGGGCTCCCACCTCCATGACCCCCATTGTGGGACCCTGGGTATGCTGCCCCAAGAAATGGCAAGAGGTGGGGTTAATCCCCATGATCTCCTGTTCTTTAATAAAGCTACTGCTAAACAAAGCACTGGATCCTTAGGAAACAATGGTCTCGCTGCAGGAAAAAAACACTATTGTATGCTCTGCGGTTTCATTGTCTTCTCTTAAGATGGAGGAAAAAGTCAAGGCCTGCCAACTTATTGCCCATTTAATGGAAAAACTGAGTTTATCCAGACGAAGAGCAACTAAAGTAGCATGTTGTAGTCACTAACTATGGTGACCTGGATAAGGAAGCTGGTGTCACTGACAGAGGGTCCAAGTGTTAGCCCATATGGGACACATAAGGTCTTCTGCATGCCTTTCCGCATACAGTCAGGTCTCAGAAGGACATTTAGCATTGTAGATGCTTTCTACTTTCCTCATTTTTCTGAGAAAAGCCGCCATTTGTCAGGGTTGTTTTTTCTAGCTTCCAAAACACAGGATTTTTGTGTGCATTGAGGAGCATTTTATGAAAGTTGCAGCAGTCATAACAACCCAACTATTTGCGCTGGTGCAACTGAAAAACACAAAGTTGAAATAGGAAAACATATTATGAAACAGGAGCTAAGCTCTTTCCCAGGTAACAATGTGCTAATTTCAGAGGTGAAAGATGTGGCTTCAGTTTTAAGTTAAGGGACATTTAGAAGGGGGTAATTATGGGAATGACTCACTGGTGCATTGATTTTTTTGCAAATTGCCCTAACAAGTGATCTGAAGTCCTCATTCCAGCTTGGTTTTCTGCTCCTGCAACTGCTTCATTACCTCCTTCCCTCCTTGAAGAGATGGGTATTTTGTGCTCTGCTGAACTGCTAAAGGACAGGACACCAGCCATCACGACTGAGCAGATTTTGTTCTTCTTCATGTTGTTCAGCTTTGCTCTAAAGGAGAGCCATACCAAGAGTTGCTTACATTATCTGAACACATTTTGCTGACCATTGCAGAGTGTATGGGTGGCTGAAGCAGGATCATAACTGCAGATTTCAAGAGCTGAAGAGAAACCCTCCTTTGATCAAGAAAGGTGACGGCATACTCTGCATCCAATTCAAGTATGTTTTAGGTGACTTACTCAGGCAGTACCAAGGGAGCACGTTTTCAAGTGCAGGTCAGGATGAGACTTCTCTCAAGGAGCTCAGCTCCCACAGAGGCACCCAGATGAGTAACTTCCACACTTTAAGCAGCACAGGCCTTTTCAGGAACTGAGCAGGAGGAGAGCTGGTTCCTCTGACGTTTTGCCATCTGAAAGCCCAAACGAGGGCTGGAGGGAATTCTCCCATTAGTTCAAAGGCCTGAGATCAGGTCTCATGGATATGCCTAGAAGGGACCAGATGTCTTGAATTTCTAGCCACATCTGTGTATGCTAGGCCAGTCGGAATCTTTTGTCCTTGTCTAAATTGTGTTTGCTGGCAGCAGAGTGTGAAAGGGGTGTCTCCAACTCATTCAGTGCTGGTCCTGTTACTGTCATGTTTCCTACCCCCACTGCTGGTGTCACCAGCTTTTCCTCAGGACAAATGTATGTGTAGTCCTCCGTGTGCTGACATGAGAAAAGGCCATTTAGATCCCCTGAAGACAGAATGGATAGCACAGGAGCTCACAGAAAAACTAGCAGTTGTTCTTTGGCAATTACATTGACAGGGATTGGTAACAGAAAAAGAAAGATGATGAAATATATTCTGATTAATTGCTCTGGCCCTATCTGCAATGGAAACAACAAAACCTTTCCATGCCGTGCAATTTGCGCTCCCCATGCTGTGACATTCTCAGACGACCTCACTTGCGATAAGGGAAGACGGGCCTTAACTTTGCTGGTGGGCCTGGAGGAAAAGCCATGTTTCAGGAAGAGTCAGGGCAGGCATCTCATCTTGAACGCATGCTACGGTTCTCAAGTTCAAGACACTGTATTTAAGAGCCTGCATTATTTCCCAGCTTTGCCTTTGATTTTAACAGGAGGTATTTTCTGTCCAAATGACATTGCTGAAGAGAGGCATGACAGATAAGACAATGCTGTAGTGGTCTTGTCCTCCTGGGCTAAAAAAGAGCACAAAAGGCTTAGAAACCAACAAACAAATGGAAAAGAGGAACCTCCCTCCTCCATTTCAAATAAGCCAACACCAGCATTGCCATTAAATAACAGCAATTTGATGGTCAGCAGGAGAGAGGGGGGAAACCCTTCTTATCCACAGATCTGAGGGTGTTACAGAAACAGGTCAGAGCTTATTGGTATCCCTCCAGAGACGTGACAAGTATATTATTGAGCAGAAGGGCACTGCAGGGCTGGGAGGCAAGCATGATCACAGGGCTCTGGGAGAGGTTGCCATGAGCTAGCAAGTGGGAATGGGGAGGGGACACACAGCAGCTCCTGGCTCTAAATGTGTTTTCAGGGATGGAGAATCTGTCTTCCTGAGTCAGGCACAAACAGCAGAGCTCCCAGTAGGATCAAACAGAGAGCAGAGCTTGCTGGAAGCAGGATTTTGAAGCAGGCAGGCTGTGATTTTAAGAGTGCTTTCTGTTCAAGTATGCAAACCCACCTCCATCACAGCCCTGGATGGCAACATTTGTTAAATACAGCGTGTGAAGGTGAAGGTCACTGAAACGGCTACAGCGCTGCCTACTGGTATCAGTACTGGAGGT
Source organism: Dromococcyx pavoninus (assembly GCA_033558185.1). Taxonomy (NCBI): domain Eukaryota; kingdom Metazoa; phylum Chordata; class Aves; order Cuculiformes; family Neomorphidae; genus Dromococcyx; species Dromococcyx pavoninus. The sequence continues at coordinate 561,154 of JAUMJL010000409.1, read as the reverse complement.
GCCAGCGCTGCTGTGGGATGTCGTGTACTCTCTGTGGTGTCACATCCTTCCACTGCTGGCTTGTCATGTGGCCGTAAGCCTCCCAGCTACCCTGGGACCCTCAGAGCTTCCCAGCTGAGCTGAGCATGCCCTCTGCCACCAGCAGATGTTGTGACTTAGTGGGTTATCACAATAAAGGTCTTCAGGCAGAAAGACCTATCTGCCGCTGCTGGGCCTTGGGTCCCAAAGGCAAGGGATTTAAATCCTAGAAAGGAAGGTAGCCTCCTGCAGGACTGCTTTTATAGAAATGTAGGAGGGGATATTGCCTATGTGACCACATCACCATGGGGAGCTTTTGCTTGTTTGGGTTTCAAAAGGTTCAAGAAAAGCGTAAAAAGCAAAGCCATGTGTAAATATGATCAGATACAACCTGCCTTTTTTTGCTCCCAGAGGCTGGGAGGTGGGAGGCAAGCAGTGGTTCCTCCAAATTTCTTTCCTCTCTTGTTTCTAGACATTTTGATGCTAAGAGCTTTTTAGTGGCTGACACAATACCTGATCTGACTCTATGATTTCTCTTCACCATCTGTGTCATTCACCATCAAGGCCAGAAGGGCTGGGCATTCCATTGCCAGCAAATAACCTCCTGGGCAAAGTAGACTTTCAGCTGGAAGGACCACTTCAATCAGCTGTCCCTCTGTCAGTCCCTTACTGGTGCATGCTTCTCAGTCTTGACTGCATGCATCCAGGTACTTGTCCTCATGCTGCTTCAAAGCCCAGGACTCCTCTTCTCTTGTTATGATGTCAAAAATGGGTGCTTCACATCCAAGATATCTTTGAAGGAATGCCAAATGGCCTGCTAAAATCCCGCTTGTCCTGATAACGCAAGCAGCTTTGATTTTGGCTGATGTTACCTGGCACCTGTGGCCCTATCATTCATTCCAGCACTGCCCTGTTGCTTGGTAGCGGCCACAGTGGCTGCTCAAATACTAGTCAGGCTCTAAAAAGGATAATTCCCCACTCAGAGGCATCTCAATCACCCCTGTTTTCTCCATCCACTAAAATTACTAGCTGGATTTCATACAGAGCAGGTGCCTGATGTTTTTGTATACGTGTCACCTCACAGCATTGCTCAAAGCAGGCAGGTAGGGGAATGCCTGGGCTGAGAGTATGGGGGCTGCAGTGATGTATCCCGGCCGGGATACCCAGGAAGAGCCTGCTCCATTATGCTGTGCCCCATCCAGGCTTCAGACGTCTCTCATTCTTTATGAGCTCCACATTCCAGGGTGTTGTTGACCGCACACTTTGCTTTGTTTTATTTTTTTTTCCCCTTGCCAGCACACGCAGTTCAGGCAAGGCACTTGAACATTTTGTCTTTTAAGTATTTACTTCCTCAGAAGCAGCCAGCCTGGCACTCAGTCAGAGTCCCAAAATAATCCAGTAACAATTTAAGTAAACTGCCTGCAGGTGTTGCCCAGCTGCTTCATTGTGAAGAAGCCTTGAACTCTGCACTGGTCCCTTAAAGCCAGGGAGAGATGGTGCAGGAGTGCTCTTATAGCCTGATGCTCTGCTCCTGCTCCGGGGCTGGGACAGGGTTGCTTTGGCCCCCTCCTCCAGCTGCCTGTTTCCACTGCCTTTTTTCCACTTGCACTGAGATCATCTCTAGCATTGCTGTCTCTAAGATATTTTGCCATTCCCCCCACCGCAGACAATGGAAGAGGAAAATGAAGCAATTCACAGTGGCTGCTCTGATGATTCCCTCCAGACGCAGCCTGAGGAGGAGGAAGGGGGCACAGGGGCCCGCAACAGAAACCTGGGGAAGCTTGAAGAATGGGGGTTTCATTCTGTGAATGAGCAAAAGCCAGATGACCAGACTTGATGTAGGTGACAGAGGAAAGCATTTAGCCCCAGGTCTGTGCTGTCTGTAACGTACTTGGGGACAGAGCAGCACGGTGCTGTGGATGTACACCTTGTTTAACCCACACAGTTTTTGGCTGTGCTGGCACCGGCTCGGGCTCTGTGCCGTTGTACCAGCTTGACCAGTTCTCGGGCTTCAGCTCACATGATGCAACACCATCCCATACCACCAGGACTGGCAGTGCAAATTAAATCCAGGATAAAGGAGAGCTGTAAACTGCTGCAAACCTGTATTTAGCTACAGCTGAGCTGTAAACCTGCTCCCGCTGATGTTCATGGCAGGGATTCGGGCCAAAAGAATAGTTTTGTGAGGTCAATCTCCAAAAAAGAAGTTTTCTATATGAAATTTTACACATGCCTGTCATTGTGTGCCTGCTGTTGAAATAATGCTAACCTGTTCTATTCCTACATGCAAATAATTTATACATATTTTCTGTGCCTGTGCACATACATACACGCACACACACATAGACTCGAGGAGGGGCATTGGATTAAACTAACTGCATAAACATAAGAAGCAAATTTGATAATGACCACAGCTACTGCCCCAAATGTTCCTTCTTCTGCTACTAATTGATCTAATGGATTTCATATTTGTAACTAGTAAGTGGTTTGTATTGTGAGTTTATTTTGTTTGCTGCTTTAGAAAAAGTAAGAACTCCTAGAACACAACACATACCATATTTGCAAATGTAATTGCCATGAAACGCCCCTCTGAAGCAATTGCCAGTAGTGGATTACTAATAGTTTGGAGCAGTTACACTTTATTTTATGATGGCAAACTCTGGGGCGGAAATCCTCAGCCACTATGCACACGAATACAATGATACATACTCATATTAATCTATTTTAACAGCAACGTGATATTCCAGATCCTCAATCGATTGCACAATGCTATCAGAAAGCAAAGCACAATTTGCTTTTATTTAGGTAAGGGAAAAAAGGATTTCGGGGAAAACTGAGACAAGAGACTAGTGTCTGAGGTGGGACTAGATTTGCCATCTCACAGTATGCATTCAGCTGCTGTGTGCTCCTCTCTTTGGAGGAGCAGCCTTGCCTTCCTCAGTAACGCTTCACTTCCTCTCTGTTTGTCCATCCATGCTCTCTCCTCTTCACATTGTTCTCTGGATTATTCCTCCTTTCCATCTCCCTTTGATTCCATCCAAGTTTCAGTCTATCCGCCACCTTTCCCATTTCAGGGAGAAATTTGAGTGAATCCCTCTCTTTTATTTTTTTTTGAGATTGCCAGGCACAGTGGGGAAGCCAATAACACAGCTGCCTCTGACACAGTTGTTCAGGCGACTTCAAAAAAAAAAAAAGAATTGGATGCTCTGTAGCTCTCAAACTGGCACCTTTCAAGAGTGCTAAATGGCCTTAATAAGTAAATAAAATGCAGGCTATTTATCAGAGAAATCAGAATGGCACCTTTGCAGCTGTTCCTGTCTCTTGAGGAAAAAGATATAATTAGGTAGATTTTTTTTAAATTAAAAAAAACACTTTATTTGGAACCACTCCAGTCTGCTGAGTAAGCATGTGTCTAAGTGAACTTTAAAATACACTTTCTTTACCAGATATAGAAGAAAATCTCAGAAGGATCCTCCCTGGTTTATTGGATGGGTGTGTATTGGGACTGGTTTAAAAACATTTTATTGTAGCTGATGGACCATGACCTTTTAGTATCGGTTAAATCCAGATTTATTTTTTTTAAGAGGTATGCAATTGGAAGGCACTGGCAGCCAAGTTAGAGAAGGTCTGCCACAGTATTTTCACAGGATCAATCCAAAGTATTCTGTTGCTCATGCCAAGCAATAAAACCTTTCTTTTTGCGTGCATTTCTGGACACTGCTGTGCTCTCAGCACATACAGATTATCTCCAAAAGGTGCATTTTCACAGAGAAACATATGTCTGAAACAAGAAAGTTTTGCTTTTCCATATTAAAATAATGAAAGAAAAAAGAGGATGGATTTACATATGTCGTACATATAAAATGAGAGAACAGGCATGTACTCAAATATTGTTTTAATTATTTTTCACTTGTAGTCCTCCATATGTTTGCACTGTAGTCAGTGAACAATAGAATAGCTCTCCTGTGGTTAATTTTACACCTGTAAATTCCCCTGGATACAAACCAAGATTGCGTGGCCAAGTGGATAGAGTATCTGGCTTATCTTGCCAATGAATTCATACTCTCCAGGGAGGTTGAGAAGATGGGGAGAATATGAGGAATTCTATTATTTTCAGTCTTTAGCAGTTTTTCATTACTTTTATCCTTTCTATCTCCAGCACCTGAGGAAAGAAACCCCCACAGCTTCAGGTCTTCAATGCAAACACTGGAAAAAATCCCCGCAGTGCCTCTGCTCTGCACCAGGAACGGGGGAATAACCCCGGGCTCACTCCGTTGGCTCCCCCACGCTCCACAGTCTGTAGGAGCAACTAGGTGTGCACAAGCAATGGCCTCCTCCCAGCACAGCCTGGCCAAGGCAGTGGCTTCCCCAGCTACACAGTGCCATGGAAATCTGCACCTTGGGGACACTTCAGCTTTTCATTCAGCCCCGCCTATCCGCTTCATATTGCTTCCAATAACCTGCCAATTATCCTTGCTACAAAAGCAATTGAGACACTCTAGGACTTTGTTGCCTGCCAGTGCACTGACAGAAGGTTCCTGGGTGTCCAAGCCAAGCCTTGCAACAGGCTTGGACAAGGCGCAGCGCCTGTGCTTCTGCTGGCCCTCTGCAGCCAGGACAGCAATGCTGCCCGGTACCTGCTTCTGCCTTCTCCGGCTGGGAGTGCTGCCTGGTGAGGACTGGCTCTTCTGTGCTTCCTCACCTTCTATAGCAGACTCAGACCTCCGCTGTAGTCGCTACACATTACCGTAATCAAAATTAATAGAAATAATTAACGCTTCACAATCACACAGATTTAATATGCCTGGGAGTCTGACACTAATATATCACTAGCATAGTTTACAGTACATCATTGGTATTCTTTGGGAGCCGTGACCTATATTCTGATATAAAGGATCTTCAAGGTTCCTCTGCAAATAAAAGTAAATGTTAATTAAAGCACTTTTCTTCAAAAGGCTTTCTGTAAAATGACCTACAATTCCAATATTTGTTTTATGGTACGCACAGATAGGAGGATTCACAGTCTCACAAGAAATGTCATATGAATGTAGGAAGGAAAAAGAAAAAAACCTGTAAGGAAATTAATTCCTTTGTACAGCAGATCAGAATACAGACCTTGGCAATGGGCTAGAAGAAAGCTGAAGTGAGGAGGTTACCTATTACAGATCGCTGAAACACTACGTTTTTAACCACAGAAAAGGTCTGGATCAGTTTTTCTTTTTAGTGTAAGGGATGGCTAGGAGATATAGAATGAAATGTAGTCTAACATTAGCATTGCGTTCTAGATAGAGTATTGAATGTATTTTATTCTCCCTTCCATAAAATTTTCTCTCTCAAGGAAAATTCTCTTGCATAGCTTATTTGAGCTCTGAGGCTATACCTTCCTACACAGTCCTTTGCAGTATATTTTCAGTTATATTCTCAATGCAGTTCAGAACGTAAGATCACATACTGGATGCAATGGCTTTTGCAGACATAAAAAACCTTCCTCTTTTTGCACAGAACGATTATTCTTGTGCAGTTCTTCCAGTTAGAGAGCCTACTAAAGCCCAGCTAAACCATATGATCTTAGTATAATATCCTAAGACATTCCAATCACCAACAAATGTTCTTGCTTTTATTAAAAACAAAACAAAACCCAAACCCACAGAGTCCTCGGGGAGTCAGACTCTGCTATTGTTCTTCCACTTCTGATGCAAGTCAGGAGATACCAAACAATACGAATTACTGAGTCACCAACTCCCTAAGCTGTATTTGCTTAAACAACAGCTCTCCCAGCTGACCTTTCCAAGTTAGCAGAAAGCATATAAAGACAAAGAAGTGCTCAGTGTTCAAAAACCCAAGTGCTTTTACGCAGCCAGGTACACTGTGGGGCTAGGAAAGAGGGCAATCGGATGGATGTCCTCATGGGGAACTATGCGAGTTGGAGCTGATTTGGATGGGTTTGTTCTGCGGGAAAGCAGGGACAGAGGGGTGGCTCACAGCTCCAGAAAAGGGGGAGGCACTAGATAAATAAAGGAAATATCTACATTCTAGCACATAGGATACTTAATCATAAAATAAGTATAAGCAGGGCTTCACCAGTTAACAGGCACATAGGACTCAGAAATTGATTGAGGACAAGGCGTACAGCAGCAGTTTGCTTCTTTCAGCACTTTTTCTTTAAACATCCTGGAATTCACCAAACAGAAGACAGATTACACTTTCTAATATAAGCCTCCTGGGGGTATTCTGCTAAAAGGCTGTCAGCAGAAAGCAAAAAAAAGTGTTCAAAGTGCGCACGTAGGGTTAGGGACTCCACATTTCAACTCATCTGCGGCTGGAGATGAGATGCATTTGCATTCGTTCCCCTTGCTGAACACCTACTATTCATTACAAAAGCTCTTCCAAAATAGTTCTAGCTTAAAATTTTTTATTCACATGTAACCCATATGAAATGAATTTTTTTATATTGGTACACTTCAAACAATCTTGCCTACCTCCAGTAAGGTCTGCAGAGAGATTACTCTCAGATTCATTTGAGTTTGAGTCAGGCCTTCAAATAAAGGCCAGAATTTACTTAATTACTGTGGTGCTGATACTCAGAAACTCTTTTGCACGAAGCATTGTGCACAGAAATAAAAATAAGGTGACCTCTGGCCCAGAAAGCTTACTTGTCATGGTTTCAGCATTCCTCCTACCCTGTGAATGAGTGGCTTTTGTTAATGATCACTATAATTTTCCTGACATTTAACTGAACAGACTTTCTTTGGAGAAATTAAGACTGACACGGGAAACATCTCCATAATCCAAAGTAATGAAGATTATGTTTCTGCATTTTAAAAAGCAGTTAGGATTCACTGGCTGCTATTGTGACCATATTCTTAGATCCCTGTGACAGACGGGAAGCTGGGGCTTTGGCTCACATTCCCTCAGCAGAGATCTGTGGTAGCCTAAGGCATTGTCACACCTCATGGTCTTTTTCTCTGCCTTCACAGAAGCCAGCAGAAGAGCATTTGGTCAGGCATCTCAGCTGCTGCTGTTCAGAGTCCAGTGTGCTTGTGCAAGCTCTGCTCCTGTGCATTGCAAGCTCCTAAGCCAAGTTATAAATGGGAGTGGGTAACTTACACAGCTGCCATGAGGTCATTAACCCCGCAGAGGAGGATGCAACAGCTAAATTTGCAAAGATTGTCTGAATGTCCACAACATCCCTTTCCCACATTTGTTCCTTGTGATCATTTAATGAGTTATTATACTTCTTTTCTTTTTTTTATTTGAATGATGCTTTTATTTGCTAACCTGGATCCTGATTCTTCAACCGTGTTTCCATGTGTTAATCCTTCCTACCTTGAGGAGTCATAAATAGGATGGAAGTTACACACTCAGATGCTGTTTGCAGAACTAGGTGATAGTCTCAGTCATGAGGTTAATGAACTGAAAGCCAAGCAAAAGTTTGACTAGATTTTCTTCCAGCCTAAGCAAGACTAGGTTTCGCCCACAGTTTCTGAGAAGAATCCCCAACATAAGAAGGGTATGGAACTGTTGGAACGGGTCCAGAGAAGGGCTACAAAGATGACCAGAGGAATGGAGCATCTCTGCTATGAAGACAGGCTGAGAGAGTGGGCTTGTTCAGACTGGAGAAGAGAAGGCTCTGGGAAGACATTATAACAGCCTTCCAGTACCTGAAGGGGCTACAGGAAAGCTGGGGAGGGACTTTTTACAAGGGTGTGGAGTGATAGAACGAGGGTGGAATGGCTTTAATGTGGAAGGGGAAGGATTTAGATTAGACATTAGAAAAAAATTCTTCACGCTGAGGGTGGTGAGGCACTGGAACAGTCTGTCCATGGAAGCTGTGGATGACCCCTCCCTGGAAGTGTTCAAGGCCAGCTTGGATGGGGCCTTGAGCAGCCTGGTCTGGTGGGAGATGTCCATGCCGATGGCAGAGGGGTTGGAACTGGATGATCTTTAAGGTCCCTTCCAACTCAAATCATTCTATGATTCTATGATTCTATTCTAAGAGTCTTTCTTAGAATATGCTTTTCTTAGCATATTTGAAATGAAATTGAGAAAAAAACACAAAAATACAAAAGATTTCAATGCTTGGGGTGTGGGGTTTTTTTTAATTTTATAAAGAATATGTTATCTTTGTTGTCTTGTCATAGGAAAAGTATCTTCTACTATTGCTGCAGTTATCAATGGGAAAAAGAAATTACATTAAAAATATAAGATCTCCATGCAAAAATGTATTACTACCTTCATGGAACAAAGTAAAGATTCTTACAGATGTTTGCTTTTGTTTATCTCTGTCCTCCAGAATGACATCCTTAAAAAGGGGGAGACAAAATGTGCTTGACTAGCACCTTGACAGGATCACATAGCAGAAAAATAATCCTTGTTTATAATCCAAATATATAGAAGGATGGAAAGAATGTTTTATGGAAAACTGTCTTACTGCAATTTAAGAAAAAGCTCTGCAATGTGCAGCAAACAAATCTGTTTTAATAGGTTGCTGCTTTAAATAACTGAATTTGTTTTCAAGAAGGTCATGACCATAAAGTAGAAAACTCTTCCTTCAGAGTAGTGGGAAAAGGGGAACAGAAAATAAAACACTGAAAAGTTATCTTTGATCTCTTAAAGGAAGAAGCAGAATGTTGTTGGGTTTTTTGTTGTTGTGTTGAGGTGCCTGGTTTATGCGGTCATTTTTCTTTAAGGTTTCTTTTAAAAAAAACCCCACCTTTGTATTTCTTATATTTTTCTCAGTTTGGACTCAATAAATTATCTGTAAAAATATTTAAACAAAGCCCATCATGTCAGTAATGCATAACTATTAATTTCTCAGTGGTTTTTGCCTTTTCTGACAATCAGGGAAAAAAATGTGTCTACATACTTCATTTTTGTGACCCAAGCACCTGACTGCTCTGTTCACTTCTTTCCTACAGCCATTGAAACAAGTGTAGTACTATGCAATAGTCAAGAAGGTAAAACACAGTTTTCTCTCCTCCCAACTGTCAACTGAAATACCCTTCCCTTCTGAAATTTCTTGCCTGTGTAACTGGTAAGGGAAAGGAATTCTCTTATGGATCAGAAAACTAACCAAAGCCTTTTCAGCATATGTGTTACCAAATCTGAGCGGAGATTGATGCTCTGGGCAATAAGAATCAAAGGAGGATGCGATATAAAAACTGATCTCAAAATCCAGCTTTCTAGACCTGTTGCTTATAGGCCCTCTAAGCATTCTCCAGCGGTAATGCAGACTTCAAGAGAGCAAACTGATGCTTATTGAAACAGGCCTGCCCTTCTCATCAGCCTTCAGGCCTTGCAAAAGTGAGATAAAATATAGACTGGGTAAAAGACATGAACAAGGTAGATAACATTATGTTGCATAGAAGTGGGTGTTTAACACAACCAAGCAGAGAAACAGCTTGCTTGGCTCAAGGGGCTTGCTCTAGACCATGTTATTCTGGGTCCTTTCATCAAACACTCAAACAGCCTTCAGAATCAAAACCTTAAGAGAACAATGAATGAGACAATGCTCTGGATTCCTACAGACACTCCAGCTTTGCCTATATGCAGTTTAAGAGGTGTGACATCAGCAGGCATTAGTTGGCATAAGAAGAACGTACATTAAACAAGCCACGTTTGTAGCTTTAACTCCTTTGGCTTAAACTAACTAGAAGCATGGACTGCCTTCTGCATACTGAAGGGTCCTAGTGAGCAAATATTGGACATCTTATTCTGTATTAGCCCACACAACACCTGAACAAAACAATTTAGGGCATTCAATATAAAAGACATGCACAACACTTACTCAGCACTCTTTCACTGCTGTGTCATTCTGAATTCTTCCCAAAGCTAGAATGCCAGCTTGTTACATCAGGTTTCATCCGTTGAAGTACTGTGGGATACAGTCACCTCCTACATCTGAAAATCTTCTCCATTTGGGCTGGTTTGTTACTCTCTAACTGCAACCTTTCCTATCTCAAACTGGGCACCCAATCATACTTTAAGTCTTCTGGCCTACAATATTGTTATATCACCTTCTGAAACCTGACACTATGAACAGAAAGATGTCCTGCACAACCTGTGGTCTCCTTGCACAATTTTGAAATTTCCCAAGCCACCTGCCTGTCTGCTGATGCCTCTGGAGTTCTCTTCCTCGGAGGAGCTTACAAAGTAGATGCTACCCTTGGCAAGTTCACACCTGCAGATTAAATACTGAAGAATCTGCTAAAGCTGTGAGGGAAGAGAATGCTGATCCTAGTGTTCCATCACCTCCACATTTTACTACTCATACAGAACTGCATATGAATAGTTGCCCCATGTGTTAAAAATTCATAGATGACGTTAAAAGTATCTAAAACAAAAATAGCAACTCACTGAACCAGCAAATCCAAACTCAAATTAGATTGCTTTTAAATGGAAAGACTTATTTTAAAAGTGCAGCTGAAAGTTAAACTTAAGTTGGTCAGAGAAAGCACCAAAATAAAATTCTCAGAACTGCATCATTCTGTTAGGTCTATTTCATCCTTCTTTTAGTCAGGGAGGTTTCCTGTTTTTCAAAAAAAAAATCTGGTCATCGGTAGGAGTAAAAGCCAGTTACCAGGGCAGCAGTCAATTTCATGGAGTGGTATAATCAATGTCACCTCACCACTTAAGGGGCAGGGAAGGGTGTGGAAATCTACAGTGAATTTAAGTTAAATACGTACATAAGCTCATATTTCACACGGCATTTAAAGTCAGCAGCTCCCATCTCACTTCATCCACAGATATTACAATCAGCGATCGTGCAAGAGAACTACAAAATTATCACATGACCATATCTATAAAAAATTAGAAATAAAGAACCGCACCGATATTTAGCCCATTCTACTTCATATTCTAAAATCCTCTGAGTACTTCCATCAAATCATCCAAACCTTTGACAAAACCAGAAAATTGTGGTAGGGATATGGTTTTAAGGGATGAGTTCTGGTTATTAAAGCTGAACATGTCTCTGAGATGGGTTATTTACACACATGCTGTGAAACCTGCAAAATTTTTGACCAGAGCCCCCGAGAGGTACCAAGAAGCCTTCGCTGCCCTGCCCAGCCTGCCCCTGCCCTTCCTGGCTACCTCTGTGCATGGCTAACCCAGAAAACAAATCCACTGCGTGAAAAAGGCCTGGTCTACTAAAAATGCACCAGTTTAAAGGAGTTTCTTAAATATTTTACGCGTTTCCTACCCTTTTGCGGAAATCTCTGTTTCAGACAGCTCACACAAAACCGTAACTGACAAGCAAAGTCCAAATGAGTTTGCTTTGGTTTAATAATCAGTCTGTATTTAGAAATCATCTTGCCTCAATCAAAACATCTTCTCAAAGCCCTGGTTCTTGAAAGGAAATCAAAAGAATCTTCTCAGATGAAACTCTATCTGAACTGTAGGTCCATGGTGCAAGAAATATGCCAGACACATGTATTAGTCAAGGAGCTATATGCTAGCTTTATTTGTAAAATACTTTATTCCTAACAGCAAAATACTGTAATTTTTTTTTATAAAAGTTAGCAAAAATTAATACATTTGAAACAAAAACAAGAAAACTATTCCTACTTTTACTCAATCACTCAATCCTTTTTTCAATATGGAAGCCATAGATATACACCACACTAACAGATTTCAGTGCCAAACAGGTCATTCAATAAATATATCATTCTACCATTAAAATCTGTGAAGGACAATGGAAAAGTTTCATAAAGCTACTGAAAAATATATAAGCATTTTTGGCTTTTTCTGAGGTTTGGAACTAGTAATATCTAAATAAAACAAAGTTCTTGGCATTTACAAGACCAGTAACATCAGAATTTGTTAGCAGCAAATGAAAAAAAACAATTTGCTATACATTTGTAGTAAAAATGGAAATTCAGCCTCTTTAAATCCTGCAGAAGACTTCTGCAAGGAGGTGGTAAGGGAAATTTAAATTATTAATATCTGGTAAGGCCATCGCACATCCTATCTTGCAATAAAAAAGCTGATGTTATACTGTATATAATAAATACTGCCTGTTTGTTATGAGTAGAAGCTAAATGGAGAACAAGTAACTTCACTATTTTATCCTACTGCTTACAAACCCCAAAACTATGAAACCTTTGCCTTGCAGAGGACAGATTTAGGTAAATCTTGTTCTGCTATGTACACAGGGATGATTTTGAAAGCCACAGCTACATCAACTTTCCGAGATGAAACTGGTTCCCTGCCTCAGCCTTCTGAGAAGCTTCTTCTTGTGAAAAAGTTGGACACCTGAGACTACACTCAGACATAATTCAAGTGTCAAAGCCTAAAATATGCAAATCTCAAGGCAAACTTCATTTCTCACACATAATGAGATAATTGAGCTGGCTATGAGTCTTCCACCGAAGAAGACCATTCTTCCCTTTATATACATTTCTGCCTGCTTCTGCTGACTTGATGCGTAGTGCATCTTTTCTAATCACATTAATCTTTCAGAGTCAATGAATCATGAGAAGAAGGTGCTTTTAAGGGAGAGCACATTGCAAATCTACAGCGAACAGTGGAAGTGATTTCTGAGAAACAAATGCTACTTATACAAGGAGTCAGAGTTCCCAAGACTTTTGCTAACTTGGGTCTCGTGAAATAATACTATTCAGTGCTGCTGACAACTCAGTATAATAAGACAACTCAATGTAATAGGCTCCTACATGGGATTTATAAAAACCTGCTATATTAAGATATAAGACACGCTTTCGAGAGCTTCAGTCTGTGAGATTGATAGTGTCACCTTCAAATGGCTTTACTGAAGTGGGACTTTGTGGAGGACTCTTTCCATTCAATTGTGGCATTGCCGAGGCTTTCCGGCGGATTCCAACTTTAGATTTTTTATGGTCATGTCTGAGACTGCGGATCGTGCTGTTTATGGCAGCCACGCATGCCTTCCAATCATATCCATTTTCCTTTAGATCAAAGGATGGATAATTCTCTTGAAGAAAGTCTAAAAATAAACAAATATATAATAGTTAGTTATCAATTATTTATGCAAGCGATATACTTTTTTGGATGTTATTAAGCCAAAATAAGTACATGCTACCACAACACGACATCCATTTCAGGATGACCAGTATTTGGCAGGACCAAGCCCTCCTTCAGAGGGTCTCTGACAACCACATTCACTAAAATCAAACGTAGCAATTCAGCACAACAGAGCTATACAGGAACAGTGACAGACAAAGTGCAAGAGCTTGTTCCTTACCACACTGTAATAAGACCAATAAACAAATACTTGAGTTCAGTAGCCATGGGATAAATAAGGCAGACTACTGCACCTGTCTCCCCTTCAACAAGTAAAATGAGTAGTTTTAAAAACAAGTCTTCATTTTTATGGTTTTTAATTATTGAGGAGTGATTGTCCTTCTGAGCTTACCCGAATAACATGTTTTCTCTAAGCAAGCCTCCAAAAGTTTGAAATAAAATTATCATTATCATTTGAACAGAAATTGTGACTTACCTCTGAGAGCATTAATTTTGTTGCAGTCTAGTGGGCTCATGCCACGTTCAAGATTACCATAAACATTGCTTCTTATCAGCACATCTTCAGTGAACATATGACGAATAAGGTAGCGAGCTGACAATTCTGGCCGAGTCTTCCCCTTAGCTACATAAATGACTGAAAAAGGCAACTGAACGTTGCGCCATGGACTTCCAAGAAGTTCTAGAAAGCATGTCAGAGAGAGAGGGAAATTTTACTTATCCAATACTGACCATTCTTCAAAGTGGCTGTATTACACTAATACTAGGACACAAAAAGATCTCTCTGAAACTACTGTACTTGCTTGGAAGGACCTGAGCAAAACCATTAACACTACAGTTAATACTAATACTGCAACCAAATGCCCAAATAGCCAAGATCCCCTGCTTTACAATAATGTAACAGCACTTTTCACATGCTTTCTGCAAAGTAACCTGCATTATTAATGATTGCTTCCTAAATTATTTTCACCTCGTGAAAAAATGACGCCATTCCAACTACACAAGTAAATAAAAGTTCTGCTTAGAACCTGCAAGTGGAAACTGAAAACCAGAGTGAATATTTTTTAACTACTTCAACCTGACTCTGCTGCAAACATTAAAAAAAAAAAAAATGAAAAATGTATAGTAACTCAGGAGGGCTGTGGGATCAGACTAGCAAATCGTGGGTGCAGGAGCAGATCTGATAGAGGTCAAAAGTGATTTTACTCAAATGAATTATTTTCAATGGCAACTAATCTCATCTTATTTTCCTTGAAGCTCTCTAGAGCAGGGGTGTCAAACTCATGGTCCATGGGCTGAATCTGGCCCAGCACCTTGTTTCTACCCAGGGGCAACGCTGAGCTCCTTGCCTCCGTGCTCCTGCCAGTGCTGGTCACGTGTGCAGTGTACAGGAGTAGGAGAACAGCGGGAGCTGTGAGCTTTACACCCCTGCTCTAGAGGCATCACATGCTGTACATGGGATTTTTTCCAATACATTTCTATATTGTCCATTTTTATTTAAAAATGTACAAAGGCTGCTTCAAGATTTTTCTTGTTCTAAATTGTCAGTTTTACAGAAAAGCGTGCTTTTCTTCTGAAACTGCAATACCATTCAGTAGGCATTCTGAGCTAGCTTACTCCATTAAGGTACAATACTTACCAAATAAAAAACAGGGCCACTGTGAAATATTTATTGAAAAAGAATTATTCATAGAATCTGAACAGATTATCTTACAGCTGAACCTTCCAGTCTTATGGTGGATATGCATTATGGAGCACTGGTAGATGCGAACATGTTCTGTTAACCAGATAATGTTCTTGTTTGCTCCCATGAAGACTTACTGCATATTCACCAATTGACTACCTTACGAGGTGAAGAAGAGTCACACAGTTCAGCAAATCCCTTTACAAACAATTTAACCTACAGTAGCATCTTCTGCCTTTCATTGCATATTTAAAACATAATACACAAATCCAGAAGACAAGGATTTCTTAGTTTACCCATAGGTTCCAAAGACTGCGTTTTCCTGACCAAAGGTGTGTGGAAAGCTTCTTGAAACTTATCCAATTCTGAATTCTGCAATCTGTCAGTTGTAGAGTTGGTCATTTTCTGAGAGTTTGGAGAATGGCCTTCATTATCTTCATTATAATTTAAATCTACACAATGAGATGTGTCTGGAGCATCAGCCATTTTTTCTTTCCCTTCGGTTGTCTCCTGAAAATTTAAATGAGGTTAGCACGTGCACTGGGAGAAGCCTACCAGTTTTCTAATTAGTGTTTCAGTTCATTTCTCATTTAGTATAAATTAGATTGCCTATATTTACAATATAGTTGCCCATGATTTTCAATAAGGAAAAGCACAGGTGAAACAGATTTGCACAAAGATTTTTAGAAGCAGAGCTAAATGGAATTACGGGTGTTTTGGGAGTGATGTTTCAGTCTATATAAAGCTGAAATGAATGGCTGGATATATCTGAAGGAAAGTCTGTGAAAAAGGACTAGAGCTACGTATTTAAGCTCGTCATCAAATTTGACACTACTCCTGGGCAGCATTTACAATGCTGTCCTTTTAGTATCCTATGCTTTACATCTCTTAAGTGGATGCTGGAGCAGAAAGAGGCACAGCAAGAGAAAGGGATACACTTCCAGTATTCCCCATATGGAACCAGTGCTGCAGTCAGCAGACCTATACAGAGCAATGCAAAACCGGAACCCGAAGGAATTTCCAGTTAGAGCGCTCATACAACGCGGAGTTCAAATAACTAATTTCAGAAAGCAACACAAACTTAGTATTTAATAAATTATCACCTTGAGACAACTTACGGGGTTTATTTTCGTTTCAGAGCGTAAACAGCGGATCATGGCATTGACATTTGTGATACAGGTTTTCCAGTCTTTTCCATGCTCACTCAAATCATAGCTTGGAAAATTAGTTGCAAGAAATTCTGCATATAAAAAATAGAATTTTTTTTTAAGCTTTGTGACAAAAAGTAGTATTTAAAAGTATTGTAATTTAGAAAGAATGAAAGCTAAGAAATGCCTCACATTTACTGTTCTCCATTTAGAAGCTTTAAATTTCCAGTTTTAATTTAAAAAGAGATAGTAAACTCAAGTTTTGAAGCTAAGCAGCACTATGAATTTAAGATGTTCATTTACATTTTTTGAAGTGCTGTAAATAATGCTTCTATTATTAAGAATTTCCTGGTAGAATTAGGGGAAAGGTATGCTTCATCATATTAACTTAAAACCAAAACAAAAATCCCACATAATACAACAAAAAAAACCCCACAAAAATCAGTGACAGGGTAATGCTGATGCTGCAACTATTTCATACAACTGAAATAATCTCCCACCCTTTACACAGGAAAGAGGATGGAGATTCAGTTATGTGCTACAGGATCTGTGTAAATGGCTTGACATTTTAGAACAAATGCCCTACCCATCTTTCACCATTTCTCACACAAACAAGAGAACTGAACTTAAGAAAGATTATTTAAGCATCACCAGTTAATATGTGTCCCAAGTATACAAAGGCGATAAAAAACCCCAAACCAAACAACAGCCAAACCAACCAAACACAAAATTCCAGAAAAACCACGCCACGCACAAACACAAAATAAGCATAACTAAAAATTCAGCAAGACAGATGAACATGAAGTATACAGAACTAGGAGAATTGTTTTAGCCACATTAAAGAAAACTGAAAATTGAGAATTACAAAGCAGGAACTTCAAAATCAAGACATGGTAGAGCACAGCACATCCACTACCACAATTTTAAGCTTACCAGTTGCTAGACAATGATTAGCACAAACACACAGAAAAGGACTCCTTGTAAGCTAAAAACTTAAAGTTCTAAAGAACTAGAACTGTGCATTTTGAAAGGCAGCATACCTCTTATTGCAGCAATTTTGTTTGGATCCAGTGTTCGGCGCCCTCGTGCACTCACTCCCATAATGCTGCACAATAACGTTTCCTTGGGGAACAAGACACGAACTAAGTAGCGCGCTGCATACTTTGGTTTAGTCTTTTGCCGAGCTTTCATCAAATAGTTTCCAAGAACTTTTACATTTCTCACTGGGTCACCAACAAACTCTTTTGTAAAACAAAAACATTTATATATATATAAAAAAATTTAAAAACCAAGCAAGTTGTTAAAAATAAGAACACTTTTTCAGGCTCTTTCTCTTGACCTCTATAATACTCTTGGTATATGTTCTTTCTCACAGCTAATTCGACTACGTATTACTTACCTTTGCTCCTACAAAAGCAGCTTTAAAATGGAATGGTACCAGAAATACCTTTTTAATTCACATTAACTATCAATATAACTAACTGAAATAATAACACCCAAGAGAATACATTAAACATGAGTCCAAAGCGTTTACACACTGGCCTATTTTGCACCAGTGCAGATCTGAAGAATGGCATATCCATACATAGTAAAGCTAAATCATACACAGTTTACAAATTCACAGACAGGTATCTAACAATTTCACCTACTGTTTTGTGCACCTCTTCAGCTGTATGAACTTATTTTTTAGACCAAAAGCCTTCCACATCATGCAGAGCACTTATACTTAAGAAAGAAATGCATTAGGTTTTAAAACATAGCGATGTTTTATATGTGCTTGTTTATTATAATGCAATGGTCTATGGAATTCTTTATTTTCTGTGGAATTAAGTATTTTGAAAGAGACCAAACACTGGAGGATAGAAAGGATTTTTCACTGATAAAAGCCTCCATAAGAAATCAATATGTATTTCCGTCACATAAATCTGGCGAGTTGTTAGCTTAAATGCCAAACATATATAGGCATGTGCCCTACTTTGCTTTACTGGCAATCATCTCTTTTTGTCTTTTTAAACATATACATAGCATGCATATATTACTTATATACACAGATTAAAAACAGTTTACATCAGGAGTACCGAGAAAGAAAGAGAAGGCCTAGTTTTCAAAGAATCCAAAGCATGTACTGTAAATCAAAGTCTTGTGGTAGTCTATACAACCGTAAAAACACTGCAGAAGTTTAAGTGATCCTTGGTGTATTAAACATTCCTATGACCTCTGTTTCAAGAGTTTTAAACAGTATTCCATGACAGAAATGCTTGTAAGGCAGCCAGTTCTGCTCCTTTACTTTTGCTAAATAACAACAGAGTTTTCTTTAGGTGTATTTTTTCATACTAGCAGCAGCTTTTTAGCCTTCATTTCTGAGTATTTATTACAAAGAAACTCACCAAAGCTAGGACTGATGGAGACTGAAGAAGTTGGTAGTTCTTTACTAATGTTCACACCCCCAGATGCACATCTGTAGTTTGCCACCAGAGCATTATTGCCCAAACTGCTCTCAGACGGTGCTGGCATGGATGACGATGCCACTGTTGAAGACTCAACACTGACAGTACTTTCCACAATGCTGGCTACAAGATTTGATTGTGGAGAAAGGTCAGGCATACTGTCAGCTGCTGTGTATGATGAATGCAATGAATGTGTAGAAACAATAGTAGGGAGTGGTGGGCTCTGCCTATGAAGGGGCTGCTCTGATTCAAGCTGAAGACTTCGTGTAACATGTTTTATTTCGGAATTGACCTGAACATGGCCATTTTGTAAAGCAACTCTTATGACTGGGCTATGCCTTCCCTGGCCTGGTGTAGAGAGATGAAGACTTGGTTCTCTTTCCATGGATTTCTGCACTCTTATTTTCCCTTGGGGAAAATGACTGGAACTTCTGTATGTAAATCCAACTGGTTTCTGCAAATGAGATTCAGAAAAAAATCAAAAGGTTAAATTAGACATATCTGGTCATTTTTTCTTTTGCAAACCAGAAAGACTAGATTTTAGAATTATGCTCTTTGCAACAGACTCTTCACTGAAAGAGTTATTGTCATGAAGCCATAAATCTTTCTGCTACTTTCTTTCATTCTTGCATGTAGTTCCAACACTAAGAGTTTATCTGGTCAGCCTCAACGTTTGTCAAGCTTTTTTGATCTGGGGTGTTGGTACAATTGCCTTCTAAAAAGCCACAGAAAGGCAGCTTTGAAAAGGTTCTTAAAAAAAATCCATAAAAAAGAATAGGGAAAATGAAATTTAAAATTTCCCAGCTTTTAACCCAGTCTGGTGAATTTTAAAGGATATCTCCACCGCCATGTTAGCTTTCTTTTAATCAAGAAACAAACAAACAAAAAAATTCACTTTCTCTCATGGTTGCCTCTTCTTTCCTTACTTGCTAGCTGAAAACATTGAACATTCAGATCTCATCTACAACAGAAGATTCCAAAGAGTCTAAGACAGCTAGACAGAGACATTCCATGCTTTCCACCACTTGGAATACTTTTAGTAAGAAACATGCATCCTAAAGCATGTATTGTAGTTCAGAATTCAAGTCTCTGAACATAAGCCACCTAATGTGGTTGAAAAACGTGGGTTGGGTTTCTTTTTTGGGGTTTTTTTGATCTTGTTTACAGAAATCTGATTATATTCCACTCTTGTAACCTTTAAAAAAAGATCTATGACCTGAAGAAAGCCTTACGTGTCTGAAAGTTTGTCTATTTCTCTAACTATTGGAGTTGGTCTAATTAAAAAAACAGTACCTTTACCATCAGTCTTTCCTTATTTATATCCCTAGCCTATCGCAGATACAACAATGGTACAGCTATTAAAAAAAACCCCTGCATTATTCCTGACTGTTTTAAAGTGCTAGCAGGGCATTTGCTGGCTTCCTCCTTCACACCCTACAGCAATAAAAGCCTTCTTTAAAAAAAAAAAAAGTAGTGCAGGTCACTTTTAATCTGAATATTAAAGCAGTTGACATGCCATATGATCGGACGGAAGGATAGCGTGCAGAGGTCACAGGGCCCAAGTGTAGTTGACAAGACCAGTTTGTTTCCTGAATCTCATATTTTTGGATGTTTGGACAGTACGAGCCTGGAATTGTCAACAAAACCAAATTCCAAAATAAAACCAAGTATCCTATTGATAACTAACATGCACGAAGAATGTCGACACTTTTGCCCATCCTTAAAGCAATCGGCCTTACTGATGTCCTGACACCTCCTGACAGCAAGATCACCTCTACCACATTAAAAGCTTGGCAGTATTCTTGAGAAAGAAAGGTCATTATGGATTTTATGACCTTTTTCAAAAATCATCTATTATGTTTGCCTTTTAAAGGGCACCGTTAAAAGTACTGTTCTGTCTCCTTAGTTAATAGCAGATTCACCATACAGGAACAAAATGGACAGCATGTACTCAATATCAAGCCTTCTTAAAAATTTTGAAAAAAGGCATTTTATTAAAAAAATACAGTTGTATACCATAGTGGATATGACAACAGACTGTTGAACTCTAAAACTTAGTAAGTCAATTGAACCAGCCCATGTTAGTGCTGCACAGTCTCTCTTCCAACTGCAAAAAACAACGAGACAGTACACCACATCTCCTAAAGCAGCAACACCAATACACCTAAGATTAAGACATAACTTACATAATTCATTTCTGTTTATTCCAATACAAATAGAATTTCACAGTATCTATCACAGCATCCTGAATGTGATGTAGGCCAGTGGCCATTCTGTGACCTCTGGTCAATAATAACACAGGAGACTGAAGCTGGAGGACAGTAAGAAATCTGGAATAATCTACTTGAAATGGATTTTAAGTCTGCTGCTTCGCTACAGATTTTACTCTTAGTGAAAGGACGGAATTTTTTTAAAAAAATAAGCATCAGAGGAAGTGGAAAAATTACAGGAAAAACTAATGTCTTAGGTCTTTAATACTCACTGGTTTGAGCAACAGTGGCTTTATACGAGTATGCTGCATTTCTGAGACCTTCTGATGAAGCAGGTCACATTTTCTATCCAATTTCTGAATGGCATCGTACATGGCCTGAAAACAACCGTAGGAGTGAAAACAGTATTGCTGCACAGGCACTTGATTTATATCTAGAGAATTAAGGCCAAAATTCACTCCATAAATTAGGTAAGATCTATAATAACATACATTCTGTAAGCATATTAAAGATCAAATTAGATACAAAATGCAAGCAACAATGGTAAATGTCATAGTAAAAAGAATTCTCAGAGAAGGTTACTCTTGTGACTTTAACGTGGCTGGAACTTAAAGGTTGTTCTTCCAGCAGATGTTTTATTTTTACCTATTTAGTACATTTTGTTTCACATTGAAAAGCTACTGACAAGCTCTGAGTTCAGTTAGGTATTACGATATGCTACTTTAAGTCATCCGCAGTTTTCCAGTGCACAGGTGAAAGGCTTGTAGGCAGCCACCAAAATACTGATTTTCAGTGGGAAATGTATTTAGGAAAATACTAACTGTAAAGTAAAAGTCCCAAGTGGAATTAAATGTGGCAAGGGACATCAAAGACAACAAGAAGGGTTTCTATAACTACATAGGTGACAAAAGGAAAAATGTGGGCCCACAGCTGAATGAGACCTGGTGACACAGAACACGGTAAGGTTGAGGGACTCATAAATCATAGAGTTACCCGAGTTGGAAGGGACCCAAAAGGATCATTGAGTCCAACCGCTATCCCTACATAGGACACTCCCAACATTCACACCATATGACTGAGGACATTGTCCAAATGCTTTTTGAATGTTAGCAGACTTGGTGCCATGACTACTTCCCTGGGGAGCTGTTCCAGTGCTCCACCACCTGCTGGGTGAAGAACCTCTTCCTAATATCCAATCTAAACCTCTCCTGGCACATCTTCCTGCCACTGCCTCTAGTCCTATCATAGGTTGCAAGAGAGATCGGCACCTGTTTTACTTCCCTCTATTGTGAGAAGGCAGTAAACAGCTATGAGATGGCCTCCCAGTCTCCTCTTCTCCAGGCTGAACAGACCAATTCAATGCCATCTTTACTTCAGTCTTTACTAGCAAGACTGGCCTTCTGGAATCCAAGCTCCCAGGGACTGGGGGGAAAGG
Organism: Dromococcyx pavoninus; assembly: GCA_033558185.1. Classification (NCBI taxonomy): domain Eukaryota; kingdom Metazoa; phylum Chordata; class Aves; order Cuculiformes; family Neomorphidae; genus Dromococcyx; species Dromococcyx pavoninus. The sequence goes on along the minus strand of JAUMJL010000409.1, from coordinate 539,216 downwards.
CTGGAACAAGGAATAAACACTGAGTGGAAGAGGATATGGTCAAGAAATCCTTGACCAAGGAAAACAGACATGTATCATAAGTTCAAGGGGCCTGATGGTATGTGCCCACAAGCACTGAGGGACCTGGCTGATGTCACTGTGAGGCCACTTTGCTAACTTTTGATCGATCATGGCAAATGACAGAAGTGCCCAAAGACTGGACAAAAGCAAATGTCACTCCTATCTTTAAGAAGGGCAAGGAGGAGGACCCAGGGAACTACATGCCAGTCAGCCTCACCTCCATGCCTGAGAAGGTGATAGACTCACAGAATCATAGAATTGTTTGGGTTGGAAGGGACCTTAAAGATCACCCAGTTCCAACCCCCCTGCCACAGGCAGGGACACCTCCCACCATACCAGGCTGCTCAAGGCCCCATCCAACCTGGCCTTGAACATTTCCATAGAATCACAGAGAATCATAGAATTGTTTAGGTTGGAAAAGACCTTTAAGATCATCAAGTCCAACCATAAACAACACTGCCAAGTCCAACACTAACCAACACCCCTAAGTGCCATGGCTTTTAAATACCTTCAGGGACAGTGACACAATCACTTCCATGGGCAGCCGGTTCCAATGCTTGACAATTCTTTTAGTGCAGAAATTGTTCATAATTATCTAGTTTAAACCTCCCCTGCCATTGAGGCCATTTCCTCTGGTCCTATTGCTTGTTACTTAGGAGAAGAAACCAACATCCACCTTGCTACAACCTCCTTTGTAAAGTTGTAAATACTGATGGAACAGCTAATCCTGGAAACCATTTCTAGGCACACCAATGACAAGAATACCACCAAGAGTAGTCACAGCATGGCTTCACCAAGAGGAATTCACGGTTGACCAACTCGATAAATTTCTACGATGGAACGACTAGCCCAGTAGATGAGGGTAGAGCAGTGGATATTGCCTATGCAGACACGAGGAAGGCCTTTGACACAGGCTCCTATCATATCCTCACAAACAAGGTGCTAAAGTACAGTTTGGATGAGCAGATAGTGAGGTGGATTGGAAACTAGATGCATGGCTGGGCTCAGACGGTGACGATCAGAGGGACAAAGCCTACTTCAAGGCCAGTGACTAGTGGAGTACCCCAGGGGTCAGTACTGGGTGTGATCCTGTTTAACGTCATCAATGATATGGATGATGTGGCAGTCTGCAGATGACATCAGACTGGCACGAGCAGCTCATACACCAGAGGGTCATGCTGCCATCCAAAGGGACATCAACAACAGGAGAAATGAATCACAGAATCACAGAACCATAGAATAGTTTGGGTTGGAAGGGACCTTAAAGCCCATCCAGTTCCCTCCCCAGGTTTCTTGTAGGCACCCTTCAGGTACTGGAAGGCCACTTTGAGGTCCCCTCAGAGCATTCTCTTCTCCAGGCTGAACAAGCCCAAGTCTCTTAGCCTGTCCTCACAGCAGAGATGCTCCAAGCCTCTGATCATCTTCGTAGCCTCCTCTGGACCCGCTCCAACAGTTCCATATCTGCTGGGAACTTAACACTGTCGAGAGGAGGCAGTCCAGGAAGTTCTTAAGAGTGTATTGAGGACTGCTTTCTGTCGCAGCTGGTGAGTGAGCCCACCAGGGGTGAGGCTCTCCTTGACCTGCTGTTTACAAATAGAGAAGGGCTGGTGGGTGATGTTGTGGTCGGAGGCTGTCTGGGATACAGTGACCATGAGATAATCGAGTTCTCCATAAACGATGAAACAAGGAAGGGCATGAACAGGACATCCACGCCGGACTTTCGGCAGGCAGATTTCGGATTATTTAAGGAACTAGTCAGGAAAGTACCCTGGGAAATAGTTCTTAGTGGCAAGGGAGTTCAGGAAGGCTGGATGCACTTCAAGAATGAAATCTTGAAGGCGCAGGAGCGGGCTGTCCCCGTGTGTTGTAAGAAGAGTCGAAGGGGCAGATGGCCGGCCTGGATAAGTAAGGAGCTTCTGAAGGAGCTAAGTAAGAAAAAGAGGATGTATCGCCATTGGAAAGAAGGGGACGTAAGCCAGGTCATGTTCAAAGATGTTGTTAAGTCGTGTAGGAGGAAAATCAGGGAAGCAAAAGCCCAGCTGAAGCTTAAATTGGCCACTTCTGTTAAGGATAATAAGAAGAGCTTTTATAAATATATCAATGGTAGAAAGAAGGGCAGCAGCGACCTCCACTCCTTGTTGGATGTGGAGAGAAATATAGAGTAACCAAAGATGCAGAGAAGGCTGAGGTACTTAATGCCTTCTTTGCCTCAGCTTTCAACAGTAAAGAAGTCTGTTCGCTAGACAGTTGGTCCTCCGAAGTGGTTGATGGGGGCAGGGTGCAATATGGTCCTCCTGCAATCCATGAGGAGGAAGTTAGAGATCTGTTGAGCCACTTGGACCCTCATAAGTCTATGGGGCTGGATGGGATCCATCCCAGAGTGATGAGAGAACTGGCGGATGAGCTTGCTAAGCCGCTCTCCATCATCTTTCAACAGTCCTGGCTTACCGGAGAGGTCCCGGAAGACTGGAAGTTGGCCAATGTGACACCCATCCACAAGAACGGCCGTAAGGATGATCCAGGTAATTACAGACCTGTCAGCCTGACCTCGGTCCCAAGTAAAATTATGGAGCAGATAATACTGGGTGCAATCATGCGGCACCTGCAGAACGGCCAAGAGATCAGGCCCAGCCAGCATGGGTTTAGGAGGGGCAGGTCCTGCCTGACCAACCTGATCTCCTTTTATGACCATGTGACTCGCCTGGTGGATGAGAGGAAGGCTGTGGATGTGGTATACCTGGACTTCAGCAAGGCCTTCGACACTGTCTCCCACAGTAGACTCCTAGAGAAGCTGGCAGCCCGTGGCTTAGATGGGAGCACTCTGTGCTGGGTTAGGAATTGGCTGGATGGCCGAGCCCAGAGAGTGGTGGTGAATGGTGTCTCATCCAGTTGACGGACGGTCACCAGTGGTGTCCCTCAGGGATCAGTGCTGGGCCCGGTCCTGTTTAATATCTTTATTGATGATCTGGATGAGGGGATTGACTCCATCATCAGCAAGTTTGCAGACGATACCAAGCTGGGAGGAAGGGTTGATCTGCTAGAGGGTAGGATGGCCCTGCAGAGGGACCTGGACAGACTGGAGACATCGGCCGATTCTAATGGGATGATGTTTAATAAGTCCAAATGTCGGGTACTTCATTTTGGACACAACAATCCCATGCATAGCTATAGACTGGGGACAGAGTGGCTGGAGAGTAGTCAGGCAGAAAGGGACCTGGTAGTGCTGGTTGACAGGAAGCTCAACATGAGCCAGCAGTGTGCCCAGGTGGCCAAGACGGCCAATGGCATTCTGGCCTGCATCAGGAATAGTGTGGCGAGCAGGACCAGAGAAGTTATCGTCCCCCTGTACTCGGCACTGGTCAGGCCTCACCTTGAATACTGTGTACAGTTCTGGGTCCCCCAGTTTGGGAAAGATGTCAGGATGCTGGAGTGTGTCCAGAGGAGGGCAACGAAGATGGTGAAGGGGCTGGAGCACAAGCCCTATGAGGAGCGACTGAGGGAGTTGGGGCTGTTTAGTCTGAAGAAGAGAAGGCTCAGGGGAGACCTCATTGCTCTCTACAACTACCTAAAAGGAGGTTGTAGTCAGGCCGGGGTTGGTCTCTTCTCTCAGGTGACCAGTGACAGGACTAGAGGGCGTGGACTCAAGCTTCGTCAGGGGAGGTTTAGGCTTGATCTTAGGAAAAAGTTCTTCACTGAAAGGGTGATTGGCCACTGGAATGTGCTGCCCAGGGAGGTGGTGGAGTCACCGACCCTGGAGGTGTTTAAGGGGAGACTGGATGAGGCACTGAGTGCTATGGTTTAGATGATGGGTTGGTGTTAGTGTTGGGTTATAGGTTGGACTTGATGATCTCAGAGGTCCTTTCCAACCTTGTGATACTGTGATACTGTAATATCCTTCTTATGTTGGGGATTCCAGAACTGGACACATTACAATGAGTGGACTGGAACTTCATGAGTTCAACAAAGAGAAGTGCAAAGTTCTGCACCTGGGGAGGAACAACCCCAGGCACCAGTAAATGCTGGAGGCCACGTAGCTAGAAAGCAGCTTGGCACAAAAGGACCTGGGATCTCCTGAATGTCAGTCAGCAATATGCCCTTGCCGCAATGTTGCCCTGGGCTGCATTAGGCAAAGTATTGCCAAGCAGGTAGAGGGAGGTAATCCTTCCCCTCTTCACAGCACTGGTAAGGCTATACCAGGAGTGCACGGTCCAGCTCTGGGCTCCTCAGTACAAGACAGACATGACTAGAGAGAGTCCAGCAAAGGGCCGTGAAGGTGATAAAGGGACGTGAGCATCTCTGCTATAACAAGAGGCTGAGGGAGCTGGGACTGTTCAATCTCAACGAAAGAAAGCTCATGGCCAAACCTCCTCAATTAATGCAAATATCTGAAGGGAAGTGGTAAAGAGGACAGAGGTAGGCTCTTTTCAGAGGGGGCCAGGAGAAGGACCAGAGGCAATGAGCACAAACTGAACTACAGGAGGTTCACTCTGAACATCGGGAACCACTCTTTCACTCCGAAGATGACTGAGCACTGGCACAGGTTGCTGACAGAGGCTGTGGAGGGTTGCTTCTTGGAGATATTCAAAAGCCATCAGGACATGGTCCCAGGCAACTAGATCTAGGTGGTCCTGCATAAATATGGGGATTGGACTCCAGAAAGTCCCTTCCAACCTCAACCATCCTGTGATTCTGTGAAAACAAGATGTAAATGATGTACGGAGAAATCAACTCAGCCATGCCTCTCAAAACAAACATGGCATTTAAATCAATTCTATCCTCATTTTTAATAATCACAAAATAAACCACGAAGAATCTGATAAAAACCTACTTATTTTATCAAAAGTGTCTGATCATCAATCCCCAACGCCAAGTTTTCTTTCACATGTTAAAAATTCAAGTTGCTTTACTAAAGCAAACAGGTAAAAACTTTTTAAAAGCATTATTGTAAAGGCTCAAATTTTCAGACATGAAAGCCAGATAAATTAGAGCATTCAAAGTCCATCAGTTATTGCTATATGTTACTGCACAATATAGAAAATTTCTTCTTCAGTGTTTCCAGGATTTAGCAACTCAAACAGGATGCTTACACAGCAGTTTAGGCATACGCTTGTGCCATAACTGTATAAACGAACTGGACAGCAGAATATTAATCTAGAATTGAAAGGACACTGCCAACTTGAAAATACATTTAAGGCACATGTCATCAGCTATAGCCACAAAAAACACATAAGGGCATTATAACTATATGAGTTACAAAGAGGAAACTTGTCTTCAACTAAGTAAAGCAATTTCTTCTGTTGATCTACAGCATAACTAGACAGAGAAATTTTTTAAATATATATGGCTATGAAAAAAATTGCTAGATAAAATACAAAATACTTTGAAAGTCTATCAAAACCAACAGTTAGGTTTCAATATGACAGCTATCTTTTTAAAAAATTAAACATCCTTAGACAAAAGAATCTATAAATCTTCCCAAAATGTAGAAATACCTCAAGGAAGCACTAAAAGACCTTAAAATCAGTGTGGATGGTACAGGCTTCATGTAGCCCTAGGTCAGATTTATTGTGAGGAGGGGATAACAGTGGAACAAAGGAGATGCAAAGGGGCTAGTAGGCACCAAAAGAGGCTATAGCTTCTCATTAGCACTACTTGCTATAGCACACATTCCCAAACTACTGGTGAGAACAATAGTCACACAATCTGAGTCAATTTTCTTCCTCAGCATTGCTGAACATAAGCCTAAGGAGACGTATAAGAACATTAATACTTGGCTACAAGCCAGTCACAAATCATCCTCCCTAAAGCATGGCCTGAATGTCTTTCACTCTCCAGAATCACAGAAGTGCTCACCTGAACAATTACAGGATGCTTTTAATTTTCAGGGCAGTGATTTTCAATCTTGCCAGCTACTGCTTCAGGAGTCAAAAGTAAAGAACTCCCCAAAGCAACGCTACCAGGACTTTGGCACACACTGGGCAAGCCATAGCTGAGTATGTAGGACAGTCAAATCTTTCCTATTACTGTGAAACTCTTCCCAATAAATCACTAGACTTTGCATTTTGTATTAACAATATTTGAAAAGTATTCTTGTCAGCTACAGTCTGAAAATTTCAGAGAATATGTATTAGTAGATTATTTTTTCATTGAAAATATTTGTTAAATAGGCAACTAGCAAATGAACAGTTGGAAAGAATTAAGTCATAGCTTACCAAATATGGAATGCAAATCTTCCTGAAATTTAACTAAAATTGTTTAAACGCCATTTTAGAGATTAAAATACCTGGCAATAACAGAGGACCTCCATAAGAGTTTTCTGCTGATCTCCACTGTAGGAAGTTTCAGATACAATACTCCCCTTTTTCATTAAAAAAATAAGAAAAGAGTGTAAGCCAGTAATATATACACAGTCTCATGATATCGGATATCACACTAAGCCAATAAACCCCAACTTCAAACATCACGTGTTAATTTAGTCTACCCCAAAATATGTATCCCTAAAGCAGCTTTTCAAAGACATTCAAGCAAAGGAAAATTAACTTACACATTCATAGTCTGGTTCATACTCAAAAACGTCACTGTCGCTATCTTCATACTCTCCTTCCCCAGTTCTCATCTGGGAAAAAACATACAGAACTTTTAATGTTTTGAATAATGAAGGAATTTAAAATGTAAACTACAGAGAGAAACTGCTAGAACTTTGGACACTTTCAGTTGTGGCTGTATTCCCTCCCTTGGCTATAAAAGGACCCAAGGAAGCGAAAATTAACACAGTCATCTCATTTATGTGCCTGTGGTTAGGTCATGTGAATAATCACCTAAATTTATTTTTAAGAGTGTCTTATTCTGGCTTAACATAAACCTTTTGCAAATTTATACTACGATATGTATTTTTATTTGGCTACTCTAAGGACAGAACTTTCTCATCTAACTACGTATGTACTGTATAGTGAGGCTTATGTAATTATGAGACTCCACGTAGATTTTTACATCAAGTTGAATAAATCAATTTGAAAAAAATGTGTATTTATTTCAATGGGTACAACTCAGCACGCAGAAGCTGTAAAAATATCTAAAAGACATAATTTTCTCATGGCTTGAAAACTGCTTTTAGACGGGAATCAACAGTGCCACCACCTGGACAACTCTGACATTTTTCTTTTACTGGATGGGAGCAGTTCCTGTCCACCACACACCATAGATGTCATGAGTCTGTCACTGTTGCTGTTTGGTTTTGGGGTTTTTTTTTGATTGTTCTTTTTTAAACTAAGTGATATTTAATCAAGTGTAATTTTTAAAAAAAATGAACGTTGGGGCTTTGGGGGGTGGTTTAGTTTGTTTTATAATAGGTAGAATTAAGCAGGGTGGAACTGCTTTAAAGACACCTTGACTGTTGAAATTCAAGAAATAAACATGGTGACGTGAACTAAGCTTCAGACTGTATCAAGTTAAAAATATACATAGTCTGTCTATAGACAGAATTGCTCATGGACGCAAATACTTATTCAACACAAAGTTACAACCCTTATTGTAAATTGCATAAAGATATTTACTGGAAAATCAAGAGCATCTGCATAGAAAATCAGTATGTTACTCTCCACTGTACACCGGCTGTTGTTATACACATGTACAGCACCCAGCACAACAAGGTTTTACCCTTGCCAGAAGCCCCCATGGACTACATGGATATCCTATACACAGTTCTTCACTGTGATACCATCAAATGAGTACACAAAACTGAAGGAAAAATTACATTCCCAATAGCATTGAAACTGCCCTCAAAACAAAGGGGTACTGTTTGGTGAAACATACCACATTCTGTCCCACTAGAGTAGGGGCAAGTCGTTTTCTTTTATTACGTGAAAACACAAAATCCATTTTTTCAGGGCCGTAACTGTTTCCTCTCTGCACACTTGGAGAATGGCTCATTTGCGATGCCACTTGTTCAGCTAGAGCTGATAAGCCTTCGCTTCCTGGAAGAGTGAAGAGAAAGCAAAGCACGCATCAGCAGGTCTCCTGCTACATTAAACATTTTGCTCAGAAAACATGAACAGTCACCATTGTTTTAACTTCAAAACTGCTTGATCATTTCAAATGTGTTTATTAGCATATATTAAACACTTAGTAATCCAATTTATATAGGTCTGAAATTATAAATTCAATTTACTGTTCTTTCTTCCAAACTCTCTCCAGCCTCCATTTAATTTGTGTTGCTTTTCACTGTTCACTCTCTGTTCTCATTTCTCTGTCCAGTTGTACAAAGTCACTCAATCAAAAACCTCAACGAAACCCATTAACTGAAATTCATGCAATGTAAAACACAGTTCCTGTTTGTGTAGTCCTCAGCTGTCCCCTCTGTACACTTACGGCCTCTCCTTCCAGTTTGTCACTGAAGCACTGCGCAACAAAAAAAATCTGCACCAGATATCTCTGCTGTTAAGCCAGTTTAGGTCAGGGTACATGAAATGCCTTCACCTCTTCACCGTGGGCCTGGTACACAGTTACAAAGTCATTACCACAGTCTGTCACTCTGCCCTAATCCTTTGGAAGCCCATAAAATTGCCAGACCTAGCTTTTGAAGAATGTGGAAGGACTTTCACAGCTAAAAGAAAAGGCACACCTCTACTGCCAAATCTGTCTGTCCATCATGTACAGGTTTCCACCTCAAACTTTCAGGAAACAGTTATGGCAGCTCTTTTAAAAAGAAAGAAAAACATTCGTAAGAGTGTTTTAGCTATAGATGGACCAAGCGCTATATAGATAACAAGACACAGATATAGAGAAGAGAAGATATTAAAACACAAGTAGAGCTTAAGCAGCTAAACAAGACCTTGGGAGATTTCCAAGCAATAAGGAGAAAAACTTAGCTGGCATAAAAAAGCAACACTATGTCTCCTCCATACTATCTGCCGTGATGCATCTTTTTGGAGCTTAGGCTAAGCTGAAAGCTATGGTGGGGAAGCTGTGTGGATACCTACAGTAAGTTCCTCCCAAGTAAAAGGGACTGCATGAGGAAAGTTACAAGGGTACTTCTTACTACTTTTTACAAAATAATGGAACTAATTTCGTGACCCAATACCATGGAAGTGAAAGAAAACTAATCCAATGGGACAGGGACAACCTAAGAGAAATACTGAAAAGCAAAGACAACTGCTTTTCTTTTATGCACTAGAAGAGGAATGGCCAGGAACAGGACAGAAAAGTAGTAATATATCCAGTATCATAAAGTAGAAAAAATTTCTCTTTGCATTAAGAGCCCAGACAAGTGTTGCAGCAGAGCTGACAGATGCTACCTAGGCAGTTCTGTGGTAGATTTAGATTAGTGTAATTAACATGATTCTGAAATCACAATCAATAACTGAGTAATAAAAATACAGACGCAACTATTTAATATCTGTTCTCTTAGGTGAAGATTAAAACCTTCCTACTCTTCCACACAGCTCTAGAATTTGCTCCCTTTTCCAGATCACCTTTATCCTTCTGTGCCTACCTCACAGACCAAGGCAGCACTCATCTCCTAGCATTAGGCATGCTGACAGGCTGGGAGACGGCTGCACGATTAACACACTGGCCCAACATAGTCTCTCAAATGTCAGATACTTGCTGCAGCCAAATCAGAATGCCACTTCACCTGGAAAAACATTAGGTCCCTTGTAATTACATTTTAAACATCTTATGCTTATGTTTAATAACAGTCTTCCCAATCAGCTTCCCAAATTCAGATTTAGGTACAGATATGATGACCGCCCAAAAAAGTGCCAGTAAAGTGATACCGAGTTTGTGGGCATAAATGGGTAAGTAAAAAGTGTAACAAAAGTGGGGAGCAGGTGGGGAGAAATATAGATTTGTATGTTAGTGATGTTGAGCTTGCTCTGCCAGATTAAGTGTCCATAGGCAAGAAGATAAAAGACAAAAGGGAAAGAAACTAGTCTGGACAGACAGAACCAGACCTGAAGAAAAAGCATTCTTCTACAAGATACTAACCCAATATGGCAGTCGAATAAAAACAGTCAGAGAGAATTTCAATTCAAAGAGTTAAGTTTAACAGCTATATTCAAGATAAACCTACGCCATGTTTTGGTCATACATCTCACTATACTCAATTTTAGTGTTAGGTATTGTCTCGTTAACAATCTACAACAGAAGCTGTAAGCTCAAAGATGACTGACCATCTTTTAACTTTGAAAAAACCAACTATACCCACTCATCATCATTTCTTTGTCAATAATGAAATAATCACTTACGAGGTCCTATGCAAAAAGATGAGACTAACCCTACAGCTCAGGAACAACGAGTGTGAGGGGAAAGATGAAGAGATGGTTAAGAACTTGTTCTAACTTGCCACAGCGAGACAAAGTTCAACTCCATCACTTTACTCATTTCGAGTGGAAGTATCTTCAAATACAGATGTTTTCTTACCCTCAGTTGGAAAACGCTGGTGTGCAAGAGTGAACAGTCAGTTAACATGAAGTTTCTTGTAAAATTGAAAAAACCCGCAACAGAAACTTTTCAGTTATGGACAGCTGCTTACGGTGAAAAGATCCCAAAGACCTAGTGAGCGCTCAAAAGAACCCACTTTTTGTTGGGAAAAGATGTGAAAGCACAATCAACCAAAATCCTCAACAGCCTTTCAGAAAAAAAATTGTGGAATTGCTTTGGACATTGGCAGCATTGTATGCAACTGTGTGCCAACTCAGAAGGGAACTGTTTTGTTAAGTAGAGTTACAAGCACAGTATTGGGGTTTTTTGTTTAAGACCTCACCTGTCCTGAAACCAAGGATAGCAACTGTCTCTGACGGTTTCTCGGGCAGGCACTTTTATTTCTATTTTTACTTCTGTTAAAAACAGAGACAAAACCCAAAGTAAATCCAAACCCTCCTCCCCCAAACAGGTTTTTAGACATAAATGTACAAAAAAATTACAGTATACTCTACTGTCAAGTAGAAGACCAAAAAGATTAAAGGTACTCAGAAGGACCTAGTCACACTAGGAAACAGAGATGTAACTTGACTCTGATGAAGCGAAATACTGGTAAGATTCTCTAGAAATTCAGCTGGCCAAATAAAAAGACCCAAGCAACTACTAAGTGCCATCACTCAGTTACAGTCATTTTCCTTGCTGCCTTAGTAATACTGCTACTGAACTTACTAAATGCTTGTAACAATTACAACTAATTTTTGTCTGGACGGACTGAGAATTGGGCAAGATTTCTGAGAGACTTTGATCTTGCATGTTAAAATAGATACAATGAATTAAAGCCAATAAATAAAGACTACTTTCAGCTACTACTTTATCACCCTAAACAACCACCATGCTACCACTGCACACCAGTACACCCCGTGCTCCACTAAATTACACTGGACAGTTTATCTAAAAAACTCATTTTCTGAGTTAGACACTTCCATGACATTTATTTAACAAGCTGTTTGCTAATTCATTCCTAAGTATACTCACTTTATAATTAAGTCAAAAACCTGTCTTTCCAAAACGTAATATTTCATCAGCTTCACTATTAATAAAGACCTCTAAAGTAATAACTAAAAAGGTCCCTCTTTTTAAATCATTGCCAAGCAATTTCAATAAAGTAACTTTCTAATAAAATGGGTTTTAAAGATACGGGTAATACAAAAAGCATTCAAGACAGCAGCACTGAAAACACAGCATTAAAACTAGCCATTGACTATTAGATCACAATGAAAATGAACAGTAATTACCATAGGTAAGCTCAGCCACATGGTTAACAACATTGTTTACTTCAGAGTTTTGTTCCATTGACACGCAGTCTTGTGTGGACGGTCCATTTTCTCCATGGTCAATAATCACTGCTTCATCATCATCCTCAACACCAACAGAGAGATAATCTATCAGAACATGCAGAAAGAGAAACAAGTAAGACTAGACACCGTGTCGCGTATCAGATGACAACTGTGGTGCTTGCATTACCTGTATTGCACCACAGGCTAATTTAAAACAGGTATCACTTTAGCATATAAGTGTGAAGTAACTTTTAAACACGGACACTGAGGTTTAAACATACACTTGAAGGGAGGCAGTTTATTATTGTTTAGTTGGTGGGATTCCTGAAACTGTTCAGTACCCAACACTTCCTGCAGCGTCGAGCTTCAACAGGAACAGCTATAAGCCAGTAACAAACATTTCTGAGAACACCACTATTTACATTAAAACATATGACAACATATTAATTTTGTTTTGAAATTTTACTTTCAAAAATGAGAAGTTATTAATACACTTGCAACAAATCAATCTACAAATCCTAATGGTGTATTTTGTACCCAGATCAAACCAAACATCAGCTCCCAAAGAGATGCTGTGCAGAAACACTGAATGGCAGATCTCCAGTACCAATTTTTTTCCAATTAAACATACTACATTAAGAAAAAATGTCCTGTTTTCAGACTAACTGTATTTTAGCTATTATAGCTAGATCTGCTGGTTTCGGGAAGGTTAAAGGAGGGAATGGAATTTATTCTTGATGAAACAAATTAATGGATGGAATCATACCGTGAACAACTAAAGTTAGGAAATAACACTTGAACCCAGCCAGCACACATGCACAATGATGCACTAACTACAAGAACACATGCCTTAGTTTCCACAGGGTCTCTACCCTGTTTAGTGCACAGGATGGACTGAGAACCAGGAATGAATCAGGGCTGTAGGAGCTTAAGAGTAGTCTGGTTCTTCACTCTTATATGAGCAATTCACTCCAAATACTTCTCTCTTTCCTCTGTTCCAATTTCTTTAAAAAATGTAACGTGGGAAAGAAGCTGAATTCCACAGGTCATAAAGTCTTCTCTCTGGCTAGTACTCCCATTTAATCCAGAAAAAAAAACATAGCGGGGATTGAATTTGGCTGTAAACGGACTAGAAAGGACTTCTGCAAATGGAGGGTCTGTTCAGAAACACTCATCAATTGCCATGTAGTCAATAGCTAAATTCACAGCAGTAAATGAAGCCACAAAGCTAGCTGGGGCACAGTTGCCCTCAAAAAGGAGTTTACCTGAAAGGACATGAGCTGGGATATACTGCTTAGGCTCAAAGGTAGAGAACTGGTTCTTGGCCAGTTTTAATTAGCTGCACAGAAGTAAACAACAGGACTACTCATGAACTTAATTTAGGTGCAGCTTTTAGCAAAACACTTCAGTGTTGTTCACTGACTGAAGTCCACTGCAGGCTAACATGAGTTACTTGCACATGTTGAATTATTTAACTTTCTTACAGGCATAATTTTTTTGTTGACAATCATTTAGTATTCTACGTACTTTGGGAGAGAGTTAACTGAGAGTCAGGAAATGTGCATCTGCAACAAAGCAGGCAGAATCCTCTCTGCCAATATCCCCAACCAGTATATGCTAGGTTACTGTATGGCCTGACAAATGCCCTACTTACAGTTGGGCCTCTGCTGCCCTGCAAACGTGTTCCATCCCTAAGCTGAGGAAGTGACACAAGTTGTACATTAGCTGTGCAACACTACAACACACAAAATTTACTCAAATATTCATAATCTTTGCCACAAATCTCACTTTGGCCCATGGGAAACAGGGCAGGCAAACCAAGCCTACCTGACCAGCAACTGTGTCACTCAAATCTACAGCAGAAAGCAAGAGGTATAGAAGAGGGAAAATTCTGTGGAACCAGCACATTGCAAAGACAAAGCAGCTCCATCTGGACTAGAGGAAGGCCAGTATGATCAGAAGTCAGATTTGTCTACAGCTGGTTGATACTGAAAGCAAAGCTCAGTCTTCCATGCTCTTCATGACCCTCCCTTAAATAAGTTTCAAAATCAGAATTTCAGCAGTGGACTCTGGTTAGAAAGTGTTTCCAAAGTCTGTAGCTACAGGAACTCACAGATGGAGGATATACATAAATCAAACAGCAAAATACAGAAAGGGAAAACACCTCACTTCCAAAAGAATCTAACAAGTTACAACACATTTCTACAATGATGTAGACGCAATGCAGCAACAAGCAGTCATCTCTCAAACTTTCAACATCTGACATGGTGGTCAGGATCCTCGTTGCTGAACGTGGCTGTTCTCATACAGGGAAAAGATAATACTCCCTCTTTAGAATGGCACTCTTACATGGAAAGTCAGAATATTCTGAGATTAGAAACACATGATTCATTTCCACTACGGTTTATCAACGACTGGTCACTGCAACAATAAGGAAAGCTGTTCCAAGAAATACAGACTCACATGTTTTGTACCACGCACTTCTTCCTTTTCCTAATGTATTCTAGTTGCTTTGCCTCTAAAGTCAGTGGACAAAGTTAAATGTCTTTGCTGTAGATTGACTACCTTCATCATCAAGAGAACGTCTGTGCTCAAAAATACCTTGTTTAGAAGACTTGTCAACAAATATTAGCTAGTTTAAAAAAGAGGTGGGAGGGAGAGAAGTAGTTCTCACCTTGTAGTCTTATACATATCTTATTCAGGTAAGGGAAAACAGGTCAATGTCATACTTACATGTAAGCACAACTTTGTTCATTCAAGTACCATCTTCACACCTTCAAAAATCTGTGACAAAATAATTCCAGATAATCACTCATAATCTTAAGTAAAACTGCAACTCAGTCTTGTATGTAATTCTAATTCTTTCTGATGCTTCTTAAAAGTTCTTGGCCTGTATCAGAAACAGCGTGGCCAGCAGGGCCAGGGAAGGGATTGTGGCCCTGTACTCAGCACTGCTGTGGCCGCACCTCGAGTACTGTGTTCAGTTCTGGGCCCCTCACTACAAGAAGGACTTTGAGGCGCTGGAGCGCGTCCAGAAAAGGGCAACAAGGCTGGTGAAGGGGCTGGAGAACAAGTTCTACAAGGAGTGGCTGAGGGAACTGGGGTTGTTTATCTTGGAGAAGGGGAGGCTGAGGGGAAACCTCATCACTGTCTACAACTACCTGAAAGGAGGCTGCAGTGAGATGGGTGCTGGTCACTTCTCTCACGTGACAGGTGACAGGACGAGAGGCAATAGCCCCAAGTTGCACCAGGGGAGGTTCAGATTAGACATCAGTAAAAATTTCTTCACTGAAAGGGTTGTAAGGCATTGGAACAGCTGCCCAGGGAGGTGGTTGAGTCACCATCCCTGGAGGTATTTAAAAGGCAGGTAGATGAATTTCTTAGGGACATGGTTTAGTAAGGGGACAGGTGGACTTGATGGTCTCAGAGGTATTTCCAACCAGATGATTCTATGAAATTCATTATGGGGTAATGCCATATATACAGCACCAAACAATATGAAATACATATCTGTCTTTGTCAAGTAGAAACCACAAATTGCCAGATTCTGTGATTAATTTGTACTCCTGAAAAAAATCCCCAGAAACAAAGCCATCAAGATATTTTTACTTGTGACTGGAACGAAGATGCAACTGCATTTCTAATGCCAAATTAATATTATTTCATTGCATTAGCTTTACTGACACAAAATATCATGACATAGATATTTAGACATTTCCAGTAAGTTTTGAAAGGAAATTATAAATTTTAAAAGTGTGATAAAGAAAGTATTTTAGGATTATACATTTCAAATAAGGCTTTTACTGTGAAGTGAATTACACGTTACAGCTAGACTTACCAAACCAGTTGCTTTATCCAATAATTGCAACAAGTTACCAGTTCAAGAGAACTCTGAATTTCTGCTTGAAAACTGAAGTGACAATAATCTATATAGATGATGACTTACTGTTTTCAGTAAGACAGTAGCATGTGCTATAATATAAGGCAGAGGTTCATAAAAAATATGTTGTATAGAAAAGTAGTTGTAGACAGAGCAGTGCTGTGAAACGACCACATCAGAAAGTGAAGAAAGACTGGAGGTGCTCTTTATAACTTAAAAACTGTTTATATTCATGGTTTTAGTTTTTCCACCAAATCATCAGATAGCAGTTATCTGTAGAAAGTTAAAGACACTTAAACCTGAGTTTAGCTTCCATAATGATTTACACGCAAAAATGTCCAACTGTCTACCTCTGCATCAGAAGTTACATTACTAGATTAAGTTACACCTTTTTAAGCAGCAAAGTAAAAGCAAGCATCATAAAGAATTTATGTCCAGTAGCCATTAAAGAATTATATTTAAAGCAATTATGACTTGAAAAATTTCTCTTCTTTGGAAGCTAACATTTGATCAACACACTCCAGCAACCAAACAACTGTTTATCTTCTTACTACTGCTTGATCACCTAACCCCTAATAGTATAGCAGTATAGGTTTTCGTAAAAGAGAAAAATGGGAAATGGAAGAATGAAAGATGAATAGAACCAAACTGCAACACAGAGAAAACTGGGGAGGGAGAACCGACATGGACAGACCACCAAAATAATTTAGAGATGGAAAGATGATAATGTTCAAGGTCAAAAAATACTTAAAAAAAGCAAACAAAGAAAAACCTCCACAAAAAAACAAAACCCCCAAACCAAACATGAACTCTTTCAAAGCCAGAGTTAAAAAAAAAAAAAAGACAAACACAGAAGCCCCCAAAACCTTGGTAGCCAACTACAAATTACATACCAAAGCAAATCAAGCAAAGCAACCCTACTAAAACAATATATATCACGGAACTCAGCTAGGTGTAAACTAAGTCACAAAAGGAAAGCCAGCTGGCATTAACTTGGACCACTACTAAATCCTGCTCTGTTTATGGGCTGACACTTCTACTAACAAACACAAAAAAAAGGGAACTAGCACAAGGGAGAGCATAGCGACATCAGTGTCATGATGCCTTTCAGGGCAGCATCATCCCATCCCAGCTTCAAGTAATCATTTGTATATTAACTCAATCTCATTGAGACGTAACTGAGAGTTTTAATAACATTTCTGCATACTATGATAATCAAAGCTACAAGCATAGAAATACTATCAGGTTTGATGCCTCAGCTGAAGCCTGAAGACAAGCTGACACACTTCTTTACCCAAGTACCATACTAATGAAATACACCACATAAGCCAGTGGGATAAGGAAGGAGTTTTACTGAGTCAGATACTACCTGATGAATGCTCTCGCCTGTTATGGGAACAGAAATGTAGATAACCATGAGTTATGAAATAGTAAAGAGATGTGGATGAGAGAGCTGAAAGCACTGAGTACTTCTAAATCCCATCCCAATCTCTACTACAGAGTTCTGGGGACTGCCAGCAAAATCACTAAAACAAAATCAAACTTTTGACAGAAATCTAGTGTTTTTCCTTCATTTTTCAAGAGTTCAGTTAGACCCATCTCTGTATTACTGCTGAATTGATTTCAGTACTCCCAGGTGCAGTAGCCAGCCACAGAAGCTATGCATAAGACAAATTAGATTTCATAAAGATGCTTAAATACTTCACTCAGAAAGATGGGGTGCCAGACACCTCAAGATGTATCCTGGAATTTACCATACTTGTGATAATTTTGTCCTTAATCTAGATAGCTTGTCAACAGATCAGAGACACCAGAAAACTCTATCAGAAATAAAATGCTTATGAATAGTCTCTGACCACTGAAACAATGGCTAATTCAGAGTGCTGCAGTCAGAATTCGCACGACTGAAATTTGCAACAGGTTAAGACAATAGGATCATATATTGAGCAAATACGAACCACTTACTAGGGTGAGAAGAAGAATAATGAAAACAGATTTACTGTAGCTTTAGGCCTCATATTCATATGATGCTAATAGGATCAAAACTCCAGCTAAAACAAGTCTCAGAGAGAGGTCTCTGGTGTTTAATCAGATAAGCTCATACAGCACCTTTTGACTCATGAAATGGAACATCTTTTCTACTGCCAAGTGATTTAGAACAGTCTTAATATTTGGTTAAGATTACCAAGTTATAGACAAAGCCAATCAGGAAACCAAAAAATTCAGGACAAAAGGAGAAGGAACAGATACCCAACACACTATCCTGTATGTTTGCTTAATCAGGAGTGTGTCAGGATTGCTATGCTCCTACATCTCAACCCTACCCCCTTATTTCACGCTGACACTTGTATAAATGCACAGTGAACTGGCCAAAGCCTAACCACACTAAAAATTATATTGTATTTTGGCCAGAAAAGCTCCCTGAACCACGAAGTCACACAAGAAAATTTGGCATCACGGCAAGTGAAAGGTGGAACCTCTTGAAAGGGTAGAGGTCTGTGACAGGAACAACAAACTAAGTGAGCTTGAACTGATGTGAGACTGTATAAACACCACTTCTTGGAATGGCAAGGTGAAGTACGTAACTAACAGAAACACACTTCTTGTGATCCTGTCTACCTCCAAGATACAGAAGTTTCACTAGGCATTATGTCTTCAGATGGAACGACCATTAGGTCAGGCATCTCACTTCCGCAGAATAACAGAATGTCCTAAGTTGGAAGGGACACACAAGGGTCACTGAGTCCAACTCCTAATTCTGCAAAGGACCTCAAAATCTACACCATGTGGCTGAGTGCATTGTGCAAATGCTTCTTAAATATTATTAGGCTTGGTGCCACGACTGCTTCCCTGTCATCTTACTTTAGGAGCACAGCTCGTGTCTCTTGGTACTCAGGTTTTGTATCATGTATTTATACCATGTATTTTTGCAGCACTCAGGGAATCTGACAGGGCCAAAGACATCTCTGTTCAACACCAAAGCCTCCCCCACATTCTCACACCACGCTTACCCACCATTTGAGCAACTAAGGCAAGTGAAAGCTTCTCCCACCACAAACTGCAACTCTCCCCCTAAACCATGAGGCAACCAGACTGTGGCAGGCCCACACTGCTCCTCCCCAGCAGTGACTTCCCAGAGAGAGGCCCCCTTCCAGCCACACGTTAACCACCCCTGTTGCCCTTGGTTCTGCTGTCCAAGGAGTAGCTCTCCAAGAGATGCCTGTCACCGTCAGGAAACAGTGATAGGATGAGGGGGAATGGCTTTAAAATGGAAGGGGTAAGATTTAGGTTAGACATTAGGAAGAAGTTCTTCACGAGGTTGGTGAGGTACTGGCACAGGTTGCCCAAGGAAGCTGTGACTGCCCTCTCCCTGGAAGTGTCCAGGGGCCAGGTTGGATGGGACCTTCAGTCTGGTGGGAAGCGTCCCTGCCCCTGGCAGGGGGGGTTGAAACTGGATGGACTTTAAGGACCCTTCCGACCGAAACCATTCTATGATTGTATGGAACGCGTACACCTGGTCCCAAAGGGGGAGAAGAGCAGCGATTCCCTCTTCCCATAGGGACGCGCCAGGACTCCCGGCTCCCTCAGCGCCACCCCCACGCGCAGAGACCGCCTCACGGCGCCCCTTGAGCCCCCCCCCCCCCCTCCGCCATCCCCCGGCAGCTCCCGCAGGCGGCGGCGAGTGCCAATGGCAGCGGCGAGGCGGCGACAGGCGGCGGCGACAGCCAATGGCAGCACTGAGAGCCATGGAAGCAGCGAGTGCCAGCGGCGGCGGAGACAAGCGGCAGCGAGAGCCAATGGCAGCAGCGAGAGCACCTCAACCAGCCAATCGCTGCCGGGCGGGCCGAGCGTGGGCGTGGCTCCGGCCGGCCCGTAGGAGATCTCGTTGTTGCTGTTTGCGAACGATGCGCGAGCGTTTCCAGCGTTTCCCGTCCTTCGCGGGAGCGGGAGCCTTACCCTCCTCGGACATGGCTTGTTGCGGGGGCGTCGGAGCGCGGGATCCTTCTCTGGGGCGGGCAGGGCGCGCGGAGCGAGCCGGTGCTCCGGCAGGATGCAGGTGTGGCCGGAATGCGGCGTTGGAAACGGAAGCGACTTCTCCGACGCGAGCGACACAAACTGTTGGGAGGCAGCGCGGCTGCGCGCTGCGCGCGGGGCGCGCCCCGCAAACGGGAGCCGGCGCGACGGGGGCGGGGCTGGGGCCGCTCTCCTCTCCCAGGCGGCGCACGCCCGTGGGAGCGTCGCGGAATCATAGAGTGGCTGAGTGGGAGGAGACCCACAAGGATCATCGAGTCCGGTTCCTGTCCCTGCACATGACAATATTCACACCATGTGTCTGAGAGCATTGTCCAAATACTTCTTGAATATTGTCAGGCTTGGTGCCGTGACTGCTTCCCTGGGGAGCTGTTCCGGTGCTCCACCACCCTCTGGGTGAAGAACCTTTTTGTAATATCCAACCTAAACCTCCCCCGGCACATCTTCCTGCCATTCCCTCGCGTCCTATTGATACAAGAAGCAGTTGCTATTGCAGACTGGGAATATTTGATTTAAGTAGCATTAATTTTCTGTAGAATTAGTTTTCTAACTAATTTCAGTTAAGTGCTGAGTAACAGTATTTTTTTGAAAGTTAGACAGACACAGACTATTGTTCTGATAGTATGTATTTTTTTTAATAGTGCTGTTCCCAGACAGTACTTCTTCACTTACTTCACCATATCACAGTATCACAAGGTTGGAAAGGACCTCTGAGATCATCAAGTCCAACCTATAACCCAACACTAACACCAACCATCATCTAAACCATGGCACTTAAAGAAAGCAAGGCCATACAGAGAACTAGCTTCGAAGGTCCGATTAGCGGAGATTTGATGTTTTGAAGTTCATAATAACATTAAAATTAGTCCTTGGATAGTAATAGAATATGCATGAGATTTCTGGGAAAATTTATACATATGCATGTAAGCGGGACATACATTCTGTCTCCAGCTCTCATCTCGTTGTCATGATTGATGGAAATCATCCTATCATGTGCCCAGCGCTGAAATAAAGGATGCTGCTTTCGGAAACTCATTTTAAAATGAGTATTGAGGGATTTTATTTGCCAGCATTTTCAGTATCACTATCATTGGTCTCCATAGAGAAGAGGTCAGCACCTGCTTTTCCTCTTCTCCTTGTGAGGAAGCTGTAGATTATAATGAGGTTCCCCCTGAGTCTCTTCTTCTCCAGGATGAACAAACCAAGTGGCTTCAACCGCTCCTCATATGGCTTCCCCTCTAAGCCCTTCACCGGCTTTGTGCCTCCTCTGGACACTCTCCAGTAGCTTTATATCCTTTTTATACTGCAATGCCCCAAAGTGCACACAGTAATTGAGGTGGGGCTGCACCAAGTGTGGAGCAGAACAGGACAATCACCTCTCTCGACCAGCGGGCAATGATGTGCTTGCTGCACCCAGGACAAGGTCGGCTCTCTTGGCTGCCAGGGCACACTGTTGGCTCACGTTCAACTTTCTGGGCACCAGATCTTGTGTTATGGAAAGTGCAGTGGCTTTCTCTATGCTGGTCATGGTTCCGTGCCATGCTTCCTGCTGGTGGAGGCCTGGCTGAGGGCAGTGGATTTGGTTTCATAGAAACATAGAATCACTTTGTTGCAAAAGACCTTTGAGATCATTGACTCGAACTGTACCTGTCCACTAGTGAACCATATCCCTGAGCAAAGAAAGTTTCATGCAGGCTCCTCTTGCCTGACAGAGAAGGACCTGGTGGTGCTGGTTGATAGCCAGCTGAATATGAGCCAGCAGTGTGCCCAGGTGGTCAAGAAGGCCAGTGGCATTCTGGCTTGTGTCATAAACAGTGTGGCCAGGGAATGCAATGAATGGCATCATGTGCCCCGAGGAGTTTGAGAGCTTTGGCATCACCCTCTACAGACCCATCCATAACTGTCATCCAGGGATGCGGCCTGATATGATGAGGGCCCTTAGTGCACACACCATTGTTTGCCTTCTCCTCAACTCCAGGGTGCGCCATGCATCCTTTTTTGGGGATAAGGAAGATCATGACTGTCATGATGGTGGAGCCTGAAAAGAGTGCAGCAGGACCAGGAAAGTGGTTGTTCCCCTGTACTCAGCATTGGTGGGGCTACACCTCGAATACTGTGTTGCTTTGGGCCCCTCAGTACAAGGACACAGATGTTGGAGCACGTCCAGAGAAGAGCAATGAAGTTGGTGAAGGGTCTGGAGAACAAGTATTTTGAAGAGCGGCTGAGGGAACAGAGGTTGTTTAACTTGGAGAAGAGGAGGCTGAGGGGAGACCTCATCACTGTCTACAACTACCTGAAAGGAAGTTGTAGCTGGGTGGGTGTTGGGTCTCTTCTCCCAAGTAACAAGTCATAGGACAAGAGGAAATGGCCTCAAGTTGTGCCAGGGGTGGTTCAGATTCGATATCAAGAAAAGTTTCTTCACCAAAAGGGTTATGAGACACCAGAACAGGCTGCCCA
This sequence comes from Dromococcyx pavoninus, assembly GCA_033558185.1. Lineage (NCBI taxonomy): Eukaryota > Metazoa > Chordata > Aves > Cuculiformes > Neomorphidae > Dromococcyx > Dromococcyx pavoninus. Next base: position 517,031 of record JAUMJL010000409.1, on the reverse strand, counting down.
GGGAAAAGGTGGAGTCACCATCCCTGGAGATATTTAAAAGATAGGTAGATGAGGTGCTGAAGGATATGATTTAGGAGAGGACAAGTATGGTTGGACTCAATGATCTCAAAGGTCTTTTCCAACCAAACAATTCTATGATTCTCTGTGATTATCCAGTTGGATGGCGGACTGCTGAACTGATCTCCAAATCTCTGTGGGTGGGCAAAGCCATGGGTAACTGAAGGTTCAACCTCCATAGTTCTCAAACTGCAGAGCCTCTTGTGTGTGCCATCCACAGCCTCCGGTTTCAACATACAATATTGTCCGGTTATCTTACAACACCAACAGATTTGGCTTTGGTTCTGTGCAAACTACTTGTAGCAATGGGAGAAATCTGGTTTTAGAGGGGTATTAATAGCTGCAGAAGGTTGTCCTCACAGAACTGTACAAAGTCAGGCATGATCTTCTCTGGTTCTATGTTTTATTGCATAACCCAATATTCCCTCGGTAAAATCTGATCTGCACACCCGCAAAGGAGCAAAAGAGACAATACCATGGGGAGCCCAATTCACAGCCTGTCCCAGTTGCTCCCAGCCCCATCCCAGGGGGCGTCATCTTGTGTGCCCAGAGAAGTTCAGGAGTACAAAAGCAGGTGGGAACTGAAATTAAGGACTTGGAGAAGCAAACACCCTGTGTGGGCCCGTCCCAGGCATATCCCGGCAGAGCCTCATGCCAATGTCCAGGCATGAAACAGATCAAATGAGTCAACGCTAGAGCACTTTTGGACTGAGTGTGTGTGTGCCTAAGGAGCATGGGACACATTTGTGGGGATGAGATGTTTAGTGGAGGAACAAAAAGCTGGAAAAGGGATGGATTGAGATGAATCAGGGAGGAACAAGTGTATTATATTGAATATCTAGCTCTTTTCTGGGATGAGGGTTCTCTGTCCCATGCACACGTATGTGTATAGGGATCTGAGTGCATCAACAAGACTCAGACCGCCTACTGGAGGGCCCGTGTGCCCGTGGTGCAGCAACTGGAGTGAGTGTAGTTGTGCAAGTGAGTGTGCAAGCACTGAAGAAGATCAAGCTGGATTGCCCAGCCCATAGGCAGCCCAGCATGTTTTTAAAGGTGAGACCCTGAGACAATTGGCTACTGGGAACCAGAGGAATCCTGGCCAGCTGCTGGAGAGACCAGAGGGTGTGGAGCATCTCAAAGGATGAGAGAGGTATGTGTGGTGGCTAAGGTGGTGGCTACTGGAGGATCAGAGTGCTTCAGCTGACACTGTGTCTGTGAGTGGCTCTGTGCTTCTAAGGATGCAGCCATGGAGGTGCTGGCAATTGGGGACCAAGGGAGTCCTGGCCAGTTCTGCATGTTTGGGATGGTGGAGGGCTGAGATTGTCTGTGCCAGCAACTGCAGTGGGGCTATGGCCTCAGGGACTCATAAGTGCCAACAACTGAGGAGACTGGGATCCAGGGCCAGCTACTGGGCAGGCAGAGTCAGTGTTTTCTTGATCACTTTCTGATCTTTAAAAGGTTTTAAAAGCCTTTTCTCCCTTTAACACAGGTAAGGTGGAATCTACAAGCATCTACAAGCCCCATCTTGAACTGAATCAGTGCAGTACATTTAGTTTCTTGCACAAATTTCTTCACCAAAACACATGAGAATTTTCCAGTGCTTTCAGGTTAAAGTACTGAGCTGAAAGAGCATTGTAGCTAAGAGTTTTGCTTTTCTATAAAGCTTCTGGTGATAGGAGAATGCCTAGCCAGCAATGCTGTATCTAAAATCAGCTTTTATCTTCTCTTTATATTTTTCTGCAGAAACAAAAGAACTTTTTTTCTGATAGGGTGAATTTTTGTACAGATGTAAGGAAGCTGTCCCTGAAAAGAATGATTTGGAAACAAATAGGTCTTGAGAGGTCCCAGAAGGCTGAATGGGGTGCCAAGACACAGATTAAGAAGTGAAGTACCAGAGTGAGGGGTAGGGGGTACTGGGAAAGGAAGTGGATTTGAAAGAAAACAAGTTTTAAAAGTTTGTTGCATGTCTGATTTCTGTGGTCTTGTGGAGCAATGGTATTTGGAGGAGCTAAGCAAAGACATTTAGAGTAGTGCTAGGAGTACAATCTTTAGGAAATTAAGCTAAGTTAAAAGGAATGATCTGATACACCGGAATCGTCATATCTCTATTCTGAGTTACAGCATGCTGGTTTAGAAAGTTTTGTCTTGAAGATATAAAATGATAGGCTTTCCTCTACATTTCTACGAACATTGTTTCAGTGGCTTACTAATCATCTGTAAGGTTGGATGGATTTGAAAGGAAAAGCGAAGAAACTGGAGGTAGGCAGAAGATTGTTATTGGGAAAAGAATAACAGTGAATGCATTTGAATGCAGAATCATAGAATTATTAATGCTGGAAAAGATCCAGGATCATCCGGTCCAACTGTTAGCCAAACACCACCACGCCTACTAAATCATGTCTCCAAGTGCCATATCTCCATGATTTTTGAATGCCTCCAAGGACGGTGACTCCACACTTCCCTGGGCAGCCTGTTCCAATGCTTCATCACTCTTTCAATAAAGAAATTTTTCCTAATATCCAATCTAAACCTCCCCTGAGATAACAAGAAGCCATTTCCTATTGTTCTGTCACTAGTCACTTGGGAGAAGAGTTCAACACCCACCTCACTACAACCTCCTTTCAGGTGTTTTTAGAGACCGATAAGGTCTCCCCTCAGCCTCCTTTTCTCCAGACTAAACAATCCCAGTTCCAGAAGGAGTGAGAAGACATGATCTACAAAGAATATTTTTTTCTTGGATCTGTTTTCACTGGAAATTTCGTGAAATTAGTTTGGTGGCCATCTTTCTTGGTCCTTATGGCTATTGGATCCAATAAAATAAAAATAGAAGTTTACATACTTTATGTGTTTCTCTAGTGTCTTCATTTTGGGTTGAAACGGTATTTTGTAGTGTTGGACATTTCAGATTATGTTGTGGACTAACTGTTTACACACTGATCTTCATAGATCCCAAAACTTGTTTTGTGCATTGAGTTGAGGAAAATAACAGAAATTACACCCTAAATTTACTTTATCAGGATTTGTTTGATGGTTCAGCTGATTTGGCAGAATGAAATGTACGTAAACAGATCACAGTATTAGAATAATATAGTTTGGTGCCAATATTTGGAGGTTATGGTCTCTATTTCATTCACTTTGCTTTGGGTCAGCTCTTAAATTATCTACCCAACCCAAGAAAACAGTGAAAGTGTGGAGCCCGATCTAGAGAATTCATTTTTCAGGCTTTACCATTCTTAAATAGTCATAAAGCCATTTGTTTTCATTGCCTATAATGAAGAACATAAGTAAGGGATGTCTTATTGCTGCTGAGTAAGCCCTTAATGAATACCAAAGAGAGGCAGTTTTTAAAAGGAGAGCATTAAAGGATGAACACTAAATACTAGTAATAACATGAGTCCTATGACAGCCTTTAAAATACATAAATAAATTTGACCACTTAGGAACTGAATGCCATGTTCCTGCAGATTTTGAATGTATTTTACTCATACAAATGTTTTTATCTTTTCAGCTTTGGAGGCTTGTAATAGAATTAAGGCACCCAACCTAGATTCAATGTGACTCATTAACAGATTGGGCAAGCCACAAGTTCAGTCATGTTACTCAATTTTATTACTCTCAGTGAAAACCATAGTGTGAATTTCCACAGAAGACTAATTGGATAGTTGTTTATTTTGTAGATGTGTGGGGTCTGAGTGATTGATAGAAAAAGAAAGTAGCCTAGTGTTAAATCAAAACTATCACAAGACTGTTACTAGAAGGTGGGGCTTCTCTTACTTGTTCAGGTGCCATTAGCAAAAGGCTTATTTTTGTGTCCTGTTAGTACCTTACTGCTAGGTATGGAGAAGGTTGCTGTAATATGAATGAACAGTCTGAATTAAGCAATACAAATACCGTTTCCTTGGCCTTTTTTACTATTCTTTTGGGACTGAGGGAGAAGTTTGTGCCTCTCCTCTCACCTCAGCTGAAGATGTCAGTGAACTAAACAGGGAGATGTAGGGACAGTGGTTTCCTTACAGGAAAAGCTTATGGTTTGCAGCCTTTTAGTGAAATGGTGGGGATAGCAGGTGCTGAGCCCCAGGGGCTGTACTCTGTGGGGCTGCCTGACAGTTGCCTGCAGAGCGTGCCTTCTGTTCCGGGCATGCTGAAGGGCCAGGAGAAAGTGGGTGACTGGAATGCAGTCATCCGACTCTTTACTGTGGAGCTTCCCAGAGAGTATCCGTGCTACACAGAGAGACAGAAGCGATGAGCAGTGCTCCTGAGAGCAGGATCTAACACTCAGTAATTGCAATGAATTCCTACACTAGTTCCCTCCTTGAAATGGGATTTCTTTTGTGGATCAATGCTTCTTTATTGAGTCTGGTAAAAGCTCCAGCAGGAGATGGAAATGAAGACATACCTCATGTTTGCTGGCTCAAGAAGGACCCCACGAGGTTGCGTGTGACCTGAGTTGCCAGCTCTCTGAGAACACTAAGGGACAGCGTATAAGAAGGTCTGTTTAGTGGGGGCTGAATTCCACTCTGAGGAGAAAGTGCCAAAATTTTCAAAATGCATCTAAGTTTTAACACCCATGTCCTTTATTATAGGCTCCAAAAAAACCCCTCAAGCCCATAACTCTTCCCAAGCATGTTTATGTACATTCCTTCTATACAAGGTCCGACCCCCCGCCCGTTACTGTGCCTGTAACCCATTTTATTTAACAAATTAAGGAAAACAACTATGATCACCTTCAATATAGTTCCCTTCTGAGCTGACACACAGCTGCGTATGATGCTGCGAAGGTTCAAACCGATTCTGCTCATCACTTTCTGAAAAGCTGTTGAGAATCTCTGCTGGTTTTGCTTTCGCATCTTCTACTGACAAAAAAATGGATTCCTTTGAAAACAACTTGATTTTTGGGAAGACAGAGCCAGATCTGGCCAATAGGGTGGGTGCTCAAGCACAGTGGGGGTGTTGTTAGCTAAAAGCTGTTTCTGAGACAAAGCATTGTTTGGTGCGCACATCAACATCCTCCAACCAAGTGTAAGAAAACTTCTGTGTTTGAACACATGTCCACTCATACTGAGCAAAGTGGTCACGTTGATCCTTGTGTCACTGTGACAGGTTAGAACATATCCTATAACCATCTCTTGTCTCTCCGCTCTCACTCTTGATTTCCAAACTATACAGTGAGTCCTGTGATTTTTGTGTTGGATCTTGTATATCTGCACAGCATGGAGGGATGCTTTGCTACAAAGCAGGATAGAACAACCTGAGGAAAGCTTGTGTATGCAGTGATACTATTTATAGTATCATGTTTGTATTGCCACTGGATGGGCCTGATGGTTGCATGCCATGTACACATACTCACGGGTATACACTGTAGCCTGGATTTTACAAAGACTTACAAAAAGTCACCGATTTCACATATGTTGCAAACAGTCACAGTGACTTCACCATGTATACATAAAAAAAAAGCACTCGGTATGTCTTAGTCTAATGTTCTTCATCTTTTTCATGAGCATGAAAAGAATAGACAGGGGTACAGTGGGCAGATGAAAACCAGCTTGTGCCTGCCTCTGCAGCTAAGCTCTTCCTACAGATCTTGCTTATCTGCATTTCTGGGTTCAGGAAGGCACACAATCCAACAGGAAATGATCTACAAAATCATTAACTGCTTGCCCATCTGGTTAAAACAAATGTTATGCAAACTGATTCCCACTTGGAGACTACTCTAGGACCACACCCATCATGGCAATCCTCAGATCCTTGCAAAGCATGACTGCAGAGAGCCCAGCAGCATTCCCGATAGCTGATTTTTTTGCTACGTGCTCTACAGGCACCAGACTTGCACAAGGACTTGTGATATCAAGAGATAGTTATAGGATCCATATCCATTTTTTAAATACCAAGTGCAGTCTTCCAAAGCTACTGACAAAATGACAGCTGAAACCAAAGTTTCTCGACGCGCATCTGTGGGAATATAATGGAAGAGTTGGTGAGGAACTATAAGCACGCTCAAGTGACCTTGCAGCTGGGATGTAGAAAACCACATAAATGATGCTAATCTTTACCTAGTCCTGAGTGCTTAACAAGCAGAACCTTTTATATTTTAGGTAACATAGGCCTGTGAAACTCAGCACCATCCTAGAAAACATGCTTGAGATTCCAGCCCTGCTGTAAGATCAAGACAAAGCAGAAAACTACTCTGCTTTCCCCTGATAAATACAGGCGAAGTGGCAGGCTACACAGTTTTTCTAGTGCGGACTGAGCTCCGTGGTGCCTGCATTCCTGCTTGCATTTCATCTGCCCGGGTGGTGTTTTGGATTTGCCCCAGCTTGTGGGTAAGGACTGAGATTGGTTGTGCCCATTTGCGTTTCCTCTGCCTGGGAGCTATTTAGGAGTTGCCCTGCATTGTAAGGTAATGGAAATAAATTTATTCTTTTCATTTTCTCTGTGGCTTTGTTGTTGGCTCCTTCACTCTGCCTGTGTTTGGCTCACAGAGCATCTTCCCCTCTCCTTCTCCTGCAGTTTTTGAAGAGACTTGCAAGGGCTATCATTTAAACCAGTTAGCTTCCCTGTCAGTCAATCTCCTGATAACCAAACCACTTTAAAATAGTGTTTGAACTTACAAGTTTGTGTTCATAATTTATGGCTTGCCTTTTGCCCACGACTGGCCTTATCTGATCAGATTCAGTCACTGGATTCTCTGCCTCAAGTCTGAAGCATTGCAATTTGTTTTGTTTTCCAGCTGAAGATAAATTAGCGGTCTTCCCACTATTTTTCATCCTAGTTTCCTTTCTCTGAACTTTTCCTTCCCTGTGAAAGCCTTGGAGAAAATTCAGCAATCTTTATATTCCAGCAAAATTGCACTTGTGGGCAAAATTTCACTTGAAGTCAGTGAACGTTTGGATACAGACTTCCACTTACTCAGTTTATAAAAAAAATTAAGTTGAAGAGAAAACAAGATTAAATGGTTTAAAATGTGTAATTTGCTGAGACATAGCTTTGCAAATAGCATACTTGTAGCCTGCAGATTAGATGTCACATTCCATTACAAGAAGGGAAAGAAAAGGTGTGATTTAATTGCAGTCACGTTTATTTGCAGTTTCTATACACACTTTCTAGGTAATCAAACTTTTCCAACACATTTTTAGAGAGGGGTTCACAATGAAACTGTCACCGTTTTTACTAAAAATAAATACAAGACTTAAAGTGTTGCACAGCTCTAAAATATACAAAGGCTTGGATTTAATGTAAACTTTGAAAACATTTTACAAAAGAAACCATCTTTGCAACAATTTAAAAAGTTCATATTTACAAATATTACAAAAATACAAAATGGATGCAAGTCCATAAACCATTGTCTTTTCTGCCAGCATGAACTGGTGCTAGTACCAAAATAGTTACACTGTAACCTTCTTAATTTTTTTTTTAATTCTTTAAGTCATAACCTACATTATTTCTCTATCTGCCACCATTGCAGCAAATGCACTCAATCACTGACCTTTGGCAAAAGCAAACATATGCTTTATTTGCTACAACTATTCCATATCCTCTATGCTGCCACAACAAAAAAAAAAAGAAGAAAAAAGGGGAAAATGTTATTTTTTTCAGAACACACAGCTGTATAGCTTCAGAAATCATTTCCATAACATGAGTGCAAACAATGGAACAGTAGGCTGAAATGACGGTTCAGCAGTTACCTGATGCATGTACTGCACCCTGTCTCAAGAGGTGAGTGATGTTCCCTTGTCTCTACAGCTTGTCTTCCAGTGCCTTAATGGCAACACCTGCAGCACTACAGGGGTCCCCGCCATTTGTCTTCCTCTGACTCCCGTGTTTGTTATGAACTCTTTTTATTCATAGTGGATTTAGAATCTCTCTTTATTTGTATTTCACTCTGCTAAATATAAACTAGGAAATTAAACAAAAGAAATAAGACTATATTTTAATGGATTGTTCTGTGGCCATTTCGTACATGAAGTATCGCCTCACCATTCCAGTCAAAAAAATATTTTTAGTGTGAACATATATATATATTTACTTATGGTCTCTCTGAAATTATTAATTGGTAATAAAAAGTGATATCATCAAAGTCAATTCAGCTGTATTCTCTTTACAGTTTTGAACAACTCTTTAAGTCAGGACTATTAAACATGTTGTAAAATTGCTCCCGGTAAAATTCTTAAGGACAATGACTGAAGATGACAAACTAAGGATTTTCTGCCCAATATCTAAACTTCCTTTACTCATGTTCTCCAGAAAGTGGTTATATGCTAAACATTTCCTCTTAAAACATTCTCATTCATTCACTTCACTTGTGTTCAGACTTATTTTCTTAACTAAGCTACTGATGTGATTAGCCTTTTGTTTCAAAAACATTGCTCCCATGACCTCTTGAAAACCATTTTAGACTTTTAGATTTACACTTCTTGAATTTGCAGCCCTTCAGCTGATGGACCACTCCTCTTCTCAATGCACTTACCACACACACAGTGACTCTACTTTGCACACCGAGCGCAACCAGGCTACACAGGAGGATGGTAGGAAACCCTAAATAATATATTATTTGTGGTAAGTGGCAGACAAAAATAGACATGAACATTATGGGGAACAAAATTTGGAATTTGTTAAACCATTCTGAGTTGCTCAGACTCTTTGAAATCACAACAGTTTTAGGTAGAACCTTCCTCTTTAAAACACGCTCTGCCCACTTTTAAAAAATCTTTGCTTTATGCATTACATGATTAAAAGAAAAAACCTAGTAAAAACCCATTTCACACATCCTGCTTCCCTATCCTTTACTTATGCTTAAAGCCAGCTTTTAGTTGATTTCTTTAGCACCAAAGTATGCTCTTTCTGCCATCCTACTTGACCTGTTCTACTGCACACCGCATTACTCCTTGCACTATTTTCTCTACACTAACTCTTCCTCTACTCCAAACCATATCTATGGCAACCAACACCAACTGCATCAATTTTGGACAAAGAGGGCCTTTTTGCTGAGTAGCACGGATGGGGCTACATCGATGGAAACCATGGTGGCCCAAAGGAGAATCAGGCCTGTTGATTTTATTCTGTTTAAAAATTAAAACTATAAAGCAACTCATGGGTTAATTTTTAAAAGTACACGTTCTTGCAGTTTAAAGATGAGAAAATTCAAGTAACTTCAAGTAATTCAGCTTTTATTTCCCTGCCTTCATTTGTATCAAAGCAGCTGCTTTGATTTATCTCCTTTCCCACCCCACCCTAGCCCCCAACCCTGTTCCGTGTTTCTGGTAAACCCAGACAAGATCCCAACTGTACGTGGCTGGCACAATGAACCAGAACTTTCCCCTTCCCAGCTCAGCAATGTATATAAATAATGCATACACATACCTATTTCCCAGCTATGTTTTCACAGTGTCATTTTTGTAAATATTTAGGTAGCATGAATCTCATCAGCACAAAGAGAAAGCTTCACCGAAAACTCATTGCAGATATTTACTGATAAATCGAAAGCGCTTCTTGCATGCTTATCATTTATTTGTTTCCTTTATGAACCAGAAACTAATTGTGTTTAAAGATCATAGTTACCAGGGTATGACCGTGTTATGTATCCCAATAGCCTAATAGGAATATGAAAGTTAAGTTCTTCTTAAATCTCTCCTCTCTGAAGTGATCCCTGCTAGAGAAAAGGCCCAGGGGAGGCTGTGGGATGGGACCCTTTGGGGCTTTGTATCAGACATGACTTTGTTCTGTCAATATCACACTTGCCTTCCCCACCAATCCTCGTGGTAACCCTCCCAGCTGTGCTTTCCAGTTAGCTTCTTTGGAGCTGCCTTAGAAAGACAAATGGTTACTTTAATCCCATTGCAGTCAGCCTTTCAATTTCCTCAGCTAAGGCGGAGAATTCCTCCTTTTGACTGCTCAGTGTCATCCTTCAGGCTTGTCGCACTGAAAGTGATTATCGGTGGCCATGTGAATTTTTTATGTTTGATATGAAAATGGTATTCACAGAATACAGTTATTACATTTGACTTCTTTTGTCTTCTATCAACAAAGCTGTTATGCAGTAAGTCGTTTGCCACATGTCTACTTTTTTGATAATTCTATTTACAAATTTTTATCAAAAATATGGTATTTACATATGCTTTGTTAATTTCTTCTAAATTTTGTTTCAGCTCATTTTAGTGTAGAAAAATACCAATCCTCAAGAGCATTTTCCTTTTTTTTTTTTTTTCTCCCTAGGGAAGCACTACAGTGAGGGATTTGTTTCTAAATGGGCGGCTTCTGGGGAAAAAAAACCCAACAAATCAAAGTCACTTTTAACTCTATGGAAAGTGTGTAGCCTTGAAATCTACGGTAACAATGGAAATGAGAGTGGGATAAACCAAACGAAGCCGAAAGAAAACAGAACAGACATATCTTCCTCCTTTTAGAAAATGTAATGTAATAAATAGCTACAGCTGTAGTCCTCTGTTTCCTCAGCATCTTACAAACACAAACACATTTAAGCATTGATATTGCCCTGCATTTTTTCTCTTTTTTTTTTTTTGACTGCTACAGCGTTGGCCTCTTATATTCACATCCTTACAGAGCCCGAGTGGTGTCAGCAGCCTGGCCCTGGCACCTGCACAGCCTATGTTGAGCTCTGAGAAGACCGATCGTCGTGGGGGCTGCCGTCCGAGTTCTCTGTCTCTCCTTCGGAGATGGCCTGCATCGGCGTGTTGTACAGCCTGCAGCGCACGCTGTACCGGCTGCTGCTGGCTGCCGGAGGCGCCCGTGAGCGACCCACTCTTGAAGACGCCGACATGGTAAAGCTCTTGGAGGAGAATCCTTCCGCGTTGACCCTGGGGGAGCAGGGGGAGAGCGGGGACAACGCATCGGGGCTCACCGCGGGGGGAGATTCCTCCAGGCTTTGGGAGGCATCCACTGTCAGCTCTCCAGGAGACTTGGGTAAAATAGGACTTTTCAGAATTTCTGTGGCAGACATCCTGTAGCTGGAATCAGATCGGCTGCCCTTTTTAAGGAGCAGTAATTTAAACTCCTCATTGGATGTGTTGGACTTTTTGGCATTCCTGTATATGAGTCCTGGGGACCTCTGACTGCTAATAGGAGTGCCCACGCTGCCACTAGGTGGCACATTGCTGGTGGGCAGCGTGCTGCTGGCAGGGGGCTGGCTGCTAGTCCCAGACGAAGCTCTCAATCTGTTTCTTACAGATAGGTCTCCAGAATCCTTTCTCCCGAGAACTTTCCTTTTTGATCTGTGAAAACACAAAGGATCACTCTTTCATAAACAATCTTTGTAGAATAACTCTTAATGCTGTTTCACAGATTGACTGTGTTTGCCTATTAGCTAGAGTTCTCGTAACCCCTCTGTTCAATATTGGAGGCTAGCAGTGACTGAGGGCACTTCAAGCCATGATAGCTCTCATGCAATGAATGAGGCACTGAGCCACAGAGTCCCTCTCAACATCACCCAGCTCTTCCAAAACAATTTATGCGCTACCAGCTCTTTATAAAGATAACAATGCATACAGAGTTGTAGGTAACAATAATACTCAGCATAAACTATTCAATATCAGAAATCTGTTATTTCAACTGTGATCACAAATCTCAGCCAAATACAAAATACTCTGAAATTGAAGAGATGCCTTCTTATCATTGTTGCTACAATGACTCACTCACCAGAACAGAACAGGCAGTTTCATTTGGAGACAAGTATGTTTGTGAGAGAGAACAACCAGATGTTGTTACTTGTAAAGCATCCTACTCATGCCATGAAGATACTGAAGAATGCACACCAGACTATAATAATGCATCTTTTAAAAGCTACTTTTTAGAAAACTCAGCTGAATAAACTAAAGAAGGTAGTTTCAGGACAAGACTTAACAATTGAATAACCATCCTGCTACTATCGTTAGTGGGCAACTTTGCAGGGCTGTGTGTTACTGTTTCCCATTGCCGCAAGGTTAGGTCACCTGTGAATGACTGCAAACAGATCCTCGGTAGTGCGGGGTTTATTTGGAGACACAAACACGTCCTCAGCATCAGCCTGCGACTCCTCACTCAGTGGAGACACGATGGACTCGTCACTTGGAGAAGACTCTTAAACAAGGAAAGAGGCCACACTGTGAGTTAGACCCCACTGCATTTTGTAACAGCACTGCCGTGAGGCACAGTTTGGTTCACAACCAAGTGGCCGATTCCACCATACAGACTTTATCCTCTAATCTAAGCATTGTGTATGTTTCATGTTGGAGCCCATAAAGGGGGTACTTCTAAGGAATGAAACTGGGATCTCCCATTTACTGCACAGCTGTGATAGTACCCAGGTTTAGCGCTCCCCCCTTTTCTCTTTTCAGCTGAAATGCAAGGGAGGAAATAAGTATCAGAGAAATATGGTCTGAATACATGGAAAAAGCGTAAAATATCTTTGGGTTGGTCAGCCAGCTAACAGATATGGGAGGGCCTGTATTTAAACCCCTAGAGGCAAGCCAATTAGCAACTCCAGCCTGCTTTTTGACTCCACTATCAGTCACGTCCAAAGCTCCATGATCAGGTATAATGGAGAAAAAGTTCACAACTGACCTTTAAGCAAAAGTTCGTCCGTACCACCTGCCGTCTCGTCCGCCCTGTCATCATCAGAGGCACTTTTGGTTGGGATACCTGATGCAATGTCGTTTTCCTGCTTAGAACTCGCATCGCCAAGTGAATTCACTGCTGCCATCTCTGCTTCATAGCCAATATTCCCAGGCACATGGTGGCTTACATCGGGTTGGTGTTTAAGCTGATCACTGATGGCCACTCCCTCAGCCTGAGCTGGGCTTTCGCTCCCAGGCCCAGCTTCCAGTCTCCCCTCACTGAGTTCTCGCTGAGCCTGCACTTGCTGATTGTTGCGCTCAGTTTCTGCTCCCTGGCCAGGTTTCTTTGCTTCATCATCACTTATGAGGACAGCTGAGCCCTTCTGAAACCCTTCTGTGGAGATGGCACATGACTGATTCAGAGTGCTTTCTGGCAAGAGCTCAGTGGCTGGGTGGGTTTGGTCCTTCCTGGGTTTGATTTGGACCAGACCTGCACTTGCTGAAGTTACAGCTTCTTGCTCGCAGCTATTCTGCCCACTGAAAGAGGAGCTTTTCTCTAAAGGCGGCTTTCCAGGGCTTGCTTCTGCTGGGGAAATGTCAATGTATGACATTATGGCCTCCTCTGCAGAGTACTGGCGTGATACTGGTTTCTTAGCTAAGAGTGGCCTCATTTTGCCTGGGGAAACATCAGTCACCATCAAGGTGGTCTCCTGTATGCAGAGCAGGTCCGGGGTGCTGCCTTTCTGTTTCCCTCCTTCAGGTTTGTTGACTGCCCGCAGATGGACAGACTTGAGAATGGAGGGTGTGATGGCGAGGGCAGAGGGAGGGCTGGGATGCAGGGCTTCCCCGACTGCGCTCTGTTTGCTGTGGCTGAAGGCATGCAGCTGGTGCCTGTGAGCGAAGGGCTTGCTCAAGACATTGTGAAGAGCACTTAGGTCGAGGTGAGTAGGAGGTATGATCGGAAGTTCAAGGTCTTTGCTCATCGAGGCGGTGCCATCTTTTGAGAGTGGCTGCTGCAGCGACGATTTCCTCTCCGGTACTTTCGGCTTCCGCTTGCTCCCTCCTGGAGACAAGGGTCCCGAAAAGAAAGCAGTTGGAAAAGAAGAAGTGGGTGTCTCCGACTGGCTGGAGTACCCGCTGGAGGGTGAGGCTAACCCTGCCAGCTTCTCAGGGGAGGCCAGCTTAAACTCGTTATCGACAGAGGGGAGGGATGGGGTGGTGGCTCTTGACCCAGACTGGGATGTCTGGGATTCAGAGCTCTCCGGTGATTTGATGCACTCTATGACTGTAGTACCCGTAGCGGTGCTTGAATTGGACAAGGACCTGTAAGGATCACTGGATTTCAAGTCATTCAGAAGCCAGAGGTCTGCATAGTGAGGTTGTTCAGCACCTTCATCTTTAAAGGAGGGGATATCAGCAGTGTCAAATGGAGTGTCCTTTAACCCATCATCACCCTGGTTTGCCCAGGCGAGCTCCTGCTTAGCTGGCAGGTTGGGGCCTTCTACTCGGGAAGGTGTGTTTGAAAACTCAAGGGGCAGCTTCATCTCCCTGGCAGTGTGAGAGACATGCTGCCCACCGCCGATCTTTGGTTCTTTCTTGTCAGGAAGGTCGGTGCTGCTGTCCGATTTCCTCAAAGACGAGCTGCGTTTTGGTGGGGCTGGCTTTGCCTTTGGTTTCTTCAGCGAGATGCTCTGCCGTCCCTGCCTCCTGTGGCTCATACACTCCTGCCAGGCACAGTCAGCCAAGCTGGAAGTCACGCTCCCAGTCTGGCCGCTCTCGGGGCTTGTGGCTGCATAGTTGCAAATATAGCTTTTATTACCCTTGAGACCGCAGTCAAAGTGCATGGAGGTATAGTATCCTTCAGTATCCACAGAAAAGTGTGAGCTAGTGTCTGCCTTGTCAGAAGGGCTCTTTTCTAGGAAGCTGTCATAGGTGGTCATGCTGGTGAAGCTGGGGCATCCCAGGCTGTCAGCCTTTGGACGCTCCGGGCTGAAGTCCTGGCGACAGGAGGCATCGTGGTGATGGTGCAGGTAGTTCCACTCGCTGTCGCTCGTGTTGCTGTTGTTGGGGTCATCCAGTAAATCTGCAACGGTGGAGGTGAAGGAGCTTGACCTGTGGCCCCTGACCTTGTCCGTATGGTCACCAAACTGCTCTGTGATGAAGATGTTGGAGTCTTCATTGGCATTGGGAGCGGTGTTGAGTGACAGCTCAGAGTCACAGTGCGAAGAGCCTGTCAGCGGAGGAGATGCGGCAGGAGGAATGGTTTCAGATGTTTGGGAGGGACATGTGGAGCTGCTCCCACTCCAGTTGCCACTGGAGGACTGGTGGTCATCTTTCTGGTCCATGTGGCTGCTGAGCAGGACTCCTGTTGTGGAGATAGAGTGAATGGGGCTCCCGAAGGTATCTGAATTAGACGAAATTTCACAGCTTCCTGAATCGGCCATCCTTGACAGTCGCGACCTCCCTCTCTCACCAATGCTGTGTTCGGGGCTGTGCAGATGCTGAGGACAAGTTAAACCAACGGGCTGATGCTCTTGTGAACCCTGGTTGCTCAAGACCTCCTTCCCCTTTTTTGGGATCCTCTCCTGGCTGCCTAGGAAGCACTCCGCCTCGTACCCTGCGTTCTTGGTGGTGGTATCCTGATGTCCCTCACCGGCCCGGGCACCCTCGCGAGGAAGGCTGCGCGAGCGGATACGGTTGCTGACAGTGGCAGTGAAGACAGCATCCCCGTTGTCTGCCAGCACTAAGATGTTGCCAGCAGAGTGGGAGAGGGAGGCGACGACACTCTGCCCCCTCTGGGCACGGATCCGCCGCCGGGAGGGAGCGGCTATCAGGATTTCTTCCGTCTGGCACTCTGAGTCCCGGGTTCCCGACCTCCTGCTGCTGGAGCCGGAGAAGTCCGGGTTTGTGTGCACAATCACATTGCGCTCTCTTGCCACCGGCGATTCGTCTGAATCTAGGACACACGGAAAGACGGGTGAGTGGAAGACAGCCTCCTGGCACAAGATGACCCGCGGACCAACCCAAGAAGCATTATCTGCTTTATTCTTTCTTTTTTTAATGTTGCTGAGCATTGAACCAAATTCAACTGTGCTATAAAGAGTGTATAAGACAGACCTCATCCCAGTGAGGTGGGGAGATTTTCCTAGTCCTGCAATGTGATCTCAGTTCTCCTATTTCTACAATGTGATCTCACGCAGAGCTGATCTTGCTGTGGTAAATATTAAGTTTTCAGCTTTGTCACTCTGTTTCAACTAGTTAAAGGCAGTTTTCAGGAGCGGCTGCTGGGCAAAACACTCCATGAACTTCAGAAAGTAATTCTGTTTTGACTACCTGTCTGTTTAGAATTCCCATTATCTGTTTCTTTACTACCGAGAATATTTGCAAGGGAACAGGATCTTTCTTTCATAGGTTCTCTGGTTGCTTATTCCCTATGATAAACACATTCCTTCTGCTTCCCATCAAGTTTCACGGCAATGAACTGAGATACCAGAGCCATCTTCCGGTGCAAATGAACATTAAGAAATAACGATCCTGTTTTAGTTTTGTTTAGGATTAGTACCAATTTTACACTGTTTGCCCTCGATGGAATTGCTTCTAATTTACCTGGGACAAAAATTGAGGGAAGCCACTCGATTTCTGGCAAATATTCTTGGTAATAAAGAATGAAAAGGAAGGAATTGAGGATGAGCGTGATAAATAAAAGTAATGTTTAGCAAATTTCCTGTACGATGCCAGCAGCTATCTCTAAGGCAGATATCCAGCTGCTCATCTGAGTGAGTTATCGGGCTGTTGTGACAGCTCATCTTCACTCTGCTGAGCAACATCTGTCAGTTCTTTACCTTAAGCTCCCCTAGCGCAAGAAAAAACTTTCACTTAATCTAGTTACTTTTTATGCACGCAACTATGGGTTTGTAACAGAAATAAAATGGGAAAAAAAAAAGAACTGATTAACATTTACACGATAAGAGCTGAACATGTACATCTATATTACTTGGTAAGGCCCCCAGTCCGTCAAGGCCATATGGAGTAATATAGCTTTGCTTACTGTAGTAAATCAAAAAAACAAACCACAAAACAAACCACATAATTCCCAAACACCACAAGCATTTACACTTTTAAGGTTTCATTTCTTTGGAAGGCTGGCTACCAGTTCATAACACTGCAATTTAAGTTGGTTAGAAGGCTATCTACGGAAGATTTGTATTTATACTACACCTATTTCTTGTTGCACTCTTCTGGGGATGCCAGAGATGGTTTTCCTCCTCCTCAACTTTCGTCTCCGCTGTAGTACAGATTGTGAATGAACAAGAGAGCAGCGTATGCTAGCCTCTCTGTCAAAACCAACTCCTGCAACCCATAAATAGGTCTCATTAGCCTTTAGAAATAGTAAACAAATTTTCATGGCTGGAACACAGTGGAGGTATGTGAGCTTGGATAAAGCCTGTGAATAAACATAAGGGAGCCCTTATGTAGCTCTTATGTAAATTATATCACAGTATATCACAGTTTTACATCTAATTCCAGCTCCCCCTCAGCAGCCTGGTCTGCCAAAAATAACAGAAGGAGTACAAAAAGAAAAAAAAAAAGAAAAGAAAAGAAAATCAGAAAGGAAAATAGAGTTGAGAGCTCTCGGTAACAGGGATTCTTTCTTATAGCTATTTATCCATCTGTCATAGGGACAATGACAATAACTTGTCTGCAGAGGGTAATCTGTTCAGCTATAGCCTGACTTACTTTAAGCAACTAAGCGGAAGAATACAATTTAAGATTATAATGCCATATTGCAGTAGTTGGGTTCTTCTTAGGAGACCAATATGCCAAGGGGGCTAACATTTCAAAAAGGAAGGAGACAGCCAAAATGGGGCCAAGTCCCCGTGCAAGTTTAGAGAGCATTCTTCGTGATGATCATGCGTGGCCAAGGATGACATGGACAGGCAGCTGCTATTTATCTGTTTGCATCAGTAAGTGGTCTGATTTTTGCAAGTGCTCAGCACACAGTGGGATGCATGGGAGTTCACTCAGGGAACTGGATCAGGCAGTCAGTTGAGATCCTCAGTTTGGATTTAGAAGCCCAAGTTCACAGGTACATTTATTTATGACCACAGTCATAGAGAATAAGTGAGAATTTCTCCTTTCTTTGTGTTTCTATGGCATTAGCACAGGGAACCATCTTTCACTTTGCTTTTTTAAACTTTGTTGTCAAAATAAAGTTAAAAGGAGGCCCACCAGAAGACCAGTGCCCATCTGCACTGGCTTTTTGCAGAACTGTACACTCATGCTCTCTAAAGTTGATGTGGGACAGGTTGAAAAAAATGTGCCAGGTCCATAAAAACACTCACATAAGGATCGCTGGTACAGTGGTTTGTAATCTTAAGAAAAATGAACAAAATAAACCAAACAAAAGGAAAAAAAAATCCTGAGAAGCTCTACTTTACTAGCGTATAATTATAGAAAACATAATTATACACAGACATACACGTACATATTACACTACATAACAATGTAAAACGTTAAAAAGTAACTTTCTTGTAAAAGTTCTTCTTGAAATCTACTACAGTGAAATAGAGGCTTCAGACAGATGTCCTGTAACCACCAATGCCCCTGGAATAAGCAGAGGAAGAACTTTCTTTAATATAGAACGCAAGTGCCGTAAACTCTAACAACAGTCATTTTCAAAAAAGTGAACATTTCTCAGGGTTGGGAGAAGCTTAAAAAACAAAAACAGAGAACTGAAAGCAAACTCTTTGAAACAAAAAAATCAATCAGCATCATTGCTGGTTTTCCAGCAACTGTGAGTTAGCCAAACATGCTCTGTGTGCCAGATGCACGGGGGTCATCTCTGAGAGGAAAGTGGAAGAGGGTATATCCTCCCCGTGACGCATACAAATTATTCCCATTAGTGCTAATGAGAATGATACACATAAACATCCAGAAGATTACATACCATTCTTGATCTGTAAAACTGATCAGTGGAAATTTGGTTCCAATGTATGGCAGGTGGAGTCTAGGCAAAAATGGCTATTACTGGAAAAGTTAACATTGGTCCCAGACCTAACTCTCCTCTGAACTGCATTAAGTGACATTAGCCATGTTAGAAAGCCTATACCAGTTAGGGTCCTATACTGTATTATATAAAGAACAGTGTTTTAACACAATCTTTACCTTGTGGAAGAGTGCCACACTATCTGTGACTTTCCACAGAGATTTCTATTGGCAGTGCCCAACCTGCGACCTCGATCAGCCAGCTCCCATCCTCCTGTTTGGCAGGATCTATGCAGGAAGCTCTGCTGGCCATCTGGTTTTCCTCCTTCGGGGCCCTGGCTGGCCAGAAGCACTGTCACAGTGCAAGGACACCGCTTCTGGATGCCACCTCCCTGGGTGGGCAGAGCTGGCAGCACTAAGCAGCGTCACCTCGCTGCTGGGCCGGAGGGGAACCAGGACAGCCTTGCCGTGATCAGGAGGACTCATGCAGCTGATGGTGGAGCAGATGGGGACTTATCACTGTGACGCTGTAGGACAGACGTACTGCAAGCCCAAAGCCCAGCGCCCCTTGGCTGGGGGCTGAAGCTGGACTGTGGGCACACAGCACTCCCCAGCACCACGGTGAACCCGCAGCACGTCTTGCAGGAAGGCTGAGCACCACTGACAGATGCGGGAAAGGGCAATGGGATGTGAGGGGATGTGACCTCCCCCCCCCCCCCCCCCGACCCCAGTTACTGGGAAAACAGAATTAAATACAAATATTTTCTCTAGGGAATGAAGGCTAACTGCAAGCTCCCTGCTTTTTTTTCCTGGTTGTTTGTATCCAAGTCTATAACCATGGAAGTCAGCCCACTTGATTCTGTTACATTAGTCAAAGCTTAATGCAAAATATTATTGAGGAAAACTCAGATCAACTTTATGTTTACCACAGCCCTCTGGAAGGAGAGAAAGAGAAAAAGAGAAAGAGAAAAACAGCCTGATATTTTTATTCTGGAAATAAGGCATCTATCACATTTAATAAATTATATACGTGCTGCTTCTATAAATGAATCCTCTTTCAAATAAATCTAGCCAAATGTATACAAATGTTATCTAAGTAAAAGGAAATGCCATTACTATACCTTCAGCACAGCTGCATGTAAAGAGATCTCAGAGCGATGGTTTGCATGCTATACAGCCATGCCTTGCATGTTTAAAGCCACTGCAAATAGTAGCCTACATTCTCTAGTTTCTCTTCTCCTGCTACACATGATAATCATATGATTAATTTTTGTGGCTTTCTGCATTATTTCAGTCATCTACATTCGAAAAGTTATTTGAGGTCTTTGTAAGTACAGACTGTAGGTTACACACACAACAAAATACATTGTTTATTACAGGGAACCAGTGTTACATTACACTGTTTAATGACTCAAAAAATACGGGCCAAATTAATCCTAGATGCAGCATTAGTGACTCCAGCGGCCACGCATGAGGGATGAATTTAGCCCACTGTCTTCCAGAAACTAAATCCTCAAGCTAGGGTCTTTGCCCACAGACTGCGCAATCCCATGACTTCAAATAAATTAAACAAAGTACTTGACCTCCCTTGAACCATGCAATAAATACAAAAAGAAATAGAAGAGATTTGTACCAGTGACATTGATGGGGATAATGCAAGAAGAAATCACTTGGGCATCTTGTTTCATTTTCTCCTCTGGAGTTGGGAGAGGTAGTGCTTTACTCCAATTGGTTTGTTTATCCAGTGTAGAAGGGATATTATGTATTGGATTTTTCGGCCTCTGCCCTAACATGACATCTGTATCTTCGTCCTCTGGTGGATGGGACTGCAAATGAATACATTTAAAATCAGTGTCTCCCACTCAGGCACACAAGGCTAATTTTGAAACAAAGCAGACACACAGATCAGAAATCAATTACAGGGATGCAAGGAGGAACCACTCTAGCTAAGTCACACAGCACAGGCTGGAAAATTAACATCCTGCTAATAGGAGAAAAATACTTAAAAATACTGGAAAGAAGTCAGCGTATTCACAGTGACATTTACAGGACATCTCCTCCATCAGAAGGGCCACATCCTGCATTTGTGGGCAGCTGTTGCAACCAAGCCCTCTATTATCATCAGTGTTAGACACCTGGGCCCTCATTTGCATCCGCAACCTGTTGAACACCCGAGTCTGCTGATTAATAGCGAGGACTGGCCCCATGTATCATTCACCTGAGGACAAACATCAGAAGCCCCAAAATTTTAAAGAAGACCCCTCCGTACTTCAGAAAACCATATGCATTTCATTTTTACAAACTTAGACTATGAGCAGACCAAAGACACAGCCACCCAGCAGCTACGTGGCGGTGGGAAGCGGCAGGTGTTAATAGTGCCAGGGCAGAAGGACAGAGGCCAAAGAGAAGATTAGCTGCCACCAGAAGAAATTCAACGGATTGTTTAGAAACCATGCACGTTTTTACAGCATGCTACAAGAATTGCTAGATATAGAAGATAAAGAAATGAACAGAAAAGGAAACTATGTGGAAGAAAGAGAGATGGTTTGTTTTCTTTTGGAATAAATATCAAATCCTCCAACAATACCCTGTCTTGCAAAGTCACTATAATTTCATCTAGTAAAAGAGAATTATACTAAGCATGTTTTCACGTGGACCTGACTACCAGCTTAGGTTTAGGTATCTCTTTGTTTGCAAAAAAAGTTTTTTGTTTTCTTTGGAAGGGATGGATAGGAGAAACACTTACCTTTTTTTTTCTGCCTAATTTTCCTCCCTTTTTGCATTAATGCATTCTTCTACAAACTGTGACATTTCTTCAACCAGCCTGGGATGTCCGTCTGCCTCTCGGTTTTTAAAAATGAAGCGTAATCCCTTTCAGGCTGACTTTCTCTTCAGTCCTGAATTCCCAGCTGCTTAACTACCATCCTTCCCCTTCATGCCTGCTGTTTACACTTCATTTGCCAGTTTTAGTTTCGGTAGCAAACATGGTGAAGATAAAATATTGCTCTCTGGCTCTTCGGCAGGGCGTTGAGTAGGCGGGTGTTGATCATGCCTGAGGTTGCCATTGTACTTCTGCCACTCCTCCACCCAGGCTCCTCACAAATCCCAGGGGAACTAAGTGTCTCAAGCTTGCCAAGCAGCATTTACACCCCAGCCCCAAAAACATTTAAGATCTTAACTCAGCAACCACTATTTAAACTGTCAGAGGGTACTTACTTACCTCACCAGCATCACCTCCCGCAGCACCTCCAGGCCTCAGACAACACACTTCCTCCTCTTCCCACCCACAGAAACCCCCTTTTTCCCACGTAGGATTTCACTCAAAGATTGCAGCCTCCTTTCTGCCTGCAGCTTTTGTGCCGATCCCCAGCAGAGACATGAATAGCTCATATAAACTTCAAGCACAAAAGACTTTGTTTCCTAGGTAACTCCCCCCGCCAAAGTTTGATGCATGCATGCAAAAAAACCCCAAACCCTTGCACACACGCATGGACACACGGACACCACACACATGGAGGCTGCATTTGTTGCTGATTCCACCCCTGGATGACAATGAGGCACTGGACAAAGCAGGCAAAATGACCCTGACTGCCAGAGCTCCTCCTCTCCAAACAGTGCCATCACCAAATGGCCAGAGAATAAATACCTGCTGTAATGCTGGCATTGCCTGAACAGTTTCTCACTGTTTAGGAAAAAAAAAAGAAGACAAAGGGCAGTTCTGCAAAAACATTACAAGAGAATAAAATGCAACTGCTAATGCTATCCAGTTTGTCCCTGTTCAGGCCTTTTAAAGGAGGTGATAGAGGAGGTGGCCTCATGGCCACGAGCTCCTGAAACCCATCCAAGGTGAAGAATGAAAGAGAGGTGAAAAAAAAAAAGTCATTATGGTGTCTTGTTGACATGAGAAAACCAGAAAAGGCTTCTTTTAGCACAATAAAGTTAGCAAGTGAAAAGCAAGCAAGAGGAAGGGTTAGGATCTGGAAAGGAGAAGAGTGAGACAGGGCTGTTAGTTGAGGATTGCTTGTTTTTCCAGTACCTTTCTACTCCAGGGGGTCATGTGGCAACACTCAATTGGGGAGGGCGAACGGGTGCTGTTAAACTATAAACATGAAATGTAAAAAAAAAAAAAAAAAAAAAAATTAAAATTAAAACCATACCCAAAACGTTTCTGTTTAAAAGTACATCATTTTTGTCTGGATAAAGTAGCATTAGAGGCAAAACAAGCTAAGATTTCTACCCTATTTTTACTGATGGGTTTGCTCCCCAGAACAAGCTACTTCTGTACAAAATGCAGCTCAAGCAGCTGTGCCCACACAGCTGTGCCTCTCGGTTTGGACCCCTGTGAAGTCTGTGCTGATTTTGCATACTAAGATTAGGCAAAACTGCAGTGAAATTGGTTCAACCTCCTTGTACAGATATGTTTAAATTGTCCCAAGAATGCCTTGTATTGATTTGGTAACTTATACTATGTATTGCCTGAAGGTGAAGCAGTGCAAGCTACTTATCTAATTACATTATAAAATGATCTATTTCATAAGATAAACTTTTTTTGCATGAGGTATTTAAGTAATGAATATAAATAGTACTGGTCCTGAGGGTGATTTATCAAATACATTGATTACTAACGTTTTCTGATGTTTTCATTGCATCTCTAAGGTTGCAATCATTGTGCCACAATGACAAGGGTCAATTGGCTTTTTGTCACTTTTTATAATGCTTGAAAGGACAAACAGTGATGCCCAACAAGTCCTGGGTCTCACTGAATCCCTGCACCTCTGAAATCCTCTCCTGTCAGAAACTCTGGTTCGTTTGTCGCAATGTCCTGTTTTCAGAACCAAGAAGTGAAGGTCATTCTTTCAAAACAGGAAATAAAATAAAAAAGGAGATAAATAAAAAAGGTCTGTTGATCATACAGGAAAACTCTAGCATGTGTCTCTTGGTGGGGGTTATTATTTCCCCCTGCCTAAGTTAGCAGACCTGTGAAATAATCCCGTGAACATTCTCCCTCCCAATCATTATCAACACTGCCATGACAGATGAACCACCAACCACAGTTTGAAAGACTTTGCATTATATGACCTCAAAAAAAAAAGAAGCTATGTTGAGTCTCAAAAGCCTAATCCTTTGTCTTGTCCTACGCTCTTCCTACAGACGCAACACCTCCTGCTTTGCCCTGGTCCCTTATGCAGGACTAAAAGCAAGAGAAGCCTTCAAATGAGAGAGGGGAGAAATCAAAAGAGGACTCTTTCCAGTTAATATTTCCAACAGGTTAGTTTTGACCCAGGTCAGTGCAAAACCAATTCTCCCAAGCTTGGAAAAGCACTTATCACAGGACAAACACTTCTCTTGATGCAACAAAGGCTGTAGAGAAACTGAATACATTAACCAGTTCAATCTACTCTATAGATATCCAAGGACGATTTCACCCTTGGTCCTCCTGCTGAGTTTCCAGTCACCTGCTCTAAGCAGATTGACTGCAGTTAATGGGATAAGGGTTTAACTGGAGTTCAGCTTTCCCGTGGAAGGTGTCAGATCTCTGGGGAGAGTCAAGACAGGAGGAGACAAATGCTGTTGAGGTGACAACAGTTCAGGATAAGAAAATCTTTGCAATGTCCCACAAAGGCCTATGATAGCCCTAGTCAGTGCACAAGGAGAAGGGGTTTGGAGGGACCTCCTGCCCTGAGTTCTGAGTGCAGCTACAAGCAAAAGGTGCTCAGAGGCAAACCTCCCCAGTAGAAAGAGCAAGACCTCAGCTTTGGCCTCAGAGAGAGTAGTGCGAGCTATAATCAGCACAAGCAAGGTCTGGCTACCCATCCATCTGTCTTGTTGATGCAGGGCTTTCCTATCTCCCCTCCGGGCTGCTCTGCCTGATGCCTCTGAGAAAACACCTGTCTGTTTACATGTACCCACAGCCATCATTTGATATGCTGAAATCTCAGGACTCTGTTTAAGCATGGCAGGACAATCTTTCTAGGTAGGTTCCTGCCACGAAGAAGTAGGATAAAAATGGAGGTGACTGGAAAAATTTCAGCTCCAACTGTCACAGCGATGCTCCTGAGAAAGCCTGTGCCACCGCCAAGCCAAGCCAAGAGGTCCGGAGGTCACCTACTGCCTATTCCCATACAGTGACCACTGCCAGGCAGTCAAGGCACACTGAGATATAGAAGCAATCTCAACATTTTGACACCTCAACACTGAGGAGATAGAGAGAGCTGCTGCTCCTCAAATGTTCTTATTCACTCAGAAGACCAGAATATCTCTACATGTCCTGAGTAAACACATAATTAAGCAAGGAATTATTACTATATACCCAAAGCTGTTCTGGTCTGGTGGGGGCAAATCTGCAGTTAGGCAGTTTTCAAAGTGATTTTCTTTTGTGTGGGTGTGCTTGGCAAACAGCAATGTGATAGTCAATCTGTTAAATACAAAGCCAGAATACTTTAAATAGGCATTTTTCTTTAATGGGCTAAGATTGCTTTCAAACCGAACTGGTGCGTAATTGCTTGGATAGGGATTTATTCTGCAGTCACTGACAAATGTGGGCATCTTTATTTTCTGAGCTATCCCATCAACTTCAGTTGCAGAGGCGCCATTGTGCTCGTGAAACTGCTTTGCAGTAAAAATGCATCTGCATGTGATCTGACTTCTCAGTGCTCTGTGTCTCTGTGTTGTCTTTGGTTCCTGTGCACTACAGCAAAAAAGTCAGATGTCCAAGTCTGAACTAGTCAACAAGGCTTTCCCTACAGAGAAAGAGAAAGTGGCATTGCCCCAGAGCAATTCAGCTCACCTTCCTTCAGCACCTACGTCAAGGCGAGATGAAGCACCCCTGAACACTCTGCCCACAAATTTTAGGAAGAGCCTAGTGTAACTTGCAGGTTCCTAAGTCAAGACATACAATTCACCCTTTTAGTGAATTAAAGTCTTAAACCCCACCAGTGTAGTGACAAAGAATCAATTTAGCAGTCAACAGCCTTGCCAGCTTGGTAATTTACGGGCCTTGCCCCATTTGTTGTCCCAGAGCTGGGATCTGGAGAAGGAAATGAACAGGCCAATAATAGGACAAAAACGCCACTTAAGCCCCTCTTCTATTTTCCATCCTCCAAAGCTTTGAGATGCCACTGTGATTTGGGATCTTCAGGATATAACGGGATTAGTGCAAGAAGCGTTACTGGCATTAAATCTAGTATCTTGCTTACAGTGATACCATTACAGGAGATACTGGGATTTCAAAGGTAGCACACAGGGTGTATTGAACACAGTGGGGAGGGGAAAAATGTAAACTCAAGAATACAGAACTGATTTTTTTTCATGTAATTCAAAATGTCTTGAGAATGTTAAAGCCTCATCAAAAGCATTTATCCTCAACATGCTTGTCAAATTGAGGCATAGCTGAGTTGATTCCTTCCCTCTCAGCTGTGTTTCACCATGCAGGCAAGGAGTTACCTCGCAGGACATCTTGGTGGCTGAGTCACAACCCTCAGCAGAACAGAGCCAGTGGTGGCAGTGCGGACCCAGCCTTGGTGAGGGCAGGAGGTGGCCAGCAGCACAGTGGTGTTCTCCAGAGGATTATTTTTATCTTCTGCTGCCTAAAAGTTGCAGCTAGTAAAAAGAATGAGAGCTCACTATTATTTCTGACTTCAGGATTCTATGGCACTGGCTGTATTTCCTTCCCAGGATGACCTTATGAGTAAAGTAGGTGACATACACTCAAGCAGAGCATTAACACGTAGCTTCAAACATCTGCAGGCTTCATGTATGATCCATTTCCAACAGTAAACAGAAAATATGAAGATGCTTTCTCCCTATGTGAGCACAGAAATAATATGTACTTATTAACAGTACATCCTTACTTCATGTTTGAAAGCAAGCATTCACGCACTGGAAAGGTATCATGTAGAATAAGTGTGAAGTAGTGTTTAATCCCAAATTTACAGGTATTGAGTACTGACTCCTTCTGTGGCCCTGAATGAACCCTCCCTGACATGTTTCTCCGGCTGTAAAATGGAAAGCCTGCTGCTTGATTAAGTCACAGGAGTTCAAGCAAATGGTTTTGATTTACATGGTGGAAAAATTAAAGGTCTCGTAAAAGGAGAATTACTTATAAAAGGTTAGCAGCATTCCAGTGTTTTTAGAGCACAGTTGACTACTTAATTCGAAATTAACATTGGTGCCTATAAAGCAGGTTTCTTATGCAGTCAACTGATGCTGAAAACAATGGAAATAT
Organism: Dromococcyx pavoninus; assembly: GCA_033558185.1. Lineage (NCBI taxonomy): Eukaryota > Metazoa > Chordata > Aves > Cuculiformes > Neomorphidae > Dromococcyx > Dromococcyx pavoninus. The sequence goes on along the minus strand of JAUMJL010000409.1, from coordinate 490,220 downwards.
TTCTGACCATGCTATTTCTGCTGCAAAACACAGCCTTGCTCACCTGTGTGCTCCCAACATTTGTATCTCCATGTATTTCAGTCTCCCTCAAGTGTTTGTTTTAAGTGCTTGTGGGTGTTTTATTCTCTTTTGGAGCATCACAAATATGATCTGCTAAAGTACTGGCAATCCTTTAATGATTAATGTACTGCTCCAATGTTTTGACAAGATAAAGACAAAAATTCCCCATGTTTTCTGACAGAAGTCATATCACACATGGCATCCAGCAGACAAAGGTACAAAATAATCATCCCACGATACAGGGTAGTAGGTTTCATGCTTATTGCACACATAGTACTATTCTGACAAATAATGCCAGGTAGGTTTTATTTCTAACAGCTACAGGCAGTATTTGCACACAGAGGATGCGTAGCCCAGCTCATGCTTGGCCCTTAACTCAGTTATTTTTTACTGAGGCTTCGTATGGCTTCAGCACAATACTATGTGAAAGTCAGTCCATTCAGTTGTGTTTTCCATTGCTGTACAAAGCATGCTAAGGCAGACCCCAGGGAATATTTTTGAAATGGCAGGGAGATGGATTAGAATTGCCTGATATATTATTTTTGTCTTCACATTTCCTCTAGTTAAGGTCTCAGGATGAGGCAAAGCCTGGCTGGAAAACAACCTCCTGCTTCTTGTCCCTTAGATTTCTGCTCAGATTATAATCTTGAACAAACTGACACTGAACTTCGTTCAATGGTGAGCGTGAATTTCTAAATAGTAGGAATTCCTTACTCCACTACCCTTGTTTTATTATAACAGCTATGCCACGAGGGGTTTGAGAAAGTGTGGTCCCACGACATTCTGAACTTGAGCATTGAGATTTTGGAGCCTGGATGGATGAACTTGGGGAAACTAGAGAAAGTAAGAATGCAGAGAAAATGAAAGAGAAGGCTGAAATGCCATTGGAATGACACAGCATCTTCACCCTCTGGCCTTAACAGTGCTACAGGCAGGGTTGTCATGGGAACATGTGTAAAGAATATTTCCCTCATTTTGCCAAGACCATACCTTCCTCGTACTGTCCTCTGATTATTATTTTTTTCCCATTGGCAAAAAATGCTTGAATGAATGATACTTATAAATGTGTTTGGTTGTATAGTTCTGTGTAGAGAGAGAGACTACGTATGCTAGAGTTTTTTAGCTTTAAAAATGAATGACCGAGATGGGTAGGAAAGTAAAATCATGTCTGCAATACCAGGAGGGGCATAAAGAAAGACAATGGGGAAGCAGTGCTCACAATTTCTCACAGTCTAAGAACTAGAAGGGATGTAATGAAATGATGAGGCACCAGGAAACAAACAAAAGATACATTTTCATACAGACTGTTAAAGTTATTACGACAGGATGTAGCTGAGGCCAAAGGTGTAAACTTGCTAAAAAAAAAGGATTAAACAAGTCTCAAACCCAACACAGACAGATTCCTCGGTGGCTATTATTCTGTATTTAATCTCTGGATCAAGAGCTCTGTAATCAAGTTTTTTATGAAACTGGAAAGACAAAACATGTGACAATAAATATCATAAACAATGCCGTATTATTATTCCCTTTCCTAAAGAAACCCCTTCTGGCCTCTGGGCTAAGTGGACCTTTCAGTAGACAAATCAGGACAGTTGCTATAACAAGAGTAGACTATAAAGCTGCTTCCAAACTTGCCTGGGACACAAAATATTCTATGTAATTTCTAGTTCTCTGCTTCTCCATGACAAAGTGACCTTGTGATGGAACAGTCCAGAATGTCCCTCCAGACCTATTTACACTGGCATTAGTTGCTTTGGATTTGAATTAATTTGTTTTTTCTTGGAATTTGTGGGACTTAACCATCTTCCTCCCTGTAAAAACAGTCATGTTTAAAAGTGAATCTTCATCTGTTTTGGTTGATTTTCTCCAGCTTTACTATAAAATATGCAAGATCTTTGGAAAAGCTTATAGTCACCTAACTGATAGCAATAAAAACAGCAGCCAAAATGTACAAATGCGAAGCCTTGGCTGGTCTCAAGGCATAGGTGACCTGTTTTGCAGAAGCTTTCAGTAGTGGTAGTTCTCCCAGTCCTCACACTGGTAATATGAACATCTCTCAAAATCAAGCCAGTTATTTCATATGTTTAACTTCGATGGTCAGTTTGGAAAAGTCAGATCCTGTAACTTTTAAAAACTTCCCAGGTTCTTGTTGATGACTTTCCGAATTTGTAAAAAAACCAGAGAGGGCCATTTATTGTTCTTTAGTATTGCATTTACCAGCATCTTTCCAATGCATCAGAAAAGTGACATACAGAACTGACTGTTAACGCCATGAATAAAAATTCTTGTGGGATTTAACATCTTCAGTTCATTGACAAATAGATGATACAATCAATTGGAGTTAGATATCAAACATTACCAACAGCCTCTGAAGCAGATACACATTTGCAGATGTCAAAAAGCTTATGCCAAAAGGGCAAGCTAGCCAATAAAAGCATTCTCAGCTTTCTCTTGTAATGATATCATTAAGCCTTGAAGGCTGGCACAATATCAATTAGCTATTCATTGTTGCAGTGTTTTGTAAAAATCTGTGATTAACCTTCTGCCAGACGGAGCATTCATGTGCAGTTTCATCTTCCCTTATTCTCTCTTTTTACAGTTGCCCCCTGAACAAAGAGTTCTCTAAGAAATGGGTCACAGGACTTTGAAGTACTCTGGCCTTGGAGTACTTGCAATTACCAAAGCCTAACATTGCCAGATGCCTTGGAATTGACAGGACGACATCCTCCAAAGACTTCTTGTTTGCTCTTCCTTAGGAGAACACTGAACCTGGTCAGCTTCCAAAAAAAAGGCCCAGTATAGGTGGGCACAAAGATTAATATTTTTTCTTCTGAAAACAAAAAGGTGGTCTTGCTGATAAAACCAAGACACCTGCATTCAGCCTGACTTAATTTTGCCAGATAATACAGGAGTCAGACATTTGCTCTCTGTTTATTATTATTTCATGTTCCACAGACAGGAATAATGTCTAAAATGTACTGTCTGTTTTCCAAACACAGCAAAGATTCAGGTCTTCAGCCACTGACTATGCAATTTCAAAAGGTACACCTTGTTCCCCATCTGATCCTGAGAGGTCTACATTCAATATACTGTCCAAACTATTACCTGTAACTAGTTCTGATCCAGAATGTGGGGTCACCTCTCCTTTACTTTTCAATGAACCTACAACAGAACTAGCTTTTATGATATTGACTTATAAAGAAGAAATAGGTGAGCGTGTTTCTCCTTTCTGTCTTCAAACTCTTTTCTATGCTGTCATTTAACATCAAGATATCTTCTTTCAGTTGAATGGAAAGGCCTGCAAATTTAACCAGTTCAAAGCCTGCAGTGATGGTGATGCTTTCCTCAAAATTATCCAGATAAGTGGCCAAAAAAACAGAATAGTCAAACTAATCAAAACCTTATCATGCATTTCATGCTTTCAAATGAGAACCAAAACTCTTCCTATGAACTGGCTAGCTGATGTTTTGGTCCCTGGAGAAGGGCTTCACACTGTGACTCCTTTAGCATTATCATATTTCCATACGGTTAATATAATTGATTAGGATTAATGTACTTGGATTTTTAAGACAGGTAAGTGACAACTCAGTAGCTACACACTTACAATGTGTGCACGCGTGTAATATCTCTGTAAATGCCAATGTCCCTGTGCCTGCAGATGCAGGACAAATCTATCCCTACACTGAGAGCTGGCATTAGACATATGCATTGCTTAAAAGTCAAATCCAGGTCTGACCTGTGGAGTTTAAAATGGTTTGAGGAATGCAACAGCTTTTAGCACAGGGCAGAATGCAGCTACTATGGCACTTCCATGGGTCAAACATCCAGATTCACAGAAGTACCAACTCCCTGCTGAGAGCAGTGGGAAAACCAGTCACAGTTAAACTTTTGAATCTGGTGCATTTCCTTTAACAACGATAAATACCTTATTGTCTACACTAATTTGATTTCAAATTAGCGCAGCAGTGGCAAGTCAGCACAGACACACAGCACCAGATCTTAAACTGGAGCTCCTGCTTAGCTAGCTGCAAAGACATATGTGAGACAAGAAGCATCTGAAAAAACTGCATGGAGGTGGACACTGCAGAACAGGACCACTGCCCACACACAGGTGGAAACTGTAGTTCCTTGTAGCTGTACAAGTGGTGCTGAGCCTGCCTGTATGCAGGCAAGCCTCAAGTCAGCACCCAAAACCCTTCAGTTTTTGACTCCTGGCATTGCTAATGTCAAGGCTGAAATTACAGCACTTTCTGAAATTACAGGAAGGTCCTGATGTGCTACATAAAGTATGAGCAGAGAATATGAAGGACTATGGAGGAGTGTGTGAATGAGTGCGTGTGTGTGCTGCCCTCGTATGCAAATAAGAGGTTTCTCAATGGAAACGTCTACTCTGGGGCTGGGTGCTGGAAGCTGTGAATTGACTTATGCTGCTGACAGTCTTTAAGGTCAGCTGTATTGTACACAGCTTTGGGGAGGGGCTCACTTGTGAAGCACTGTCACACTTAGGTCCCACAATGCTAATAACGTGTTTGTGTACGGTAATTGTAGTGGAAGACTTACTGGTAGGAAGTGCCGGTCCTTTATCGCGTGCCTCTTTTTACTGCAGATTGCAGGGAAGGGAGGAAAGGGGGGAGCCACCACAGCAATGGGGCCTTGGACTTTTTGCTCTCTGTTATCACCTCGGCTTCGATGTTCTGTTTTAGAGGAGAAAGAAGACATGAGTGTTTTGGAATGTTAAAAATATATTAATATCTCTATTAATAGCACAACAGAGACACAAACTGGATGTGGACTCCAAAGATGAAGGCCCTCCTCTGCTCCACTGACTGGTACTACCTGGACTCTACCAATATAAATTACATCCCTTTGAGGAGAAAGAAGGAAACACAGCCCTAGGTAGGATTTCCTTCCCTGGCTGCATGGCAGCACCAGGTCTTGAGCATTGCCTTGAAATCATTAAGGTTGTTGCAGTACTTCTGGCATGGAAGAGATTATCTCGGAAAAGTCAAGATCTCTCCACCCCAGGCCCAGAGAAGTCTTTTTTCACCATGGGCTCAAAATATTCTGTCCTCTCCCAGCATCAGTCTTAAGTTCCTGAAACCTTACATGTGGACAGGGGCATACTACTGGCTTTCCCATCTCTAATTTTAGGTGACAGTCACATAATTACAGTTTGCCTGGAGTGCTGCTGGAACGGGATGATGGATTCACCTGATACAAATAGCCACGGTTCAGCCAACAATGTTTGCTACTAGCATAGCTGTTTTCTGATCTAACATTCAGTTTTAATTACTCCTAGTGAAACAGATATAAAGAAATAATGACATTCTGATAGAAGAAATAATTAGAGACACAATAAACACATTCAGGGTAAATTCCAGATTATAATTTCACTCTCATATATGCAGTTATTTGGAAAATGAAATAAAACAGCATATGACAAGCTGTCTGCTGAACCTGCACAGCTGTCGTTAAACACGGAGGATGGGAAGTTGCCAAAACTGAAATCTGTAACTTTAAAAAGATGAGGCATTTTCTGACAGCTGCCTTCCTGCACTGCTGTCAGGATTTCTTCTGCCCACAAGATGGCAGACAGAGATCAGCCTGGTTTTGAGACAACTGCAAAGCAGAGCTGCTGAGAACAGAAAAGCCAACTTCTGTTCTGTGTCAACACAACTGTGATTGCAATTCAGCTGTATCAGTCTTTGCAGTGCTATGAAGACATACTGCACCCTCACTGTGTTCTTGAGGTAAAATCTGTAAAGAAGTTCAAATGCAATATTTAATTGGAACGTTTCATCCAGGTAACAGATGCTCTGCAGATGTGAGTAATTGATTATGATTATCAAAACCCGATAACAATAATAAATGAGCCAGGCAATGATAACTGTTGGTGCAAAACACTTCCAACACAGGAGGCTGCTGCTGAACATTTTAAGGGTGAACTGCATGGATTTTGTCCTTCCTTATGGCACAGAAGACAGGCTTTTTTTTGCCTACTATTACTTGCTTCCCAGTAAAATTTTTCCCGTTTTGGTTCCAAGTGAAAACTGACCTTCCCCTGTCTCTTATCTTCCCTGTAGTGTGCTGTTGTAGGACCATCCAGACTCAGCAAATTCCCTTTATGGCAGGTATCTAGGAGCCCGGTTATGACCTTGATTGCTCCCATTCCCTCCCTGTGTCGTGGGATCCACTTTTGAGATTACAGATCTCCAGTTTGTCAATGTCAGGAGGTGTTCCCTGGCCTGGGGAAGGGACATCTGCCTGACCCTTCCAAACTGTCTAGGGTATCACCTGGCTTTCAACTGCCACCCTTGAAGGATGCAGGTCTCCTCCAGTTTTGTGGTTGTAAACCTCATGCAAACTGCTCAGCTTCTGTGGAGAACCTGTAATACCACTGGGGTCCAGTTTCAGGCCGTAGAAGTCAAATCTTATTTGACCTGGAGATGAGGCATTGTTTAACACCTATTTAGTGGAGGGAGACATGATGACCTTATTGAAACACTCAGTACTTCCATCCTTTCATGTCTGGAGCACAAATTTGCACATACTTACAATTCAGACATATCAGTTTCAATAGAAAATCATATAAACAAAGAATGTAAAATGGACAAGAAAAAGTCCTTTTCAGCCCTACTTTAGCAATCATAGACAAGGCAAAGAAGGCACAAGCCTTTTCTACTGCTAGAATTTCTTCAGTTTCATTTCTTAGCCTGAGTACCTAAGTACCAGTGGAGACCAGTGCTGACAGCCCTGTGCCTGAGCACCCTGCAGCTGCCTGGAAGGGACCATGGAGAGCTGTTACATGCATGACCTGGAGCTGGAGCACATGTGAGCACCTACCTCTGCGCAAGGCTCGCAGGTGCTGCTTGGCGTGGTGGTGCAGCTCCTCCACACAAGGTGGTCTGGTGGAGGGGAGGAAGATGTTTCTTTGCTGATGCCAGGGTGCTCGGTAATAGACACTCAGTTTGCTCTCTGCATCCAGGTTGGAGACAGCTGTAGGATAAAAGAACACAAGGTAAGACTCCTAGACTCTCTTATATCAATCTACTGAAAAGCAAAGGCTCTCACTTGGAACAGCAGTGCCAAGAACTAGCACTGGGGATTTTATGCCACCTTTCCTCCCACCAAGTAACACTTACCACTGTATTCTCCGTGTTTCCATGCCACGTTATACCACCTAGCATTTAGACAATATCTTTTTGCCAGATTGCAAATGGCTCTATGGAGGCAAGTAGGTACAAAGATACTATATTGGTGTTAAATGCATGGACTAAAGGGATAATCGTTTTATACATAGCAAAATGAAAATGCAAAGAAGCTACGCAACATTCCCACAGTGACATTCTGAGTAAGGGCAGAGGGAGGAATGGGTCTCACATTTACCCATTCCCCTGATGATATGCTCTTTCACTACATCATGTTATGCACAACTAATTTCTGTCACAGGCTGCTGGCTCATTGCTTTCCAGTGCGTAATGACTGAGATTAACTGCCCGCCCTACTGAGAGATTTTAACTGTCACCCATCAAAAAAGGTTCCCTTAATAGACGTGGACTTCCAAGGGACAGGAACACTTCAGTTCCTCTACAGACAAATCCCAGATGTCTGCCTCTTAAAGAGAGAAGAACCAAGTCCACTAAAGGTTTGAGAGAATTTCTCAGGAGTGCTGGGACACAGGGGAGATCTGTCCAGCCTCAGCAGGAGTGGAGGACTATGGGGAATGCCAGTGCTCTGCCTCATCTGCCTGCACTGAGCAGGTGTATCCTACCTGTGCTCAGCAGTGCATGTAATGCAGCACAGCTCATGGGACATCCTCAGCTCTCACATTGGCCTCGCTCTTTTTATTCTACGGTCATTGATACAAATGGTCATCTCCTCTTGCAAAGCCAAGGCGTTGCCGCAGCTGTTTTGTTTAGAAGACAATGCAGTGCAATGCAGGCAGGGTCCCTCACACACAGGAGGAAAGGTGTTGGAAGTACCTCCTGGGGTTTCCTTCCCAAAGAGAAGCCAAACAGCTGGTTGCCACATTGGCCATGCCCTCCTCTCCTTTGCCCTCATCTCTCTCGAACAGGGCAGTACCCCTGGCCTTGATCTCCTTCCCATCTCCCCTCTCTGGCAGAAAAGCCTGGAGGAGCTGCCATGAGCAGAGCAGAAGTGGCTTCACTCTCAACACATCCCTATGCAACGCTGATGGCCAGAGTCCTCTTCCACAGAGAACATCACCAGGGATTTGTATCTCTGTTTTAGTGGCCCAGTCTGTGTGCCAGCTCTCTTCTCCAGCCCTTGCCTGGCAGGGCCCTCACCGCTTCCACGAGAGAAAGAGAAGGGACATACTGCTTTTGTGGGACACCACCAAGAGGGAGGCCAAGCCAGAGAAAAAGGATTGGTGGCAGGATATCCGCAGCAGTATGTTGTCTCCAGGCAAGAGACTAGCAGAATTTGAGGCCCCCATCTACTTTTTGTGCTTTTGCACTCTCCAACCTGTATTCTTTTTGAGGGGGAGTCAGTGCAACATGTTAGAGAACTGCTCTCTCATGGAGATGCTTTGCTCTTTCTCATTTTGTTGTTTTCTTTAATGCAAAACAACATTCACTCAGGCTGAAGGAATATCAGTGTTTGTATAGAGAAAGGAACTGGAAAAGTACAGTACAAGAAGAAGGAGGGAGCAGACACAAGGGGAGAAACCTGGGAATCATGCTGCCACGTGTGGGATGCTGACAGACTTCACAGTTTCTTTGATAAGAAAAAAACCTAGTTCACAAAACTCTGTGGGTGTCATGATGGAAGTGGTGGTAACATACAGTGATAGACCTGATTCAGGTTCTCAGAGCTTCAGCAGCACAGAAGAGACCCTGAACTCTGTGTTCAGGAGGAAACCTTGCTTTGCTGTTCAGTGAATTTTTGCAGGTGGGGTTTCACTCAGTTTACAGCATGTTTTCAGTGCTGCTCCATGGACTGCCTTCTTAGGAAGCTCATCTCAGGACAAAAAATTAGAAATGAGAATAACTATACCCCACCCATCCTTTATTTTTCTAAGGATATGTGATATTCATGATCACAAATTGTACCCTGGAGGCTAATGAAACAGCAGGCACAAGCAGTTCCTTCCTACTCCCAGAAAAAATCTTGTCTAGACTGCAGCTCTAGGAGTTGTCTGTGACAGAGCTCAATAAGCGAGAGCGAAGTTTTACCTACTTATGAGATGTTCAGACATTTCATTAGACCAGAATAGATTTCACTGCAAAATTTAACTTGTAGAAACCTTTTCTGGGTTTGGCAGCAGCGTTTTACAAATATGAAAAGTAGGAGGTAGGTTAATATACTTTGTGTGAGACTTAAAAATGAAACCAAGCTAATAGAATTCTGCTACATACTTGCTGCTCACAGATAAAATAGTATGAGCTCTTAGCCATCCAGCAAGTCTCCCTTAGCTGACAAACCTGACAGAGCTGTGCTTACCAGAAGAAAAATAAAGCACAAATATATTGCTTATCTTCAAAAGATAGAGCACTAAGAAGCTTACAGTACCCTGTGCCACGGCCCCAGCCAGCACACATCCATATCTTCTTGCCTTTCCCTGCAGGAACTCTGATTGGCCGTGTCAGGAAATATGCCCCACTGACACCAAGAAAGCAGAAATATTGCACAATACAAACTGAACTGAAAAGTCCTTTAAAATACTCAAAAGTCAGAGTGGATTTTCTAGGCAGTCCAGAATAGAAACTAAAAGAGCTGGCAAAAAAGCTGTGAGGGGGTGAATGTTTTCAGCCTGCGGTGGAGGAGAAGCTCAGAGGGAGGGAGAAGCACTGGGTAGGGTAGAGGACAATGCTGGCCCAAAGACAAATAAGTATAAACCCGCCATGAATGTAATTAGGCTGGATGTTTGAAGAACAGCATCCCAACCTCAAGGCTGCGAAGTTCTGGAGAAGCCTCCTAGAAAGAGGACAGAGAGGGAAGAAGCCCCTTGGTAATTCAGTGAGCCTGCACTGTTTCTGAAGGGAATTGACAGATGTGATTGCCTGCCAAAAGAGGTACCCACTTCCCCCTCATTCCTTGCACATTGTCATTCCATGTCCTTTGCATGTTGCCAGTGCTTCTGCAATGGCATCTCCCCTGGTCCATGCTCTTTGGGCATGGGCCCCTGGGAGCTGGGCAGCGTTACTGGGAGCTGAAGCCAGAAGACGCAACTGCAGGAGTGGACTGTGAGCTTTCAGGACCACCAAACATCTGATTTTCTGCACAGGGTTGAATCTCTTTCCTCCATTAAAAGAAAAAAGCCAGCCCTGGGTAATTCAAAGAGCACTGGGCTGAGATCTAGAAGATCTGTTCAGTCAAAGCTCCGCCTTATACTTCTGCTAAGAGCCTGGGTCAAATATTAACACTCCCTATACCTCTGTGCCTTGGTTCTATAAAATGGGGATAAGATGTCTCTTCAAGCCAGTGCTTCCCTTCACTCAGTGTTTTACACTGCAGACTGTTTTTACAATGTCAAGCCTGCGCGTGGCTGTAGCCCCTCAGCATCATCATAATACACATAATAAATCAGGCAATATAAAAACCATAAAGCCACAGTCTTTAAATTATTAACAGCTGGACACCAAACTAAAGAAGAAAAAAAAAAGCCTGTAAAGATATAGGAAATGATGCATTTCAGGCATCAGACACAGATTGTTAATATATTTTTAGTGTGTGCTTTGATCAATTTAGAATATACAAGTGAATCATATAAACGATCATGTTCATTTCATTTCCGAGTTAAAGTAATTGTTTTTTTGTCTTGTGGGATGACAAAATGACAAGAGACCATTTAAATGGATTCCCCATTACATTTTGTGGATCCATTAATGTTGGCTGGTTTCCTGACAACCAATGTCAAACATACACTAATGGCTGTTCTCATGAGAAGATTTTTGAAGGTTTCCAAATAGTTGTTTTACCGAAGTTGATCCTATTTATCGTTTAAAGACCCTTCTCGGCTTCACATCCTCTCATTCACTCTCCCTCCTCCCTTTAGCAAAGCAAAAAAAAGGATCCTGCAGTAGCAGAACTGCATGTGGATGCTTGAAGGTTGTGCGGCTTTAGTGCACTCAAGCGTGGTTGTTCTAATAATAACAACTCCACAAAGGCCAAGCAAGAAAGATTTCTGCTCTATTTATTTGATACATCCAGGGGTTTCCCCCCCAACTCCACCTGCTTCTCTAGACGCTTGCCTCCCCTCTCCCCAGCTCCTTCTGTTTCTCAACATTCTATTATTTCTTTCTGTATTATACTTGGCAATAGGTGTTAGGGGAAAAAAAAAGATAATTTCACATGCTTCCTGGCTCAAAGAGAAAAGACGATTTGGTGTAAGGTGTGAAAAAGTGTGGAGCCAGGAGGGGATTTGAGTGGCAAGCAATGAAAGTGCCTACGTGCTAAGGGACAGAGCCCAGAGCGGTCACACCATGAATTCCTTCAGGAGCGAGGCAGCTGCTGAATCCTCTGGATTCCAAAAAACTAAAACCACAATTAAAAAGGATCAGACTGGCAAATAAGACTCTTACAGAGCCAAGTTGTTCTTATGAGAGGCTCTGATGACCTAGGAACATTTCAGGAGGCAAAGGAAATGGGGGGCTGCACACCTATTGTGCACTAAGCACTTCTCCCCACCATGCTGCAGGCATGTAGGATGCTCTTAAAGGCTACACAGCCAGCAGCACGATGCCAGGATCCGCTTGGGAAGCCCTTCTCTTCTAGTGTCAAGATGGTTGACCTGTCATTTTAGCAAAAGACTTTTTTTTCTAGCCATTTCAGGGAAAAATTGTTCCTTCTGAAATTCAATGTAATAAGAAAGCTGTATGTTTACACAGCTTTACATAAACAGGCCCATGCCAGCAGCAGCAGTAGCAGGGTTCAACCTGACCAAACTCTTCCACACCTACTGCCCAGGTCAACAGTGAGTTACTGCTAAGTTTGTGTGCAAAATATTGCAAGAAAATTAATTCTGTGGAAGATCAGATTATCTTGAAGACTAGGCAGTCTGGCAACACATCCAACTTCGTCATGCATTTTAGTGCATAAATGATTCATTGAGTCAAATGCTGACTCTGATGTGAATTTTATTTATAGCCCTGAATGTCTCAAATATATGCTTCCCCCAAGTACTCGTGTCTCCACTGTAACACCCAGGGAGTTTTAGCCTACAAGGCTGGTGAAAATCTACAGTTGCTTCTCTGCTGCACGCGTGCCACATATTGTGCAATGCATCAGCAAGCTCAGTACTTTCAAGGCAGCTCCCTTTGCAGCTGATGCTTCACAGGGATGGCATAGAGGGTGCCCAGGTTTACCCAGTGGGGATACAGAAGCCGGGAGCTCTGTTTTCATGCTTGTTCCTAACCGTGCACGCACCCAGACATTTCCTCCAGTCTTGACCTATTTGCCAATGGCAAATCTCACAAACTGGAACCACAAATAGCTGTTTGGATCAGGCACCTGCCATCCCATCTTTATTAAGGACTGCAAAATGCCTGTGCAAAGACAGCATGTTGGTGGGGCTTGCTGTTCCTTGAAAATAAGGGTATGGCTCTTTGGCATTTCAATCATCCAGCTGAGCAATGAGAACCTCACGGTAAGTCCAGTCACTATACCTAGCATAAAGCTTGCCTCACAGCTCTAGATAAAAAATTTCAAGTTACTGGAGCCAGAAATACCCTGGTGCCTTTAGGAACCCTGTTCACTCTGGAAGGGGCAGGATGCCATGCTCTTTACCCATCAAGGGGATGCAATGATTTCTGTCCATGTCAATACGACAGCAACAACTGATAGTGACGGCCTTTGCTTCTGAAACCCTTTTGCTAGGGGAGACATCAGATGATAGGAATGGGACAGGCATTCTGGCCCTTTAGCACTTCAAGGGCTGTTGAGGACACTGCCTGTACTTCCCTGTGCTCCTGTCCCCTGGGCAGCTGTGCGCAGTCCAGCTCTCCCAGTAGATCTGAGAGCTGAGGCAGGGCCCTACCTAGGCCTTGATAGAGCTTTCTAAGCACACTTCTCACATAAGACAAGAGATTTTCAGCTCTCAGTGAAATAGAAAACTGCACGCCAAAACCGCTATCTCCTTTTCTTTGCTGCTCTTGTGTATCTTTGGGATTTGTTCAGGATCTGTATGAGATTCCTCCATTCTCAGTGACTTCTTGGTTCCTGCTTTCTTGGTGTACTCTGATGTTTGTGAGGGCACAGTTCAGTGAAGACTTTCAGTCCTTGCAGTGCCCACTGTCAGAGTCGTGGGTGACTGACACCTCATTTCAGGTTGTCTGCTCCTTGGTTACTTCTCTGTGGAAGCTCACACTGGAAAACCTGGTTTGTAATGCCTTTGCACATCATTATATTATTGCTATTATCGGGGGTGAAACCCAAATGATTTCTGAGCATTTTTTGTGCTGTGCAATTTGAGTCCAGGATGGATGTGAGGAGCAAACTCCAGAGGCACAGTCCCTGAGGCATGGTTTGGGTGACCAGTCTGGACCTGAAGCCCGAAGCACCACATCTGCCCTGCCACTGGCACTCCACACGTGCAAATCAAAGCCAGCGCGACTATGTCCACATTGGCTGCAGCTGCCCTCCAGATAACAGAAGGGAAGACATGACAAAACAACTTAAATATTTAGCTACATGTGGGCAACCACATAAGCACAATTATTAATCTGTTCAGTGCTCATGGAGGTACAATTTAGCAAATTTTTCAAACTCAAGCAAAAAGACTGAAATCTCACTGGCAGCAGAAACTGTTGAGAAAAACTATGGTCCTTTATGCTCTTTTTATTATTTTATTTCTTGCTAATATGGTGAAACTTCTCACATTTCAACCACAGTTTCTTTGTGCATCCCTGTGATATTTTTCTGCCTCCCATTATGCCACACATAGAAATAACAGCTATCCAACAGAAAAATGGACAAGTAGACAAAACTCTATCCGTATTTGCCATTCAGTTATCTGGAAAGATTAAAATACTGAAAAGCATATGATTTGGATATCATTTCCATGTGCAGATCCTTGAATTTTGCATTTACCTGCTATTCAGTCAACTGGCACAACAGCAGACATAATTCAAGAGGGCTGGGAAGTGTGCAGCTCTTATACACCTAAGAAGATTAGGATGTTAAGCAATATGCACTTATGTGAAGAGCACCACATGCTAATACCATTCTTGGCTTTGCTGCTTTCAATCACTGCTGGTGGTGTTTGAACATATTTTTAACTGCTTTCCCTAACTCTGTCAAATGAGTTACGGTGGACAGAACAGGACTTGGTATTTCAAAGTACTTTAAAGCAGTCGCAGCAGGATAGACAATAACCTCTCAGAAACACACAGTATTTTGTACGTTCAAGTCTACATCCCTGTGAAGCTCTCTAGCCAGTGATTTCTTCCTCTCCTTTTATTCCTGTTCTCTAGTCTATGTTTTACATGGCCTCCAAGAGTGGCTGGGAGAGGAATAGCTTTGTGCTCTTAGCTATGAAATAGTAGCAAATGTAATCACAGACAGCAGGCTTGTGTTTGAGGGGTTCGTTAATGGAGTTGCCCGTCTCACCCATGAGAGGTGAACAGCATTTTTATTATAGGTGCACATGACTACATATTATACATAGCCATGAATGTGTGCGATTGTGTGTGTGCCCCCATCCCATCCCACTCAGCTCTGTAGCAAAGAAATACCCCCCTGGTGCACATCTCTTCTAATGCATGGTGACAGAAAGCACTGGAGGGAGTGCAACACACTTATCTATTAACAAACATCTGAAATGTTCAATAATGTATGTATAGCCATGGTGTTTCTATGGTACTTGCTCAGCCAGAGATAGCAGGAAGTCCATCAGGGAAAGTAGGTTAGTAAGTAACAAAGAAAACAACCAATACGGTCGGGCTTTATTCCCAGGGCAGCTGAAGACACATGACTACATGAAATTTTCTCAGTTGTGCACGTGTATGCATAAAATTAAACATTTATTCCAATTCTACATCTTCAGAGACCAAAACACAACTGGGAAGTGACTCATGCCCCAGCTAAGTGAGTGGAAGTGATACAAAAGGCAGCACTGGTGTTGCCTGCAGGGCAATGGTAAAGAAGACAGACAACACGTGAGTCCTGCCTGGCAAACTCAAGATTGCCATTAGGTCGGCTGTTCTGCAGGATGAGTCCATATTCATTTCAGTTTGCTACCATGCCCCATAAGAAAACAGAAAGCTAATAAGCCAGTAAAATAGTGAAGGCATAAACAGTGTCAAAGAAAAACCCCAAACCTCAAACCAAGCTAGTTTAAGGTTACTGGACCTCATGATAAGGATGGATCTTTATAGCAGGAATGATATGACATCACACACATGCACACAAATATATGTGTTTAGGTACATACACCCCAGAGCATGTGAACTAAAATCAATATCTCAAGAGAGCCCTTTCAATTCTACATGCTTAAGTAGT
Source organism: Dromococcyx pavoninus (assembly GCA_033558185.1). Classification (NCBI taxonomy): domain Eukaryota; kingdom Metazoa; phylum Chordata; class Aves; order Cuculiformes; family Neomorphidae; genus Dromococcyx; species Dromococcyx pavoninus. Next base: position 474,701 of record JAUMJL010000409.1, on the reverse strand, counting down.
TGAAATCACTTCTTTCAGTGCTTGTCAACACAGATTTCTTCCCCTGTTGACCCTTCACATTACTCCCACTCTCGACACGTTGCAAGATAAAGTCTCTTATCTCTGGCAACGTGGTCTCTATAAAGCATTTTGTAAGCACACTTTTAGACACCCTTTGCAATTCTCCCTCCCTGCTCTGCTATTTTTCTCCCATACTGACTCAGCCCAAATCATTACTAAGCTTGCTCAAGTTGCTCCAACAGGTCACCATAACGCTCTCCCTTTTATCACACAGAAGTGTGTGGTTCACTGTGATGTTGCTTTCAGATCAGTCACCCTGATTTCACATGTTGGCACTCAAGAAAAGGCTTTGAAAAATTTATTTACTATTCTACCTGCCTTGGTTAATGCTTACCTTCAGGATCTTGTGAAAAAAAAAAAATAACCCAAACCCACACATTTCCCAGCCTATAGACACCTCTGTGAAAAGCCGAGTAGTGTTTTGGCAGCACTTTTAATGTATTTTGCCTATTCTTCTACTCAAAACATTAAATTTCCCTGCATATTTCTAGCTGAACATTTATACCTAAAGCGGTCATTTGCCAATAACAGACTTTCGAGTCTGTGATGAGGATCCTCTTTTGAAGAAGAGCAGAGGCTTGCACACTGGACCACCTATTTCCATGTCAGCATCAACGATACAAACAGCCTCTCCACATTTGTGAACAAGCAGCCCAACTGTAAAATACCAGTGGCCTTGAAAAAGCACACTGGAATATGACACTTGACCCAGAATATGTTGTGTTTGGCACATTGGGAGATAAGATTCAGATGACTTATTCCAAGAACAGTGAACAAATTTCCATCTTCCTTGAAATCTTCATAAAATAAAACCTTCCATCAATCTCTGTGGCTTTGCCATTGGGCTCTCAGAAGTGGCATTTAGCATCAATTATGCCAGCAGTTCTGATACACACATCTGACTCTCAGACTGCAGATTGAGGGCACCAACTTATTTTAATATAGGGCATCAAAAGGCCATCAGCAGGTCACAGCGTTTCGTTTACTACTGACCCACTCTTCATTCAAGATGATAACCGGTAAGAAAAAAACCCCGATAGCTCCACTGCTTAATCTTGTTAGGCCTTGATGTGGCTCCCCGTGGACAATGACAAAGTCACTGTGTTGGAAAGGCAACGCATATATTATAGTGGAAAACCACTACGAAATGTGAAGAGCAAACCCAAACCAGAGACACAAGTTGTATTTTATATCTAGTATACAAGTGTGGAGATGTTTTTTCTGTGAATGACTTTCCTCAATGACATGAGTTTGACCCTCTTGATCTCACAAACGGCATGGGGAAGGCAGTGTCTGAGGTCAGAAGCTGCTCCCAAGTGAAAAACATGACTCAAGCGTTTACGCAGAAAACGAACAAGCAGGGCCCCTCTTCCCTTCTGCTGGCATCACCCGTAGGCTGAGAAATCAAACCCCCAAAAGTCAGGAACAAGCCATGTGTTAAGAGTAGAGACGATGGCTCATATTTCACACTTCTTCTTCCCCATTAGTCTTTTTCAGCGTGCTTGGCTAGGTGCCCTGAATGCTGCTTAAAAGCAAGTTGAGGTAAGTAGCAACAGTTTCTTCCAATTATATTTACTAAATACTAACCCACTATTGTTTCACAAATTCCTTCAAATTACTCATAGGCATCTGGAGGAATACAGAAAGTCAATCATCTTAGAGGGACTAAAGGTAACTCTTTTTTGTTCCCCTGGGGAAATGTTCTTGCTGCTCCTGCAGCTCCATCAGTCCTTTCCTGCAGAAAAACTGAGACACCTAGCTTGAGGTGATGCCTGCCCCTTGAAGCTTCCTCCCCATAAAGGCAAGGCAGCTTGTTTCTTGGGTCAGGTAACAAAAATCATGTGCACAACTCTATGAGGTTTCTCTTGTGCCACCCTGATGATGGCCAGGGTTGGCTGGGCACAGGAGTGCTGTTAATGATACAACCAGTCCTCCTGGGTTCTTTCAGTAAAATCTTCCTGGACCTCAGTGAATACCTAAGTCCTCTGCTACCAGCCCTCTCAGATGGTCCTTTTGTCCCTAGCCTCCCAGGTGGTTTTCCTGAAGCCCAGTTTCAGACAAATGGCTGTGAACTGGTCTTGGGGAGCACCCAGCCCATGAAAGGGCTCTGGTCCAGGAGCAGCGTCCTGCTCTAACGCTGTCCGGCAATAGCCTTCTCCAGTCCCATCTCTGACAAGATGCTTCCCTAAAACATTAGGACCAACAGGGCTGTATAGGTTCAGAAAGGACAATGAGAAGCCAGTTAGCTTGGCAAGCTGACTGTGGAATTTGACTTGTTGCAAAAATGCTCAGCATAGTCCTTGCTGTTTTGTAAGGGGAAGGAGAGCTGCCTTGAAAAGACAGATTTTTTTCCCCTTCCATACTTTCTCAAAGGGATTGATTTTAACAAAGAAACTTGCTTAGGGGTGGATTCTCATTAGTCTCACAAGGCAGGTAGAGAGAGAGAGAGTATGGTACAAATCCCTTCCTCAAGCCCTTTGCTCCCTATGCAAAGCCACTGCAATCCACAGTACATTGTAATTGCACAAACTCCAGTGCATGTAGCAGCACTGCAAGCTCCAAAAGGCACTACAGGGGAACCAGGGTTTAGGCTGATCCCTTCCACCCTGCCCTGCGCTGCCAAGAACGTGTCCCAGCACCACTCCCTACAGGGGCTCCAGCTTCTACCCAAGTATAGCAGCCTCTCTGCTCTAGACTTTTTGGCTCAAAATTAGCCCTTAATCCATAAAGCACAGAGGTGTTATGATATATAGAATGGACTGTATTGCAGCACTTTCTGTACATATGTATACAAAGCCACTGAGACATACCAGCTTACTTTTTAGAAGGAACCTATCCAGATAGCATTTGGAAACTGTCTGTCTTTGTCAGTGGTATTGTATACCTAGGATGAACAGCTGATGTCAAGTTAAGTTATTTTCCCACTGTTGTAATTTGAATAACATGTTCTCTGCTTGCTCACCTTAGGCACTAATATTTTTTCTGCAGAGTTGCACTGTTTTTTTTTTCTACTGTATTTCAGCTCCTTTCTTACCTAAAATGGTCCACAAACCTCAAATGGTAAACCCTAGCTTGTAAATTTAACTGAGAGGTGACCATTGTTAGCTGTACCCCTTACACGTCCATGCAGAGGATGCAAACCTGTTAGCAGGCAAGCTAGATGGCCCTTACAGCTCATGCTAACGTGCTAACCCCATTGAGACATCACAGCCAATGGCAGCTGGGACATAAAATGTAGCATGAAAACATTTAAGCTAAAATAAATTTTAAAACATTTATTTCTTGTAAAGTGTCATAAGGTGTCAATAAAGATCATAACACAGACTATCCTTTATTGTTATGGCTAGTATTGCTTTATGAGCCAAACCCATATCCTATTGTTTGTACTGACATTTATATTATTAAGTCACATATTTATGCAGAAAATCTAATTGAGTTCTGATGGGATTTCTGGAAAACTACAACTGCTAAAGAGCTACAGGGTTTGTCAGATGCTGCAGGGGTGTGGACCACTCTCTGGTGTGAGTTGTCATCCAGAACATCGTAGTAAACAGCAAATTCTTGCACATTTGTAACTCATCTGTCCTTGTGTGTGCGTTGGACTGAGTACAAGGCAGTTTTCAACATGTTGGCTTTAGCACAGAAAATACACAGAATGCAAAACAATTGCTCGCTTAACGTATTACGAAATGATTACCTTTTAAGTGTGGGCAGATATTTTATTGTGGCTGTGTGCTAAGTACTGCATGTGAAGAAGAAAACCAGAATGCATGGTGAAATGGCTACGTTTCGTTCCATACAGTCAAAACCAGAGCAGAAATGTCAGGTGTCAACACTTACTGATAACTATCAGAAATACCACTGGTAATTAACGGAAATACCATTGTGGGATGACACTAGCTGCAAAACTGGACAGGAAGCCTTCAAACTCTCAGTTGTGAGAAGTGATGAAAAGAAAATAAAAATAAACTTTGGGAAATAAGCTGCAGGAAAAAAATTCCACTTGAAAAGAAATACAACCAGGAAATACTTTCAGGTAAGGAAAGAGGAAAGAAAACAAGGAGAAGGGGGAGAAAGGCATCGTCATTAAAATCATCGTGCAGAAAGTGTAAGTAAAAAATGGGGCCATCAAGTAGCAAACAGTGTTTGACCTTAATATATCGATATATGGAGTGGAATGGTGAACCAGGGGAGAAAGCACTCCCGGGACACTTGAATTTGTTCACAGAGAGCAAAGTAGACAATATTTCAAGCATAAAGAAGCCAACAACAGAAAGTAATCACACAAGTCACTTTTCCCAGGAGAGATTTGTAACCTGGAATATTTCTGTAGCTAACAGATAGGCTTCTTGCTGATTTTGAGTCTGAATGAGCCTCAGAGAGCTCCAGATAGTCCTCTGGCAGACCCTGTCCCCCTTCAGTTCAGCATGGAAGGACCATGAAAAGATGGACTGGGCTGAGCTGGCATGGCCCAGTACCACCATGCACCAAGGGAAGAGATGCTGCCTTTATAGGGGATCAGGATTGCCTACTTAGAAACAAACGTGTGTCCTGCATTTATTTGTTGAAGCTATTTAATGGTAAACGAAAAAAATAAATTTGGGTCACAGTCAAGTGGGGTGACTTTTAACTTGAAAGGTGAAGTATTGACCAAGAAACTGAACAAATGCATTCATTTTTATGAATTAAGGGGCAAAACCACTCAGAAACGTGACACGATAAGCTGGACCAAGTGTCAAATTTTGCTATCCTTGCTCTGTCCTTTCTCAGTCATGTCTCTGCCTGACATCTCTGACGTCTTCAGATACACTGAGACATCAGGTCTAGCTCTAATTACCTCCCTCCCACTTTACTGCGTACTCCTCTCTGTTTCTTTTCCTTTTGTGTGGATTTTCCCAGCAGTGTTAAATAAAAAAGAAGTGCTGGAAGAGGTGCCAGACTGCTGTAAAGGCTGAAATACTCTACATGCTGATCAGGGAAAGGCAGACGACACCCACGGATATACCCCAGCCCTGATCTGGCAGAATGCTGTCTAGTGGGAGGTGACAATCAATCTTTACATCTTATCAACTCCCATAGCATCTGCCAGCACGGGGGGAGAGGAAGCCACCGCAGCCAACTTTTTTTTTATATAATATGGATATTGTTCGTTAAGTTGGAGTCATTCTATATACAAATACAGATCAGTTCACAGCCATCTGCTTATTTTCTGTGTAGCGTCTAAAGTATCGCAAGGGTGTTACAGAGAATATGAAAACAAATTCTTATCTCAGTCGCTGAGCTTAAAATAAAGAAACAAAAAAAAAAGGGGAAAGAAGAAGAAAATATAGGAGCTGGTACGCAGTGAAAAGCAAAGAACTGAGAGAGTGTTTTCAAATGGTGGTTGCCTGGGCTGCTGTTATTTGGGGATGCAATTTGGTCTGGCAGGAGGATTTGCTGGCACATCCTGCTCTGGCTCTGAGCACGTCACCTCCTGGACTTCACAACCATCTCCTGTCCTCCCAGGGACTTCCTACCCTTTTCTATGTTCTTTTCACTTCTGTTTCTTGAGGGTAGAAAACATCCTTTACACTAAGTATTTACACATACACTTATACACTCTGCATTTCATCTGCTAGTCCAATAATATTTTTTGGGTGGTTGTCTTAGTGTTCTATTCTTCTAGACAAAAGTAGGTTTGCTTATTCATTGCTAGGGCACGCTCCAAACCTTTGTAGATGAGCTGTGGTTTGTGTTGCCTGGGCTGTGGTTTTGGATCCACAGACTCCTGCAGCACAACTGAGCTTCACCATGTACAAGCAGCTCTAAAACATCAGACTGGATAAGCAACGGGTGGTTTGTTATTCATAATTGACTTGCCATGGTCAGTAAAGATAAAAGAGCCAGCCAGGTGCCTTGGGTGATTCCCACCAGTGCATGGGGAGACACACAAATTCACTGATTATCTGCCAGATCCATTATCACTAGAGGTTTTTTAACTACTGCATTTAATTCACAGCTAATTCTGATAAATGGAGATTGTTTCCCTGACTTGCTGGTTTGATAATTTCATGTTCATCTTTGTTCACATTACTAAGTATTGATTTCTTGTGGGATGCAGTATATCTTCGTGTAGTGAGCGATGGGGAGGTCACTGCTTGGCGATGTTTCTGTTATGCAGAGTTATTGCTGAAGTTCAACTATTGGCATACTTAACACCCTTTGATTTTTATCAAAAAGTTCAATTCTATGCAACAGCACAAAAGAAAAAATATCTAAATCTGCAGCCACTACTTATGTATGAAAATGGCTGTTAGGCAAAGACTAATTTGGAGGATATTCATTTGGGTTATCCTTTTCTCTTACTATCAGCATCCTGATTCCTTTTATGTTTGAAATATTTGTGCAATAGTAATATTTCACAAATATTGCAATGATTCTTCACTTTACAAGGGCCAGAGCAGCCTCCCCAGAGTTAGTACAACTCTCCTTATTTTCTGCAAGCTTTTACATGTACTTCTAGGATGAAAAAGCTAAAGCAAAACTTCAGCCTGTCAGAAGAAATTATCTAAACTCTGAATAGTCTCATTTTGATCCAGGAAACAATTTATTTTGCAGATACTTCTACAGGACAGTGGAGTAATTTTCAAGCCTTTAAGAAATTCTAGTTCTGTCGCTACTGAAATTACAGCCACATCCATGAAAACTTAAGACTAAGGGAAATATTTGCTAAAGGGATGGCTAGAAGATACTCATCTTCCTTTCCCTTTAATGCCCTTCTATCTGTGGACACTGCAGCTAAAACAAAGCAATGACAACCAAAGTGCCACACATCACTTACAGAAACAAGCCTCAAAGTACAGGCAGAAAATATTTCCTCATCCCATTCATGAACTACTGAGACAGATATGAGAGCTGAGCTCATTCAAGTAATCCCCAAGGTAACTTTTTGTATTCAGCAATTATTTTTTGGAAGGCAATCTGAAATGAATTTGTTGCCTATCACAGAAAGCACAGCATTGCAGCAGCACTGTCACTGTCTAGACTGCGACGATTCATTCATCCCAGCAGGGAGAAAAATGTTTCTTCCTCCAGTCAAGTCCACACTCAGGCCATTCCTCCACGAGGTGACCGAATCAGAGTTTTAAATTTTCCGACCTGCCTGTCAGTTGCCATCATCCCTAGTCATGTCAATGGGGGCACAGATCATCTGGCAATTAATTCCCCCTTAACATCATGAAAACAGGGAGGCTGTCCATCAGGTACATACCTCAGCAGTACCTAACATTTCCAGCCAGCAGCCTACGTAAAATAACAGTGGCTTTACTACTACAGCTGATGATGACCAGAGTCACATTCTGAATTTCATACTAGCTATCTCCCATTTGGACTAGATGATCATGGTAGGTCCCTTCCAACCGAAAATATCCTATCCTATCCTATCCTATCCTATCCTATCCTATCCTATCCTATCCTATCCTATCCTATCCTATCCTTTCTACTGACATGACACTGAGTGGCCACGTTTCATGCTACTATTTTTTATATCTGAGCTTCAAATTCATAATAGTTCCCAGCCTGATAACTCACTGCATACAGGAACTCTACATATAAGTGTTAGAAGGTCTGGAGCAGTACAAGGTAGGGCATGGTGCACACACGAGCTAATTAACCTCTGCAAATAATTCAGGGTCAAGCTAACTCAAGTTGTGTTATCTGGGGTCATTGTCTGTTCTCAAACTATGAAGGTTCTTTGGGTTTTAACGCAACAAAATTACTTCTGTCTTTCTACAATACATCATACTGGCAAAGTGGCTGCAGCCATGCTGATAGAACTGCTTTTTAGTAGTTACCCCATTCTTCACACCCTCACATTCATCAAAAAGACATGTTATGCTGATAAATGGTTGTAATGGCTTTGTCTGGCACAGCTTTACTGGATAAAGATAACACACTTTCCGAAGCTTTGTCCCATACCTTCGCACATGCAGAAATACGTAATGAAGAAAATGAGCTCCAGTGTGTTCATTCAGACTTGTTATGGGGAAGACAACCTTTTAGGTTCAGACTACAGGAAAGGGATTTAAAAGTGTGGGATGCTGCTGCATTACAGTTTTTCCTCCTAGCCTCATTGACTGCAATTTTTCCCCCTTGACCTACTGAGTAAATACTGGTTCTGCCCAGGAAATGCGAATTTCCATCCAGCAAAGCTGAAAGCCTTTTCCTGGAATCATAAGCTTTTCAGGATTGTTTTGTGTTCCAAATCCTATTCCGATAGCGCATGGACCACAGTTCATAATATAAAGAATGTTTATTGCATCTCTTGGAGGCATCACCAACTGCACAGTGCCTCTGTTTAAGCAGTGGCTGTCAGAAGATGAAGGCAGGGCTCTGCCCACCTCCAAAAGCTTCTGATAATCCTGAGGAACCTTCACCATGACGCTGGCACCAGAAGCAACCTGGGACTTGCAAGCTGACTAGGCCATAGAAACAACTATTTCCTTGCTCCATTTTTGGCTAAAAGGATATCACATGGTCACTCACTGCAGCAAACAAGACCACAAAGAACAGAATAGGTGCTGTGTTTCCACCTGTAGCACAGCTAGGGTGCTTCTGCACCTATCACTGCTTCTGCTAGAGTTGCAGTAAAGGTCTGGGTTTCTTTGCTCTTGCTCCTGATCCTTTTCCAAGTTGCTTTCTTATGGAAAATGCTTCAAGGAGCCAGCAGGGAACACACTGCCTGCTTCCAGGAGAGGATCTGCAGCTTGACCCTGGGGGCGGGGGTATTTAGAGACCTATCTCCTACACGGCAGGGAGGGAGCAGCCTGGATACCCACCTCCAGCATCACCTTCTTCTAGAGAAGCTCAGAGCCTACATACAACAAGGCCAGCTCAGAGGGGATGACTGCTTTGGAAAATGAGCAAGGCTGACTGGAAGGATCAGGACAGAGAAGATTACTTTGTGAAAAGTTACTACTAGGTGTAGGTGTTATGAAGAGGCAAAGCAGAGCAGACAGAAGAAAAATCGAATGAAATGTAAAATCCATGTATACAGTAAATAGAACTCCAGTGCAAGTTCAGAGAATGTGCAAGGAGTAAGCACGATTGACACATCAGCGAGCCACTCAATAGGGCAATGCATCCACATTTATGCCATGATGTACAACTTATGGATTTATTTATTTTTTTATTTTGCCTCATATGAATAGTTACCTGGCACTGCCAAAGCAGGAAAGGAGAGCACTCTGTCATATATTGAGATAGAAACAACTTGAGATGCAATTATCAAACCTGGCAAAACCAGTTTTCTCTCAGGTATTTGCTGGACACCTCTGGAGTTGAAAGAGCGAAAAATTACCACAGGCTGTAAGACAGAGGATAGTCATGGACTGCCTCAAAACATCAGGACTGAGTCTTCAGAACTGGGGATTCCAAGGCATATTTCCAGGATGAACATCCTCTTCCCTGCAAGACCCAGGCTGTGGACATCAAGCCAGTGACTGAGCTTCTTCTCTGGCCAGTCTCAAAACTTACAGGAAATCACAAGCTGGGGCACAACTGTGAAGCTTTAGAGTTGTCTGAGACTGGTGCCACGTATCCATGCACGTTACAGAAGGAGAAAAAAAGCACATTACTGTTTGTGCAGGTTGAATTTGAGGAGACTGTCATTTGAACAGTGCACACTTAATGTTGAAAAGGTTTTTCGAGATATTACAGAAGGGATTCAGTCATTTGCCTCTTATTACAGCTGCAGCATCTCCAAGAGATTATGCCTTCCCAAAATGCTCATTAACCTTGTCCTGAATCACATCTGCTTCACCTGCCATTCAAAATGCCCCATGGTAAGTCAAGTCCCTTTCTTACAGATCATGAATGAACACCTTGAGAATAAATTTTAGTCACTAAAAAACCTGGGAGGAATTCAGACCAGCAGGGAAGTAAAACCATTCATTTTGAAGTAGCTGATATCCCACCAGAACTTTTTGTTTAAAAATTGTTATATGACATGCTCACTGTTTCACGTTTAATTGAAAAAATCATAAAATCACAAAATTGTTCTGATCTGTAGTAAAAATACAACCATGTGTTACAATTAAGGCCCTAAATCACTGCTGAATAGGGTATAATAATTATTGTGGACTTGGCTCAACATTTAGAGTTCGACTTTGGAAAAAAAAGGCATTGGTAGAATGGTGCTGAGAGAGGGGAGTCCAGGACAGACATAGTGCAAGGGAAAATAGATCCTTCCCTTACCAACCTCCCTTACTGCGTCAGTATTTGAAGCAAGCAATCTGAAGCAGAGCTCTATCAAGGTGATAACACAAACCATGTACTGGCCTTGCTGCTAGCCAGTCGCACAGCAAAAATGCTGGGAGACAGGAGTGGGTTATCAGCTGGCTCAGGGTAGGGCTCAGGGCTGCAGCGTGCCAGGAGTGCTGGAGACAAACCTCTCTGAAGTCTGCAAGTGCTACCACAGCACAAGCAGTATATAATACCTTGTCAGCAGGCCACATTATTGAATAGCAATAACTTTCCATAATAACTAATTAGTGTCACATACCCATCAGACTCTTAAAAGAGAGAAAGTGCTATAGCACTTCTTCCTCCATCAGATCGCAGTGCCAAGGTTGAGCTTTACTCATCTGCTGGACTGGCACAAGAAATACCTGTATATGAGTCAGGACCTTTCCTTCGGCAGCCGTGAGTTGAATGAAATGGTTTGTCAACTCCCACAGCTCTACCTTGCCATTTCTCCTACAGCCATTCCTCCTGGGCAGCAAGCTCTGGTGGATCTGATTACCCTATGCTAATCCCTGAGGCCTCCTCCGGCTCTTGCTCCCTAGCCAGGGAGCAGGCTCTGCGAAAGTAGGCTCCCAGCAGCACCCGTCTTGGGTAGGGATCACACTGCCCAGGAATGGGCTCACTCCTCCTGCAAAGGCTCCCTGGCATCCCCAAGACCCAGGGGAACCTCAGGGAAGGTTTATTTTGGTGGGATCAATAATGTGGGCACAGTTAGCACTCTATTCCCTTGCTTTGCTTATGTATCAAATAGGGGGACATATCTGCGTCGCTCCATGTTGATCATGTTGCCTTTTCATTCATAAAAGGCAGCCTGTATCTTTAATCACTTTGCCAGAATAATAGCGAAGAAACAAGCACTTGATTGCCTGTGTTATCAGACACTATTGGAAAAGTCTAGATAAGGATGCTGAACAACCTTGGCTTATTAGTATTCCACAGGCAAACGCTTCCCCATAACCCAGAGTCATCTGTATCCCAGCAACCCTTAAAATTTCATTCTCACTGAATTGCCAGATCTTTATCAAAATATAATTACAGTCTTAATTTGGAAGATAAATTTTGATTGCCTGTGCTGTGCCAAAAAAAAAATAATAAATTGTCAGGTACATGAGAGCCAAGGTACAACTGTGCAACATGAATCTGCATATTCTGACATTGGTGCGTCACCTTTCCTCTTATCAAAAGTTGGGCTCTGATAGCTAACCATGAAGTTACGTAGGGTTAAATAGGTAGGGACATGAGAAACCAGTCTCCTGATGCTATCAAATGAAATTTGCTCTAGAAACAGGGAGCAATTTGAAATCTGCAGCTACACATGAAGATTATCACTATTATGAAGATTACATATGATTATCATTACGAGATGAGTGATGTGCAGCACTGTTATGCAAACTTGGAAAAGAATACCAGTCCTTCCTGAAAACAGAGGAGATTGTGCAGAACTCACCTTTTCTCCCACTGCTTTTAACCCCTCTTCATACACTGGCAGAAAACAGTATAGTGCTTCATAGTTATATCCAGAGTTCCCAAAATGTAAGGGTCACAAAATGGCTTCAGATTCCAGCAAATGGTTCTGGTGTTCATCGTAAAACCTAACCAACAGTTTTTAAAAGAACTCTTAAGAACAGCCTTTGTGGTTGATTCATTTCAAGTAAGATCTTCAGGCATTAAGAGCTTGGTTGTTAGGAAGCTGAATGAAACATGTGCCACTCTCCAGCAATGATAGCAGAGTCCTGTGTATATAGGCTGTCACCACCTGAACACCTTGTGTCTGCACACTTCTTAGGGCACAAAATACCTGTTGCTTCAATTATGTGCTTGTTTTATTCCTCGACATTACTGAAGATATATAGGATTCATGCACGTGTCACAACAGATCTGAATCATCTGTCTTTATTATGTGCTGTTATAGTGATATATTATATTCCACCCCATTCCCATCTGCAGCTGATGCAGAATCAACCTCTCCATACAAGTGTATGAGGATATGTATGAGTTGGTAATCCCACCACTTCGAAGGAGAACTATTAACAAAGACATGCTGCTGGGTGGAGACATATTCTTTCATGTCCCAAGAATTGATATGATTACAAAGAGTTTTTGCAAACTTAAAATGTAGCCTAAAAAAGTATCCTTGAGGAATATAACCACTGCCTACTCTACCAACAGAGCCCAAAGGAGAGCAGACAGCCCAGCAGGCAAGCCATGGACATTACCTAGTTCCTGACTTATCAGACTACAGCAGTCCAAACCCAAACCCATTTCAGTTTAACCCTGTTGAAATGCCAGGGGGAAAAGATAATTACTTGGATGACAGTGGCATAAATGCAATTATATGCTTGACCTTAGCATTCCTTGGTCACTTTCACAGACTTGAACTCATTGCTAAGTTTGGGACGGGGAAGTTATTCTTTCATCCTCCCTCCTTCGCACACTCACAATGAGTTATTTGCACTTTCTCTGCAGCCTGATAAGGATCCTTCCCTTGCACAGATCTCATCCCTTGGAATTGATTTCCTCACCCTCAGTGAGGGCTTTGGGTACCCAATCTCAGTCCTCTTTGTCATCTACTACTCTGGTTTTGATCACCACTGCATGCACCATAAAATTCCTCTTTGACGCACCTGTTATACTGAATTCACTCCCATGGAGTTTGTGTTGTCCTCCCCTGAGAAGACCAGACAAGGTGAGAACAACTGGAAGAGTAAGTAAATTCTACCACATAAACATACAGAAGGATTACACTGTAGATTGAAAGTCATCCTAGGCAGTGGTCAACTACATCACTCAAGTGAAGTCTGTTTCCTTCATGCCCCAGTGCACCAGCCCTCTCCAGGAGACCACTCCAAACCAAGTGCAGTTTTGACTGGAGTCTGGCATAAGCAAACACAGTTGCCAACTAATGATACGATCCGAAGCTCACTGAAGTTCGGAGGAATACTGCGATCTTTGCAATCACGTCTGTGCACTGGTTCCCATTTCCTAAAAATCATGTCCATCACTGACACATCAATAATGCTTTTGCTGACAGTAGCAGCAGAAAGCTTTAGAGCTGAATGGTTCGGGGACTGAACCATTCCTGTTCCCTTAGTGGCAGGACCTCAATAGGTATAAGTCATGCTGCAGTAGAAATGAAGGACAGGAGAGAACTTTCTGGTCCATGACTTTTGCAACCCTGAAACACAGCTAAAATGCTATAAACGAACAAATGAGGCACCCACCCCAGACACAGAAAATGCTTTTTATAGTGAATTGTGATTAAAGTGTGACCAAACCTGTCTTAAAAATGCCAAAATGCAAAGCAAAGCGTAATTCCATCACTCTAAAGTGGACTGAGTATTTGTAGTCCACTCCAATTCTATTCTTACTTTTTCTTAAAAAGCCTAAATGAAGAACATCCCATAAGCTCTGTAGGATGCCCGTCCCAGTGCTTTATTTCTCTTTGCACTCAGAAAGGTCTTCCTAACCCTCCTTGCTGCAAAGTCAGCTGGTTCCTAAGGGGGCAGGCTGCAGAAGCGGGCACACCGGCTGCAGTCACATGCAGCTCCCCTCTTCTTTGGGTAGCGGACTCCATCTCTAGTGCCGTGAATTTGCAACTGCTCACCTCAGATGAACCAAGATGAGACAAACAAGCCTGAACTAGTGCCCTGGAATACTCCAGGTAGGGGGCAGGGGGAATATCCAATCCACCAAAGGATGAGGACGAAGCTATACTTACTCCAGATGCACAGTTCTTTGCTGTCCTTTTTAAAATGCATTAATTTCCTCCTGCTGAGAAGTACCACACTAATATCAGAAGAAACCAAAGTTGCCTATCCACAGCAGCAGATTCAGCCTAGTGCTAGAGAGATGGAAAGCTTCTATATGTCATGGTGACTAGCTCAGTACAGTCTCTTATCTGTTCCCTTTACCTGCCAGGCACACTGGCTCCACATCAGCACCTCCAGTGAAGGCAAACATACATCTGGATGAAAACCTCACTGATGTGTGTATGTTGTTTTGAAAGCCTGGCTTTCATCTCCGAGTTAGACGTTCCAACACTAAGGCTAACGCTGGGAGAACTGGCAAAAGAAAGAAGTTACTAGATTTACTCTCCTTTCCTCTGCACCATGGTGTGTTGCAAGGGGAGGAGTTCAAAATGGCCCTGTGACAGCTGGTAAAAGAGAGGCTTATTGCTCTTAGGTTCTCTTCACTGAGAGCTTTCTTAAGGAAAGCAATGGATTCCCCAAACCTTCATCATCATCAGGAACCTCCTGAAGGAACATTTCACATTCAGAAATTATCACAATGTTGCTATTCTGTATCTTTCTTGTTCGAGTCCAGATCCCCCATCTTTGAGCTCACAGTTAGGCTGCCCTAGAAGGTATGTGGCCATCATATGCATATTCCTAGTAAGCAAAACTGAGGTCTGGCTTCCTCAGCTGTCTCAGATGTTCTCCTGGGTGAGAAGACAAGCAAGTCTTACCATTGGCAAATAGGAGCCCGGACAAGAATGTCACGAGCCTTCCACAGCTATCTGGACTCTCAGTCTTGCCTTTGGACCAAGCAGTTTCACAACAACCACAAACCCAAACCATGCCACTGATATCAGTAGCCAAATACTTGGAAATACAAACTGGGGATGCTCTTCCCCACTCACCATTTTGGCTAAACCACTTTACCCTTGATGGATCTGTCTTGACAACCTTATTTCTCTAAAACCAGCTTGACTACTGTTGTTGCTACTGATTCCAGGAACCAGCAAGCAGCATAACCCTCTGAGCTGCTGACTGTCCATGGCGCAGCCTGGCAGCCCACTGATTTCAGTGAAAGACAGCAACAGGGCAAACGCAGTAGAGAGAGCAGCACCCAGGTGGTTAATGCATGCCATGAAGAAATACACATGCATATAGTGCCTCAAACAGCCAGAACCTCTCATGTTGACATTTTCCATTCACTTCCACTAGTATTAAAATGCTCATAATAAAAAACTGGCAATCAAAAGCAAATAGTCACCAAAGCATGATTCATTTCTATGTATATAGCAGACCAGAAGTCTTTCTGTCTCCTAAAAGCAACATTAAATGCCATCCATTACAGCAACAAATGCCAGCAGAGCCCCCTTCTTTCCACCTGTGATTTTAAAAGTACATTTCCCATGCAGAAAGCTGTGTGCTTGGCAACCTCTGCAGCTCCCTTCCTGACGATTAGGAGAAATGCTGCATGCTAAACTCTCTCCTGTAATGACATGGCTTCCCACACCAGAGACAAATTCTCAAACTACCCAGGCAAAACTTCAAATAACCTGCAAGGTATTTAACAAACCGGAGGCAAAAGCTGAAGTCAAACCCTCAAAGCATACAGAGAGAGAGAAAGAGAAAAGAAACGCCCTCTGCTAGACCCAAAATAAAGGTCTACCAGAACAGTTCTGCATAGGAAAGAAAATGAATTACCATTGTGGGGACCCTCAGTCATTTAGAGTCTCCAGTCAAGGCTGAGAGCTATTCTGAGACTGCAGGTTTTTCCTCTAACTTCACTCCTCGGCTCTGCGAGGAACTAGTTAAAAATGACATCACTGCTCATAGTACCCTCCTCCCCCTCCCCATTCACTTGCTAAAAAAGCTGAGGCTGCTCCTCTCCCCCTGCATTGGCTCCAGATTTGGTCCTCACTCCTCGCCAAGTTCCCCATCTGCAGTTGACCGTGCGGGTCAGTGTCAGTGCGGGATGGAGTTTGCACCATCTCTGCGTGTTCTTACAGCATCCCTGCTGGCACCCACTTGAGAAATAAAACAGCCTTTCCCTTAAGAAATGAGAAGAGGTCTAACCTCGCGATGTAAAGTGCATTACACAGCCAGCTCCGTTTACAGAAGGCAAACAGTCTTCCTCTTTGAAGCAGGAGGGAGAGGGAGACCCTCCTGGGGGCTCTGCCTTTTGCCACGTCTTCCTTAAAGGAGAGGACCCTCTCTGTGGTTTGCTGCATCTTCCTTTCATTAGGACTGCAATCTATCTCTTTTTTTTTTATTATTATTATTTCCCTCCCCCTGAGCGTGACATCATCAGACACAAACTACTTCTATAATAAAAAAGGATCCCAAACAGAGCTACCTGGGACGAGGTCATCTGGAGGACCCAGAGGTGATGCTGACTCCTAAACAACTGTCTCTTCTTATAAAACCCTCTGCTCTTAGACACTGTCATCTTGATTTATTAACCCTGTGCTTGCTGCAGACCAGGATGCTCAGCTGCTGGTCTGAGTCTCATATCTACCACCAGTATCACCACCGAGCAGGTACCTCTGGAGCGCTCCCCTGGTACCTATGACTCACTTCACAACTCCATTTATTTCCCTCCCTTAACCTCTGAGAAGGATGTTGCAGCAAAATCCCTCGGCCAGCACTCCTGGTTGCCACAAAGCAGTCAGGCTGCGAGCACCCAGCGCACATGCTCCCAGCACTCCTCCACTCTCCCAAGGTCTCAGCTTTAGGCATCACCGAAAGGAGTCTTCTCAAAGTACCATCACCCCTGACTGACAGATGCAGGAGCCAGCAGCTCATGACCGAGCGGGAGGCCAGCCACAGCACAAGGCCTGTTTGCTGCCGAGAACACCCACTGCCTTATTTTCCCTAGCTGCCATTTCTTTCCTGGGGCAGTGCTGGGGCTTGTGCTGGGCACTGCCCATGCTGAGGTGGCTGGCAGGCACCAGGGCAGCCAGGGTGAGAGACAGACGGTGGCTCCCAGGCTCTGTAGCCTCCCTCGTGCACTGCCATGCTCACAGCAGCAGCCAGCAGCAGCAGCAACCACAGCACTGGAAGGGGAGAGGAGCTTGTGTGTACGTGCATATGTATAACATATGTCTTCGTATACCTATTATATACACAGTGGGCTACGTGCAGATATAAACAGACAGGCATTCTGGATCTCTTACTGCTACCAGCAATGCCGCAGACATATCCAATACTGCACTAGCAAGGGGATTGATGGGATAAGGCTGCATTGCATAAGGTGAAAATGTGCCCAGTCATTTGGGTGCTACCTGTCTATACAGGCTGCACACAAATGTAACCCTCATCACTGCATTGACTACAACTGAGTATTTGCCATAGGGTTGTAAAAGCTTTACAAAACTCGTGCAAGCTCCTCCAAGAGGTATGGTGGCATGTTACACATGATGTAATGTAACAGTATTTCTTCTGCAGGCTAGAAATGTCTTACGTGGAGGAGGTCTGCAGAAGTCTTTCAGCAATAAAAATCCCCAGCAGCACTCTGAATTAGGAACATTCTGGTGCACCAGGTCCCAGAGAAAATCCCTGCTGGAGACGGAGAGCCAGCGGGAAGTTGAAGGAAGTCAAGTTTATTCATAACTCCCTCCTCTTCCTATCCCTCTTCAGAACTCTGTTTTGCATGTGGGCTTGCAACACATTCATCTCAAACACCAGAGCCCTTCTGAATGAGCCAGGGTTTAAAACTTGACATCTCCTGTCAGCTGGGACAGAAGAACATGACACACTCAGCAAAGCAAAATGCAGGTGGTGTTACTCTGTGACAGGATTTTCACTGAAGAGTCTCCCTCTCCATCTTTTAGCAAGTGCTGGCCCTGAAGGTCCTCTTCTCCCTGTCAGGCTGCACCCATCTTCTCTGGGTTGGCAGCAGAAGAGGCAAAGTCAGAAAAGAACCCAAGACTGAGGAGGGATGACTGTGGTTGATGGGAACATGGGACCATCTTTGAAGCTACTCCCCTCCGATGTGAACCTTCAGGTAAATACTGAAGAGCTTGTCCTCTGCCACTACTCATTAATCAAACTTCAGTTTTCTTACCACTCTGATAGGGATATCACAGTAATTAGCAAAGGGGGACCCTACATACACATAGCAGCATCAATAACTTCTCTGGAGTAACATCGATTATACATCGTATACATCAGATCAAAAGAAGAAAAAGTAGAAAGTGTGCCAATTCACCATATTAATCTCTGTATTTCCCTTCTGAAGGATGCAACCTGGCTTCTTTAGGAAAAAAGGCAAACCTGCTGCCTACCCCCTGCATCCCATCCTTGTAATATTTTAGTTCCCTGCCCAAATTTGCCAGAATAATCTGGTTACGTTCCATATGATGAAGTTCCTACAAATTTTAGGTGGAGAAAATAATAGAAAAAACAGAACAGTGCCATCCTCACTGAGGACAACCAGCTAAAATTCATCTATTGCATTTTCCACTGGGAACCTACTGGCCCTGTGCTAGCGGTGGTCCCCTCACCCTGAGAGAGGGAGGGTTGTCCTGTAGTTCTTCTGAGAAGGCAGAGAGCATTTCAGAGAGTGAAGGGCACACTAAGTGCTTACTTCTTGATTTTCTTTGTTTAATGGAACGATATATTTAGTGCTTTTGTTTTCTCTTCCTAAATCTGCTTCTCACAGGTGTATCAGCAATTCTATGTTCAAATGCCTATATATTTTATCCCCTGGAAAAAAACTTTGAATACCCCTTTCTCATTTTACTTTTGTTCTCCTATGTGAAGGCATTATTTTAATCCACAGCCGGGAGTGTTCCAAAACTACCAGCTGGTTATAATGGCTCCCAAACCCAACAAGTTCCACACTCATTCCTGGTTATGAGATGTTTTTGTAGGAAAGAAAAAATCCCCATTCCTATAAGGAAGTACAGGCAAATAAAGTCTGGGACTGAGGGGTGGAAAGAACCCAACACAAATAAATGAGGGCTGAAACTATATCCAGAGCTCCCCAAACTCCTGATCAAAGAGGTAGATATCCTTCCAGCCAGAAGAAAGAGGAGCTTGCCCACCTCTCCCATCATTTCCCCTTCTATTATACTGATATTAACTAACAGTTTCACTTGGCGAATGCAGATTGTTTCAAGTATTTGGGTGACTGAGTTGAAGATTGGTGCTCAAATAAATGAGCGTCAAGTAGCAGCACTGCCTTAATGTATGCATTTCAGTGTACCTTGGGGTACCTCCAAAGTAAATGGGGTAGAATATGCTCCATATTGTATGAATTCTCCACTTGCCTTAGCAAATGCACCTCATTCATGATTTCCAATATCCTCTTTAATCTAGCACTATGCCTCCCACGAGCACACTTTAACAAATGTATTATATCATATAAATGGGTGTTACCTATTTTGAGACTCATTCAGAGGTGAGCTGAGAATCCTGGACTACTTTTCTGCTTTGATCGGTCTTTAAATGCAATCAAGTCTGGTAACAGACATGAAGAAGTCAGCAGATGAATGTCATGCATCTACATCCTCTGCTATTTTTAACATTGTAGAGCATACTGAAAGGAAGAACTGAAAGTCCTCTTCCTTAAAGATGTCCTTGCCATTTTTGAAAAAAAATCTAAATTTCAATACTCTTCCTTTTCAACCCAAACTGTTACAAAGTAAATCAAGGTCAGGGCTGTCTCTCACTTTCCTGAATTACTCTTGAGTAAAGACTGCCCTCAGTCAAATAATACCAGTCTAAATAGGAACTCAACCCCTCCTGTTTCATTATCCCAGAGAGGTTTCAATTTCAAAGCTGACTTGGACTACATAAAAGTTAGCTTTTAAGCAGAAACAGTGTGAATATTCCTTCCTCCTCTCTATTTTACTTTCTCAAGGAAAGAAGGAAGAAAATAAGACCCAGTACCACCTCTGCTCACCTGACTCAAGAGGAGGAGGCAGAACAGCCTGACATTCCTCTGAGAGGAAATCTCAGTGCCAATTTTTCATTGCTTATTTTCCCTCCTGCTCCTCTTGGCTGAGTGGTACCCTAAAAACAGGCGGCTCCAGCCTGCTGCTCCCATTTCAGATGAGCTGGCCATCCTTGGCAGGGCAGCTCTCAGCATCCTGCCACTTAGCAAGTGATGACAACTTGATTGACCCTGGACATCCCCACCGGGATTATGCTTCTTACTCAGTCAGGCCCTCATAAACAGACACAGCTCATCAAGGTGCAGCTGGAAAGTGACACATGGAGACAAAAAGGAGGAAGGAAAGAGAAATCTGGAAGGGAAAGACATGAGGAAGGAAGGAGGGGAACTATTGTCATTTTTCATTTTCCATGTACCTGCCATACAGTTTAAATGCCAAGCATGCACTGTGCATATGATACAGCTCTAGTGTTCATCACATCACCTCTGCTGCCACTGCCTCAGTGACGGCCACAGACTGAATTCCAGCCTTCAAGTCTTCACTTACAAAGGCTGGTGTTGACTTTAACATTCTTTTAAGCTTTTAAAACGCTTAGGGAAATAGCCCTAACGTAGGTATTTCCTGTTTTTTTTTGCTTGCATGCCTGAACGGCCCAGTTGCATCATTGGCCTGTCCCCATTTTGGCCTTGACAGCCAGACCAAGAGCACTGCAGCCCCATGCCCGAATCTGGAAGCAGGACATGGGAGAGCCTGTATTGCACCTCCCAGTTCCTCTTAACGCTGACCTTTCCCATCTGTTACTGCACATCCCTGTCTACATTCTGTTGCACTCTCTGGAGCTACAAAGTGAATGTTTTAAATTCAGGTAGCTGTTGACATCAGAAGAGGAGATGCAAACTGGGAAGAAAGAGTACTAAATAATCATATGGTAAAAAAATAATTGTACTCTAATATAGAGAATGTATTATATGTTGGACATGCTGGGCTGCACATTTCAGAGGAGGCAGGAGGGGAAGTGTCAGAGTTGGAGCAGTGGAAAGGGACAATGGGAGGCAGCAAAAACCCTTCAGGGTAATAATATAGTCTTGAAAACCTTTCCTCTTTTACAGTAACTGTACTGTGGGCTAGTCTTCTGGCTGCCATCTATGTGAAAGGGGCGTTGCTTTGTCACAAGCAACATAAAACATATTGCACATGCTGCTAGCAATGGAAAATACCAATAGTAAAGTTCCAGAAAATGAAACAGTAATAACTAATAGCACACTCATGCCTAGAACTGAGATAGCAAGGCTGTTCGGAAGGGTTCATATATGCGCTGTCCATCACAAAAACCACTTGGCTTTGAGCATCTCAACTCCCGTCTTACCACACTAGGACAGAGGGAGGTCTCGGCTTTTAAGAGGTAAGCAAATGGTATTTCTAGGAGAAAAAACAACTCACATATTAAAATAACTAAAACCTAGAAAATAGCACAATACAACAAACATGCATCCTGAGGTTTTTGGGGTAAGCATTCAGAAGCTATCGTTTGGAGCTAGAGTAGGGAGTGGGGCTGAGGCAGGGCTGCCCTGGCACCCATTGCTTTGCTCCTGAATCTCCAGAGCATCGAACTCTCAGGAGGGGCTGTTGCAGCCCATGTTACACAGTCACCCAAGCAAGAAAGTGATCCCTTCCTCTGTACAATGCCAGTCAAGCATGGGAGAGCTTGGCAGCAGCAACATGAAACCCAGTGCCTCACCTCTCTAGAGGACTCCTCACTACTTCAGGTTTCTGTGAGGTGATTTAAGGAGCATCTTTTTCTCTCTGCAGAGAGGAGAAGTCTTCCTGGACCCATTTCTCTGTACCTCCGGGCTATCTGAGTGTGCAGCCACTGGCTGGCCGACTCAGAGAGACCATCCTTGGGGGTTCCCCACTCTGCCCTGGGCTGCACGGCTGCGCCGGCATCAGGGGACAGGCACCAAGTAAAGACCACCTTGCCCCTTGTTTATAAAAGGCCAGGTCCTAAATATGCTGCTGTAGTGGCAGCTATGAATTATCAAGGTACTTGCTGATGAAGATTATTATAAGTTTCTGCTCTTCTTCCTACCGTGATTACAGGGTGCTGCTCAGCCACACACATATACTGTACAAGCAGCTTTTAGCCTCATTTCCTACAGAAACAAGTGGGATGGGATAGTGCTGCCTGCACATCTGCACCTTCCCCTGTCCCTGGCTACCATGGCTGCACCGGCCAGCCCAGGGCAAATCCACATGGAGGCTGCCAGGTGAGTAGGTAACGCTGAGGTGCAAAAGAAGAATTTTTAAAAAATCAGTTTTCTCACAGATTGAAGAAAGTGTGGGATTTTCCACTTCACCCTCACATGGTGAAAACTGTATTCTTTCAGGTCTCCAGCAGTGCAGTGACTGTAACACTTAACCTAGAGCCCAGGAAACACGGGTGCAAACTCTCCCCTCCTCAGAGGGATGTGATACTTTATTTTCTGCCTACAATACACTACTAAGTCATTGGTTTTCAATACTGATCCTGTTTTGTTTTAGAGTCTGAAAAACTAGTATGAAGCAGCAACACTTTCTACTCATCAGGACAAAAAGTTTCTTTCTTTTAGTTTAACTAATGCATCAGGCTGTGAAATGGAACCTGGATTGCCACAGAACCAAAAAATATTATCTTGAACTGAAACTTGGATCCTTCCCCAGGCAACTATTTCCATTATCCCATTGTGTTTCCAAGCTGCCCCAGGGTGACAGGGAGTGCAACTCATGCTTTTGGAGAATTATGATGTGGTTTACAAGTCTTATAATGATAAAAGGCGTTGTAGCAGGATCAATATATTTGCCTGGTATTTTATCAGCAGGAGCAAAATGAAAGTGTTTTTAAATAGGAATTGTACTTGTATAAATATCTTGGGTTCATAATGCACCTTTCACTCACAACTCGCTAATTAAGAGATGTGGATATATCGCTCCATCCATTTTTATGTAATTCAGTAACATCTCAACTGCTGTGCTATTTGTGTACCAGCTGCAAAATAAAGATTGCAGAAAAGGATCCTCTCATTGACCCTTCTTTGGCCAAAGAGCACGTCATTCAGTTTGTCTACCTGAAATCTTTGCTTAGCCACAGGTGATCATGCCGGGCTTCTTAGAACTGAGTCCTGAGTTTTGTAATTTTTATAGTGTAACTGTATTATCTTTACTCTCTTTCACTAGTGTTTCCAGCCTTCCCAATTCTATTTCACTAGATTTTCTTCTTGTTTATTTCAGAAGAACTACTGACTGTGTCATAAATATTGATGTTTGACTTAATGTATTTTTCTTTTAGTCTGGTAACTCTATATTTCTGCTTGCCAGGGCTTTGCTTTTCAAAGAGCCAAAGACATAGTCATTATAATACAGATTAATAAGTACTTGAAAAGACTGTAAGGTTTTTCAACATTAATAGAAATAAAAGTCACATTCAAGTAACTTACTGCCTAAAATAGTAACCATGTCATTGTCCTAGCACAACTTGTATGTGAAAAGCCTGCAAACAATCAAGCAAGAACTGCCCGATTCTGACCTGTTACAACAAGGAAGAAATGCAATAATCTCATAGCAGTTATCATGTGCTTTGTAGAAAGCTCTATCTTCAAACCTGAATAACAACCTAGGGAACTTTTATTCTGTCCTGACTGCATTGGTATAAATCACTATTACTTTTCTAATAATTAACATCACTTGATGGAAAAGAATTGAAGAGTCTGATTTTCAGTGCTATACTTTCAGTGCTATACTTTCAGTGCTGTCTTCATGCTTTGATATTGAGTTAAACCCTGAAGATATATCTGCTGAATTTTACTGACAAATTACATTCATCATCTATGTGCCTGTCTTGTCAAGAGTATGAGATGTAATACATATTAAAATATCACATGAATTTCCTGTTAGAGCACTTAGCACACACCACTCTTACATACTGTGCTTGATTTTCAAAATCCAAAACAATGCATCTAGTGACCCCCATGGAAAACCCAAGCTACAGGATTAGTGACCTCCCTAAGCAGTGATCACAAAAATGAGAATCCAATGGGAATTATCCCCAAGTGATTTTGCCATCTGCTGCCCCAGGAGAACCACCCCAATTCCTTTCAACACACATGGAATTTAAGACGATCGGGGGAATTCTATATTTATTGCTCCACCTTTGTTTGCTTCTTCTGTCAGCTACAAAGGAGGAGATTATTATTTGCCTTATGAGCTAAGAGTGCTATATTTCTGCTACGACCAGAAAAACACCAGCCTCTGGCAGTGGGGCTGAGTAGCCCTTCTGGAGCTTGTGGCTCTGCTGCAAAGGGGAGCTGAGGAGGCAGAAGAAAAAGCAAGGATGGACACAGTCGTAGCAAAAGTAGGGCAGAACAGAGCCTGGGAAAGTGATATGCAACCCTGTATTTCTCAATCTTATTGCAGTCGGCTATGTGTCTCCAAAAGCCCATGTTTGCTACTGAAATCTCCCTTCCAGACTGAAAGTGGGAGCAAGAAAGCACCTGAGTATGTGTCTTTGATTGAGGGACAAAGTTTCTGATAAGCTTTGAGTTCCCACTGTATTTAGCTAAAAGAATAGCTTAAAAGCCCACTGTGCTTGCCTCAGTGACAGTGCAAGGGGAGAACTGTTGTATTTCATCCCTATCCTCCTCATCACTTTGGGAAAAGACAGATACAATACATAATCAAATGGGAGATAGGGAGATGCCTTGAAGTAATACCATGTGCTGCCCGTAACAGCCACAAACAGCTCAGAGGAGGGGATAAAAGGAGAAACCCTTGAGCCTTCATGTCCTGGAAATGAATGGCTGCTTTTTTTAGAGACAAGCTGCCTCAAGTCGTACTCTTTCATAGAAAAGGGAGATGGTCTGTGACAAAGCTTTCTCCACAAGAGGTCACAGTGGTCACCTTCATCTGAAAACCCTGTCTCAGCCAGAGCCAACAGCAAGATTTCTAGTGGTAACCTTTTGAGGGCAAGGCTGTGGACACCCCAAGTGCCTTCTATATATCAAACATTTGAATCAATGCTAAAAGTGCTTAGTCTGGAAGGCAGCAGCCTATTTGTGCAGGGTTGGTGGCTGGGGTTGATGTGTGTGACCGCAGTGGCAGGTCTGCCATAATCCTCTTTGTGGATCAATCTTTAAAAAGCCACAAAAAAAAATATCTGCACAGAGCCATGTGACACCATGACAACGTGCAAGGGAATGTCATCGTGCAACTATTTTCCTCGAGTTCCATTAGACAGCTCTGAATTTTGTGGAAATACTGATAGGCCAAGGAAAAAGCCCAAGTGCCATTTGATTTTGACAGATGTATAAAATAATGCCTTGTACAAAGGATGATAGCTTGATGGTCTGCTCTGTCCCTTTACATCACAGACCAGATCCCAAAGGCAGTAGCCAGGATAAAGCACACATTGGAGACAAAGAACCAGAAAGGCAGAGAGATTTTATGATTAAATATTTATACAGGAGAGTGGAAGTGGGGGGTGGAGAGGATGTACACAAAATATATGAAGCAAATGGTGCAGAAGAGACAGACATGGCAATACGGAACTGCCTGATGTGAAACTGAAACCCAGGCTACTGGGGAGCCATGACCTACCTCATTTATTCACCACAGTCTGCATTTGGAAGTTATCCCAACAATTAATCTCAGTTCCTTACTCAACTATATTGTTATTTGATAGGAAAATAACTTTTCCTTGCTAGAGTCTACAAGAGCTAGCTAAACTCCTATTCATAATAAATCTGGGACTAATTTTATTAAAGTCCTTCCTTGGTTGTTTGCACTGTTCTTGAAAAATACTGTGCCAACAGCTACATAGATAGTATTAGCTCATAAAGACTTAGTGTTTTTTGATTTGATATTGTTAAGAGTGACTGAAGTTGGTTAGACAAATGTGGCTAGGCTTTGTTGTTTGTAAATGAGCAGTGCTGCAGACTGTCTAGTTGCCTTTTTGGTTTCTGCCCTTCCTCCATTTGTAAACAACCCTGTGTTCAGCTGCTTTGGTTGACTTACTAAGGGTCAGTACCTGCCCTGGGATAGAGACCCGCTAAGCCGAGCCACTCTTTGGTGTGGTGCTACAGCTGCCTACCCTGCCTACTGTGCAGGGTTATTGCACAGTGTCCATGAGGTAGGAACACAAGATACCATGAATGGGAATTAAAAAAGGTATAATCATTTCTCCTTGACAGCATTTAAAATCTGCTTCCCTGACTCTTTGAAATACGCTTCCCACCAAAGCTCCCTGTTCAAATAAAACCAGTGCACTCTACAGTGGATTGGTCACAGGCATCTTTGTTCTGCACCCACACAAAATTAAAAGTGACACTTTACTTCCGTTGCAGGCCAGACATCAAGCAGAGTCATGTTCTCACTTATAGTTTATTTAAAGCCATAGCTGGGATCAAAGAGGAGGAGGTATAGGAGGGGGATGCTGTTCAGAGGAAGACTGGGAACAAAACAGTACAGTTTAGTCTTACGTGTCTTTGACTCCTTCATGTTTGATTTTTAAATTGCTGAAATGTAACACGACAACAGAAGTACATAAAGCATGAGACACTGAGTGGTGACCTATGAAGTCTCTTCAGTCTGCAGTACCTGTTGCAAAGGTAAGGGATTAGACTGGTATCAATCAGTGCTGTCCCACTAAGGGCAGCAGCAGTGGGAAGCCAAGTTAAGGCTCAGAGGGCTTCACAAGCACAATCAGGATGCCCAGTACACTCAGCATCCAGGCCTTGGAATGGCACATTTGGAAAGGACGTAGGTTTTTTTTTTATCTTGACTTGGACTCTCTTTCTAAAGGAATACCATTTAAACCAGCAACAGGTCCCTCTGCATAGCCAGGCTCCTCAGAGCCAACAGCTCGTCACTCCCCAGATCAGTATATCTGTGTTAGAACCATCTGGGTGCCCCAACCCTCTCCCCTTTCCCGTAACTGGGTTTCAAGTTTACAAGTATGGCAAATGAGTTCATTTCCCCTCATTAACTCTCTCAAGTAGTTGCCATTTCTCTGAACTCTGTATTTCTCTGCCCTCAAATCCCTTGGGAATCACAGGGGCTGAAAAAGCCCCTCTCAACGCAAGCAGTTTCAGACAGCTGCCCAAACGAGAAGAACAAAGGGGGCCTCATTAGACTGGACGTGGCACTCACAGAATGGATGGGGAGAGAGATTAAATCAATGGAGAAACTTATAAAGCAGAAATCTGAGCAGCTTCATTTTTTCACATAATTGTTTTCAGCGGGTTTCTTATTTGATATAAGCCTCAGTCAAAGTCCTATTACAAACTATTGATCTCATCCTTCCAAATTCAGTTTATTCCTTTCTCTTCATCCTAGGCCTCTAACCTTCTTGCTTCTCAGCACCCCACTAAGACCTCAAACTGGCAGCTGAGATCCCAGAGACTCCCCACCATCAGCTATTGCTCCAAATACACAGCATGACAATCTTTTTGACCCTAGAAAGCCCTGCACTAAATGGCCGGTTTGAAAAACTCACTGCAACTACTGCATACCAGATGAACTTTTGGACTATCTTGTTGACACTTTCATCAGGTCTTCTGCCACAAGCAAGGCTGCTTTCCTATTTCCCCGTGTATTGTCTTTCAGCCCGGGATTTCTCTCTGCCTTGTTCTGTCTCATATGATTTTCATACCAATGGCTCACATGGACATTTTCTCCGATAGCAGAACAAACAACCCAAGGCAGCCACGCAGTTAGGGCAAGACTTGGCACAGGGATATCAAAACAGCATGTGCATTTCCCTCCAAAACTCAGCACAAGAGATGTAATAACATCGAAGACTGAAACAAAAATAAAATATAACAACATTAGCTGAAAGGACTTTCACCCCTTCCCTGTACACGATGTACACTGTAGAGAAGCATTTCTCAGCCACTGCAAGACTTCCTTTAATGACCCTTGGCTAATCAAATTGTTCCAAACTGAGAAAAGCAAAAAAAAAAAAATTTAACCATACCCACCATATGGATATGTTCATTCTTGAAAAAGGGCATGTTCTAGTGATCAAAATGCTGGATAGTACATGAAGAGTTCTGGGCTTGGGTCCCAGTCCCACAGAGGCTTTATATATGATCTTGAGCAATCCACTTAGGGCGGGATTCAATTGCTTAGGGAAAGGTGTCCAGTACCATTTGAGATGCCTAAGGGTATCCAACACAACTGTACAGGGTTGGTTGACACAAAATAAGATTCTAGGGCAGCAGTCGGAGGCCAAGAAGCATTTAGACACCTTTACTTCATCCTGTACTGCGTTCTGAGTGTCTGCTAGAGATACCCAATGTAGTTTTCTAAGCCTTGTGGCTTCTAAGCTAAAGTGCCCATTACACCCCTCTCCAGAGCCCTGGCATCCTGTATCATCAACAACAAGCTATAATAATGACCTATACGTCACATTAGAATATGGCTTTTTCAGCCAGCTTTTTCACTGAAACAGCCTATTTGCATTTCCCCCTGTCTTCTCAAGGTGAAGAGTTTAAAGCTGGTTATGCTCTGCTAGGATGGCTGCAGGAAGCCGATGCCATCTAGCTCACTCACTCTTGGCTTTTGGGCCCCTTTATTGACAATGAAAGGTGCTCTCACCTTCTGCAATTTAATGGTCCATTTCTTGTATGTGTCTCTGCAATCACCCATTGGGCTTTATTGAGTGGCGTAAGTTATGAAACCTGATATGTGATCATGATGTGACATTCTGCAGCATTTGTCAATCAAATGTGATGTTACAGTCTCCCGATAGGTAGAACATCATAGGTTAACTAGTCAATACATGAAGATGCTGGCCAAGTTGAGCGCATGGCCACTTTTAAGTTTTGGTATGTTTGCTGCTTTGGGGAACAGGGGGTTGGGAGCTCCCATAGCTACAATCCCTGTGCCAGGATCTGGACATCCTTTGATGCTGGAAGAGCAACTGGGGACTAGTGACCACAAACACTTTAATGTGGTTCAGTTATTGCACTGAAAGTCAGATTCCCATAGAAGGATGAAGCAGGTTTATAACCCCATTGCTGATTTTGAAAGAATAACAGCAGTCTTGGTCATATCAGATAAAGATTTCTGTTATCTGAACAGTTTCATAGCTCAGTGGTCCCCCATTGCTCCTGCTGCTCATATACTTGGTGGGATGAACCCTAGATGTGAAGCTTGCATTGAATCTACCCCACCACAACCTTCACGCCTTGACAGGACACCTTTAAAGTTGATTTTCTTTCAGTGGTATGTTTTTGAAACAGCTTGTGACATATTTAACCTGCTAATGCCAACAACCATCACACCACCTGTTATACCAGTAAATGGTTATACCAGCATCTTGGTTACAGACTGCATAACAGCCAGAGAAACCTCATTCCCCATCATGCTGTACTCATAACAGCAGATAACTTACCTTGTTATCTTCCCTTTTGTTATATCCTTACCATCCTTTGTTCTATTACCCTCGTGCCCCTGGACTTGTTCTGTGTGAAGCACACTTCCATATTCTTTGAATTCCAGCATATTTTCATATTGCTAGAACTGTGTCAGTTGGTAACAGCTGCGCCAGAAGCAGCCTCCAGCCAGGTTCTGCACTTCCTGGCCCTGGGTACCACTCCCACCAGGCAGCAGCAGGTGGGACTGGGAAGACTCTGCAGCCTCCATTCCATCTCAAAGCCGGAGACTGCAGGA
Source organism: Dromococcyx pavoninus (assembly GCA_033558185.1). NCBI lineage: Eukaryota > Metazoa > Chordata > Aves > Cuculiformes > Neomorphidae > Dromococcyx > Dromococcyx pavoninus. Next base: position 445,030 of record JAUMJL010000409.1, on the reverse strand, counting down.
AGCAGGACTCGTTCTCCTCCACAGGCTTTGCCCACAGATCACACTGGGACTGGACTCACTGTGATGGCACATCTGCATTCATCTCCCAGTTCCTCCTGTGCAACAGCTCTGGAGAGGTCCATGAGCAGGTTTATTTAGTATACTGTGCTTAATCCCTCACAATGGAGAGAGCCCCCAAAATCCCCAGTACACTCGGTGAAGTCAGGATGTCTATCCTTGAGTGGCTTTACAGCATTGAGCACACAGCCCCCTCCCAAAATATCAAGCCTTCATTCCTCTAGCGGCTTTCCGAGTCCAGTGAAGGCACACACGCATGAGTGCCACTTGCTCACCAGCTGTCGCAGGCTGGGCGGCAGTGCCCTTGCTTCTGTGAGTGGCCAGGACCTGCCCCCATCCCCTCCAGCCACAAGGCTGGCTGTTTCACTGCATACTGTCTGAGCAGGCTTTACAGAACAATTGCATTTCAAAATTCACCACCCAAGCCAAAATTGCCAGTGAGTCTTTCAGAGACAGAAGACTTTGGCAGTTGCAGTTACCGGTGGCCAGAGGCCATTCCCAGTGAGTATAGCACAGACAGGGCGTTGGCTCTCACAGTGATTTACTGTGCACTCAAAAAGTAAATCACAGTTTCCTCCTGACTACTTGTGGATGTAATTATGTAAGAAGGGTAATGAAGCATTTCCATTGAGTCCTCCTTTCTCCCAGTGTGTAAAAACATTTGTTTTCTCCATGTGATCATTTGTGCAGTTGAGGAATTGCAACTGGGTTTCAGAGTCCACCCTGAAGCTAGGGGGGACTCCTGCACACCCCTACACCCCTCTGTTTCTTTCCTGCCTTACCATGAGGTGCACATGGATAACACGTCCTTTTTTGAGAGCTTTCCAGTGGGGAAAGAACATAGGCACAAGCACTCGGGATGTCTACCCACGGCCTCCTCCTCTCAGATCTGACACCACTACTGCCCACACTTCAATCTCAGGCTCCTGCCAACCCATGCACCCCTGCTATAGGTGAATGGAAGCTCTCCCAGACAACGGTCTACAAAAGGCATCCAAAGACATTTCATCAGGGGAGAGGATGACTCTGATCCCCATTTACTAGTCTATTAAAGTAAGCACAGATCTTCTGGGTACAAAACTGAGAGCATTTCTAGCACTCACTGGCTGAGATGCTCCAAGCCACCAGCACTAGGACAGGCATTTGGCTTCCTATCCTGCATCCAGTAGCAGAAAATTTCCAGAGGCCACCGTGTAGGGGGTGAGGAAACTGTCTGGCAGTTGGGACTCCTGCTGCACAAGGATGACTATGAAGAGCAGATCTTCCTTTATGCTGCTCTTTTCCTCAGACATCAGCTGAGCAAAGTGGTCATCCCTTTGTCCTGTCCATGCCCTGCCAGGGGTTGCAGGGGCAGCACAACTACTGCCCTGCTACTCTAATTGAATTAATACAAAATTCAACATTACACCAGCTGCTACTAGCTCTGTGCTATCCAACAACAACCAGGGTGGCTGGCAACTGCAGAATAAAGTATCAGATCAACTGTGTTTTTGAGGGACTTCATAAGAGGCCAACAAAAGCAAGGACTTTCAAAGCTCTCAGCTAAGCACAGCAAGAGGTCTCAGTGGAGCGTCAGATGACGAGAAACAGATTTGCTGCATTACATAGTCATGTCAAAGGGTTGTGCTGGAGCTTTAGCTGGCGGCAAGTCTGAAATTCTTTGCACTCACTGGTTTGAGCCAGACAGAGGGCCCTGCAGCTTTGTGTTTCACATTTTGCTTATCTTTTTTCCTAATTTCATTGATCAAATTCTGATAGTTCTTGTATGAATCTTACTTTTACTCCAGACTGGCTCTATCATTCTTGCCGCAGGAGTGACTTCAGCTAAACTACTAAAGAAATAAGGCATCTCTTGTTATGATTAAGGGTTGGTCCACAGAGTAAATTGCACCAATTAACATGAAGATGCATTATTAAATGGTCATGGTACCCTTCATGTTAAACTGAGATGCAGTTTTTTGCTTGGTTTTAAGCAAGCTGATTTCAAAGGCCATCTTTAATATGGGGATTTTGACGGGCACATAATATTTCTCTCTGACCATTTTATGTAGATTCCCATGAAGACTCTATTGCATAAAAAAAGGTTAGATTTAGCCAAGAAACACATTGTTAATAATTTCTAAAATGTCTGTTTGTTCTGGAAGACAGTCCACAAAGGCAGCTCCTCCAGAGTGGCTATTGTCAGAGTTCACTATCCATCAGCTCCATTCCCCAGAAGACAGAACCCACCTAACTCCTGCTGAATCCAAAATGAGCTGCTAAAGAAAAATAGTTCAATCAGTCTGTCCTAGGATCTGTATCCTCTTCATGTAATTGCTTTTTAATTACACCTTTATTTAGCTGGGAGCATGTTTTTGACATACACAAAGACTTAAAATTGAGCTTATTTGAACTACAGAAGCTCCTATTATATGAAACAAAAGTGGCTTCAGAGACTGTTTCTAGTTAAAGGCGCACCCACAATTGGCTTGCTTAGCAGGTAATATCTGCAGAGATGCTCTAATGTGTGCACTATCATACAAACACTCACATGGTAAGTAGTGGTACCTATAACTCAGGGAAAGCCATTAAAAGGGCAAAGTTTTAAGCTGAGGTAAATGGAGACCACTGAACATAGGTGAGGGAGGTAGCTCTACTGATGGTGGGGAATTTGGTAATAAACCATAACGAGATATATCTGATTCTGCCCAAATAAATTTTTTTTCCTGATTTAAGAGAGTGAGACAAGTTTAAGTTATATAGTCCAGGTCTGTGGAGGCCCTGGACATTGCTAGCAGGTGTTGCCCATCATTACACCAACAGACCAGAGAGACCGTTCTCATAACTTGAACCCATTAACAGCAGCAACATCTGGAACAGGACATTGCTTTCTTGAGCCACAAGATTACGCCTTGGAAACTTACACCGTAATGCCAAATTGTTGAAGACATAATTAGAAAGTACTTATTTGCTTTTAATCATTAAATAATATGCGGTCCAAATGTTCGAGGGAGGGAGGAATGGGACAATTTCTGCAAAGAATGTACCCACGAAGCTAGACTGCATTTTACAAAGCTTCGTTTGCATGAATAAAGCACTTGGTCTGTCAAGGAGCAGTTCTGTATGGACTTCAGTGAAATGTCGCAGAGTGCCACTGGGAGGTGACACTATAAAGCAATAGCGAGAGGCCAGAGCAAAGAGCAGTACTGAATACAACAGAAAGCACATGCATTATTTCCAGGGGGGGGGCTATAAAAAGGGATGTGAGTGTGCGCGATTAAGTCATTAACACTTGGATGCCTGACACTTTTGTCATCAGGTGCCATCCATCTACTGACATTGCTTGAAGATGACCAACCCTGGCCACAGATTTAAGTGATATATATTGTTGACCTCCCCTTTAACCCATCAGGATGAGCATTTGCTTGTAATACAGTTGCACGCGCACACACACAACCCCCAAAGGCTTACACATTAGTGTAATCTTTACCAGGCAACGATAGATTTGACACTAACGAGTTTTAACAACAAAACCAAACTCCGTCTTACCGACCCTTCAAGTTATGGGGAAAACTGCTGAAAGAGCTAACTGCCTAACTAAACACATCAAGCCTCATCCTGCTACTCCTGCTCTATCCCTCTCCCTGACCATCTCCCTCCCTCTGAGCATTTAGCTGGATCTCCCTTATTAAACTGATCGTGCATCTGATGCAAAAAATGCTTGACCGAATCCGTGTTTTGCCTGGAGTCTTACTCATCTATTTATTTAACTTAGTGTTTCATTTGTCAACAAAAAAATCCTGCCCAGTCTGCATTTTTTTCTGCACGGAGCAGACAAATAGAGCTATTTTTCCATGGTAGCAGAACCGAACAAATCAGAAAGGGTTTACAACTGTCTTCTACAGATTTTATCACCAAACCAATTAGGTGATAACAGTGCTGTCATTTAAAAAAAATAACGGAGACCCCCACCCCTCTCCAACTGATGCTTTGCAAACAGAGGAAAAAAATAAATAAAGTGTATCAGCTGGCTGTGAAGGCTGGCTGAATTTCAGATAAGGTTATTACACGAAGACCAGTCCCATCTTTCTCCACTGTCCCGTGAAGCTATTTGTAGTGGGTTAGCAGTGTTTGACAAATGGCTAGCATCCACCCGTTAACCGCTACCCCTGAGGAGGAGGCAGAAACCCAGCTGAGAGCTCTCCCTGCTCCCAGCCTGCTGCCTGCTGGCTGGCAGGGGAGGGCTCTGGGTCCTTCACCAGTCCCTGGCTTGGATAAGTCTCTCGGCCATGTGCAAGCAAGAAATAAAATCATAAAAATGAAACACACAGGCAGGCTTGCCAACTCACAGAAAGCAAGGACAAACACTGAAAAGGCTGAGCACTCTGTAAATCAGGTTTGATAAGAAGTACCTGTTACTGAAAGTTTTACTACATTCTTTGGCTCAGGAAATGGAAAAAAAAAAGGAGGAGGCATCCTTAAAGTGAGGTGCAACTGCATGCAGAAAAGTGAGCTCTGCTCTGCAGGAGTTTATGGAAAACATTCTCCCTCTGCTAGCAGCAGCTGTGAGGGGAAACCTGGCTGGAAAAGGCCTCTGCCTGCACCTGCAGCCCACAACAGTTTGGGTCCTGGCTGCACGCTCTGCTACACCTCTTAGCGATGCGGCCTGATGGCCAAGGGGCTTCTCTGTCCTCCCTGGCATCCACCAAGTCCCAGCCATGCTGGGACACTCTAGTGCTCGCTCCATGAGAGGAAGAGGCACGGGGAAGCAACACATGGGCAGGGCAGGATGGCAGCCCTACTTCCAGGCTCACAGATGGTCCAGCTCTGGGACTTGGTCTTCCTAATCTCCCCAAGGAGAGTGAGGAGTGAGGAGCAGTAATCCCTTTGCTCCTGCTGGCCATCCCATAAGCGGGTTAATGCTTTCCTGCGCTGGAGAAGCTTGTTTTTTTTGCTTGGCTTCTGCTCTGGCTTAACAGCAAAGACATCAGGAAACATTCCTGCCATGGCTGGGAGAGGTGGGAGCGTTTACAGAAATAACCTGGCCAGCAAAGGAGAAAAATCAGGACCAGTAAAATTTGCTAGGAAGAATAAGGAAAAAGGACACCCACGGATGTGATTAAAACCATCCATTTCTTGCCAGCATGCACTCAGCATCTCCTTCTGCACGAGCCCAGTGGCTCCAGCTCGCTGTGCACTGGGCCGCTCTCCTGCCCGGGTCAAGGCTGGCCAAAACAGACTCCACATTGCGCTGCTCACAAGGCTTGGCATTGCAATGCCAGACAAGGAAATTGCAGCAAAGAGGGACAAATGACCAATGGCTCTCTGCAATACTTCCTCAGGTTTCCTGAGAACTGTCAGCTGCATCATTCCAGCCTCTTAATTTCTGATCCCCATGTCTGGAGGTGATGCTGTGCAGAACAGTAAGGAGGAAAAAGTCATTTTCAGCTAAGGATCAGTCCCTACCTCAAACCCACTGGCTGTTGAATAGGCTGCTCCACGACATCATGGCATCTCCCATGTTATTATCACTGTGCAGCAGAGAGAAACCTTCTCCAGCAGCATTCCTCTTTTAATTTCCCAATGATCTCCATTTGTTCTCTTAAAAGTGTTTTTTTTAATGAAAAAAAGAAGTCCTAACTACCTCTTCTGTTTCACTGCATATGATCGTTGATAATAGTAACCAGATTATGACACATGGTAACCCAAAAAAGAGAAAAGGTGGGAAAAGAGATTTAGGCAGAGATTTCAAAGATTTTAAATCAACAACTGAGATGGTAAAATGGAGAAATTTTCTTCTCTGCCTAGGGAACCAGAAAAGCTGTGATTAATGCTCGAGTTCCCCTGGTCAGGTTACCCACCTCAGCGATTACAAGAAGAGCTGAGCCGTGCAGCTCGAGTTCAGAAGGGGAGCTGGAGCATAGCAGAGGCTCTTTGATGCATTAAGACAGCCCAAGTCAACAGCAGGTCTGGCTGTAAGGGAGGCAGCAGCCTTGGAGAACGTGACCTACATAGGGGCTTCAGCTTCCCAAGCAGCAGTGAGAGGAAACAGCAGCTTATACAGCCATGGACATTTCCTAAAACACTTATAATTGTGGTACTCACTGACTGCTCTGTCCCCTCCCTTTTTGTGTAAGTCCTGGCACAGAGAGAAACCGGACAACAGAAAATCAGACCAAACACTTCTACGGGGTTTGATTGAGGTATGACTTATGAATGAGAGTTTTGATTTAAAAACAAACCAAACCCATAAATTAATCCATACATTTATTCGAATCCCCTGCTCTGATCCCAAGCCAGGCACAAAGCAGTCTTTCCTTCCCAAGCCAGCAATTTTTTCGTAAAAATAACCTCACAAATGGAAGGAAGAGGTGCTTTACATTTTATTTTCTCTAGGAAGTAATAATAATTTTTAAAGGGGCGATATACTTTCAGCCCTGTTTTTCCCTGAAAATGACCCCAAGCTGCACAGGAAAAATATTCACTGAACAAACCTCAGTGAATTAGGTTTTTGTTGTTAATGGCAAGGCTGCTGTTTATCTGCAGAGAATCAAACCAGATGTGGAAAATAACTGAGGGTTTGGTGGCTCAGCAGCTCACCCTTCAACCTCGGGGAGGAAGCCCACCGCCTAAACCTGGTCAAGGTTGCAAACAGTCCTAAAGCCTTGGAGATGTCTGGGTCTGTCTGCCATGGCCATTGGTGCCCATCCTCTTCCATGTGGGTGTCGAAGAATGAGAAGTGGGAGGCCCAGATAAGCTCCAAAAGGAGAGCCAGGTACTTTGGCACCTCTGTGCCCTCTTCAGGGAAACTTTCACACAGTGCACCCATCTTTGGCCTTGTGATATTACTGAGGGTTAATTAAATTTTTTTAAAAATTCTAATTTCTCTGCCATCCCTGAGAAAATAATGTGTTTGATTCAATAGGATAATTTTGGCAACATTTTTTCTCCCATCAGGAAAATCCCCTGGACTGGGAAGATTCAGTAACTGGAGAGCACTAATGTGAACGCATAGTAGGACTTCAGGGTGCCTGCTCCAGCCATCTCCCTCCCCAGGATCTGGGCTCCTTAATCAGGCTGCACCTCCCTTTCTGATTTTCCAGGACCACTGCCACGGGGAACAGGGATCTCGCTAATGAAGGGTGGGAACACAAGTACCCCCAGCAAGTACCAGCCGCAGATCCACAGCAATACAATTCCCATATGGCACTGAGCGGCATTTCTGAATTTTAGCTGGAGATGTGTGTCAGAAAATGTTTGCTTTGTGGCTTCTACATTTGTGTTGAAAAGTTGCACAGGAAGACAAAAAAACCTCAAACTCACTCATCACAACATTTTCTGACCAATTCTATTAAAACCTTTTAATCTCATTTTTGACCACAGAAACAAGAGAAAGCGGCATTCTTGAAGCATTTTCCCTATTTTGCATGTGAGCTTTTCAGCCCATCCTGATAAATACCTGTGGCATTAACCACAGTTGCCCAACTGACTGCTTGAAGAAACCAACCAAGCAAGGTGAAACTCTGAGGAGGTAAATGTGGTTCGCAACAGCCTGTTTTCCCATTCCACTGTAACCTGTCTTGCCTCACTGGGGACTCACTTCCCCCTAAAGCAAACCTGAGTCCTGTGAAGGAAACACCTAAGTAGGGGGGGAGGAAAGTGGCCATGTGGATTCATTAGCAGTTTATTTCAGTAGCCCTGCTTCCTGTAGATCTAATTGAGCTACCGAACATTAGCCCTATGCAGACATACAGAACCTGGTGCCTCAGGAGGACAGGTGGGAAGCTACCTGCAGGCATGCCCCAGGAGATGCAGAGAAGGCCAAGGGCTCTCCAGTGGCTCTGATGGCTTATTTACATCTCTCACTACACACACCTCTGAATGGGATAACAGACAAATTTAGCAAAGGGCTCACCCATCTCTCCCTCTTTCTCTATGAACAGATAACAGAGCTCTTCATTTTCTTCATGCGATTGCCAACAGGTACTGGTGGTTTAAGCCCACTGTTCCTTTACCCTTAAATAGCCAAGCTTGTACTAATAGAAGTATAATTTCTTGAAACAAATTATGTTTTGTATAAACATCCAAAATGCATAAAACGGAGGGCAGTATTTTCATGCAGTATCTCTGTGGCTTCAAAGCAGTCTCCTCCAGAGCCACCCTTGCTAGGCTTTCACATGGCTGAGATAAGGAGATGTATGCTTTCCAGTGAGGGACCAAAAGTATCACATGCACTAGGGATGAAAGGGATGGAAAGCTACATTATGCCCCATCTGCTAAGGCTGTTGATGCAGCCATACTCATCTGAATATTCAAGTTAGCATTAACAAATGCAGGTGTATTAAATATTGCTGCAGCGTTGCAAGAAAAGTGCATGCAGGTGTTGTGCAGATTTGCATGGGGCTCGCTCTGTGTGCGTACGGAAGAACTGTTGACTTATAAAATCAGGTTGCCTTTGTAATGCCACGCACAGATCTTCCCTCCCCTCCCTGGAGAAATCAAGATGTGAAGAAGCAAAGCTTTCTTCCTTCTTGATGTTTCCTAACTAGGCCAGATCACTTTGGAAGATGGCCAAAAGTTAATTTAATATTCACCACTGACCTGTTTTACTCCTCTGAGGTTTCAGTAAAAAGTTGGGTGAAAGCCTTTTCCACTGTTTGTCTGAAAGTGCGCCACCGTTAATGCCAATCCCTGAAGCACAGTCTGCAGTGCACACATAAATGATTTATTCAGAGCTACCGCTACTTACTTGCTCCATCAACACACTTCTGCAGAAACTTGCTAGCTGCTGCTCAGGTAATATTCACTGGCAATCTCAGCATCATCAGGGCAGAGAAAGAATAAACCCTTTCCTTTTCATTTTAACACTCTTCTTCACGTCTCTACAGAGTCATGAAAGAGATTTGGAAAATCTGTAAGAAATACCAAACTCCCAGCTCTCTCCCAGCTGACTGCATTAGCCAGGAGATTATGCAGCTGTGTAATCTGCAATGCAAAGCTGAAACCTTCCTGCTAACCGTCAGTACCTGTCTGCAGTACAAAGGTGCTGTTCTGGCTACTGGAAGTAAGAGAGGATAAGAGGAGGAAAGTGCAGAGGCAATAGAGCTTTTTTTTTTGCTTTAGCAGCACATGAAGACAAAGTGCAATAAAGAGTGCAAATAAATTTGGAGTGAGTGAAAATGGTGATTTTTTTTTTTTTTTACTTGCAGCTGGAGGGCATTGTGATCAGGTATTGTTAGACATGCTGACCACAGCCACCCCTACAGAAGTAATTTTTTGCCTGAATTAGGAATTTACAAACACTATACTCACCTGCATGTGTTCACATCTCAGGTCATTGATTACCTGTGCAGCATACATACATACATACATACATACACATACACTCAACTGATGGCCATCAGTCCACAATAGCCCTACTGACTTTGGAAATTGCCCTATATGTTGTTCATATGTTATATGTTGTTAATCCTCTTAACTTCCATTTTCTAAAATGGGAGTTGTGAGCATTCAGCTCCTTAGACTTGGCTACAGAGGATAATATATTTCTGTGCCTGCCACTACATGCTCAGATCCTAACTTAAGTTACTGGTTGTGACAGGGACATTGATTTTAAATTAATGATTCTAGATTTGGTCTTTCTTCAGTAGAGGGATGAACTGCTGTGCTGTAAATGCTGATGTCTCAGCCAGTAGTGGTCATTAAAGATCTCCATGACACATTTCACAAAATGACTATTGGTCTTTTTCTTCAAATAAAGCTGCGTTATAAGAACATACTCTTCTCATTTTAATTGGAAAAACTATGCTGGAGTTTCTGAACCTGGTCTTTCCAGTGAGCCCTGTACCTATGTTAAACACCTGCACTGCTACTCCTGCCTGATGGCCCTTCAGACACAGCAGTTTTAGGTAGTGGATCACGTTGGATAAAAGGTGCTGCAGAGGTGACGTGTCATACGTAATTTGATCCTAGCAAAATTGTACCAGAGGCAGATTTTCAAATGGACCGGAGGCGCACGCTGAAAGGTCCTGATGGATGCTTTGTAGGATCATCTTTATAGTGTCCTAATGGATGCTATATAGATAAATTCCTCTCAAAGAAAAGACAGATTTCAGCTACCCATGCTTTCAGTGATGCTTAGGTGGCCCATTACAGCACTTCTGAAAACTCCCAAGAGGTAAATGAGTCCGTGGGACTAAACCCTTTTGAAAACCTGCCCAATAGGGGGAAATTCATCTCATCTAACACCAGTTGTCTGAAAGTGACGTGTGTACCTCAATCCAGTCATCCAGACTCCTCTGAGTCAATGGAGAGAGACAGGCACCTTTGGAGGGCAACCCTTGGATGCTTCCATCTCCATCACAGTGGGGTGAATACTCACCTGCAAGTGTCTGCCACTCTGCCTTGACTCCGAAGTGATCCTGGAGCACCATAGACCACATAACTCACTTTTAGAGAGCTGCTATTACACAACATGAAACCCAGTCTTGGAAATTAGCTGGAATCTTTCTTCCTGTTTCCAGGCAGAGATCCCTACTGGGAAGGCTCTCAGATCCCCAGTCCTCAGTTTAGTAGGGAAGTGTCTGTTCCCACACCACTAGCACCATTCCTCCTCCCAAATCCATTTTGCTTTCCAAAAGATTCATTCAAACAGACACATAGGATACCCAGAACAAGAAGTCAGGCAATGTGTTTCTGTACGTACAGAAACTTTTAAGCTTTTTGGGGCACCTTTACCTCACAATAAATTAATAAACTTGCAAGGCAACTTTTGCAGAAAAATTGAAACTGAAAACTGATGATTTGTATGGTTTTTCCCCTCTTAGGAGACTAAACTTGACTCTGCACACCAAACACCACTCACCAAACAGATCCCCTGCTACCTGCACGAGCTCTGGTCCTTGCGAGGGCTCTCAGTGAACATGGCCTCAGCAGCTAACTTGCTGCTGACACAGAGCCCAGCTCTCCTTTGATTTACAACCTCCTTACACTGCTCTGATGCAAACATCCTGCAGCCCAATGTTATTGAATAACTCATATGATCTATCTCCTGTGATTTCCATCAAAGACACCCAGCCTAAAAGATTTTTCATAGATCATAAATCCAAGGTTTTATCCAGATTTCTGAAATGATGGTGAGTAAGATGTTTGTGCCTATGGGAGCCTGTTGAAAACGTCCTTCAGCAAGAGATGGTTTTTGAAAGGAATTAAGATTTTCTTGTGATTTTCAAATCAATACCATCACTTTGGAGGCACACTAAAGGCAAGGTGTTTTGTTTCCACAGAAAAAAAATCCTTACTAATGAAGACATTTTGGTTTGTTGAAAAATTTTGATGGATAAGAAATTAATTGAAAATCTCTTAAGTCATTATTACCTAGTGTTTAATTAAATAAGCAATCCTGCTTTACCAGAAAGGCAGCAATCTAAATATTTTTGATGAAGAAAAAAGCAGACATTTGGAAAAATACAAAGCCAAAGCAAGAAATTTCAGGCATACAATAGCAGCCAGGTTTTTATCTTTTCTGTCAGTGGTGGAAATGTTTCCCTTCAAATATCAGCAAATTCACTTCTTACAAATATCAGCGAATTCACTTCTTAAGGTGAATAGTTCAAGTTATAAAGGCACGTTGGATAAGAAAGCAGAGGACAGAGAATTATGCATGCACAGGTTAACCGCAAATCATCTCATATAGCATGACTTATTTATACTGTAAATCAATAAAATAACAACTTTCAGCCCACTTAGTGACTTTTTCTGTAGGGACAGAAAGCAAGCACACCTAAGCAGGCATGAAATATTCAGGTTAAATATACAAATTATTCATACTTTGTAGTTATTTTGGAGGAAGAAGGGTTGGGGGAGAAAAGGGGAAGATGCAGAATGTACTTCAAATAGCATTATTTATCATTTCCTGACTAAATATAGCATGTGTCTCAGGAAAAGCTTGACTTGGGCTTTCCAGTCAGCAGCACAGGGAATTAACCCATGCTGGGTTTGACATAAACTGGAAAATCCTTCAAATATGATCTACTCCTTAAATTAAAGTCCAAGCTGAGCTGCTGGAAACGCATGTGCAGAGAAACGTTCCCCTTTCAATAACAGTTTGCCTTGAAGAAATATGATTTTCCCTTAACACTTGCTAACTTCTGAGCATGATGGGGTCTCTGTGGTATGGGAAGATGACTCAATCCCTCTTAAGTCATGAGCCAGCCGCAAGCAGGAGACCCCGCATCCAAGTGTGCCAAGGAAACTAGCCCTGGATGATCACTCAGTCAGTAAGTTGAACAAAAGTGAGCCTCCAAGTTCCAAGAGACCCAGACACAGAGCAGCATGAGGCCCAGCAAAGAAACTAACAATTTCTGAAGCTGTGGAGCCATGTGTTCCTGAACATCCTGGATTTCCCCATTCTTTTAGTGGTGTATGACCTTTGTCTTGCCTGTCTTCACAGTCTGAGCGAACCAAGTTGGCAATGCTTTTCATGGGAAGAATTAAGTAGGAGCACTATTTCAGTATTATGTTCCAGCACTTACCTCAAAAGTCGTGCAAATGTACAAAATAATATGTTCCATTAAGTGATGAAAATTCACACGAAAATTGAAATAATGACCTCTTTGGAAAAGCAACGAATATTTCACCAAGTAAAAACATACTTGCCTCTGTACTTTCCAGTACCAGGCTTATTTTACAGCACTCAGAATCGACTCTGTCATTTATATTTCATCAGCTATAGCACGCTAGGGTACTATAAACATAATCCAAAAGAAGCTGCCAGCTCAGCTTCCAGAAAAGAAGAAAAAAACCCCACCAATCTAAAACCCCACCAAATCCAATCCCTGCTCCAAACGGAGACACAGAGCAATCAAGCAATCATGGGGTCTGCTCCTAAAAGAGGAAGAGGCAGACATCTCCCTCCTGCTGGAGACAACACCCCAAGGAATTAGGAATGTTTTACTGCAATGGTCACAGGATGGGGATTGACATTTCTGTGCTGTGAGGAGAGACAGGCAGATTTCTCAACTGCCTCGATCAAGCATATTTATCTCATTTTAATGCCAAATTTATTCCTGGCCCCAGAAATCACTGCTGTTATCCCACATATGTTATTATGAGTTACGTACATCAAGCATGCTGAAATGAAAGCCTAAGGCTTCAGACAATGTTCTTTCCAGTGCAAAAGTTGCTCCCGTGTTATCTGAAATAATTTGTATGTCTGGTTTTCTGTCTTCTCTCCGTTACCTCTTTGCCCATCAGCGCCATCCATGTTTGCATTGTGATAACTTGACAGATACACAAACAAGTAGCAGAAAAAAAGTCTAGAGTATTTATAGTCTTCCTGTTGTTCCGGTGTTAAATTATTTGGTCTGCCTGCCTGGAGCAAAAGGAGGCAAGGAAGGCTGGATGCCTTGGCTAATCCTAAGGTGCTATGAAGCTTTTCTTCTAAAAGACCAGTTCAAATTCAAAGTCAGTAGTGACCGGCCATCCTTATGGCTTGCTCCAGCTGTATTGCAGAACTCCTGCAAAAAACGTACCTACTTCAGCAGAAACCTTGTTGCAGTGTGACTTGCAGCCACAACCCAGAGGCTGGGCTCTCAAAAGGCATCTGCTACTGCCTTGCCTCTAGATAAGGCAATGGTTATCACCCATGTGGGGCACATACACAGAGCTGCCTCTTGAGCTGCAGGCACTGCAGGGAAAGAGGAGCTGGTCTCCGGACCCAAATATCACCGAGGACCTCATGTCCACAGGACCTGCAATTTGGGGTATTTTTGCCCTGCCTCACCACACCTCTTGCCTGTCCCACAGATCAAGTACCTGCTAGCAAAAATGCACTAGGCATCCTTCTGGGACACATCTTCTGGTTTAGTTTCACCTGGAGGGTGCTGCAAAGCAAAACCCAAAAGGAGATCGTGGTGAGCACTCTCCTGGACTGAGACTGACCTCTGGCATCTGGGATGTGGATCAGAGAGCAGCGAGGCACCTCACTGGCCCTTGTGCAGCCCACCCCTCCCCTTTTCCCCCCTCAAGCACAGGGCATGTGGCAGGGCATGCAGCCTCGCTGCAGCCAAACGTGCTGCGTGCGCAGCGGGTGAGAGGAGGCAGGTCTTGCTGCTGCAGCTGCAGGTCTGCCTGTCTGCTGGCTCCCACCTACTGCCTAAATTTCACATGGAAGCAGCATTACATCTACACAGATCCAACTGCTATCCAAAGCACAGCCATAAACAGCACGCAGGCTATAGCAGGTGTGGCTGCTTTGCCATAAATAACAGAGTAAATGAGTCAAGCTGTGACTTGCATGTATGTTCATCCAAACCTTTGTCCATTGGGCTTGGAGCTGCTCTAGTATTTTCAGTGGAATAAACCAGATACGGTACTGGCCTAAGAGGCTCTGCGCACCCTGAATTCCTTCAGTTTGACATGAACTGCTCCAACAATCCCATCTTCACCATTTCTTTTGGAAATTATTTGTACAGTACAGGAAAAATCAGGATGTTTTTTCCTTTGAAGAGTTGCTGGTTACTGCTGTGAGTAATTCTTCTCCCTTGGTCTTTACATGTTCTACAGGTGCAGACTATTACATCTCCTCCTTGACTGTGGCACTGCCAAGCAAGCCATGTTTAATTCCTGCAAAGCATTCAGACAGCCTAGCACCCTACCAGCTCTGTCTTTGCTGCCCTTTACTGAACTCTAGCCCAATTACCTCTATTTCTCCAGCAACTGAAGGATCAGAACCAAGGCCAAAATTCCAGTCACAGATTGAGTATCACAGAGACAGGAATTACTGTCTCCTTCCCTGGGACCTGAAGTCTCTCCATCATGCCTCATGTTTTAAACCTTCTTTGAAGCCAGTTAGTAAAGCACTGCCCACCTTCCCACATGTTCCTTTAGCGCAACTGTGTTTCACTTCAAAACATCAAACCCACGTTTCATGTTTTTCCCTAGAGCTTATACTTGTGTTTTAACAAGTCAAATCTCACTTTGTTATTTTCAGCTCATTTTTCCAACCTGGTAAGGCCTGCTTGCCTCCCTGTTCAGTACTGCTCATGGTTCTCACTGGCTTTTCAAATTCTTCCCCAGACAGTGTCCCCTCCAAATTTCTCTATTGGTGTTTGAGAAAGAAGCCTTCCTAACAATAAGTAAAAAGAAGAGAGGAGACCAGATGCAATAAGCTGCCAAAGCAAGTTACAGAGCCAGTCCAAAGCGGTAGACTTTGCCATCTGTATGAGCATCAACCAGACACAGACATAAAAGGATTATTTTTTTTGCTTAGTGAAAATAATTAGTTAAAGATCTCAAAACAAATGGTAATGTCTCTGCTCTTCCCAACGGCAGGAATTATTTACTGATCTTTCAGGGAAATTAAGGCACAGAGATTTAAAGAGATTTGCCTGAGCCAGCACTGGAAAAAAAATTTCACCTAGAGTTGTCTTGACATTTGTTCTGTAAAACCAAAATCACTTTTAATATATAGATACATATAGTTTGATTCTAGACTCTGGTATTAGTGTTCTCAAGAGTGTATTGCATTTCGATGAATTTCAGCTAAACGTTCAGGAAAAATGGATATCTATAACATCAGCTTGGTTTCAGAGACAAGATTTCATTTGCAATGTCTCCTCTCATTTCAAGTGATTTCATTTCTCTTTCTAATTGCTCTCTAGTTACACAATCCCCCCTTGTGGTACTCAATTCTTAGCAAGTGCTTAATTAACAAAACCAAAAATTATAATCTTTCTTCCTCCTCAGATTGCCAGTGAAATTGCTTCATTGACATATTTTCTAAAAATTATCTATTTCTGGTTGGCTGTGTCTATACGTAATGAAATGAGTAACTGCAAAGAATGTGAAGCAAAGCTCAAGAAAAGGAATGAGTTTTGAATTTAACCAAAAAAAACCCTCAATATTTCTTTTCATGTATGGAACATCATGCAAATCATTTAGTTCTGCTGGTTACTGGGGCTTGACACAAGCACAATCTCCCATCGTGAATACAGTGTGCTCCAAATTATTTAGCCAGTTAAAAAAAAATAGAACAACTACAAAGAAAGGTGGACTTCTTTCTCTCTGGGCAGAACAATCAAGAAGAATGACGATAAAAGATGATTAATATTCCAGATGGTAGCATGGTCTGTAATTAAAACACGATATGCCAAAAGATTACAGCCAAACAAGAAGCCTGCCTTCATCCGCTTCTTAGTATTACTAATTGTAATTAGGCCAAACAGTGGCTTTTCCTCATTATGCTATTTACTTTATTTGCTGTGGAGCTCCTGTCTTAAAGCCCCAGACACCAGAAAACCACTTCATGCCATGAATAACACAGCAGAGGCAAAGAGGGTCACTTGTGAGTGAGAGAGATGCTTGGCCACAGGAAGCATATGGTGTGAAGGAGCCGTCACTTTTCCCTTCAAATCTCTTTCTTACAGCCACCAAGACAATGCTTGGCCAAAAATTCTTCTCTTGGTCTCTCTCCCATGCCAGCATTGCTTCTTCATGCAGATAGGGATCATGGACACCAAGTGTCTGGGGAGGATCGCAGCCCAAAATCACATAGGGAAGTTCCTCCCATGAGGAACATGTGGTCCCAGAGATGCCTGGATGCACAGCTAAGGGGCTAAGGGGCTTGCAGTGCCAAAGGTGCTCCTGTCATTAGACAGCCTGCACCCCACCGTGCTGGTTATCTTCTGTAGTGCTTTGCCATAGCATTGACTGGGTCCTATTGGTGCTCAGAGCTTTCAGTTCTGGAGAAAGGACTCCTTCAGAGGCATACCAAAGTCCCCTCTCTGCTGTACAAAATTTTAAAGCTGAACATTTTCCTGCAACCAAAGCAAGCCTGACCCCGCACAATCTGGGACCTGCTCAATAAACGTCCTTCCTACATCTGTACAGATGCACACTTAGGTTTTCAACAGGCATCATAGGCACAAGATGAAGAACGTGGAGCAGTTTGTCCACATGGGTAACACACGTGCGATTGGAATACACATTAAAAACACTTTCCCACAGGAACGTGGCATTTTTAAACTTCAAACACATGCTGTACTTAATCTAAACAGAGCTAAAAGAGAATATGAAGAATTGGATGTCTTTCAAAGTTCCAACAGCCTGGCTTCTCAAATCTCAGACCACCCCTCATATGATTATTTGTGGGCCTAATGAAGTAATTGCAGAGTGGTGGCCTGATATCCTTAAATCAAATGTCAACAGTCACCAGTCTCCAGGAGTTTACGCAGCTTGGTAACACAGTGAGTCTGCAGCATTGGGGCCCATACATGTTTTTCATATTAGGGAGCACATGCAAGCTGTAATTCCTTTTAGAGCAGAGGGATGCCTTTCAGCAAACAGTAGCAGATGACACACTCATTTCTGGAAATACTTTGCACTTCTATCCAACAGACCAATGGGTTGTGGTGGATAAGAAGCTGTAACAGTCGGACATGGTTGGACAAAACACTGCAGAGGGGATGGGGATCTACAACGATCATCTCACAACCTGAAAGTCTCTGTTTAGCTCGTGCTCAGCACAGGGACTCTCTGCTCTATTACACCAAGTTTGGTTATGATGCACAGAAAAAGACCTCTGCAAAGTCACTTTTTCTTTTAGAAAGGGAGACCACATTAAAACTGATAGCATCATGCTGTTTCTCAAGAAATATGCCACTTTTCCACTAGGTGGGCTTTACAGGTAACTTGGAGAAGATGTTAGCACAGCCACTGTGGTGGCAGGATGGCTGCAGTGTCTTGGCAAGGGATGGCTGCAAGTTTTCAGAAAGTATGGGATGCTATTTCTTGAAGTCAGATGTTTTCCAATCTTGTCTGCAGTAGGGTCAAGCAGCCTGTAAGCTCTCTGACTAGGGAGGTAAGCTGCAAAACAAAAACCCTGGTCACTCTTTTAAAATGGAAATACCCAGGCTTGCTGTCTTTTAACCATCTTTCAGGCACGACTGTTCTGCCAGGAAGGCAGCAGCTCAGGAAGGCAAGCAGCACAGGGAGCATAAAGCATCCTCTGAACTTGACAAGGAGACTGTCTCAAGAAGAAAATGTTCAGGACTTTACAATGTGGTCTTTGCAACCCACTACCTGCCAAGACTATTTCCCTACCCCTCTTTCCCTTATTCTAGGCAAGGAGAGACCAAAGCCTGCCCTCAGGAGAATACACTAGTAAAATTTAGAAGAACATGAACTAGCGAAGGGAGAATAACTGGAAGACTATGAAAATACAGGATAATGTTCCTTATGACAGCATATACACTGTACAGATTTGCTTCTCTTTCATGATGCCCAAACTCCAAGGGGCTGTTTAAAATCACATCTACTGCGTAACTTGGTTATTTCCAGCACCATGGGTTTTCTTGAGTATTAATTTTAGTGCTTTTGTGTGCTGACTTAGCCCACTTCTGAGCTGGCACAAGTTGCCTTTGGCAACTCTTCCACTGCTTCAGCTCCGACCTACATCTTCTTGTCTGCCTAATTCAAAGCTTCTCCTGCCCAAAGATTGCCCATCAAAGCATAGATGCCAATCTATATGCTAACAGGCAGAGAAACGTCCTGTGACAGATGGAGCTCCTTTTCCCAGAGGTGAAAGGCCACCAGCTGGGAGAGCTGTCTTTCCTTCCTCTCTCCTGACTGACAACTGTTAGCAACCAGCCCTCTAATTCACGCCACACCGCAGGAACTAAATAAACAACTGCATTAGGCAATTACTGCAATAAATGCCTTCTTTCTTCCCTCATTTCCAATCCCAATTTGTTGTTGGAGGCAAAAGACCACCTTGTTGGAGTGGCTTAATTTTTGTAATTGCAAAATAACCACCTCACAGACAGGTGGGTTATGGTACGTGTTTAAAAATCCATTTAAATTAACATAAAGTCAGATGGGCTGTAATGTAATGCAAATTTGAATGTCTTTGCTTTTAATTCTGCTGAGCTTTTGCCCAGCTCAGGCATCCTGTATGGCAAACAAAAGACGAAGCCAAAGTGCATGTGGGGTTTTACTGCATTTTTTTCGCATTTTTATCCTCAAACATTTAAATTTGAAATTGAGGCTTGCCCAGTACATTTAAGCACTCAGGAGTCTGCTGTTGAGGCCAGTCCAGCAGATGAATGCAAACAAGGTAACCTGTCATGGCAAATGTGTTATTTCACTACACCCAGCTATATGTTGTTCCTTTAGACAGAGATTTGCCATGTACATATAGGAAGATCTTTTCCACAAATGGTATTATCTGATGATAAGGCCTAGATCTGATTTGATTAGAGGAATTTCACTTGAAACTGGAAAATTAAATTCTCCTGACAGTCAAAGGCAAAATAACTCAGTAAGCTGACAACACATTCAAAATTAATCCTGATTTTTAAAAGAGATATCTTTTGGCAAGGTTGATTTTCTTACGAATGTGACTTTTTTAAACATTCAGCTCACTATTTATTGAGCAATATCAGAGGTTTGAAAATATGCTGAACCCTGTTGAAACAATTGAAACATTCACATACGTGAGGACTATGTGATGTGTTACTGATTTATTTAGTGTGAAAACAGATTTGTATGAAAATAGATGTCTACAGTTGAAAAGTCAAAAACATCTGCAAGTTTACACTCATTTCTCTGTAGTCACCTTTGTGTGCATTATACACACATTTACAATGGGTTTGTGCACATATTTTACTTATATTTAATATATTTATGATTTCTCATTGCAACAGCCTGTTCAGCTGTTTTCTTATGTGTATTGAGATACATGAGCAACCGAGGGTTGACAATCCTCTGCTTCACAAACCCAAGCATTTCTACACATGCCACCTTGAGCTGCAGAGCTTCAGCACACTCTCTGCTTGGGATCCTGAGGGAAGGGCAGCTCTGAAACGAGGAGCCTGAGAGGCACAGCCCTGATGCACTGGCATTGACTGCCCATGGCAGTTTCAGCACCTCCTGCTGCTGCTGTCAGTCTACTGTTACCACGGTAAGGAGAGTCAACAAGAAGAAGAAAGTTGCAAAACAAACCATTTGTCCAGAAGGGAAAAGGATAGGACAGAGATGTTTAAAAACTCACATCGTATGGCCACGGATGTGTAGGATTGTCAGTCACATCTGCAAAGTTTACCTGCCCACTCTGTAAGTGGACAGGTATTTGCATGAAGATGAAAGGCCTCTTGTTGCAATTTTCTCTTAATGTTTTCCACTGAGCTTGGTCTATAATATGTGCACACGTGGGAACATAGGCAAGCCATTCAAGAGAAAAAGCAGCCCTTAGAGCAGACAGAGGTTTAAAAGTCTCCGGTTTTGAAAGGCACCGTAGCAAGAGCAGGTGCTTCCACTCACACAGACAGGAGCTAATTGTAGGATTGGTTCTGGCCTACAGGCTCTCTTTTTTATGGTTATGTCCATAAAGCCTTTGCTCTCTGTAGTTAGTGACCGCACACACAAAGAGGTCTTTCATTAGCAGTGCTCCATAGGAAGCCAGGGCACTGAGTAAATGATACCTTAATGTTCCCTTTCAAAGCCGGAATGGTTTGACAATGGCGCTTGTTACTGTAACATCGTAAGTTCCTCCTGCCCGCTATCCTCCAGCTTGCAATTAAGCTTACAATAATCTAATATTTAGCTAACCTCCAAAACTTTGGAAGTAATTGTTTAAGGGCTATTTTGGGAAGATGCAAGGAAACATGTTTGAAGAGCATGGCTCCAAGTCCATGTTACAGCAAGTGCTCATCAACCACCACCAAGAGAGGCACACGCACCCAGTGCCTCCAAGGACTCAGCCTCACGGCTGTACAGTCAGTAGGCAGGCAAACTCAGCAAGAACTCAGGGGTTCAGTTTACTTTCAGGGCAAAGAATTACCCTTTTGTTATTAGAAAGTCCAATGGGATTTTCAATGTTCAGCCTAAGGTGTGATGCCGATTTAAACCTGAGGCACAAGTCAGCTCTGGGTATAGATCTCTGTTGCCACTTGCAATATCAACATCCGTGACTTTGTGGTCCAACAGAGACAGTGTTATTCACTCCTGTTTAATTGAGTACTGCAGCTTGCTACCTCTGTACCAGCGGTTTCTGGGTCTTTGCTCATTAAACGCGAAGAGAGAAACACAAACAGCAACTGTCACAAAATCCTATTTATTCCACTAACTGTGTGCACTAAACTGAACTACCTCACTGACAGCTAATGGTGGAGAACTTACAGGCATTACAGCTGAAAGTATCAATAAGTATGAACTGAGCATTGCCAAAGCCTACAAAACCCCTTATGAATTCAAATCAGCACATTAAGTGACAGCATGTTAACTGGCATAGCAAAATGTCCTGTTTCTGAAAGCAGGGGCGTTTCTTTCCCTTACGATCTGCTTCCCTCTGGAAAGGAATCTCTATTTACCCACATTAGTTAGGACAGAGTTATATTTCAGTAAGTCAGACCTATTTTTAGAAGGAAGTCCTATTTTCATAAGGCACTATACTTTTCAGAGACTCTATATCAAAATCCATCTTCTTGGGGGAGCAGAAGCAAAGGACTGAAAAACAGAAGGCAAGAATAAGAAAGACTACACTTGCTGAGTCATGTGTAAGATATTTACAACAGCAGACCCAATATACCTCAATATTTTCATCATTATTCAATTTAAGGCTCTTTTGATATTTTACAAAATGCTCTTAATTTTGACTACTTAGATTATTAAGGGGGATTTTATGTACCCAGCCTAGTTTGAATGATGTGACTGCAAATGCTTGAAAACAAAATATCAAAAAGAAAGCATGTGAATACTAAGTGAATATATTAAAAAAAAAAGAAAAATAAGGTAATTCTTCATGACTTCTTCCATGGATTTTAAGTTGCACACTATGTAACTGAAATACAGGCTGATGGAAAGGGGATATAAATATTTTTATTTTGGTTTTGGGGGAAAATGTTGGATTTGGTTTTTTTTTTTTTTAGCTTGCAAAATTAGCATTCACAAAGTCAGACAGCCAGGTGTTTTGTCTGTAAAAGATAAGCATCTCAACTCTCTCCCAGCTTTGTTTGACAGATGAGCTCTATCCCATCACTTTCAAGGCATATGAGCCAAACTGAGATCTTCCAGCTGCACCTTTTGGAGCAAATCAGTAAAATGATGCGTGGGAAGTATACATTAGTAAGGTAGTTGCTAAAGCATTGTGGGAGAGACTTCTATTTGGGAAAAGCTAGCTACAAGTATATGATACAGATCATCCTAAATAAAAGTTACACTGTAGTTACACGGTGTGTTTTCTGTATCAGTAAAGCCAACTTAAGAAAGTAATGCTTTCCTCTTTCTTCCTCCATGTTCTTAGTAATGTATGTGGCTGTTTGACATCTCAGAAAGGCAAAAGTCACCTTCTGGAAATACCGTCCTTTCCACTGACCACAGAGGGAGCCCAGAATGCTATCATGCACTTTGAGTCAAAGTGTGAGACGTTTAAAACAAGGTGATTTTAGGGGATAAACCTCAGAGGAGGAAGCAAGAGCTGAGGCTGTGCCCTGTTAGGTTATGAATGCCTGGTGGGTCCTTCCAGAAAAGCTAGCATTGTATCTGTCAGGCATTCAGCACTAAGTCCAGACTATGACATGAGCTCTAGTACTGCCAGCACACCTTACTTTCTCGCAATAGCTTTAGCATGCGCAGCTCAGTTCATTGACCTGGCAAGCACACAGGAAATCTGAAAAATCTACTGAGTTTCAATGGGCAACAACAGGAATGCCTACGAAATTTTTGTGCTCTGAGACCCATCTACAAACCACAAGAGAACGTGCTATCAGAGTCCAGATGATAGAACCGTGGGTAATCTTAGTCCACAAAAGACCAGGTTTTAACCGGGCTTCTGTCATGACATAACCAGACCCTATTATATTCTTTATAACTTTCCACCTGGCTGTGCAACATTTGTTCTATTGAAGATATCCTGTCCCTCCAGCAAGGAGAAGGCACAGTACTCTGGTTATGCTCTCATTTGCACAGGCTCAACTCTGCTCCTCAGTATGTACCAATTCCTCTATCTCACTCTTCACCACTGTCAGGATGTTCCTCAGGCTCCTTTTTTCCACCTTAGTGTTTCCCTACAAATGCTGCCTGAACTCTTTATCATAACTTCTCTTGACATATCTGAACCACCATATTCTTGTCAGACATTCTGGTCATCTAGAATCTGGCAACTTGGTCACAGTCCTGTGAAGTGAGATGGCTTCCATGTCTTGCTTTGACAACTTGGCACAGGTCAACTGCAGTCTATTTTAAAAAGTGATAAAAATAATTGTTCTTTTTGTCATGAAAATCAGGATTAAACTGCTCATCTATGTTAGGAATGCGTAGGGTTTCCTGGAGGGAGTCAAAGACTCACTCCTGCAATGCTATTTTTAGAGCATCCAAGACAAGTTCCATAAATGCATACCAAACAGAACTTTTGCAAGTGGAAAGCAGTGATTTTTAGCACATTTGGTCCCTTCTTTTTGGAGGTTGGTGTAATTTGCTGTTGTAACTTTGTCCCCAAAGGAAAGAGATGGCTGGTGGTAACAAGTTCTCCATCATCTTGCCACCTTTTTTCCTCTACCCTTGATGACAAATACACTCCTGCATTTTCAAAGTATATCCCAGGTCTGGATATTATCAGCTCGGGACTACTTTCTGCTTGAGTATTTCTGTCAGTCTGCTACCCCCCAGAAATGTGGGGCAAAAGACAGTTGGAGAGTAGCTGCAGCAGAAGTGATCATAATGCTCTGTTAGCATCCTGGTGAGCAAAGGGAGCTGTGAAACACAGGGGATCAGCCAGATGCCGTTCACAGGCTGGTGGGACTTTCTTCTCAAGTTATCAGTGACTATGACAGGAATTCTGTCTTTTCCTTCCCCACATCTGAACAATACCACTGTACTAAACAAATGCCCCAGAAAAGAACTGGAACAGGCTACAAACATCTCTGCTACTTATGGGTTGCTGCTCCAAATCTCACTTCTCGGATTCGAGGTTGGATACAGAGCTTTTCTATTTGTTCTTTCCTGGGGGGCTCTTCAAAATTATTTTCCAGACAGCAGCAAAAGCAGTAGCAGATTATGCTAGCCTTCAAATTAATGAATCTGTAAAACAGCCAAGTGGTTTGTCTACAAAATATTTTGGAACTAGAAGCACCCAGCAGTATGTGCAGCTGAGAAAAAGACTATTTCATAACAGCCTTTCCCACAGTGGTGGTGTAAGTTCTCAGTGCCTTTGTCTGCCCATGGATTTTCTGTAGTAACTTTGGCTCCCTCATTCTCCCCCTGATGTTGCAGGCTCCAACAAAGTATCCTTTAATCCCTCAGATCTTGATGATACACAGGATAAAACACCTTCATGCCATTTGCTCGTAACTTCCTTCATTACACAAGCTATTTATCTGGCCATTTGGATGTGCTTCCCTCCAATCCCTGCAATCCTCCTGCTGGTTGCAGGGCATTGAATCACATATTTTGTAAAGGCAACTTCTGTGTTTGCAGCTGGTCCATACTCTTAGGAAAGACATTCATTATGTCTATGAAGACAAGCCATGTCGTGTGGAAACTTCTTTCTCATTAAACACTTCCAAGTGTGGACATTTCCCTTTTAAACTGACCTGCTAACATCAGGAGCAAAAGGTGAACCGCTGCTGCTAAGCAGAGACCTTACGGGTATGCCTGTGAAGAGAAGATTTTGAAAGCTGGTCATCTTAACATCTACAACACCAGCTTAAACTGATCATGACTGAAGGAATGGAAACCTGTACTCAGTAAACATAAAAATAAGCAGATAGCAGGGTGACAAGGAGGAACACAGCTTAGAAACGTTTACTAAAAATTCAGTGGCACTAGGAGCTGGGTGCACATGTAGGATTCAGCAAGACAGAGATGGTAGAATAGTTTCTCTCTATGTTTTGACTTTTGTTATTGACTTTTCTATGAATACAGTATCATTAAGAAACTTTGGCCAGTTTCACACCCCCATGGTGCCAGGTGGAAAACCACAGCATTGTTTATAAGCACTTGCCCAGTGTTTCTGGAAGGCCCCTGTTCAATATTTGGTACAAGTCAGAATTTTTTTTTCATACAGCTGCAAGGTACATTAAGGACTCCACGGACATCAGAAAGTGGATAACTATGCCTAGGCAGAAAAAGTTGTTGTACAGTTCATGGTACAAGGCACTGAACTCTCAGTCTGTTTATTGATGACGAACTCAATGACAGCCTTTGGAGTATGGCAATAAAAATATATGCATGAGGGAAGCAGGAGGGCTGTTTTTAATACCTACATTGTTCGTTCTTGCAATTCTTCTCTCAACTAGTTAAATACCTGAGTCACAAATAATACAAGGCTTGGGTTGGGGCTTTTTTGTTTTGGTGGGTTTTTTTTGGTGTTGTTTTCTTTACATGAACATCTTATTTTCATATTCTTTATTTTTCTATCCAGCTCTGTAAACTTTTCCTTTCAACACTTCTGCCTCAACTTCTGGCAACACCTGGATCACATATTTAATTTGCTTTTTATCTCATCAGCTTGTTAGCATTAAACAACTGACACACTCCATCAAAGGAAGAGAAAAACCAAAACAAAGACCCTATTAACCTCTGTTACCCGCATAAACTAATTAACTCTAACCCCTCCCCAATTATCCCTGGAGAGGGGAACTGCTTTTATTAGCTTCCTGTTCTCTTCTATCCCTCCCCTCCATGGCTGCCTGCCTTGCTCCTCAGGAATGAGGTGCTGATGTGCCCCTGTTCAGGGTGACCCTTGCAGCCCTGAGGGCTCTGCAGGCACTGGGCTGCTGGGAGGTACTGAGCCCTGCATCCCTGCTCAGCCATGGTGCCCTTTGGGTGCCAAGGGGAATAGGGTGATTTTCACTACAGCTTTTTGTCACATCTGGTTGTTAGGCCCACAGTCAAGGGTGGTGACCCTTAGCTCCTGACCTTGGATTACATTTCAGATTTTTAAATGGGTTTCCCGTCTGCTGATTAAAGCTTGTTTGTTCAAAGCGAAAGGATTAAAAAGAGTAATTATAATCCTGCTAATTTAAGTGACTCTTCATGCTAAACCATGCCTGCATGCATAGACATCTGTGAGCACATGTGCCTCGACCAGGTTTTATGTGTATTTATTTTAAACCTGTGCCAGTAGTGAGGGAGACAAAGATTATGAATTGGCTGCTGTTAGTCCTCTCTGTGCTTTATGTATGTCAACGCACACCATCGTTCTTTCTTGTTCATTACAAACTAACTAAAAGCAGTGAAGTATTTCAATATGCTAAGCTCTTGCTTCTGAACCGTTATTCAACAAGTAACCTGACACAAAAGGTGAGAGCAACTGTGGCTATGCTATCCAATTCCACGTAGTTTTTTGGTCATCTGTTTTATCAATAGAATCATAATTACACGTTTCCAACGCCCTGTATACTGAAGACAGATATTGTGCATGCGGAAGCCAATAATGTGGACTAGTATCTGATTGTATGGAGGCGAAGGAGTGCTCAGGAAGAGTCCAATAAAGCAGAAGGAAGCAAGTATGTGTAAGTAGTTCCATGCTTGCAGAAAAGATTGTCAGTAGCAGATCTGGGGCTGTAACCATCCCAATCAGCATCACACAAAACAAGTGGATCAATTCAGCGCTTAAAACGAGAGGGAGGTACATGGCCCCGGTCTCTTGGCAACCCTGTGTCAATTTTTTTTGTGAGAAGAAGGGGAGCCCTGGAAACTGAGCTCCTCTCTGCAGCTGAAAAGAGTGGAGAGCCCAATGCTGATCCAACTAAAACTCTAGGCATGATTCATAGTTACTTAAAGGGGCTTTCAGTTAGGTACTAACTTGATCCAAAAGTTGACTGATGGACTTATCAAGATGTTTCATGACCTCAGTCAGGAGACTTGTTTGGACTGGGACTTTGCAAAGCCACATGTGAGCCAGTGCCCAGACCAGGACCTGTGTTCCCTCTTCAGTAAATGCCCATGGTGCACCCAGTGCTGCAGGGCACAGATGGGGAGGGCCCATGCGGCTACCACCAAAGCACAAGATCCAGTGACTCTCGTCCTAATAGTGTCAATCATAAAATTATCCATTTCTGTAAAATATTCAGCTAGCACACTGAGGGTCAACAGGTATTATACTGGGTTTCTTCTCCTGACTAATACTACAGACAGAAATGGGTAACTGGGTACGCTCTACAAACCTTGTAAGGTTTTACATTTGGATTTGTTGCCTTCCCACTACCAGCTGAGCAGCAGCGCTGTAGAAACCTTCCTTGCCTTCATTCTGTAGGGACAACTCACGTGAACGCCATCCCAAAGGTGTAATGACACTCTCATATTGCCACTTAAGTAACCAAAAAAATAAGGAGTGACTTGGATGTGCAGCCATGATGAACGTGGCCCACGTTATGAGTAGCCTAGCTTCGGTGTGCCATCACCCTTACAGCAAGTCTCTACCCACTCCATCTGTGATGGTGAATTTGAGTGCTTTTCTTCTAAGAATGCAAAATTGATCCAATCCAGGTGGTCTACCAGCCCTACTCCAGCTCACGTGAGAGAACTCCTTGGAAAAATAACTGCCAGCCCATGCTCCTCTGCTTTTTTTCTCTCCTGTCCGCATTTCCACTTTTCCTGCCCCTGGGACCAGCCCTGCTGATGGCCTGAGGTGCTGTGGGAGGGAGCTGGTGGTGCTGGGTTCTGGCCAAAGCAGCCTCTCTCTCCTCCCCCCAGGGGTCTCTCTCACAACGCTATGCATGGGCTTTCCTAGCTCGTGCCCACAAGAGGAGTGTTCTCATCTTTTGCTCCTTGTTCCAACTCCATGTGAGAGTGCAGCAGCAGCAAAATTAAGGCAGCAGATTAGAGATGCTAAAAATTTTCAGCACTCCCTCCCCATCCTCCTCTTTGGGAAACTGCTTTCAATCACTTTATGTACTGAAAACAAACATGAAAGGAAAACCTCTTCTCTGCCTTCAGTTGTCAGAGCAAAAACCAGAATTCCCTGAGCTCTTTTCAGAAGTGCTAATATTCTCCCCTAGGCCTTCATTATATCGCACACAGATCTGCAGTCCTCTGCCATGGAGGGAACAGCCTTAAAAAGTTGGGCCGCTTTATTTATTTATTTATTAAAAATAGAAACAAAGTTTGCCAGCACCAGTGAATGGCAGATCAGAGGATGAAATAAAAAGGGAGGCTTTGGCTCCAGCAGTAATGGAATGGGCAATGTTCGGTTGGTGTGATGGGGGCCCCTCAACCAGCTCAGAGGGAATACGGCCAATGTGTGGCTGGGTCTTCCTCCTCTAGCCTGGCACTTGCATGGATCAAAGCAACTGAATTCCGTTTCTGTAGGCATCCAGTTCTTCTTTCCTTGTTCCCAGCAGGGATCTCAACTACTGCCTGCTGTGACTCAGCAAAATGCTATGCTCGCTGCTCCTTGTGCAAGATGCCCATTGCATAAATTTCACTGCTGTTCTGCCTGCAAACCGTTTTGATTTTGTCAATGGCACTTCTGTTTCCAGACTCAGGAATATTGTTTGTTGAATCTGAAATTGAAATTAGTTCTAAGGGAACAAATAGTCTTAAAAGTCAAAATTCCAAGCAGAGGGCCATCCGTAGTATCTTTAAAATCTGGGCAAACCACCAAATCCTTACTAAACTTCCCATCAAACAAAAAGAAACTACTTTGGTTTCACCAAAAGTCTGTTCTCACTTCAACAACAGTGGAAATGCTTCGTTCAGTTTGCATGATCTTACATCACAATAATTTAGAAAAATGCTTCTGCTGAAAGGAAAACAACTTCCAACAAGAAAATAATACAACTCAGGAAGATGAAGTTTAGAATGAACTTTTAAAAATTTACTGGAACACTTCAAAATTAGTCTATAAAATAAAATTAAATTGCAATTAACACACTTGGGGCAGACTTTTCATTTTTTAGGAAATCAGCACTTTCAACAGGAAAAATATACTGGGGACTTTCTGAGAGTGCAGAGCCAGCTTCATCACACAGTTACAGATCCCATTCTCTTGATCATCTCATTTTCCATCTATTTATAATATGAATGAATCCAGTCTGGGCCTAGCTAAAGTATAACCTGAGATGGGAAAGAGAAGCACATACAGCATGAATGCGCTCTTTTCTCCTCAATGCACAGTTTTGACAGCCACAATGAAGGCGTGATATACAATTACCATAGAGAATGGGTTTGAAACAAGAAGAAATTCTTTTCTGTATCACTTAACGTTTCACAACATCTGTGGTTTCACTTATACTCAGCATCCCACCTAATACAACTGCATGTGCTGACACCATATGAGTTTACGTTCATAACAAAGGGAGATGTGAATCTCATCTGGGTCCAATGGACTTGGAAATCCAACCTCAGACTTGACAGAGCAACTTGTGAGTAAATTTCTGGGCCTACACAAACTGGATGCTCTTGGCTAGACCTTTACCAGTGTAGCACGTGCATCTTCAGTGGGAAGATACCAGCTTCTACCACCTGAGCATCCAGATTAATGTCATGCTGCAACTACTCCTAGTGAAAGGAAATAAAGCTTCAAAGCTAGGCTGAGCTCTGTAGCTACAGCTGCGAACACTCTGATAGCATGTCTGGCAGGTGAAGCCCAGGGAGGTGGGCAGGAGACCTGTGCTCAGCTCTCAGCCACCAGATCCTACGTGCCTACCTGGGCCAGTCCTCTCTTCCGCAGCACCTTTGGAAGGGGATTGAAGAGGGACACTAGTCTGAGGAAACTCTCCTTTGCTAGTGAGGTATCCAAGACACAGGGTAATTCAACCCAAATACCCAAATGCCAAGTGAGGACCAGGCAGTAGGATGAGCAGACAGCAGGTGAAATTTCTCACCAATTCTCATGTCCTGTTACCCACTTGTAAGACCCTGTTTTTTTTTTTTTAGCATATCACAATTGTGGGTATTGATTAATGTCAGGACAGCACTAGCAGCACCGTCACTCCTGGAATAACTCCAGCAGAGAAACGCCATTTATAACATGCTGCAAACAGCCATCCACATCAGCCCCCTCATTTTTTAGATCACAGTTTACAGCAGAGAGAGCTTTTTTGTCTCTCACTTCATTCACACTGCCTAAAGAACAGAGAAAAAAAAAAGCTGTAAAACATCACTGTATTCAGCACTTCAAAAAACTCAACTCATGAAGCAACATTCTACTTGAGCTTCTCAAACACCCTGGTAAGACATTAACCCTACTATTGCAGGCATACAATGTGTACGGGTATGAAGATTCATTTGGATTTCACCTGCTATCCCAGAGCATCTTTTGGCTTTCTCCAAATTTATATGAGTTAGATGAGTCTAAAATGTCAGTAACAACACTACAGCATTGGGATCAGAGAGAGGAGTATGTGAATTGCTGGCTTGATTTGAGCCAAACTTCGCAAACAAGGCACACTATAAGTCACGCCTATACTCACAGTAAGGCACCTGCATCAGGGTGATTACAGAGTTTTCCAAGCACAGAGCATCTTTCAATTTCCTCTAAAAGCCCTGTGGTTAAAAATTAGATCAACTTCTTCAATGTGTTATATAAATGCTAAGATATCAAACTAGAAGCCTATGTTTAGGAAGCACCTTCCACTCCTAAAAGTACTTTTAGTGTCATGTCTCTTTAATAAGTTTGTTGTGCTAGTTTTGGTAAGCACAGAGTAACTCTAGCTCTCCCCAGAAGCCACCCCAAAGGCCTGAGCCATTCATCCAGCGTTTAAGGTGCAGGATTTGAGTGGTTTAGCCATCACTTCTTCTATGGCTCAACACATATTAGAAAGTATTACAATAAACAAACTACTTTGAAAACCAGTATTTTTTGTACAGCTGACTGCTGAGCAGCTATTAAGAAAACCAAGTTTGATCATTTGCCTCACTGCAGTAATCCTGAGAAAATCAATAACGTAGTCAAGATACAGCTGTGCCATTCATGTGGAAGCCATAGCTCAACTAGAAGTTGAGCATGGCATCTCCCAGGCTATTTTCCAAGGCCAAAGAATTTTTAACCATCATTACAGCACTGACTGCGTGCCATGCGACACATGTCATACACCCCCTCAGCCCCTCCCTTTTCTTATTACTAGAGACAAAAATCTCTCTGAAGCTGAACAAATAATGAACTGTATTGTTTTATGATCTAAGTTATACCCAGAACATTAACCCTCTATCATCAGAATATATTCAAGACATGGGGCATCAATAAAACAACCTGCTTTTTTTAAAGGCTACTCTTTGTCATGACCACATAACCTATAAAATTTGCCTCAAATGATCTTAAAGTACTGATTATACTTTTCTCACTCTTCTGTTAGATCAATTCTGGCTGACAACTGCTCTCAGCCAGTCTCTTCAGTGTTGATTGTTTGCTCTTGCAGCTGAGATACAACACAGGTAAGGCTCACTGGAAGAAGTAATTTCTTTTCATAGATGAAAGCCAGCACTGGACTGTGGTGAAGTGGATGGTCTCCTAGGGCAACACAATGTTTGTAGGAGTGAAAATGCCCTGGTCCTTCTACTGACCTTTCTCATGCCATAGCCCTGACAAGGCAGGGTGACTGCTGCTTCAGAGGAAGCAATGGGCAAACAGGTAATGTATGTCCAAAGAAGAGAGTGGGAAGCATCTGCTCCCATTGGTGGAGTTGATGCTTCCAGCCCTCAAGGCCCCAAAGGGGCAGTAGATCTGCAGATCTTCCCATCTCAACTCTTCACGCAGCTTTGGTACCCTTTTTGTCACAAGCCTTTACTTTTGAAGCAGAAAAATAATTTTTGCCTGTGCTACTAAGAAACTTGAAAAAGCAATGTTAATTAACCCCACAGACCAGAGTTAGAAAAAATGGACAATCTTTCAGGCACTCAAGTGCTTCTTATTTGATTAAACTATTTTCTGCAAGTAGAACATTCAAATAACAGAATACTCTTTAAAACAGGCAACAAATACAATTAACTGACAGGATCTGAAAGGATAGGGTGAGAAAGGGGAGATAACGTAAAGTAATAAATTGTAAAACTGAAAAAAAGTCCCACATAAAAGTTAGCTGGTTTTCAGTGTGAAAGGAGTAACACAGCCAACAGAATTTGTTGTTCTGCATGTTATGACCTGCCTGACATCTGTTTACAAATGACCAACAGCAGAGTATGTCTGTCCAATGGATTCCCAACCAGTCAGTATTCAAATTTAGAAATATCTACATCATCAAGAATGGAAGAAGCTGAAGATGAAGCTGAATATCAAAGTCAGTCCAGTCTTATAGCTCATCCAAACCACCCAATGTGCTATCACATCCCTGCTGCAAGACGTGGGTAGCATAGCAGGGGACCCACGAAAAGGAAGCTCTATAAACAATGCTTCAGATGCTGCTGTTGTAAGGTCAGCGTGGAGTAAGCTGGGGTGCAGCATGTACAGACACCCTTACTGAAACAAAAATGAACTCACTTTTTTGCTGTACTTAGTACACAGCTTGCTACCCAAACGGAAAGGTCAAAAGTCAAGACATGATTGATATTCTTCAAGGATGATGCAAGGGAAAAGAGACCCTGCTCTTAACCACAGCACCACAGGCCCAGCAAGAAGCTTTTATTTTCCTGAGGTTGAGGGTAAGATAACCGTGGTGCATCCAGCTGGCAAGGCTGTCAGAGAATTTCCCCAAGGCAGAGTCTGAGCCTACAGACTCCACTGGGCAAGATAAACAGATGTACCAAGCACATACTGAGATCTCCATGAGTGTACAAATCACGCTTTACGTCATGTCTAGGAACAATCCCACTAAGGTTTATTGCATGACTGTGATGACCTAGATACTTGCAAGCAATACAGTAGAAGGCAGCAGAATTCTGCTAGAATTACAAGCAGGATGCCACAGCCCTATGATAATCACCAGGTGCCAGGTATGATAAATGAGTCCAGCTCTTTACTGTTAGGTATAACCTTAGTAGGGCAAGGGAAGAAGCACAGTGAAAAAGGGCAGGCTCAGGAGAAATACTAAAGAAATCATCTCAGCATATCTTCTTGTCCTCCTTATGCCAAAATCTCCTTCACTCTTCAGCATCCTTCTTTTCCTCCCCACCAGTAGGGATGAAATAATCAGGTTTAGAGGATGAACATTATTGGCAAGAACATCTGTTTGGAAGTGTACCGTTACAGCAAGGCTAATTGACTGTTTCTAGGATAGAGTGCTTTTTAAAAGGAAGATGTGAATCTGATGCTAAAACCCACATTAAAATAATTCACCTTTTATCGTCTCCTAGCATAGGAAAACAGGGTCAGCAACTACCTCCATACTGAAAAAGTCATATTTCCTCATCTCTCCTTTGCTTTTTCCTTCTGTGTACCTGTAACTGCTCAGGGTCTGCTGAAGACAGAATATTATTCATCTGAAAGCTGCAATCCCTTAATTAATGCTTATAAACACCCAAGAGGATCCCATCACAATTAGTGTGGCTCTGTTAAAGTACTGGAGAAAATTGACTGCTCCACATGTAGGTTGCTGCATCATCAGATTGACAAGCACGCTGCAAAACTACTTAAAAGTAGCATAGGACTGAATCCTGCTCCACTTCCATTTATGTCGTTCTAGTGACGCTATGATGAGATACAGCGGTGTAATGTCCATATTCAGTGATGAATCTGGTTTAGTTAAGATTCTGATTTAGTTAAGACAGAGAAGGCAGTTGTTCCTAAAAGACTCAAACCATTCTGATGGGTCTAGTGCCAACTCTGGCAATACTGGACCAAAGCAGAAACACCAAACCAACCTAAGTCGTTGAGATCAAATGTCAGACTTCTACTTGTCATTGATCTGACTTTTGATAATTAAAAGCAATGGTGAAACTCATCCTGGTTTTCAAAGAAAAAAACCCAAGCTTGCATATCCCTCGTTGTCAGTGTCTATTAGTGCTGCACGGTATCTACGCGTAGGCAAAAATAGATTACATTTTATTTTATTCTGTGATACAACTGCTGTGTAGAGTAATATATGCTCACTACTAAATGGGCTACTCCTTCAGTTCTGCTGCCCAGGGCAACAGTCACATCAGCACACAGAAGAGGCTTTCCCAGACATTAGACACCCATGGAGTGAGTTAGATATGCTCATATTCTGCAGGGGATTCAGAGCACCTGCAAAAAGGCCATTCAGCATCCCAAAAGCACATTCAGAATTCAGAAAGATTAAACTAAAAAATGATAGACAGCCCCAAGGAGTATTAAATGGCAGCTTGCTAGGCAAACAGTGAAGTGTAGATTTTATTAACTAACTTTTAGTTAATTTGCTGTCCAGTGGGACTCAACAATCAAGAGACTGTTCTTTTCATGTGAGTTAAAATACTGTAGTGTCAAAGCCCAGGTAAGCATATTCCCACTGTATCTTTTAACAGTGTCAAACAGAAGGAAAAAAAGAAAAAAAACAACACAGATTCTCTAAGTTGTGTTAACCTTTGACATTGTTCTTGAATCCTCCGTAAATGCTGTGGCTGAAACACTCACCCCCTGGCAGTAAGAGGAAGGCTCTTCATGGACTCCTGGAGCCCAGACTCCACTTGCACTCAGCAATTCTTCCACTTCACTGCCCTATCCTTCCTCCTTTTCTTGCTTTCTTAGTCTGCCTCTGTCCTCCTCTTTTAGCTCACACATTAGTACAATCACTTCCAAATTAAAAATTAAAGATACTAAATCAATACAAACCTCGAGGCTAACAATCTGTGTCCGAGCCTCATTGTTCATTCTTCTGTCTTGCTTCTATTCCTCTGGGCTCTTGCTTTTGTGGTTTATACTTCTCCCGTGTGGGGGATCATTTACATCAAAGATGTCAGATTATTATTAGCAAGGGCTTTATTAGGAAGAGTTGAAGAACTAGACAACCTGTAGCAAGTGCCCAAATAAAGCACAGGACTGAAGAGGCAGTTGAGCTTTCTCTGGTCTGTGGGCAGAAGTTCAGTTTCAAAGCAAGAAATGCTGCAGTTGTCTCATTCTCAGCCCTGCAGCAAAGATCAGCTTCTATCAGCTTCTAGGCAATTAAGGACCTTTCCTACTGGCCAAAGATAAACCTCCCATTTTTCTTACCAGAAGAACACAAGGATCCATTCAGCATTTAGAGGACTTGAGATCTAGGGTCAGTTCTGTGTTTGGATGGATCTTTCCTCAATTCCTTATGCCTAGTCACAAGGAGCAATTGAAGCCTGTTATTTGACTACATGTCATAAAACTGTAAACACAGAAGAAACTAAGCTAGAGAGAAGAGAATTTATAAGGAGTTCTTTGTCAAGCCCAGACAGCAAAATCTATGAAACTATTTACGTGTTCTTCAAAAAATTACAACAGACAGCAAGTCTACAACAATAAGCACATCCAAACATCAAACTTCTAAGTTTTTATTACCAAAAATGAGGAGAAATCTTTTAAGAAATGAAAGTCACAAAGGGTGTGCCTGTCTCATTCTCCTTCCGCTCCAGTTACATACAATGCACAGCATGTGGCACTTATCCGACAGTGAGATTCTTCAAGTCCTGTATTACCACAAGGGTGAGTTTGAAGGAGCATGCTACAGACAGCATTGCCTCAATTCAGGCTTGTTTTACTAATGCCTTGTGTCTATTTTTACAACCTGTTTGATAATTCCTTCCTCTACAATGATGACACAGTTTTAATTTACGACAGTCATACTCCTAGGAACATTGCTCCCAGCATTTTGACCTCTGCACTTTCAGATGCTCATAACCTCTTAGAAACTTAAAAGAAAGAAAACAAAACCAAAAGGCTGACAATCTGCAGAAGGGAAAACTTAGGAAATTCCTGTGGCTACCCTCTCTGCTATTGTCTCCTAAGAAACCTAAAAGACATGTTGTCCTCTCTGAGTGCATCTACATTATTGTTCTAGCTCACACCAAGTGTATGGTTTGGAAGCAAATCCACTATTCTCACTTGCTAGACTTAAGGTCACATCACAGAGGGGGAAATTTTGAACCGGATAGTTTTTTTACCTTGAAATTAAATTGGAAGGCGTGTCCAGGAGTGCATTCAACCACAAAGGGACATTCAGCTCCCTGGTACAAAACTATAGTGTTAAGTCCAAAATAAATTCCCAAAATTTACATGGTCATCAGTCCTCAGCACCATCTCTTCTGTTGCAGTGTACTTACTACTGGATAACGTGGTCGCAGCCTTTGAAACTAGTTTCTAACTTTCCCTAGGGCTTCCTTGGGTAGGGTCTGCTGTGCCACTGATGAGTAGCAAGCCCAGTGCTCCAACGGCAGGTCCAGGGCGCAAAGATGCCAGCATGCATAAAGACTGGGTAGCTTCTTCCCTCCACCTTCCTTCACACTCCTTTCCTGGAGAATCTGCCTCTCAAATCATGGCCGCTAAATATGACTTAATGGAAAGAGAGGTTGTGGAACCTCCATCCTTGGAGATATTCAAAAGCCATCTGGACACAGGACTGGTAGCTGGCTTTAGGTGCCCCTGCTTGAGCAAACAGCATTGGACAAGATGAACTCCAGAGGTCCCTTCTAACCTCAACCATTCTGTGATCCTATGTCAATCATTCTTTCCAACTATTCCATAAAATCTGAAATGTACAGCTTACACATCAGGGGAACATTTTGTCATCAGTCTCCCAATGGAAAGGGTTTGAGGGTTTCCAGAGGGCTAGCGGAGTAACCCACCATAACTGGCACAAAAGGATGAATTACAGGAATATCACTAAGCTTGCTCTTCTACAGCTGAAAACATTTGTTTTGACTGGAACATCTCCCTAGTCATAGAAATGCCATTTCCATAGAGACATGATACCCAGGGATCTCTTCAACAGAGAACCAAGTATCGCAGCCCCTGGCAAGCGAGGTGACTCCCTGCTTGGAGCTGGGTAGAAGCCTCTACCAGCTCAAGCTTCAGCTACTGGGTTGCCCTGAGGGGGAAACCAGGAGGGATGGTGGCACTGACCTTCCCTATTGCTAACGCTACAGCGTCCATGGTGGGAAACGGTACTGTAAAAGTATAAGCACAGCAGGGTACAAAGGGGAAAATGCATAGTAATTACATCACAGACAAAAACGAACGGTGAGCCATTTACTCAGGGTCAATATTTTTTGAGGAAGGGAAAACAAAGCAGTTTTGCTTATGGTTCAGAAGAACACAATGTAAAAATTATTCAAGGTTTAAGGCTAAATATCTTCTAAATTCACGACAGGATTTTTACAGAGGTCAAATAATTTTTTTAAAGACAAAAAGAAAACACAGGTTAAAACACTGCATAAAACGCATCATTTTGACTAGTAACAAGTGCTGGGCTGGTAACATCCTCCAGCCAACTCTTTTTGTCAAAATTCATCACAAAAAGCATTTCAGATGGTCCCTCTGCAGCTTTACAGAGCCTTTGACAGAGGCTCCTTTTTGTGAACTGCATAACCCATAGGACAGCACAGTTACTCAAGGAGCCATCCTCACCAGTCACACACTGATACATGGGCATCACAAGACAGAAAGCTCCAAATGACTCAAAAGCAATATGGTGAATATAAAGGTCCTTTAAATATATGGAGAAGCTGCAGAAATGGCTTCTAAACCATGTGTTAAAAACAGAAGAAATATAGAAATAAAGGACATCTTACCATGTGCTTTCACATGATTTTTATCATTGACAATAAAGTTTTGATTGGGTTTATTGCATGCAGTCAAAAACATTCAGCTGGATTTCTAAGTGTGTCATGATGCAGCTGAGGCCTTCAGAGTGTTTTATTTACTAATTAAATGGATGCTGGTAGGCTGAGTGCCAGTCTGTGCCATTACACACTTACATTAAAAGGTCTGGATGATGTAGAACTTTCATCACCCATTTGGGATTTTAACAGGCTGTTTCGCTTTCTTTACTACTATCGGCTTATTACAGTAGGCGCTGTCATTGGCGTTCAGTCAGCCAGAGCCGAATTTGCAGCCAGTGCAATGCGAGCATGTGCTGTTGGGTATTAATCAGGGAAGTGTTGAGTGTACCACGTGACCCATTTTCCTCAGCTCTGCAATTAGCAGCTTTACGAAAGTGTCTTCTGAGGAGGACCCAACCACAAGTTAATCTTCTGGGGGAAAACAGTAAAAGAAACAAGCAGCAAAACATTTCAAATGGGATTTAAGATAATGCTGCCTAAACCTGAAAGGCCTCACATCTATGCAATCGCTTTTAGGATACTGGCCAACTACCATATCTTTGTTTCTGGAATAAAAATTCCAGCTGAGTACATTGCCCTTCATGTTTGCATCTTTCTTTCTAGATTTTGGAAGCCACAAAATCTGACCCAGCACGTCTGCATGCCTTATTATAGCATGCCATTACCCTCGTTGCTATAATTTGAAAGA
Source organism: Dromococcyx pavoninus (assembly GCA_033558185.1). Taxonomy (NCBI): domain Eukaryota; kingdom Metazoa; phylum Chordata; class Aves; order Cuculiformes; family Neomorphidae; genus Dromococcyx; species Dromococcyx pavoninus. Next base: position 406,671 of record JAUMJL010000409.1, on the reverse strand, counting down.
GAAAGCTTGTCATTCCCAGTCAGATACCCACTGCACACACAACATTTACTTTGTCAATCATTCAAAGACCTACTGAAAGCCAACTGTCTGAAGTTTCTCTAGAAGAAACTTTTTTCCCATAGTTTGTGCAATATTCAAAATGCCTGACTGGAGCTGGAGAGAAGTGGCCTTCAGATGACTCCAAGTGATGTGTTTATTTCCCCTCTTACTAAAGAGTAGATTCGGAGGGTTTGCAGTCCACTTTCCTTCTGCACTTGGTATCTCCTGTGGCTGGGATGGACCCAGCTGATGGGCGACTGCAGGCTCAGGGACTCTAGCTACACTTAGTCTGACTGGAATTGAACTTACAAACAACCAGATTTCTCCTAACAAGCTCTCCCATGAAACTGGCTTTTGAACCAATTTTCTATCATCAGTGATGAGGGTGGTTGGTAAGGATCAGCTCAGGTAAGCATTACAGTTTGGAATCTCTCCAAATGAGATCCAACATTTTGAAGTTCTCCTCTTGTTGAAGTCTCAGGTCCTGAATTTTCTGGCAGTTGCTTAATTCCTTCTGGCACTCTCCCCTTCAGCTGCAAGCACACAATACCCTTGGGGGTTGCAAGGGAATTGCTTCTTTCTAGTACACTCCCAGGGCTAGTATCTTTTACCCAAATGAGAAATACTGTGTGATGAACTTCTCCCTCGGTTCCAGCTGAAATCATTGAGCAATGATTGAACATAAACCCAATGCTTAAATCCAAAAGTTAAATAATCTAGCTCAGGATTCCTGCAACAGTTTGGCGCAAATTAGCTTGGCTCTTGGTTTTATACAGGCTGGCTCCATTCCTAGAGACACCTGTTAGCAGCCATTAGCCACATCTTTGGATTTTCCTTCTAATACAATGGAATTATTCCAAAAAAAATTCTCCAGCAGGTAACACAGATGGGCAATCAGCACCTACCAACCAGATCAGTGTGAATACTGTGTGCAATAACAGCTAGAATTAGGACTCACTCTGTTTACCTGACATGATATTCTAGCTGACATATCAATTTAGCTAATCTGACACTCAGCTAACATTTCCTGCAGAAGAGCTGTTTATAGCAGAGAACTCAAATGGCAGAAGCTCCTGCCCAGCCCCAGGTGGCAAGTGAATGTCATACGATCATAGAACGGTTTGGGCTGGAAAGGACCTTTAAAGATCACCTAGTCCAACCCCTCTACTATAGGGTAGTCATTCAGACATTATAGAGATAACACAATGTTCCCCAAATAACTGCAGAAAACTTGCATTTCTTGCTGCTCTCCTGCTCTCTGAGGATTAGCTACAGTTAGTCCCCACAATCCCAGCCAAGAAATTGGTATAAACACGGGCAGAGCTAGAACCAGCACACTGCTTCTCAGCCCCAGCAGAATTAACTAGAGGACTTAGTCAACTGTCTTGGTATTAGGTATGGAGCAGCCCTGGAGAACAGTCACACAGTGAAATCTTGGTCCCCTGTTCCTTGAGAAGATCTTATTTATGTCTAATAATATGCAAGGACATTACTACTCAAGATGGAAGTTCACCTCTGTAAAACTCTTCTTCAATCTCAGATTGCTTTACAGATATTCATTAAGCCTTACCTCCCTCCTCTAATTTTGGCTGTATGCCCTTTTTACAGATGCCCCAGATCATTAACTGCTAGCTGGAGAGCAGTGAGTCAGAGGAAGAATTCTGATTTCAATCCACTTCAGTCACTCTGTGTGCTTTCTTTCTCTAGAAATCCTTTAAACTTGTCTCATACAGAGGTCAGAAACATAAACTATCAGACTCGTTATTACTTCTAGGCATAGCCCCCAAGAAAAGCAACAGAAAAAAAAAGCCAGACATTTCTTTCTCCCTCCCTCCCCTCCTTGGAAGCCACTGACAACATCCTACCAAACTTAAAGGAGCAAACTCTTTGCAATATCAACTATGACTATCAAAGCTGTGTTGTCATTAGTTATAGAGATTTTCCTATAACTAATGTTCAGACCTGTGCCTAGGGAGAGGGACTTTCACAAATCAATCGGCTCAAGGCAAGACACGGACACTCTGTGGTCTGCTGTTACTAGAAAATAGATAATGACTGAATACTAAATTATCTAGATCAGGAGTTGAAAAGCTATGGCTGTGAAGCAGCTCCCATACCAACACTGTATCATGTGGCTGGACACGAGGCTATGTAGGTCCTGGGCTACTGGGTAATCTGAGTCCCTGGCTGTGACCAGCCTGAAGCTGATGCCACCACGCCTTCAGCAAAGGTGTGGGATGATTTCTATTGTCTCGCATTTCCTTTGACTGTCTCTAGCAATAACATTCATTCCACCTCCAGCGTATATTCGTAGATCCACTCAATGAATGTGTCTTGAAGGCAGTTTGCTAATAGCCTGCAATTCCATAAACTGCAGCAAACACCCTCATAAAGGCATCAAATAAGAAATAATTTGGATATTCAAGATGTCCCTTTGAACCTGAGCAATGACTACTGCCACAGATGGGCTTCTTCAACATGTTTTATAAATATTTCCTCTTCTTTGGGTTCTCTTGTTACTCCTCTCCCTTTAAAAATTATTTCCCTTTCCTTTTGAAGAAATACTCTATTAGCTTAACTTATAGAGATTTGGGGCACCCATAGTTATTGCAGACCAGGAATTTCAGATGTTGAACCCTACATTGTAATGATTCTTGGTAAGAATAAAGCTGAACACAGTCTATCAAGCCTTCTGTCCAGCTCGCCACTACTATAGAACTGTTCCCACTTACAAATTAACTAATGATTCCCATAACCCATCGATGAACTGTTCCACAGGGACTCAAAAAGGCATCTAAATGTCATCTGTTTTGGGTGGTAAGGGTTTTAAGATGAGGATTTTTCCCAGGATGTGGTAGTTTGATTTAAATTTTCTGAAGAAACATACCTGAATACAAAAATGAGATTGAATTCCCAGCTGGTGTCTCAACTCAAGCTACCAGAAATGAGACCATCAGTGCATTAAAGCAAGGATGTGCGCTGGCTGAAGGGCACATTTCCAAGGACATTTTCCGAGCTGATATTCAAATGGAATGGTCCTTACTCCCATGGTAACCACAATTTCTCTTTTTTGAAGCAAGGAAGTTATCACCCTGAACGTTCTGCCTAGAAAAAGATTCTTCTAACATCACCCAAGTGCCAGCAAACCAGCAGAAAGATTCTTCTATTGGTCATCTGATTTTCTTATTACTAGGGTTTTTCAAAAACATCCATTATTTAGTTTATGAAAGACAGTGCTCACAGCTTTGTGGGAATAATTTTCCATCTGCAACCTATCAGAAACAACAAATCAAAAGGAAGCATCTTACTCACCCACCATTCTCTTATTTTAAACAAAAACTTGCCTGTGCCTGTGGTTATAATACTATCGATCCATGGATGCAGTATGCCTTATTTTGCAGAATAGCTTGTCTCAGTGACAACAGCTGTGACAAAAAAATGAATGTTTCAGGATGAAGGCATTGCTGTCAATCCTCTTCTGTTTAAAATGGCAAAAAAGATTTTGTGGCATTGTTCTTTCGCTCTCTCATCTGGCTGCTAATTTGGGTTCCCAGCAGGCCTTCAATACAGAAAGCCAAAACCAGGGGGTAGATCCTCAGCCACTGGATGTTGTTAAGAGCTCTACTGAAGCCACTGAAGCTTTGACAACTTACAGCAGCTAAAGATCTGCCTGTAGAGTTCAAAACACAGTCGATTGTCTCTCCTTCCCTTTCGCCACATAAACAAAATCTTATATATGGCAATTCACTCCATACTGTTGGGAAGAGGGGAGAACAGAAAGGGAGTTCCCTAGATTAAACGTTTGCTATCCGAGGTTTGGACAGAAACCCACAAAACTGTGAGCAATCAGAATGAACCACATGGAAATGATGATGGAAAACCCTAGTGAATAAACATGCCAGGAAAGCCTGTCCCTAAAGAACATATTATTATTGTAGGTTTTCTTTTTTTAAAAAAAAAAAGAATTTATGGTTGCCACATTTTTTTTAATAAACATTTTCTTAGTTTCCTGTATCTGCTTTTTTCTCCCCTCCCTCTATAGGCCCCCATGTTCAAAAGAGAGACGGCACATAAGCAACCAGGCCAAGTACAATTGAAAAAATGTGCGGGCGCACAGAACAGGCTATGGGATGAATGGGAGGAGTGCCTCATTTTTTTCCTTGTAGATCATCTGGTTAGCATTGAAACTGAGCTGATGTGCTGTACCAAAAATCCCTCTCATGTAACAACAGGTTATAAAGTCACTAATCAGTGTAGGAAACTACAATGCACTCAGTTATCTGTGGGCAGAGCAGCTGAGCTGTCTGTGCGGCTTCAGCATGGGTGCCATGGGAGTTAAGGGACAGAGAAAACACGAGCAAGCACAGCTACCCTGCTTGCAGGGTTGGGCCAGCCCCAAGTGGGACCCAAATCAGCTGCTGCCTTGTAAACAGCAGGGACTCGGAGTAATTCCCCAAACGTCTACGATGTCCTGACTGCATGCTGGGGGGAGATAACAGCAAGCTCTGCCTGATGTAACATTCACTTCTCCCTCTTTCACTATTTTGGTTTCAAAAGGAAGGAAAGAAGGAAGGAGGGAAGGAAGGAAACCCAGGTATGTATGGGTGCTCCTCCACCAGGGGAGACACTCTGCAGTCTAATGCCATTCCTAGTCTGGGTCATCTAGGACCTTCACATGACCACCAAAGGAATTCTCCCACGCAGCAGCAAGGGGAGTCCTTGCCCCTAAACAGAGTTCAAGTACCATAAAACTGAGCAAGCCAAAGTGAAAGGATTTCTTTCACCTGCCTGAAAGTGACTATGGAAAGGTTCTTTCCATAGTCAAGGGAAACGTGCACCTCCCCAGTAGAGTTCATCCAACCTATTTTAGGATGGGCTGGCTAACTCTTCAGAGATACCGGTCATTCTCCACTGTCTCTAGAGGACATCTTAGATACTTTTAGACAGCTAAGAAAAATTAAATTATTTCCACGCACGTGTCAAACCTGGCTCTTTCCATTCTTGCAGTTTGACTGATACAATTAATCAGTGGAATGAACTGACTCAGAATAATATTGAAGAAAAGGGATTAATAGGAGTCAAGACAAGATAAAGGAATACAAGTTCTCTACTGATGTAAAGGAGTGAAATTTATGGTTACTATCTGTACTGTCATTAGAAGAACATTGTATTTCTATAAAGAAAGCTTTGTATTGGAGTTCATGAGGAACAGAAAATGTGTCGATTGTGCCCAAAATGCCAGCCTAGTAATTTCCAGTCTGGTAGTTTTGACAGTCTTAATGAACGGGCTCAGCAAAAAACAAGGACTGGAATACAGAGATAGCTATATTAGGTGGACTGACAGGCTCTTTGAGAAAGACTGCGTAAGACCTGCCCTAAATATTCTTAGCCATTCTGTGCTAGTACTTCAGCACTTTCTTAAGCATGAAATCCACTTACATATTCTAAAAAAGAAAAAAGCAGGGGGTGGGGGGATGAAGAAGAAATTGCTATTTTTAGTTTTCAAGCATATTTACATAATCAGGGCAAACCACTGCATTTTAAAAATGCCCTGAATACATATTTACATGAGATAATGCAATGACTCCAAATAGGCTGATAATATGCATTTTAAGTTTAGCTAACGACTTATTTACACAACCAAGACAATAATACCCATTAAAGATTTTTTTTCCACATCGCCACATTAGAAAACTGAACAGTTATTAATCCGTACAACTCCACATTAACTCCTAGATACCACGTGTCCTCAGGGCATTGCAGTACTAGCAAGCGTATGGCTGCAGCCTAGAAACTTCCCCATGAGGAAAGGAGAGGTTCCCTCTCTCTCTGGGTTTTGCTTAATTATCAGTCGCCTTCCTGGAACCGCAGTTTCCCTGCTGCAAGCGTTATCCTGCTCGAGTCACTGCTGAGCTGCACCAAGAATGGGAGTAAAAACACTTCTAAACCATCACGATTCAGAATGGTATTTCTGAATGAATTGTGCCTACACAGGCACATGTCTGCTCGACATGGCCATTCCTGAGTGCAAATGCACACGTGGCAGGGAATCCCCTTTTCTCTTCTGGCAGGAAAACCCAGACTCCTCAGAGGCTATGACAAACACAGAGCACGTGGGAACATAGTGCTTTGGGTGTGACAAGGCAGAAGGAGACATGCATAGGGAGAGAACAAGAAAGGGTCTGTGCTGTCACCAATAACTACCTCTCCTAAACAATTTAACGTAGTAAATAGATTAATAATATGAAATGAAAGTTTCCTTTCCTTTCTCCATACCCTGGGAATTTTCCCCATCAGAAAATCCCATTTCATTAAGAAGCTGAACAGTATTTATATATATTATTTTTCCTTTCCTTTCTCCTAGCCTCAATTCCAGTGACAATGAGGTTCAGGAAATGAGAGACACTAGATTTTGTTTTCTTTTGGTAATCTGCCAAGACAACTACTTCAGTATATCTGTGGGCACAACATTTTTTAAAAATAGACTAAAAATAATGAATTATGAAACATTTTAAAAATTAATGCATGCTCCACTTTAAGCAGCTGTCAAATTCATCTGCTCCTCCTCCTCACAGGAAAACATCTTTTCCCCAAAATATCAAAACCCTGAAAATAATCAAATACAGAACTTTGACAGGTGCAGAAGGACAAATATCCATCATCAAAGGTACTGTCTGTCTTTCACATCTTCTCTGCACTACACTGCTTTCCCACAAGTTCCAGCCCTACCTCATTGGCAGAATACCTGAACTCCCTCCAACAACGCACCCAGCAGCACACCTGCCATTTGGTACATGTGCTTCATCCTCTCTCTGATCTGCTCTCTGAGGGGAAAGCTGTGTATGCAGTCAAATGTCTTGTTAGTTTTTTTGGGGGGGGATTTATTCACATTTTCAGTCTCTATGCAAAGACAGGCCACCTGGGGAAGTTCTTACATTAGACCGCAAGTGGGCAGAGCTTCGATAAGCAGGTGGAATAGTCACTGGTATGCAGGAACCAGCTCATACGACGAGTTGTGACACTGTTCTTGGGAACAGTCAACAACCAGACATATCTGTGATGTTTTTACAGCACCTTTGTTTGCCAACTGAACCTTCTTAAGCATTTATTTTGCCTTAGCTGACTTTTGCTGCTGTTGTTCTTGGGTTTGTCGTAATACTTCTTGCTCTCTCTCAACTTACTGGCAAACTTCCAGAAAAAAGACCAGAAGTGGGAGGGGTTGTCATTTCAGGGTATTGCGTCTTCAGCATCTTCAGCCACTGCCAGGGTACAAGAGGACACTGGGGACACAAAACAACTCATCCCCTACCTGAAAGCAGTATCACTCTATAACAAATAGCATCACAGGCCACTGGACCATGAAGAAGAGAACACTACTGAAATATTTTCAAGTATTTTACTTCCTTCTCAAAAGAAGTATGGAAAAAACAAGGAGTCTGGCTGTCAGCATAATCTTTTGCTGCCTGGTAGGCAAACATTTTCATAAACAGTTGTGATAATTTCTTACTCACATTAGGCAAACACACACACACAAATATACGCATACACACAACCCACACTTGAGGAAAGCTCCAAGCTGTGGCTATCCTTGACCACTGCCCACAGACACAAAAGCTGCTACAGACCCTTTATGAATATTTCTCTCTGCCACAGACTCGCTGGCCTGAGCACAACCAAGAAACAGACATCAGAAGGGAGACAGCACAGAACACAACAAGCCTCAGCAGGGTCATCAAGGGGAGAGATCGATCAAGAAGAAAGTTAGGCAGCAAACACAAGTGGACTGAGAAAGCAGTTATGCTTTCAATAGCACACGTTTCTTGGGCCATAAAGCTGACACTGGGACTACACAGTTGCATTCCAACCTGACACATTTATTGGAGAAGTAGAAAGCTAATGTTAGCCTATTAACAATTGCTGTCCCCTGTAAATCACTGCAGGACCTCCCTTGAAGCATATTGCCTCCCATTTATTTCACAGGCATCAGGGAACCCTTTGCCCTCTTCAGATCATTGTTTGGATATTAAATCAAAACATTGCCTTTTGGAGAAAGGACTGGTTCACAAAAGTCAGAGTCGAAGATAGACTACTCCAGTATGAGGTTCGAAAAGTGACTGGAGGGTACACGTGACTTGATCCCAACTTGCCATGAATTTTTTGCAAAGATTTGACTTAATTTGATTTCCCTTTCCAGAGAAAAACCCAATGCTCTTAAGGTTTGTTGGTGCTCCAGAAGAGAAAGTATTGCAGAAACCAGGAGCTCTTCAGGACAGGATACACGCACAGATGTGCTACTGTTTGAAATGAATGGAGATGAACAGTTTAGCATCAGTTTCCTATGAGTTGCTTGGATACAATTTTTCCTGCAGAGTTAATACAGGACTAGAATCGCATAATTTAGCTATAATTATAATTTTCATAAATCTAGCTTTTGTTGAAATATTGCAAGAGTGCTATTTTTTTTTAACTAAAAACCATCCTTTATAATTCCTTTATTATTCAAGGGAAGAGGAATTGGTAAACACAATTGTCACGAGAAATAGGAAGAAAAGTGTGGAGATAAGATATTTCTATGCTTTTTGTTCATCATGTGGACTCTAAGGACTTGTCCACATACATTCTTGATAAACTTACTCCTTCTGTAGTCAGTGTCCACTTCTCCTAAGAGCAAATGTGTTCCACTTAGTCACATGGTAGGAAAGAGCAATAAGCAAAAAAGCAATGGTGCAGTTCCTGTGGGAGAATACAGTGTTCACAATGCAGTGGCTGTCCCATGGCAACAGCTCACCCCACTGCTGGCACCATCAGTTTTGTCTAGGAAAAGTGATGAGCTCCCTTGAGTGATGAGCAGGTGGGAATCTCTGTTCTGCAAACACTGTGTGGACATGAGCCATCACACCCTCACCCATGAGGGAGAGGATAAGGCCCTACGGAAGTGTTCAAGTTGGATGGGGCCTTGAGCAGCCAAGATCTGGTGGGAGGTATCCCTGACCTTGGCAGGGGGGTTGGAACAGGATAATCTTTAAGGTTCCTTCTAACCCAAACCATTCTGTGATTCTATGATTCAATATGAGGACAAGAAGGCAAGAGCTGTGGTGTACACGTAAAGTCTGGGGACCCAGAGTCAGGCACATTCTTACGTAGCTGTTTCCACCAAGGTGCTGGGGCTGGACTGAGAGAGATGGAGCAGCCTCTCAAGAGCAGCGTGTGCTGGTGAGGGAGTCGGAGGATTACCCGCAGATGCGGTCTTGATTAACGCACAGACTGCAAACTTAAACCAGGTATTTTTATGTTCTGTTATTAATGTTAACCACAAAACTAGAAAGGTTCTGCATAGCCAGTGAAGATAGCAGTTCGAAATCCAGGAGGGTCAAGCCACTACAGAAATGTGAAGTTGTAGAAAAAGTTAATACATTTTGGAGGAATCTTTCAAGCTTACTCTGTTTCCAAGGGACCTGGCAATCCCCGTGTGCATAGCTCCTGGGCCGGGCCAAAGGGGGCTTGGACAGACTTCAAGGGAAATCTGCAGCTATCTCTGATTCTGCTGCCAAGAGAAGTTTAATGATGCCATGCAACAAAGCGCTGCTGTCGACTGACAGAGGGATAGAAAACCAGATCAGATGCATGCTTGCCTCCAGGGAACCCGCTGCAATGCAGGAGAGCCTCCTATCATTGTGATAAAGCAGTCATCCCTTCAAAAACTGTTTTCAAATCTCTTTTATCCGCGGTTGACAGGCAACAACCAGGGTCATGCCACAATGCCACACAGTTCCCTGTAAAATTCAAACCTTCTCACAGAACCAGTTTAAAAGTAAACAAAGAAGAAAGGTATTTCTACCCCCACTTGATACAGTTGTGTTCTGCCATGTCAGCAGTACGGGCCTCCTGTAGTATGCTTCAATTTCAATGGACCCAGTAAGTCTGAAACCTAATGTGACAGTCAACTGTGCCATCATTGATCATTTAAGCTCTGCTTGCCTCATACTTCTCCCAAAGAAGCAATTTCCAACTTTTCTTACATCAAGAGAGTATCATGTTTTACTACCAAGGAGGTACTTGTAGAAAGGGAAGAAGTCATAGTTGGCCAGAGCCGGGGCAGACACGTGTTTCCCTGCTTACACTCTGATCCCTGGCTATTCTTTTTATGGACACTCTTTGATGCTGTGCACACTTGGCCTTGCTTTTTAAGAGTAACACTTCTACATGCCATTGGATCTATTTTTCTGAAAAATTAATTACAAGTTTATGAGCACACAGAAACAGCACAGATCTTCAGAAACTATATTACCAAGAAAAGAAAAAAAAATCAAACAATCCTAGCAAATGAAAACCAAAATGTGGGCAGGAAAGAAGTCTGTGCTTTTGAGATACTAAAAAGGGGAAAAGCGAATGATTTATAAAAAAAAAAAGGTTATAAGTAATTTTCCTATTATTCACGCAATACAGTTGGATAAAAAGTTGTTTTAAAAAGGTCTTTTAAATTACTTACAATGTGCACAGCTAAAAGGTTTATTTTTACCTTTCTGGTTTTAGATAAAAGTTGTTTTGCTGATTTGAACAATTATAGTTATAATGGTGAATAAAAGGAATTGGTTACCTACAGCTACATAAACCACCGATGCTGGAGATACAGTCACTATGCAACATTTTGCTACTTAAATTGGTTTCATCTGAGAATTTTATTTCTTCACAAAATGTGTTACTTTTTTTTATTAGAGGCTTTCAATTGCCCTATGTACTTAATACTTATTTTTATAAGCAGGAAAGCTTTATATTTGGGGAAAAAAAGAGAAAAAATAGGGACTACAAAAAGTAAAATAGAGGCTACAAGTTGCAGCTAAAACCCCCCAAAAAAGTAATATAAAAACTTGGATTAAACACTGACTTTGCTGCTGCTACCAATGGGAAATGCTGTTGCATGCAATGATCTGTGCTATGTTCATCTCACGATCTGCGCTATGTTGAAAACCCACCAGTATCAGCTTTTGCCAGAAACAGAGAAGGAGATCACACACAGTACTCTCTGTCACAGTTCTTATATCTCTAAAAGATTTTATTCCACTGGCATGATATTGAAAACTTCTTACACAGTGTCTATCCAGAAAGACGGCATTTTAATTATCTCTCAGAAGGCTGGTTGGAAGTTGGGTATCTCAGTAGTTTTGCTTGCTTTCTTAACGTTGCCTTATTGCTTAAGGCTATACAGATCCCTTTGTAATAACTGAAAGTAATGGAACTATGGAAACATTATCTCTTGGAAAAGCAAAAACAAACAAGATTTGGGTTCAGGATGGCTTAGCAGAGTGAATTCTTATTCATAGTCTCCACATTCTTGCTGAGGCTTCAGTTTATTGAATTCTCCAATATTTTTCTGTTGCTCTTTGGCTAGTAATACTCATTCTAGATTTTTAGGGTACAGCTGAAGCTCATGTTCTTGCAATATCCATGCTCAGCAGTGTTCCAGCATGTGGAGAAGAATGAATGAGTACAGTAGAATAAAGAGCGGGGCAGTACAGAGAGACCAAGTCTTCCCTGGCATCTAAAGGGAGGTAATTGCTCACAATGAGATTGTCACAGAACTGATCACAGAGGTTTATTCTGAATTCTGTGACAAACAAGAGTCTCAACTGCTCCTCAAGTAACAAGGATATAGCAGAAGAAATGAGAAAGTAGTGAGATAGGACCACCTGCCTTGGAGTGAGCTTTGTCTCTGGCTTTCACAGACCATGAGCTGCAGAAGCACTTCCTCTTTTTATACCAAACAGTTCCCAAAATGAATATAAGAATTTCCAACAGGTCTTAATAGCTCATAGGCTTGAGCAACTATGGCCTGGTAGGACTCTCAGGAGAACAGCAAGCAGCGTGTGGCAACCAAGATCAGAGTTAGCTGGCGTAATCACAGCGGCACGTCAAAGGTCTCAGCTACTTCACTGGCTGAGAGCATAACCTTCATTTTGCAAAAAAATATATTCCCATTATCCACATCTGTAAAGGAAATATTTACAAATGACCCTAAGTATAGTGCCTGCCTCTACTTGTAGGAAGTCTGCAAGAAATTTTTTCATGAGCTGTAAGCAGTCCCTTTCATTTTAACAGCAACCACAGCTAATGCGTGGGCATAGCAAAGGAACTGGGCCATAGGGGTGCCATGTGAGATACATAAGAGGGTTCCCAGTGCCTTAATTAATCCATGACTCGGAATAGCAATTTAAACATGCTTTCTCCAACTCAGCTTACAATGCTTAGGCATGAATACGAGGGGGTAGTGTGTACTACCATAGCCAATGCTGTAACACCAATAAAGCAAAAGACTTGAGTTTCTAGGTTGTCAAGTTGGTAATTTGTATTAACACTACATTCATATTAATTTGAAAACAAACAGCCCAGGTAACAGAAACCTTAGTATGCTATAGCTTATTGAGAAGACAGAGAAAACAAAACTGCACCGTGCACAGTTGGAGGTCCCACAGGATCCCAAAACAGAATCCCACAGTGCCTTTTAAAGCAAATTGTAAAATCAGGACTATACACGTCACTACAGAGCTGTCAGATGATACAGTTCCCAGGTTTCAACATTCTCTCTCTTTCGCACACAAGTACGTACACAAATACTCTACAGACTCAACAGAGATCCTGCATACACCTCTGCCAAACCCTTGCCTGCATATGTATGACTTACACAAAAACTGGTATGAGTTCAGTGAGAAAAAGAATGTATTTCTCTCTGTGCCACAATGCGGGTGGCAGTGCTTTCTGCAATTGACATTTGTTATTTATAAAAAATTCAGTTTATGCAAAACAATTAGGAAAACAAAAAAAATAAAGCGGAGAGAACATCAGGAAAAAATGTATTTGTCCATGACCCTTTGGAAAAGTAACATTTAGAATAAAGAACAACACTCTGCATTCTGAACTAAAATGAGTCCATCAGTCATATAAAAGAACATGCTATAATTAATTAATAATATAATGAATTATATTATCATAAGCATACAATAGAAAATTACTTAAACACAACCACAAAACACAGAAGGGTGGGAAGGGCTGGGGTGTAGGTAAGCCAGGCTCTTTGGATGAAATCCTCTCCGCATTCAGCAGACTCCTACTAACTTCAAGGTCCTGATTTCTCTCCTGGACTCTCCACCAAATTTTGCTCTCAACATATTGTGTGAGATCAGAAAAATTTCCAGCACCCCATTTCTGTCAAAGAGGGAAACCAATTGTTTGATATGCTATGTCTTTGGTTTAGCAGAAGGCATTGTGGTTACTTTTTAAAGCAAGAGTAAGAGTCATCCAAGGTATTTTTAGTCTCCTGGAAGGACACAAAATGGCTTTCAGTACATTAGGTTGGAGGAAGGCTTGTTTTGCTGATCAGATGCTGAATGAGAATACCTGTAACCTGACCTGAGTCCCTTTGTCCCCCATCCTACTGGGATCCCTATTAACCAATCAGGTGAATGCACCTTTCTCCCAACCTTGAGATATACCTTGAGATATTTTATACTTTGGGAAAAGAATTAAGTGATAATGGCATGCATCCCCCAAAAGATACTGTCACATCAGACCCTGTCAGGATGTAAAAACATAAAGGAATTTTTTAAACTTTGACATCTTCTCCTTAAAGGACAAATGTCCATATGGGTAAAATAGTGGTCTAAATACTATGGGGAGCAGCACAACAAAAAGAAACAGAGATGAGGAAAATTACACCTCTACCCTGACCGTCTGTTGCAAAAACTTGGTCCTATTTCCTCACTCATGGGGATGAGATCCATCAAGGTAGAGGCAGCAGGGAGTGGGATAGAACAGAGCAAAGTATCCATGCAATAGAGTATCAGCAGCAGGCAGGGACTTGAATAATATACAGGAAAACCAAAACCAGCACACTCAGGACAATCACTGTTTTTTGTCCTTACAACAGTTTCCTGGGGAGGTGAGATAATCAACTTTGAAGAAGATTTCAGGCTGATGAGTGGTTAAGTGAAACTTTGAAATGGCATGGAGCCCAAACTAGGAGCATGAGAGGTCTGCTCTAAAGTTGTGCAGTCTAGCTGTCACGGCACAAGATAAGAAAAACCAAGAACATGTCCTCTCTGACCACAGAGACGCTCGTATGTTTCATTTCTCAAGGTACTCCAGAAACAGTTCTTCATCCTCACTCAGGTTTGAATCTTCAGTTTTTCCACATAATTTCCAGCTCCCCAGAGAACCTTGTCTTTTCAGATCCTTCCTTTGTTGTGGTTTTGAAGGCATTCAAATCCAGATACATAGCAAGGTGGTCTAAAAGATTACTTTCTTGTTTGATTGATCATTCTTGATCCATTACTGTCCTAGTGCTGCCCAGTGCAAAAGAAATAACATTTGTCAAAAGTGGGAAAACAGATCACAAAAGAAAACACAGATATGTCTGGCTGTGGATTTATTATATAGATTTACTGTGATGCAAATACTGTGCTCTCAAACAGAACTTCAGTACGGATATAAAATATACACCAACATATACTCCTTTCTTCTATGTGGCCAAGTTGAATAAACTGGAGGTGGGCAAAAAAAGAAGCTTTTATCCTTTTTCTATATGTAGTTTCCACAAAGGTCCCCTCAGAGAGCAGTGGAGGGACCCGAGGAGTTGTGGTAAAAGCAATGGGGGTGACTGAGGCAGGAAGTGTTCAAAGCCTCATTGTCACACATCAGATTCCATCAAAACACACTGGCCTGCTGCAGAGAGGACCTTCAGTTTCTAAAAGAAATGGACATCTACTGCCGCCCTGCACATCTGAAGAACCATTCAGCAACTGACTGAAGGCCCAGTTTTGTGAACTGGGGCTTCATATCTAAATTCATTTGATGTAATATTAGACACCTACCTCATGGCCTGAGGTGAGAATCACAGTCACATTCCCTCCCGCAGCTGGAGGTGAGGCACTCTCAGAAAGCAGCTAAGGTCTTAAGCCAAGGGTGACTGCATTGCTCATTTGGGACCTTGTGTGGTGTGGTATGAATCCAGATCTTAATCAACAAGTCTCTTTGTCTAGCAGTACCTTCTGAAGTTTGATGGACTGGGAAATCCTGGATGGGGAAAACACTCACCTAACATGAACATCCAGGATGCAAAAAGGCTACACTAAATCTCTGACTGTTTTGTTCCTTGTTTTATTCTTCTTGGCTGTGGTCTACATTTCTTGGAAAATTCCTCCATCTCTCTGTTGGCAGATCAGTTCTACACTTGTCACACACATGCTGTTTTAGCAGGTGAATAATTTCATTTTCCTTACAAAGCAGTTACGTTGTGTGGCATGAACATTTTTGATTTTTTAAAGCAGTAAAAAAAGTCTCATTCAACTTGTTTAATAGGTTAAGTGGTCATTTTGTATTAAAAAATAATCAAGTATGCTTTCCTTCCTAATTTCTCTCTCTCTTTTTTTTACTCTGATGTTTTAAGTTTCAGGATCAGGGAAGTGGTTATTTTTGGCTTGATATTCAGAAAGACAATCTTACAAAAGTATTCTCTACCAAGTAAGCGCTTAAATGAACAGAGCTTATAAATTATTAATATAACAGCAGTGAGATAACCCTGACAAGTACATCTGGTGTTTGTTAACTGAAGATTATTTCTTTTAAAGTTTTAATTGGGCCATGTTAATTGGATGCTTTTCTTCAGCACACATATTTCATATCACAAAGCTAAGCCAGGTTTTGTTCAGCGAAACTGTAAACATGCAATTAATCACAGTAAAACATGGACCCCTCCTTACACTTGGAACACACAAACTCTGAAAGTCGTTTTCACGGGTTTTTACTCCCTAAAAATCAAGTGGATTCATATGGCTCAGGGCTTGTGTAATGGTCTGAAAACTGAGTGATGTCTCAGTAATTTCCATGAGCCTGCCTAGCGCTAGCAAGCCTGTCAAGAGCTCTTCTTGGTACAAATACCCAATGTACTTCAGCAGGAGTGTCTCTTTCAGAAATGGCTGATGAGAATGGGACTGTGACAGCCCTAGGTTTACCTTGCCGGTTGGAACAGAATAGTGCCTCACCTGCATAAAGGCAGGTAGCAGCTCTGTTCTTGTGCCAAGAGGGGCTGAGCCACTCAGGAATGGTTCTGCCACTGTTTATGAGGAGTACCTTCTCATAGCACTGTGACCAAAGCCAAAAGGGTGTTAACACTCAGAGGGAAGGAGAAAATGTACTACCAAGTCACCTAGATTATTCAGAGTAAGACTGGAAACCACCTTTGAGAAAACACTGCCAGAAAGGCTATGCAAGCCATTTCTGCTTGGCAGATGGGTTAGTCAATGGCACAAGGACTGTGGGAAGTCACTGGGTCAGTGCCAGTCCCATCTACCCATGGAAGTGATGTGGAAACGAGAGAGCTTCCCATCTACTATGCTACATTTTCATGGGTTTGGGTTTCAGCTTTTTACTGTTTTCCTTCCTTCCTTCCTTCCTTCCTTCCTTCCTTCCTTCCTTCCTTCCTTCCTTCCTTCCTTCCTTCCTTCCTTCCTTCCTTCCTTCCTTCCTTCCTTCCTTCCTTCCTTCCTTCCTTCCTTCCTTCCTTCCTTCCTTCCTTCCTTCCTTCCTTCCTTCCTTCCTTCCTTCCTTCCTTCCTTCCTTCCTTCCTTCCTTCCTTCCTTCCTTCCTTCCTTCCTTCCTCCATCCCTCCCTCCCTCCCTCCCTTCCCCCCTTCCCCCCTTCCCCCCTTCCTCCCTTCCTTCCTCCCTCCCTTCCTTCCTCTCTCCTTCCCTAATTCTCTCCCTAGTTATCTTTGTTTCTCTTTCCAAAATAGCTTCATAGGCTATTCATAGCTCCATAGCAAGACACCTCCATGGGCTATTCCAGTACTAACAGAACCACTTACTGATCCTTACCTAGTGAGGCTTTTCAGAGCTCTGTATGAGCTCCTTTCACAATGAGAGCACAGTGTTATGAAAGAAGATGAGAAACCGCAAGACCCATGTTTTTACATGACTGGCTCCATAGCTCTATGTCGAATAACTATTCTCATTACGTGATAGCTGTAAAGCTCATTTGCACTGAATTAATTAAGTTATTCCTGTTCCAGATTCATGCCAGCAGGAGTTACGATTGATTAAAAGTAGTTCCAGCCATGATCTCCTTGAACATGTGTCAGAGGTCTGCAGCTGAGTGCCCATGTAAATTAGAGTACTACAGTTTGCCGTTCATTAGCCATCAGGTTTTGGTTTGAAATGCCCTCGAGGAAACTATGACCTACTCTATGATCTGTAAAAAACATACTTTACTCCCACAGGCCCAGTTCAGGGCAGTGTTCAGCACAATCCTGGCTTTAAGTTCATGGATACACTGACTTGTCTCAGCAGAACTACTCATGATTTTAAACCCATGCTCCTGCACACACTTGCTGAACCCAGAGCTAAAAGCAGATCAGCCTGAGAAACCAAATATGCATTCCACAATCACTTTTGGACATCCAAAGGCTTTTTTTTACATTTTAACATGGAGAAAAAGACAAATGACAGACATTTTCAGGGGACTAAAATACAAAATTATTTCATCCTTGATACGCAACACATCTTCCAGATTTCCAGAAACAACCAAGCTGACTGAGCGCTAAGGACCTGGGAAGCCAAAGTTCTTTGGCAGTACCATGATGGAAATCATGCTAAGACCATGAACATTCAACTCCCAGACCATGAATTGGGTTGGGGACCCAAACTAGGTAGGGAATTTCAGAGCTTCAGAGTTTAGAAACCGTGAGGTCCTTTTCCTTGGAGCAGAGTGCTCAGCAGGGATATCCTGCAGATGCAGATCCCAAAAGACACTGCAGTCCCCACTCTGATGCCATCTTTCAAGAAGATTTCTAAGTTAACTGGGCAGGTAAGCTGGCAGTTTTCTGAGAAAACCTGGCTGGTAGGAAAGTTTCAAAACCTGTCTGACAGGCAAGGTCACATCAAAGCTTGGGGGAAAGAGGATGAGTGACAAAAAATCAGTTGAAAGGAGCATGTTTCCATATGATGTTTTACATCTGAAAAAAAATGGCATATCCTAAGATAAAAATGTTCTTTTGGAAAATTTTTGTCACCTCTACTCAAATGGCTATCATCTGCCACAGACTCGCTTTCAGCCTTACAGAATTGGATCACTGTTTGCTTGCTGCAGAAAGTCCTAATTAGAGTAATTTCTATAGCAGATTGTTTATCCAAGCAAGCTTCATTTGGCTGTGTGAAATGCTATAGTAGTTAGCGCCACCACAGTGTACGCTCTGTCAGATCAGAAATATGATAAAAGGAAAATATTCTCATAACACAAAATACTCTCCCTTGAAAAAATCTGTGGGATATCTGGGTTACACAAGGTATTCTACAGCTGTCAAATAACTGAGTGGCAGCCCTGCAACTCCATTCCATTACCTAGACTCTTCTTTTTCTCTATTAAGTTTTGCATGAAGAGCTCAACCGACCAGGTTGTAGCAGTTAGGGAATACCTTCGGAAAGAAATCTGCCATCCAAATTTTAATAGGGTTTCAGCCACTTCAAAGCCATTCATTTCTAACAGTTTTAATCCTTTTCAGCCACTAGCTGTCTCCCTGACAAAGTCAAGTCAATTAGTTAAGAAGTTATTAGAAAAGCCCTCAGATATGAAAGGCCTGCCTTGAAGTCCAGCTCTTTTGCGGCCTCTCTCAAAAGACAGGGCTGCTACTCTGGCACCGTGTCAGCCTTTCTACCTGAAACACAAATACAAAATCAGTCTGACTCATTTGCTTTGTCTAACTGCATCCTTAGCTGCTGGAAGATGCTTTCTTCCAGAAAGCAGATGAGCAAGTACCAGTAGAGCAGCAGCCACAGCTTTTGTGCTGACAGGTGTATAATGAACCAGTCACTTCAGCAGACCTACAGCAGCAAAGTAGTGCCAAATTTTTAACATCTTCAGGAATGCTGCTGTGCCTTGTGCAAAAGCCTTGGTGATCGGTGGCAAGTTCAGTCCTAGTCATGCCCTCACCCCAGGGCCAAACGATGTGTACTGTTCTCAATGTGGGGTCCAGTGATTTCTCTGCCAACCGAAATATTTGCCTTGTTTCTCACAGAATGAGAGAGTCCTGAATGCAAACTCCTATACCTACAGCGTGGGCGACTTGCAGAGCCGTGCCCCAGGGAAAAACAGTGAGTGAACCAACCTGACAGCACAGAAACATCAAGTGAAATTTATTTTAATTTTTGGCCCATCATCTTCAAAGAGCTTATCTCATGTTGCCACACAAGTTGTAACTCATGCCAAGACTCAAAATCTTTCCACTCCTAGGTCTGTTCTGAACAGAATCAGGCATCCTGATGGCAGCAATGCATGTCCTGGGCACGTCACCGCGTGCACTGTGCTCCCTGGCTATCCCATGGGCATGAGAGGCCATCCCCAGCTTCATTGTGGAATTGCTGGCACCCACGCTGCTGCCACGCTCATGGTGATCCCTTCCTTCGTGGTGGTGAAACCTGGCATTTGCTGCTGAGGTGTCCCATCCTCTCACCAAGCTGCATCTTGGTGAACAGCATAGGGAGAGGGGTGCAAAATAAATCCCATATGTGACATGCAGCCCCACATGACGCAGAGATGGTGAATTGGAAACTGTCTACCAGGTCCTTTTACTAACCCATCTGCATCCTAAGGCAGGCTGCGATCAAACTTGGCACTGCAAAACAGAAACTGGCAGAGACCAAAGGCAAGAAGCATGCACCTGCTGCAAGGATTTCCTTACACATCCCCGCATTTAGCATTGCAGCACAGCAGCAAACAATTATATCAGGCAATAAAAAATTGCTCAAATTACACACATTTACCCCTAGAGTAAGTCAGAATGGGAGCTGATTCACTCTTCACTCCAAAGAAGCTGGATGGAGTGACTAATGCAGAAATGATCATAATTTTCCCTGCCCTTAATTATGAAACTGAATTTAAAAACATACAATCTGATGATGGTAAAAGATGGGTTGTAAATATTTTGATACAGTAGCATGAAAAGGAGGCAGAGTGTTAAAAGACATCACAACAAGAAGCAGGAAGGAATGCTTTTACTGTACTTGCAATTTTCACACAGATCATGCAATGTCAGGAAGATATTGTCAAAATAGAAGAAATTTGGTAAATAGCAAAATGAGCCAGGGCTAGAAGCAGGCTTAAGTGAAAAGACCTGGAGCTACCCCACTCCTGCTGCAGAAACAGTTAAAAGATAAATCTTCAAATTGCAAGTGCTGTAAAGTGTGAGCAAAAACCAGGCTGCATCACAAGAAGCAGGCACAAAAATCACTCTCCACAGCCTTACTTTGCAGTTTGGGCCAAGCAAGAGCCAACAGAGACAAACAAAATACGGAGGAAAAATTGAGTCTGTACAAATAATTGCGGCATAGCTGAGGGTCCTCTGCCTGGCGGGTGGATGGGATGGCTCTAGCTCTGCATTGTGCATCTTCTCCCACGGAACTGGGACTGCACAGCCAAAGGACGTGGCTGTCTCTGAACTTTTGGGAGATGAAAAGCTGGCAAGATACAGGAAGAGGGGGTGGGTGGGGGTATGTCACTTGCTTCTTCCCTGCTCTTTAAATCAAGATATCCACTCTTCCAGCATGGTGATTGTGGCCATTCTGCCACGAGAGATACGTCGAGGGAGGAAAGCACACATTCCCCAGCCCCACTCCTCCATGCTTGCCACAGCAAAGAGCACTGCCAAGACCACAACACTCACACACCCTTTCTTGTCTTGTGCCATGACAGCAATGCAGAGGGAGTGGCTTTGGAGGAAGGTGAGAGTCCCCTGGGCAGGAGTGGGCAAAAAGGCATAGGGGCAGCTGGTCACTAGGGCTGCTATACAGCACTTTTGGGCAAAAAACATACTTTGCACAGAGGAACAGCCTCAGGTAATGGAGAGGAGGCAGAAAAGGACAGAGCTTGCTCTCGCTCTCTGGCAGCTCACCAAGAACAATAAGGATTCATTTCCCAGGTTTTGGGGATCCACTAGGCTTTGGGAATAGAAAAAATATCCCCTCACTTCCACAAAAATTCACCTGTGGATATTGGCCGATTTGAAGGAGATGGGTGGAAAATGTCCTGCACATGGAGGCACAGGCACCTAACCATCACATCAGCATCACCCTCTGTGTGCACAGTGAATGTTTTCCATGATGCTCTGATGCCCAGAAATCCTACGGACAGGTGCTCACAGTCAGCATTTTGCCCTGAGGCCCAGGACAGTATGTAGCAATGCCCCTGACAGATCAGGACACCATGCTGCTGGCTGCTATAGTAGTGAATGTATACCAACATTGTAACACCACAATGATGATGTGAAAGTCATCAGCCCTGTGCCTTGGTCCTGGATTATTGTATGGCTGTGGATGTACCTTGGGAGACAACATAAGATTTCTGTCCTTCAGATGATTTGGTTATTTCAAGCAATGCTGAGAAAGAGCTACAGAGCATGTGGCTAGGATGAGAGGCTTGCAGAGTTCTTCAAAGGCTTCAAAACATCATCCTGACCTGTTCAGAGCCTGGTGTTTCATTAAGTGTACCTCTGTTTCAGATAAGCCCCTAAAAAATTCCTTTTTATGTGTGTTTTAATTTAAGGGAAAAACATCTGGCTGCTAATGATGCAGTTGTCATTGGAAACATAGTTAAGACTTTTGTTTTAGTAAACTAAAAATAATGGTAAGTGGTATTCAACAGCCTGAAATCTTTATACTGTATGTATAGGAGTAATGATTTTTCTAATGAGATGGCTGTTTGAAGTGTATTTTTATGTCTATAAAGAGAGCTAAATAGCACATACTGATGATAATTGTAGAGCTGACAAATTGTTCTACCCCGTTAATATGTTGCCCCTTCTACATCATCTTAATTCATAAGCAATCTGAAAAGTTGTTTTGGTTAGTTTTAAACAGACCTCCCTTGGTGGGGAAAAGCTTGCTGTGGTCTGCAGCTCACCCCGAGATGGAACTCACGTAAGTGCAGCGCTTGCTTGCAGTTCGTGTTTTGGCCTTGGAGTGGCTTTGGCTTCCAGGAAGTGAAGCAGATGAGAAGGAAAATGTAACCCTTCAAACTTGTTATTTGTCATGTGTAAAATCCCATTTGGGTTGTCACCCACTTCTGGGAAGGGTCAAACTCAGCCATTTATTCAGTCCTCAGAGAAGGAAAGGAAAAAGTTGGGGAAGGTCTGGATCTTTTACAGGCACCATCACCGACTGTAAAGCAATATGCTCAAGCTCAGTTCCAGGCCTACTACAAAATGGTCTCCTGACATTGCAGCAACACCATGGCTGCAAGAAGTCAGCTGACATCTATGGGCCTCAAAAAGACAGTAGGTGGTGACAACCAGGGCAATATGTGTAGGTTTCTGGACCCACAAACAGACTAGCGTTGCGGAGGGACAGTTTGCTTATGGCTCTGAGTCACATGAAGAGCGTAATTACACCCAAAAATCTACCCAAAGCCTACATTCATTAGAGTTACAGTCTGCAACAAGGAGAGGGCAAACAGACCAGCAGATAGGGATGGAAGAACTGCTAACATCTTAACTATGTTGCAGGAAAACCTGAGATTAGGAAGCAGTGTAGGTTCTGCATCTCATCTGCATGTTAGTCACGTTTCCACATTAAAAGCTGAAAGTCTCACCTTAACACATAAACGCACAAGCTGGAACATACATATATTTATTTGTCAAATACCACAGGATTTGAAACAGTATCCCAATTGGAAGTGCTGGGCTCACAAGGCTCTCAGTCCATGCAAGAAAAGGGATTTTTAATTCATTACTAGGGAGCTACAGGAAGAACTACTGAAGCTGGAGAACAATTGCCAGGAGAAAAAGAAAAAAAAAATTGCAAAAGGCCACAAGAGAAAGCAAAGGTTTCCACTGCCGAGGAAATGGGAAACTAAGACTTCCTGCTTCTTGCTGGACCAGAAATATCACAATTTCTGTCTCTCTTAAAACATAGCAGAAATTGTGCATTTGGCCTTGTGTGGGACATTATGTTGACAAAAATAGCCCAGAAAAGGGGGCAGAGGAAAGCACTACCTAAAAGTTTTTTGTGATCAGAATGGTCTCATCTGGGGATACGGACATCTAGGTGAGACTCCACCAGTGTTTTATTTACTTCAACACGTTTGCTCAGTAACACAGTTCCAGGAAGATTATCCTGCTAATACTGCAGTATTCCCTGGTTTACCCATCCCTACTGCATAATAGCACATTGTCAGTTATAACCACACTCTATACATAGATCACTCCGTATAGTTAACGGATACAGACTGAGTGGGGTTTGCCTTCTTCCTTCCCTTGGAGAGGACCTATTTCACAGGAATGTCTTCTCCTTATTCCTCCTGCGTGAGCACAAGCTACATGAATACAGATGTCAGCTGCTGCGGACTGCAGCTCTGACTTGAACTCACATGCACCTCAGGGACGAGCAGCATCCTTTCCCTTCATTTCTTGGCAAGCCCTGAAGAAACAGAGAAACCTCTTTGCTTAACATAATCAAGAAAGAGGCTAACATCCATCGTGCATGCTATCAATTGAGGAAGCCTATCTGTTTCATCTCTCCTTTGACACAAATGCAACAACATACTGAGGAGGGTCAGGTTGAGCAGAAGAGACAGATTATCCCGTGCTGCTGGTGCAGCTACAGTGGAGAAAAAAACTTTCAATTGTGTAGCCCTATGTTCAAAATCCTGTGTGCTAAAACATACAAAACCAAACGAAAGACAAAACACTGGAGGGGCAAAGCCCTTCTATTTGGTCTGAAAGAAATCACTCTACTGATGGGGAAGTATGGAGGAGCTGGGAGCTTCCTGCGCCGTGCTGGTCTCTCCTGTTCATGTTAAGCAAGCTTTAGCATGCCAGCAGGGGCCACTCTTCTTTCCCGTGGCTTTCTTTTCCACTTTAGAAATGCTTAGATGCTTTTTTTTGGCATTTAGGGAAACAAAAACTGTCTTCCACGCGTGAAAGGAGAAGACATACTCCTGCAAAGTGATGAGCATGTTCAATTCCTACTGACATAACTGGCTTTTTAATAATGCACTATCTTTGCTGACTGATACATGTGCTGACAGGTTACATTATTTGAGAATAACATACGAGGAAGTTTATTTAACCATAATCCAAACGGACAGAGTTAAGGTTAAATGTTATTGTTTGGCTTTTGAGAGATTAAGTTCAGGAATTTACCACTTGCTTGATGATTTTTTTATTTATATAATGTGTCAAAATGTAAAGCGGATCAGCACATGCAGTCAAACAAGATACTCAGTATACCCAAGAAGGTGATGTTATGGCTTACAGAGATGATAACAGTTTCATTTTTACTAGCACAGAAGAGATATTCCATTCATTCAATCAACTTACTTTACAGAAATATAGATGAACAATGCTTAGCTGTAATCAAGCTATCTTCTATGGCAGAAGCCATAGCAACTGCTTGTGTACTGCCAAGGGTTCAGTTTAAAACACACACCTACACTATGCAGCAGAGTCCCACCAGTGGGAATGAACATAGCAACACTCCCTCTCGCAGCCTAGAGAGAAACACATATAAGAACATGACAAGGGCGGTCAACAAGATGGCTTGACTCTAAAACTAGTTAGCCTTGTCTATGTTCCACTGAAAACAAGGCTCTCCATAAGCTGTGAAAGTGATGCTTCTGTATAAACCCTCTCCTTGCGTACACATCATCCACTGGCAGGAGCAGGGACTATGGGGAATCATTTAGTCAGGGCAACACAAAGGGCCCTCTGCCCTGTTTATTCTAGGTCAGTGAGCAAGTGCTGTTGTTAAGTCAGGGTTTAATGGACAAACTGCCATTCAGTTGTTTCTGACTGTCCAGAATGTATCTTTGTTTAAATACATAAACCTCCATCTGGCAGCCATTACCGGCCTGCTTCCTCTTCTTGTACATGCGTAACTAAACACAGAAGCTTGTAGGGAGGGTGAGCTTGGCTTGTCCACATGGCCCCACAACTCTCTCAAAGAGCCAGCCAGGCAACCACAACAGTCAGCTCACCCAGTCAGTCAATCATCTCCACTGCTGAAAGGAGACAATATGCTAACGTCACCAAAAGGTAGGCTCTCCTTTGCCCAGGAAGCCAGACTCTGAGACAGGATTAGCAGAGAAATTGCTTCAGACAAGTGTGTTTCAGTAATAACTAGGAGTGATCAAGGGCAGAAAGTTCAGATCCGCATTCAGAAGTCCCAAATCTGGACTGCAATGTGTTTCACAGAAATACACATTTTCTTCTCACACACGCACCTATAGGTGTCTGCAGCCTGCATCATTATTGTAACAGAAATCCACATAGTGCATTTTGAGTTCACACTCAAAAATTTGCCTAAACTGCCTAAAAAACTACAGAGTCCAGTTCTGCCAGGCTCAGTAACCTTCCCCTGTCCTTGCTGACGTTGAGTTTCATGTATGTGCACCAGTTACTTCTGAGATGACACAAATCACTGTCATAGCTACCTTACTTTGAGAAGGGTTTGTGGAAAAAAACCCACCCCAAGCCTACACTCAAAAAAAGTTTTCTTTTCCAACCAGCACAGACTACAAGAACATCAACCTGTCCTGATTATGGCTCCCAAAAACATCTGTCTATTGTAAAAGTGGCAAGATGAGACAGGTCATCTCCATGTTCAGACTGATGTACACATATTTCTTTGAAAACATGCGTTTTATGTGCTTGTAAACAATTGTACAAATACTTAACACATGTATCCTCCTAAACTTTGAGCTGAAGCTCATGCTCTCTGTCATGGGAGGTGACTCACATTTGTTCCCAGGCCAACAATTCATGACGAGAGCTTACGAAATTGGCTGCTCCGGGAGGACTGCACTGGTGCCCCACGTTTTCAGGTCCTGTCAACCCATGAGACAGCTGTTCCCCCATGTCAGGGCATGACAGAGACCCACACCAAGGCTTTTGCCACCTAGAGTCCACAGGCTATTTTCAGAACTTTACAGTGAGTTCCTAGAGAGTAGCAACCGCATTCATAGTGGCATGAAAAGGAGGAAGAGGGAAAATTGAAACTATTCAGAATAATGTGATTTTAAAGATAAATTACAAAGGGCAAACCCTTCATTTTTGTAGTTTGCTGGCTGCTCTTCTTCCTAGATAAAGGATGACCACCATGTTAATAAATCACATTGGGTCTACTGGTTCGTTCTGTTAGGATAAACTCAGTCACTGAAAGTCATCAATTTTTAAAGCCAAGTAAATTTCACTAATTATCCCAATGCCATGGATGGGGAGCTCTGTTAATAAAATGACATTCTGTATTTCAAAAAGAAGACTCTAACCATTCAAGAGATTGGTCTGAACAATTCATAACACATCAGAATATTTATTTTATTTAGCTTCCTTTTTTTGACACTGGGAAATATATTTTCCAACAATTCTCTGCAACTCCAGATATCTAAAACGTTAGAAGAAATCTTTGATAACAAGCAAATTAGGAAGACTAAGGCCTAAATAAGGTTCATTCAAAATAAGAACATTCAGCAGTGTTACACTCAGTTGTGAAAAAATGCATAAGGCCAGGATTAGGACTCTGCCCATGAGTAATCTAGCAATTACATCTCAGTAGCTGTCATGAATAATTTTGTATCAAACAGCTCATTTGGTTATGTTTATGGTGACAAAGGGACACCTGTGTACAAGACATTCCTTGATTATTAGATACTGTGAGTGTGAACACATGCCTACTCATACTCTGATGATTTTCTTAAAGCACCAGTTCCTGGAGTCAGGAGATCAAGTGAGAGTCAGTGGTATACGTGAAGGAAAACAAAAGGTTTTAGCTTTCTTGGTCTCAAGGAAAAGCTTATACCAAATAAAGCTAAGAAATCTGACAGTAAATTGCTGTATAAAAAATATATAATAAGTATAGTAAATTTCTGGTCCCTGAATGACAGGTACTGCCAAAACTGATGGCAGCCAATTTGCTGGCAAGAATAGTGACTCCTGTGATGATCTTAATGAAACATTTATGGCCATCAAAGGCTGAAGTGATAAACACATTTTCCTGTTAATACCCACCATGCACTTTCTCAGAGATTCTGCTCCCCAGTTCCCCACTGGCAAAGAAAATCCACCTGCCATGTTTAAAACACCCCAGTGAGAATAGGCACAGTGCTGAAAATAACGCAGAAAAATCTTGCAGCATGTCTTGAACCTCACCACCTGGAGTCACAGATGTGTGAGGAGAGGTTGTGCAACTGGTCACCTGGTATGTCCAACAACAAGGACACAAGAAAACATGCAGCACCAGTCCCAAGAAGCCTGCCCCCCTGGGTGTCTACTGGGGGATAGGCAGCGACCCACACACCAGTCAGGCCCTCAGTGCCAAGCCCAAGCAGGCAGATGAAAGACACAGCTCTGCTCTGCAGCCTCAACACTCGGTGCCTTCCCTGGTTTGTACCAGGTCACGGCTGTGTTTGATGTTACATCAACCAGACACAGTCCTTCAAGCACCCATGACCCCAGCTCAACAATGAGCATGCAGGACCAGAACACTGCATTTCTCTAACTGTCGCTTACGTTGGAGCTGCCAATCGGATTCCCAGGAACTGAGGAAGTGGTGACTGACACACACACATACACACACATACATACGTATAGTTTAGTCAGCCAAGAAACAGCCACTGCAGAAAGAACCTGGTCTGTTTTTAAGACGTGCACTGATCAACACCATTCTTCAGAAACCAACCAACAATAGCAGTGGTTTTCAAGGCAACCTTTTGCCTTTTGGTGTGAAACTGAAGCTATTGCACATTGTTCCCTCAGAGAGGAGTTTGCAGGAAAGCTTTTATGGACTGGCTGGTCATCAAAATGGTCCAGGAAGAAGAAAGAGAAGCCATGAAAAATACTCATTTCTAATAAATCTGAACTAGTTATATATCCCTGAGGCAGACTCATGTTGGATTTGGCAAGCACAACATAAAAAATAACATTGAGTCTGCGACTTGTGAGCAGTTTCCTGCATGGGCTGTGGATTTGCTTCGTTTTCTGTTGTTATTATGGTTGTTATCATTATTGTTATTAGATAGAGGCTGTGGAAAAGAGCATAGGTGCATCCAGGGAGGGTGAAGTAGGAAAAAGTTAATGTCATCAGTCTTAATTCAAAGTGTAGGAACTCAGGCTTTTTTATAGCGTGAGGTCCGATAATGATAATGTGGCACCACCTGAACAAACAGCCTGCAGGGCAATCCACGCGGCAGTGAGTGGGAAATGAGTGGGAAGAGAGAGGGAAGAAAGTCATCCTCCATCTGCTCACTCCTCCTGCTCCAAGAAAGCTACCATGTGAAGAGGGGAATGGGGCACACGCCGCAGCACCCATCCCGTCAGCTAGGTCAGGGCACAAAGCCACTGGGTGAGCCCAGCAAATAATGAAAAAGCTTCCTTGCAGAGAAGAGCCTATCTGAAGGCTTGCCTTAGACCTTGCCCTCTGCCAGCTGTAGGTGAAGGGGCAGCCTCCCCTTTTGGAGACAAGCATGTGTCTGAAAAGGAAAGAGCCTGTGAAAAGTGTTTTATGGCTTTCTCACATCAGCATTTACCAAAAAAAAATCAGTAGCAATAATTTTTCTATAACAAATAGTACCTAAAAAGGGGAATCACCTTAGTTTGGCCCATGGAACAACCTGTTTAGAAAGTACTTAAATGGACAGCTGCTCTTAAATCACGTAAATCTGAGGAAATTAATCCAGAAGTACTCAGAGAATTAACAGAAGCAATGATTAACAGGCTTGCAAGTGGTTATCCCTGAGAATTTGTAGAAGGATGAAGGAAGGAGGAGCAAGGGAACTCCCAGTAACACCATCCTGGAAGAAGCTACCTGTGTCCCAGAGGACAGGAT
Source organism: Dromococcyx pavoninus (assembly GCA_033558185.1). Taxonomy (NCBI): domain Eukaryota; kingdom Metazoa; phylum Chordata; class Aves; order Cuculiformes; family Neomorphidae; genus Dromococcyx; species Dromococcyx pavoninus. The sequence goes on along the minus strand of JAUMJL010000409.1, from coordinate 377,776 downwards.
CACAATTCAAGCTGGAAAAACATTCTGAGAATAACGTATTAAAATTAAGTTTGGTTAAGGGTAAGATTCTACATAAAGGCTGGAAGATTTAGCTGCATTAATACAGAACTGGGAATCACTGGGCCAGTAGCAGTTGTACGGGAGGGAAACCTGTGGGTTATAGAAGAGCACAGGGGCTCTTGTGTGGCTCTTGTGTAACCCCACTCTGATATCTGATACAAGAAAGAAAACTTTGAACAGGGCAGAGATGCTCTTACATTCACACAGGGAAGCAAATACAGGCAAGGAACAGCAATGAGGGAAAGTGGCTAAACTCACCTGTCCTCTGAGCTAAAATGTCACCAAAGATGGACAAAAAGCCTGGGTAGACGTGAAATAATAAAATGAGGATGATAACCCTCCATCCAGTGATGTACAATAACCGCCAGCTCCTTCTTTTTCTGCCTTCACTTCTGCTTCTTTCCCACTCTTGCTCTCCACTCTGGATGTTCTTACACATCACTCTTATCTGAGATGAGCTCTCCAGCTTAGTGTGTTGAAAAGTGTCCTTTCTCTATTCAATTCTCTCATGACCATGTATCCCAAAGGACTATCCAATTTCATTTCTCTCACTACAAGGGATGAAGAAAACAGATGGGAACTTTGGTAATCCCAGTGCAAGCTAAACAAGATGCATATTAACTTCATCACTCCATCACTAGGTTGTTTAGGTTCAATGACTCTTTAAGTGCTCCATCCTTCAGCTGTGCCAATCTACACAGTAGATTTACCTCAGGGCAAATCTTAGAATTGGCCAGAAAAACATACTTTATGCATTTATATATCTGCATTATGTCAGTGACATCACTAGTAATATCATTGTCCAGACACATCATCAAATCAGTACATTCAGGGATTTGGGGTTTATTTGTTTGGGAAAGTGAAGGAGAAAAAAACCAGCAGATCACAAATTAAGAAAATACAGTGCCTTGAAGGCTTCCATGGGAGGATTTTATCCAAGATGAAGGACTGAAGAATTAACAGTTAAAAGAGGAATCGCAGAGGAGCAGCTGTGCCATGTCATGGCAGCATAGCTGCTGCAGACATCTCTGCAGCGCCGTCTGAGAAATGGGCAGCCTGCACTTCAGGACTCTACAGAAAGGGCTCTGCACCATTTTATCATTCATGAGGATGTGTCTGATGTGTTAACACGAACAGGAACAGCCACTTCAGAAATCGAGGCTACTGTATGCCAAAGACTCTCCTCAGTAAATCACTGGCATTCTAAATTACTCCACTACAAAAAAATGGGGTTTTACAGGAACCACCAAACTGATCCTATTCCCTCTCTGACTGATAAGCCCTTTGTTGCTCATCTTAGTTACAAGGGGAAGAGAGACAACACTGAGCCAACGTAGGTGAAAAGAAGTGATCCTTAATTAAAGAAAGAACCAAACCACCACTGTTTCATCTTTAATTCAGATGTTATACAAGCGAAAAGCCAGTGCTTCTTTCACAGACAGCTAAAGACTAAAATACACAATACAGTCACTCTCTAGGTCACACCGCTTGTAGATCACCATACAGTGAAACAAAACCATTAGTAGAAAAGGGTCTGGATTTGTAGAAAAGCTCTATAGGATCTCTGTGGCTCAGGTGTAAACCTCACAAGGCTGAAGAGCTTGGTAAGCAGCACCACAGAAGCTGAGAAACCCCAGATAGAAAAAATATTAAAATTTGATATAAAACCCAAAAGTAATGAAAGGGATAGAAATTCCTGGAAAGTTTAATGGGACACAGAGAGAGCATAAAGACTCTAAAGTGTGAAAGCTCTCTTGATAAATCACAAAATTAGGTAACAGAAAAATGAGACACTGCCCACACACAGATGGGGCTAAAGATGTACTCAGCTCAGTTTGAAAATCCCCTTGGCACAAACTCAACTCAGGTAGTTTCACTAACCCAGCAGAGTTATCTTGTCTCATCTTCTGTGCACCACAGGACAAGGAAAGCCATATAAGTATCCTTAGGCTTGGATTGCCAAGTTACACCTTAAAAACAAAACAAATCAAACCCCTAAAATTGTCTCCTTCCTTCCTCCATGCAAAACAAGACCTTTCACTACTATTGATAATCCAGGAATGCTTTGCTTCCTAACTTTTTTCCACTGATCTGTGACACAACATGAAATCTGGTATTTGTGGCACAAAACCAAAAGTTGCAAAAATTGTTGTCTTTTTCAATGCTTGACATTGCAACTGAATAAACACCTTCCTACTAGGGAATTTCTGAAACAAATATGACCATCACAGTAGGCATGTTACTACCCTCAAGTTATTCTTCTTTATCTTGTATTTTGCATATAGGTAGGGAATTCCTTTAAAGATGTAAGATTTTACTTATTTGGTGGGAAAAAAGCTTTTACAATCTGCTCTTCAAAAATCTTTTTTTTTCTGCCCAACTTATTTTCTATGCTAAAAGATGAAAGCAATAGCCCTGATTCAACATGGTATTTAAAAACATGCCTAACTTTATCAGTAGCTTGACTGATTCCATTGGAATGAATTTAGAGTTTATAGTTGATCACATACATCTTGATGAATCAGGGCTAAGAGATTGATTTTGATGGGTACCAAGCACATGCAGACAACCAGAGACATGAAACAACAGTCACTTTCATGATCTGTGTATGTTAAGTCAACTCACTCTTGAAGAATAACTTTCTTCCCCTCTTATACAGGAAAAAATCTATGGACTCAAGGTTTTTTCCGTTTGGTTTCTTGATGATTAAGGAAGCTTATCTGTGCATGGTCCTGCTTCTCCACAGAAATTGTCAGCTGTGTCCTGCAGCCTATTTCAGTTACGATAACAGCTGCTCCCCTTCTCCCTGCTCCCCTGGCCTTTTCTAAATTGCAGGAAGGTTTCTGTGGTTTACTGGTTCTGCCAGCACTCAGAAATTGCTCTCATTGTCACTGAGTATTGTGTCTAAAATCTATCCATAAACAAGGAGAAAATAGGGAATGGAAGAAAACAAAGAAGAAACAAAAAATGCAGTTAGTGATGCTGCCTAATTTGATCTTCTCAGGAAGTGTCCTGTCCTACAAATCAAATCAAAACAACGCAATCCAATGAAAGAAAACATTTATCATTCCCCAGATAAGATCACAAAATACGGAGAAAGCTATTCTATTCCTCTGGGCATAAGCTGCAGTCCAATGGGGAGAATGGGGCAGCAGATAGCAATACAGGGTGCAAGCTTCCCGGGAGCCCAGAGGTACGGTAGGGCTGAGTTAGCTGATCTTTGCCTTTGCACCAAAAGCAGCAGTGGGTCCCCAGCACTCAGTGGCCTTCACTCCTAGGGTGCATCACACCCCTCTCTGTGCCAGAGCCAGCACGCTCATCCTCAGTTGCCCCAAGGGCTCCCTTGTCTTCAAAGACATGAGCTTTTTGTTTTATAGGTCTGTTTCAGGCTGAGGGCAAATCTAGGGGGAAGGCCTATTTTTCCCATTTTTATTGTCTTTCTCCTCTGGCTTCTGAGGACTTAGAGAAAGAGCACCCCTTCTTTTGAGGGAAAGCCAGCAGAGAAAATTATTTAATCTCAACTGACAAGTTTTGAAAGACTCAGTCTTGGCTAAGAGGCGGCAGGAGTGGGTAGAAGAAAATGGCTGTGCCCCTGCTTTTATAGCTTGTACTAATCCATGAATAACACTATGGGGCTGAGCAGTGAATCATAAACATCTTTCCCACTGCATGTTTTCCAGGTTCTCCGATGGGAATAACAGGTGCGGTAAGGAGGTGAGGAAACTGTTACCAGAAAACTAATTAAAACTGCCCTAACAAAGTAAGACTCTCTGCTACTCACCTAGATGATGGTTACAACAGCACCTGGAAACATTATGGTCTTACAGTTTTAAACAAAACTTTTCCATTGTGGCCCAGAACACTCTGGGAGCAAGTTCAGTGGCAGGGTGTCACACCTACTGCTAGCTGAGTGCCAGAAGGTTGTCCTCTTGCTGAAAGTACACTTCTCAGAGTTTTAAATGCCAAGCTCACAATCACTTCCCCTCCTTTCCTAAAAACATAACAGTTTGAAAAATGGTGTGGCGTGCTGAGAAGTGACCGCAGATCCTACCCCACTGATGGGCTATGTTTTATGGGTGAATTATCGGTGAACATGCAACTGGCAGTGTTCCCTGTGAAATGAAAGACGCTGCCTTGAAAAATAACATCAAACATTTAAACGTGCTCAGTGCTGCTGTTCTGTTTCCATTTATTCTTCTTCCTGCTTTTCCTCTTACTTGTGCATGTCCATGCATGGAGTCGGCAAACCCCAGGATGAAGTCTATTGTAATAACAGAATCAGTGTTCATCTTCGGTGCCTCTTTTGCTATGGCTTACCCTAAAGCTACCAGAACAAACACACCCACTCATTGTCTCCAAACAGGGCCAAAAAAGTAGTATGTAATCATATATGCTGGAACGAAGTGCTTCAGGGGCAAATAAACAGACAATTCAGTGCATGGCAACCTGGAAAGTAGCTAAAATGAAAAAGGACATTTGATGTTAACTTCTGTTTTCTTCCCCCTTATCAGGGTTGGCTTGTACTTCTGCTGCATCCTGGGAGAGGTATCTGTGCACTGTGAAGATAAACCTTCATGACAGACCAACGCATGGCGTATATTCCCAGGTCCTTACCACGCCATGTAAGCGCTGAGGAGCAGCACAACATCTCTTTTTGCCTTTCCTCCAGCTTTTTATGAACAGCGGAGGAAAAGTAACCTGGGGATGGAGTTACTGACTCAGTTTCACTCACTATCTACATTTTTACTGGTTCCCATGGAGCACCAGCGAGGGATTCGAGTTTTATCTATCTCTTTTATCTTTTTTTATCTTTTTCTTTTTTATCTGTCTGATAATCAACCTGCCTGAAGACTGATGGATGATGTGGATTTGTTCACAGGTGAATTTTTTAGCCAAGAAAAACATAATGGCAACATCTAAGAAAAGGATGTGAGGAAATTAATCCTATTTGGTTACAGGCATCCACTTGCAATAAAATCTTTATCGTATTTACAATGAAAGTAGAATCAGACTTAAGGTTGTGAGGTCTGTGGCTGAGCTGTGGCTGCCAGTGTAGCTCATGCTTTAAGAAACAAACCAACATCCAGTAGCAACTGTGAAAATCATAATATAAGAATACTCACAGGGCACAACTAAATGTAGTAACATTCCTGGAAACCCCTGCTGTACAAGTGAAGAGAACCCACAATTATCTACATAAGCATGTGGTCAAAAACCATGCCACAAAACTAGGCAGGATTTCCTATATCGTATCCTCTGATTTACTTTTTTTCCAGAAACAAAGACAGAAAACAATTGATAACATTTACTTAAAGAAAGTGTCTTCTTGCCTGTAGAACTCACAGCTGCATTTTACAGAACTGAATAAATGCCACATGCAATTGTCAGGTGGTACAGTCACAAAATACATTTAATGACCAAATTAAACACTTGCATGAACCTGTCATTTACCCAATTTTCTTTCTCTTCACCTTGCCCCAGTCAAAAAGAAAAGATTTCATATATCACAGAATCAAGGATTTGCATAAGATTAAAACCCAATCCTTGATTCTGTTTTGATATACTTAGCACAGTCTAAAGCTGCCTTCTATGATTTTTCAAAATTCAGATCATACATTTAAATGAACATACTCTTTCAGAATTAAAGGTTGAAAAGTTTCATTTAGCAAATCTGAAAATGACATATTTTCAGGTTCAGAAAAATGCTGCAATGAAATGTTTTGACTCTGTTAAACCTTCACTTCCTCCTCTTTTCTGTCAAAAATACTAATCAAATTTAACCCATTTTCTAGAATGATTTCAGTACCTCTGAAATTGCATTTTAGGCAGAATGAATCATGTATTGCTAAAACCATCCCTTAATGTATTAGCACCTTTCTTAAGATAGTTCTGTTAGTAAAATAACAGCAATGCAGTTTGTCAATTTTTGCTGGGTTTTTTTTTTAATTATTTTGATATTCTCTAACTTTCATAGGTACATTTGTATTTTTCTGTCCTGATCATGTGTGCTTTGCAAGTGAATTTCCTTCTCATTGTCATGCACTGTGCCCTGGTTCACATCATAGAGAGACTTAGGAGCGTGCAAAATGGATTTCTTTCAGATAAAATCAAAGAGCAAGATGTGCTTCAGGAACACATCTACCATGTTCCAGCTTCTCCAGAGTATTCAATCCATGGGGTTAGATCTGGTGAGCCCCTGAAACATGAACAACGTGGGACCAAGTTCTCAGCACCGACTGTTTATTTGCATGCCTATGCCTGCTGCTCTGCACTACTGCCATGCTGACAGAGCCCCGAATGTCCCAGGGAATATCAGTTCTCAGCTCTTGACATGCTTTACAAACCTGGCTTGGTGTCATCATTCCCATTTCTCACATGGAGAAAGCGTGGCTGGAACAGTGCATTTATGGTTGGTATTTTCACAGGTGCTTGCTAATTTTGCATACATTGTGGCTGAGCAGGCACTGAGAGAAACTCATGGTAGGAATCAACCAGCTTGAGAGGTCTAAAAGCTAGACCTCTAAGTCTGAGTTGGTCAAGAAAGGGAAACAGTGACCTTCATAAGGTAATGCATATCTCGTCCGCCCTAAACACTTAGCACACAGGAGAGGTGGCTCTTTCATGAACAGCCACTGACTGTAAGAGAAGATGATATAACTAGTTGAGATTTAGGTGTCTGATTTTTAAACTTAGACCAAAAAGCCTTCTAGTCCCTCAGAAGAAAGGTTTTCCAGTACAGTATTGATCAGCCACAGTGCACAGAAACTCTCTGGATCAGACTCAGAGACCAGTCAAGGCTGGAGAGCACATCTGGAGAGCATCCAGCCCAGACGCTGCTCAGAGAAGGGACAGTTGCAGCAGGTTGCACAGGGCCATGTCCAATTGGGATTTAAGTATCTTCGTGGATGCAGACAACACGACCTTTCTGGGCAACTAGTGCCAGTGTCGGATGACACTCATCATAGAAAAGGTTCTTCTTATTTTCAGATTAAAATTCGTATAATTGCAGTTTGCCCTGTCAGTGGATACCAATGAGAAAAGTCTAGATCCATCTTCTTCTGATAGTCAGTATGCCAGCAGTCAGAGTAAATTGAGCAATCTCACTTTAAATGTAGGAATATACTGATTTCTTCTGGTGAACAATAATTTCTGAGTTAACACATCCCAATACATTCTTTCTGACTAGTCCATTCAATTCCATGACAAAATCAAATAGCCGTTTTCTCAAGCCTCAATATCAGCCTCCAATTGCTTGTGTTTAGAAACTTCACAATTACAATGTTTATTCATGTTTCATAACTTCAAATTCAGTGTTGAAAGATGCAATAAAGCACCAATAAATTTCTATTTTTGCAGTTAAAAGTTTATTGCATAACCCATTCCACTTTTCATGAGATTTTTGCTCATAAATTTCCGCATTTCGTCACTGATGTATGTGCACAGAGGGAGACAGAAAGATGACAGATAGACAGTAATTTTTATGCTTAATCCTGTGTAAATGAAACCTAAAATTCAAGCTGACTTCGTAGATGTAAGCTGTGAGAATCACATTATGGTTGAAAATGTGTACACAGAGATACATGAAATGGTGCAGGTGTGAAACTGTTGTGCCCCACTGGGCACACATTTCGAGTTTTTAATTTTCTTTGATTTTTCTGAAGACTGTGATCAAAGTTTATGTCCATATCCATTCTTCCTTTAACAAACTGTGATTCCATCAAATTAAATTGTGTGTGTGTGTGTCTTCATCTCTGTTCTTCTCACACATAGCAATCTAAAAGCCTGTTTTTGAAGAGAAAGAAATCCAGAGAGAGCCTAAAACCAGCTCTCAACTAACAGGAATTTAAACACACATGAGGTCAAACTCTTGTGGCTGAAAGCACAATGGACATTGGGTGCTTGCCTCCTTGTAGTAGTGATTTAAGAAAAGCAGGGGCAGGCAAAAGCTATTATAATAGTTATAAAAATGCCTCCTTTGCAATGTGGCAGCCATCTGCCACAATGTGCTCAATGGAACAATTTCCCTTCTCATCCACCTTCACAAAATCCACTTGATTTCAACCTGCACCAGGTAGGAAAGTCTTGTCTGCCAACTGTAAACTGCATGTTGGATCAATACAACATATGAAAAAAATGAAAGACTCTCTGATATGAACATATTTTAAATGGATTACAAGTTGCAACATATCTCCTGGCTACAGTTTCTGTGAAGGGACTGAATCTGCCAAGAGAAAACCCTTTCCAGTAACAGGGCAGGACTCATCCAGCCTCAGTACCTGAGACCGGGACTTTTGCCAGCACCTTAACTATGCCAAACAAATGGATGGATTATTGGTCACACCACAATGACACAAGACAGACTTCCCTAAGTGTTTTCCCTAAGGCCTGATACTGAGTTGAGGCCAGACCCTTGTTTCAATGATGGAGTGTGAGTAAATGCGCTTGCACCTGCAGCAAAGAGGTTGTACATTTGAGATGCTCTCCACTGCCTGTTTTCACTCCATGTTTAGACCAGACCAAAATATTCTCTGTCCTCTTCTCTCCCTGCTGCTCACACACAGACTTTCACGGAAACCAATGAAACTTAGTCTGTTAGGTGCAATTATTTATGAAAATAAAAACATTAAAAGCTAGATTAAGTCCACACAGGAGCTGAATTAACCCCCAGGATTCTATGAAGTCATGTCTCATGAGCAGCCAGACCTCAGGACCAGAAATCAACTCACAAAAATTCGCACAGTGTATACTGGTCCTAGCTCTGAGCAAAACAAGAGGAAAGGCTATTCCACTTCTTCCCAATTCCCTCTTTTCTCCCTTTGTCTAAGGAAGCCCAGTCGGCTGTCAAAAGTATTTCTTCAGCAATTTTATAGTGAGTTCATAAGCAAAAAGACAGCTAAAAGCAGTCATAAACAGCTTAATGCTGGTCCTAATTTGCCAAGTCCTGGAGTGACTGATAAGGCTGTGCTCAGCCTCTTCCCATGCTGAGGCTGCCAGGATGCTCAGCAACAGAAATGGAAGTAGCATTTTTTTATCATTTTTACTTGCCTTTTTTTACCTCTTTATCTTTCAAGCAAGAATACACTGTTCTCAAAAAAAAAGCAGCAGCAACTACTCCAGCTTATCTTGGGTGACTTACCATTCCAACAAGATGGTCTTTAATGCTGTATTTAATGCCAACTCTAAGTTCTCAAACTGGATTTTCCTTGTAAACGTCTACAGCTGAAGCAAAACAGAATGCATTTCAGAAGCAAACTGAAATCTGCCCTAACAACACCTCTCAAATGCTCCCCTGCCTTTCCATCTCTACATTTAAAAACATTGTATTGTAAAGTGAGTATTATGTGATAATGTGAAGTCTTTATAAAAGTCAGAGACTTTAATGGAAGTTGCTGGCAACATGCCCAAGCAGGTAGAAGTTTCATTGTTTAATAGTCAATCCGAAACCTCGATTGACCATTAAACACCCCATCATGTCAAAGTGACATTAACACCTTCAACTCTGGAGACCCACCAGATTCTGTTGAAATGAGCACAACATGTCAATCAGTCAGGATGCCCTCCTTCAGACAGCTCTAACAGCTATTAAACTCTTGGCAACAACTCTTGGCTTGAAAGCTTACTGGAGAGCTCTTGGGATCATATGACAGGAAAGTAGGAAGAGCTCTAAAGAGACCTGCTTGCTTCATACGATCATGAGGAGAACATACAGGCACATTACAAGCCTTTACTTCTAGTTTATAGAAGCAGATGCACCCTTCCCATGATTCACAACTTTCGAAGGTAGCTCTTGCCTTACAGCCCAGATTAGTTATCTCAAAATAACTATCATTCTGTTTATTAGAAGATTTGAGACTAGAGTCACTGATAAGAGCTTGGCAGTGCAAAGTCATCATAAGCATATTTGAGGTAACAGCACACAGCCCAAGGCAAAGTCCCCTCTCCTTGACATGACTACCATTTGAACTTGTGAGTAGCCAGAAAATGGCAGAGCAGACTGAGGCAAGAGACAAATTCGATCTTGGTCAGCTATAAGCTTAAGTACATAATGCGAGCTCAAAGGCCACTTTTGGCCCATATATTTTTCCATTGACACTTGCATAGCCACAGTGGAAGATCTCGCCTTCTAGTACTGTTGTTTTTATAAGACTCTAACACCCTATTTCACCTCTGCAAAGACAAGATGGTTTATCTCTGGCATCTGGATGCAGGTTTTGAGATCCCCTGTAAGCTGCCTCTGCCCTCAAGAGTGACTGTCAGCCCCTGCTCTGTGGAAGTGTCACCAGCCCAGCTTCTGAATGCAAGCAGACAGCAGCATCTGGTTCTTCTGGCACAGGCATTTCCAGTATCTCTCTGGGAATCTAAAGTATGCCACAGGGTAGGTTTAGCACACTTGCCACCAGTTAAACCATTCCATTATAAAAACAGAGATAGAAAATGCAGGGAGTTTACACACCAAATAACATTAGGTCACCCTGGAGACTAGCTTTGGAAGAAAATGGCCTTTAGAGCTTGGTGAGATGATATTCAGCTTCCAAACTGAGGCACTATTAAGAAGTATGCCTAACATCCACTGAAACGAAAGGATTCCCTGCTGGGCTGCATAGCTCTGAGGCACTGCAGATCACTTAGGATGTGCATACCTCACAGGACAAGGTTGAAAAGGAGGGGCATTTTTGGTGGCTGTTGCCCTTTGCTCATGAACATATTTCTCTTTAATTGCTCTCATTTTACAATATTGCCTTAGAAAAACTTACTCCCAAAAGCCCCATCATTCAAGCCGGCAATACTCTCTGCAATCAAAATTAAAAAGACTAGATGGCAAACCAGCCTGTTTTCCTGCTTGCCAGCACCAGCTGCTTTAAGAGAGTAACCTTTTTTAATTCCTCTGAAAGCTTGTATCTCTGAAATACCAACTTGCCTGGAAACATTTTCTTTCACTTGCTTCTCTTGACAGGGGTAAAATTACTTCCACGAGTATTTCTCTATAAGAGATGAAAAGCAGAGATCAATAGGATTTCCAAAGCTGTATTTGGTGCCTTTTCTATACTGAACTGTGATATGTAATTTTGATTTGGATCTCTCTGAAATTACAAACTTAATTGTGTTCTTCAATATAGTAAAGAGTAAAAAAATAGATCAAGTCATTCAAGAGAACATAGGGAAGAACTTATCTGTACAAAAACATGAATTGGAAATATGCACATGTGCATGCACTCTACATACTCATATTTACAAACACACACCAGTTTCCCAGTTAGCCTAGGAGAATGACAAAACCTAGACAGATGCAGCACTGTAAAATCCTACAGTCCCTCTGGGGCAAGATTTCCAAGCATGCTCTTAAGCTAAGCTCTGGAACAGAAAAACTATTAGGAACTGCGAACTTGTGAACCTATTTTACAAGAGGAACCTGGTAGACTTCAGCTTTAGCCTTGCAAACTGAAGGCTGAGGGATTATATTTGTGCCTTCTCTAAATTCATTGTGGAGATAAAAGCCAAAAACAAAGGCAGGCTATTGAAGTTGGCTCAGGAATAAATGGTTATAAACAGGTTAAAATTCATTTAGGCCAGAAATTAGAAGTTCCCTAAGTTTTAAAGTAGTGAGGTCCTGGCAAGTCTTCAAAGCAACTCAGAAAACTTCCTATATTGTTGCTACTTCTCTTAAAGACATGTTCTGGCTAAGTATGGCCAACCCTTTCACTGGCAGAGTTAAAACCCTAGTGACATGCATGACTTACTCTGTCACCAGGGCAGAAGAAGATGTCTTGATGTCTTCAAAAAGAATGATTTTGTTCCAAGAGGAAAAAGCGTGTTTATGAATGGCTGGGCTGGACAGAGAATATCGTGCTCCTTAGCTGTCTGTGGTACCTTTCTGCTCCAAGCAGGTAGCCAGGCTGGGGCCTTACCCTAGCACCTCTCTTGCACATCTCTGCCCCAGGCCTATGTGGTTTGCCCACAAGAGGTACAGGTTTGTTCCCTGTGTGTACCCATGCTCAGCTTGCAGTGGCCATGGCCATTCACTTGAAGTAAGGTGAAACCAACCACTCAACTCACAATGATGCCTTCTCCAGTCAGCCTTGGTTATTCACAAATACAATTTTACCCTCAGAAGAAAATTCCAAATTCCTCAGAAGCCACAGGATTTACTTCAGTGCAAATGGCAAAGGAGATACCAAGCAATTTCCCTAGGACCCTGTTAAACAGCAAAAAAGGGTTCAGCTTATCACTAAATTCACAGAAGCAGACAGGTAGGTATGAGGGCAAAGTCAGCCCCCATTGAGATTTGACCCTTTTGATGCCGAGAGACAGCAGACAGCCTACTTTCATTCTGTTCATTTAAAATGAGGGCTGCATCCTTTCTCTCAGGGGACCGAAGTCACCGCTGAAGCCCTGCTGGCTCCATGGCACCCGTGCAGGCAGTTCCTGCGCTGGCCTCGGGCACCGTTGTCCTGCCCCTCTCCTTTCAGCAATGTGCTGGCAGCAGCTTTACTTTTGTTTTGCTGGCTGATCCCTCCATCTGGGCGGTGGCTGGGCCCATTCAACAGCCGTGTGCCTGTCTCCCGCTGCTCCCAGCCCCAGCACAGCCATTGTCCCTGGAAAAACGGTCAGTCTCCCCAAACAAAAGTCCCCAGAGCTGAGTAAATCCTTCTGACATCAGCCCCGCAGCAGAGGCAGCTGAACTTGGACTTTCCCTGCAGCCACGCTCTTTAGGACTTGTTCAGCATTGCTGACCTTGCACCAAATAAGCACTGAAACAAAGAGCATCCTCACCCCTGTGTATGCTTAAATGTCCCTCCCTATCCACACTGGGACCCATCAAGAGGCTGTCGGAGCTTGAAAGCTGCCAAGCCCTTCTGGGCTGTCTCTGCTTGAAAATCAACAACGCAGGAAAGGCGCTAATACCACCTAGGGGTTACATTCCTAGAGCACTGGATGATTTCCACCTAGGAAAATCTCCACAGTGACTCCACACTATCTTTACAACAACGTGCACCAAAGATGGGAGGCACTGCACTCTGCACACCCTTAAGCCACAACAGCCAATAGCTGATCTGCAACATTTCTGTGCAGCAGCATTCCTGAGTTCTCTGCAAGGACAGATCAGAACACAGACAGCCACACAGCCTCAGCATGCTCATCCTTCATTTCTTCTAATCAATATGGAACTATGGGATGGAAGATGAGGGTCTTATTTGCAGACTGAAGAGTGTTAATTTAAGGATAAAAAGAGAAAAAATGCAGAGAAAGGAAATATTAAAAGTTTTGACTGTCCAAAGGGATTTGATTTTCACTTGAGCAGAGAAGAGAAAATTATGGGAAAAAAGACAAAAGGCTTATTCTGTATCACAAATTCCTACTTAGATTTTCTTTCTTGAGGTGGGAGTTTTTGTTAACCTGCATGGCGATGTGACATAGGGTACACACTAACACAGAACCTACTGTGCCAGTCAGGTGCAAATATATAATGATATGTTGCTGCTGGTAAGGGATTGAAAATTGAGGAAAAGAGTGGGGTTTAGAGTGAGAAACAAGAGTTACCAGCTAAAGTGAGATAAACGTTAGTTCACAGTGTGGATGATAACAGCACCTGCCCTTACACAAAAACATATATTAGACATCTACATTTACAGCACAGTTTTGATGGAGAGAGACATTAGACTACGTCTCCCTCATCAACAGTTTCCTGTATGGCTTAGGACAAATCATTTATCTCTGCTGCTTACATATCCCTCCTCATCTTCTAGAGCCTCTGATAGATGAAAGACCTTAAGAGCATCAGGCTACAGCTTCGAAGGCCATGGGAAGCGCCTGGACCATGTACAGAGCAGGTCAGAGCCCCAGTGCAAAGCAAACCTCTCTCACTCTGAGCTGGTGAAGCCTGTCCAGAAGCCCGAGGAGCTGAGCTAGCTTCCTCTTATCCACAACACCCTGCACCATTTATGTTTACTGGAGACAAAGATCATTCACAGGTCTCAGAAGAAAAGTCTCAGTCTTCACCTGTAGGAGAGGTGGCCCTCACAATAACTGGCCTCCAGAGCTCACAGATAGAGACAGGAAACCAAATGGCTCCCCTGTGTTCCAGGAGGAAATAGTCTATGAATTACTGAGCCACCTGGATCCACACAAATCAATGGGACCTTATGGATTCCATCCTAGGGTGATGAGGGAGTTGGCAGAAGAGCTTGCCGAGCCACTCTCCATCATCTACCAACAGTCTTGGCTCTCTGGGGAGGTTCCAGATGATTGGAAGTTGACAAATGTCACGCTAATCCACCTCAGTGCCTGGCAAGATTATGGAACAGATCATCCTGAGTGCAATCACACAGCACCTTCAGGATGGACATGGGATCCGACCCAGCCAGCATGGCTTTGTGAGGGGCAGGTCCTGTCTGACCAACCTGATCTCCTTTTATAATCAGGTAACTCGCCTGGTGGATGAAGGGAAGTCTGTGGATGTAGTCTATCTGGAATGGAGCAAAGCCTTTGACACTGTCTCCACAGCATACTCCTGGATAAATTGGGTAGCCCATGGCTTGGACAGGTGCACTCTCAGCTGGGTTGAGAACTGGCTGGACGGCCGGTCCCAGAGAGTGCTGGTGAATGGGGCTGCATCCGGCTGGCGGACGGTCACCAGTGGTGTCCCTCAGGGATCAGTGTTGGGTCCAGGTCTGTTTAACATCTTCATCGATGATTTAGATGATGGGATTGAGTCCATCATAAGTAAATTTGTGGATGACACCAAGTTGGGAGGGAGTGTCGACCTGCCGGAAGGCAGGAGGGCTCTGCAGAGGGACCCTGATAGGCTGGAGAGATGGGCTGAGTCCAATGGGATGAAGTTCAACAAGGCCAAGTGCCGGGTCCTGCACTTTGGCCACAACAACCCCATGCAGCGCTCCAGGCTGGGGACAGAGTGGCTGGAGAGCAGTCAGGTGGAAAGGGACCTGGGGGTGCTGATTGACAGGAGGCTAAACATGAGCCAGCAGTGTGCCCAGGTGGCCAAGAAGGCCAATGGCATCCTGGCCTGTATCAGGAATAGTGTGGCCAACAGGACGAGGGAAGTGATCCTTCCCCTGTACTCGGCGTTGGTGAGGCCACACCTTGAGTATTGTGTTCAGTTCTGGGCCCCTCAGTTCAAGAAAGATATTGAGGTGCTGGAAAGGGTCCAGAGACGAGCAACAAAACTGGTGAAGGAACTTGAGCACAAGTCCTATGAAGAGAGGCTGAGGGAGCTGGGGTTGTTTAGCCTGGAGAAGAGGAGGCTCAGGGGTGACCTCATCGCTCTCTACAACTATCTGAAAGGAGGTGGTAGACAGGTGGGGGTTGGACTCTTCTCCCAAGCAACCAGCAACGGAACAAGAGGGCACGAGCTTAGACTCTGCCAGGGAAGGTTTAGGCTGGATATCAGAAAAAAGTTCTTCACGGAATGACTAATCAGGCATTGGAATGGCCATTCCAGAGAGGTGGTGGAGAGGGGGAAGGAAAGGGAAGGGAAGGGAAGGGAAGGGAAGGGAAGGGAAGGGAAGGGAAGGGAAGGGAAGGGAAGGGAAGGGAAGGGAAGGGAAGGGAAGGGAAGGGAAGGGAAGGGAAGGGAAGGGAAGGGAAGGGAAGGGAAGGGAAGGGAAGGGAAGGGAAGGGAAGGGAAGGGAAGGGAAGGGAAGGGAAGGGAAGGGAAGGGAAGGGAAGGGAAGGGAAGGGAAGGGAAGGGAAGGGAAGGGAAGGGAAGGGAAGGGAAGGGAAGGGAAGGGAAGGGAAGGGAAGGGAAGGGAAGGGAAGGGAAGGAAAGGAAAGGAAAGGAAAGGAAAGGAAAGGAAAGGAAAGGAAAGGAAAGGAAAGGAAAGGAAAGGAAAGGAAAGGAAAGGAAAGGAAAGGAAAGGAAAGGAAAGGAAAGGAAAGGAAAGGAAAGGAAAGGAAAGGAAAGGAAAGGAAAGGAAAGGAAAGGAAAGGAAAGGAAAGGAAAGGAGGTTCAATAAATCAGATACATTCAAAACTGGCACCAGTCAAGACTGCCAAGTTTGTAAACACAGTTTGGCTTGGTTTACCTAGATTCTATCATCCCCCACCATAGTCACTGAGATCATGATGACACTCTTCAGCCACATTTACAAAGCTGTGATTGAGAGCTGGGTAATATTCTCCAAATTAGGAGGAAAAAAATTATACAAAAGCCCTCATGGGCTTGCTAACCCTTCTCAGCCAAGTATGCCAGTACAAAAGCCTCTCCAAGCTGGTGACAGTAATAACTTTAAAATTCCAAGTACCTCACATTTACAAAGTGATTGCTTTCAAAACAGAAACTTAGAGTTCTCCAGCAGTAGAGAATAGTCTGAAATATTTTCTCAATTAGCAAATTCAGCTTTTCTTTGACTTCCTCCTGATATGGCCAATGTAAACTTTCCTGCTTTCTGCTATTTTTTTCTCTTGGAGAGCACTATGCCTTACAACAGAAACATGAAATCCCATGATGCCAGTTGCCATTGGGTTTGACATCCTTTTTTGCCAGGGGTATTTTTGCCATCATAATATGAAGCTTCCTACAAAATGGTGGTTTTGGGTCATTAGTATGCCAAGCATTTTTTCTATTTATTTTTATAGACAGTTCACCTTCAGGTTTCTTGGGATTTTAATGCTGCTCAAAGGCTTCAAGGAATATTAGCACTTTCAGCATTACTTACTTGTGTGATTTGTTTTCATCCTCCATAAAGATGAGAGAGGACTTTGAGTGTTTTCTCTCTGTGTCTGACAAATGTTAACAATGGGTATTTGCATAAGAAAGGCTCGTGATTTATATTTTGATTCTCAATCTATAGTCAAGATAAGCCTAACCAGAGATCATTTGGGGAAGATAAACATTTATCCCATTTTTCTTTTGACAAGCTGAAAACCACAAGAGTTCAGAACATATTAAAAGGGAGGAAGCAGCCTTCACACACTAAATTTATAGACTACATTATCAGAGCTGGCCTTCACATTTCCTCCCCTTCTCCCCTATTCTGTGCAGAAAATCTGTAGAGCAAGGCCCTTGCACTCATGATTTTTCTTTTCTTAAAGCTCGCATCACTTGGTGTTCGTGTTTGAATAATTAATCATACTACATTTGTATATGGTTAAGCATTCAGAACTATTTGTACCAGAAAATAACAATATGGACAGGCACAGAAACAGTGCACGCGCTTTTGAGAGATTGCCTGGCTAATGGTGGCAGAAACACAGCCTATGTGTTCAGGATTATCTTCTTAAAAGGCATTATATTACCGGTACCAATAACCCTGAGAAGAGTTCAGACCCCACAAGAAAAAAAAACACGTTACAGGCAGGATGGTATTTTTTTTCCTCCAACCTTTCCGCTGAAAAAAATAATTTCGCAAGTCTTTTCCATTTATTTCATTTACGAGATGCTCTCAGCAGATAAGGTTAACACAGTACATATGTCCCTCTCCAAATCCTCACTCGTCTTCCTAACTAACCATACCTGAGATTCAGCTGGCTAGTCATGCCCAGCATTCACTCTGCATGGCTTACTGAGTCTGTGTGGAAACCACAGCTTCAAAGTCATTGTTCCTTATGGTGTTTTTTAGCTGCTACAGCATTTTTCCTGTGCCCACATCCTTTACCTACGGGGCTTTTCTTAGCAATTATGATTTATGCTGCTCTGTTGCACAGCATTTTTATCTAACTGTGGGATTTTGCCCTACCTCATTCCGAATGCTCAGTTTCTACCTTCATCAGTTATAACCAGTGCGCTGGCACCTCATTCAGCTCTTCATCTAACAGTCAAACTACTTACTCACTCAAGCTGGTGCACACTGTTTCCAGACCTTGCACTGTCTTTAGGATATAAACACAGCGCCATTTATGGGAGTATCCCTTATTTCTCCTCTCACCTTTATCCCTGCAATCCAGCATGAAGCTGATACTTGACCACTATTCCCTTGGGTACAGTGGTAGAAATCCATTCTCTTGTCACCTTTCCTATGTGCCACGGTGATTGTATCAGTGTTGCCTAGTAGAGCATGCCCCAGGGAGACTCAGGGGACATGCATGAGATCTGCTGGAATGATCTCTGGCCCCCGTCCAGCCTGTGTGCTCTGGCTCCTTGGCACAGCAGAGAATGAGAAAGGACAGTGCATGCCCTGGTCATGCCCCAACACGGAGTTTGGACACAGCTGTGGCACGCACCCAGGCACAGATGCTGGGAAACTCACCTGGATTCAGCAGCACAGGAACTGCATTGGACAGAGGCTGTCACTGCATTTCATAGCTACCCTGCTTGAAAATGCGAGGCACTGAGGATTATTAAATGCCTCTGAAATACGTGCCACCAAGCGTGGCATTCCTTACTGGCTGCCAGGACAAACATAACCAAGTCATTATTTTAACATTTATATCCCCCAAGAGTGTTAAGCATTGGCAAAGGGTGACCCTGGGGAAGGGGAGGAGGGGCTAGAGATGCAGACAGGAGGGAGAGGAGAAGTCTTTCCATACATATAGAAATAAAAGTAAAGTCTCAACTAGAGCTTGTGATGTTGTCCTTTCTGTGACCTTCTTCAGCCTGCGTTTACCAAGAGTATTGCGGAAATCACTCCAATTACTACACACTCGAGTAGAAGGTTTTCACTGGCACATAAGTACACGTTTGCCAGAGATTGCTGGAGTCACAGCTTTTCAGACAAATGTAGTTCTCAAATGAGCACATCATTGCAGATAAGGGGATGAGCAGTTGGGGAGAAAAAACACAGGGTTTTACAATGCAGCTCTGCAGTTTTTCAGCCTGAAAAAATGCAGTCCCATAGCTCAAGTGCCAGGGTAGCTCTTTCCATTCCCCTCTCTTGCTGTGACTTCGAATGCTATTGCTTGCTCTGCTTTTGAATGACTCTCTTCTCGCTTCCCCAGCCAGCGGAGCACAATCCACTGGTACCCTGTTGTTTTACAGTGCCGACCAAGCTTTGGCTATATCATGCACTGGAAGAACAGCTGCTGCCTCCTCTCACCCGCTTGCCAAGCAGGTACGTGTGACCGTGCACAGCAGAGATATCCTGCTCTGTACCTCTTTTGACTAGCTTGGAAGTGAATGGTTTCCTCCAGGACTCTCTAAACGATTGACAACTAACTTGGGAAGAGAAGAAGGATCAAATTAAGTTCTTAAGTGGACTGTTAAATTAATTGGGTTAATACACAGGAGAAAAGAAAGCCAAAGGCAAACAG
The DNA here is from genome assembly GCA_033558185.1 of Dromococcyx pavoninus. Classification (NCBI taxonomy): domain Eukaryota; kingdom Metazoa; phylum Chordata; class Aves; order Cuculiformes; family Neomorphidae; genus Dromococcyx; species Dromococcyx pavoninus. The sequence continues at coordinate 358,513 of JAUMJL010000409.1, read as the reverse complement.
AAAAAATAACCTTAACACTACCCAGGCACATGCTCCGGAATAGATAAAGATATTTGGAAAACCTGAAAAAGTACAAATGTGTGAGAGGATGTGAGGTCTAGATCCCCTTAGTGCATCCTTTCACTTATTGTTTGGCTACATAGGCAAATAAAAGGAAAAAGGAAAAAAAAACCCAAAAGACAAAAGTCTGTTTAGTGGGATTTCAACTTTTTTATTTCTGTAAAAATAATTGTTACTAATGCTGGAGAATTTCTTTATAAGATGACTTTAACCTCAAGCAGAGACACCTTTGAAAGAAAAACCCTCATCTATGAAGGTAGGATGAGATTCAGTAACAAACTACCAGATATAAATAATCCTTCCAGAAAGTGTAGCTGTCTATTACTTTGCTCTTTAGGAGAAATGCAGAGTTAGAGAACTAAAAATTTATGATGTTTTTATATAGGTGGCTGCGACCGAGTAACAACTTGCAAGCCTTTGAAAATTATTTCTCCGGCTATACAAGTAAATTTCTAAAAGAGCAGCTGCATACTTATTTTCTGGAAACTCAGAAATGGGGAACAGATTAAAGCCATTCAGTTTTAACAGCCTATTGGAGGTATCACATAGGAGTCCACCACAGACCTGAATCTCTGCCTCTGTCCCAGTGTGAGGAGGAGTCTGACAGTGAAACCCAGGGTGACCTCCTTCTTCATCCAGGTTCTGCAGGGAAGTGTTAGAAGCCAAGACAGATCAACACCAGGTCCAAGTCTGCAATGATCTATTTGAGTAATCAGACTTGGCAAAGGTAGAGAATGCAACAGCTATATTGAAAGCAACCAGCTGTCCTCCAGGTGAATAACCCACATAACCTGAGCAAGCATGGTGTGGAACTTAGCCAAATGTGAGCATCATTGAATCTATTCACATAAATATTACTTGCATAAGTTTGCAACAACAGGTCTCTGGTTATTATAACCTCTCCTTGTGCAGTTTAGTCCTGCAATAAACTTAGGGAAAAAGAAAACATTTTAATACAGTACAATACAAACAGCCTAGTCCCTCCTCCAGGAGGTACTTCACATGTCAGGGCACTTCATAAACTTGTTATCAACAAGCACAGACCCTTTTAGTACAAGAAAAATACTTTGACAATAAAAAAAGCAACAGGCAGCAGCTACAGACAATATTATTTAAATAATAGTGACTTTAGAGTCACCTTTCAAAAGGTAAAATAAATAAATCCTTACTGCAAAGCCAACACAGCAAAGCATTGCGGACTTTCCTACCTACAACTCTGGGTCAAGACTTCAGCAGTTTTGGGGCTCTGGAAAAGGAAATTGCTGATAGATACAAAGGGTCACTAGACAAAAACTGCAAGTAGTTAGCACATGAACTAGCAACAGAGGGAAAATGTGGGGATTTATTTGACAACCCTTCCTACAACACCCCAGCAATCTGATAAGTGGTTGGGACTTTCCTCTTGAAAAAAGATGGAGTCGAGCATGACTTATTTTTTAAGGATAACATGGTACTAAATCTCTCTTCCTTGATACTGCCAAAAGCCCCATTATGAAAACACACACAAAAAAAGCAGAAAAGCAGCAGCTATCTGTGCAGTGCTGCAAAGACTCACTCACCCTCTCACTCACCGATTTAAAAACTCTAAACTTGTTTTTGGAAGTATCCCGCAAGGATTAGTCCACAAGTTATAGGAAAGGTGGTCATACTTTTTCTTGGAAACCGACTGGTCAGCTACCCTTTTATGGCTACGGCTGCAGTGAGAGGAACAACAGAACATGGCCAAATACGGAGCCAGGCTGAAGTTGCTGAAGCCATTTCTTTCGCTGGACCCAAGCCACTGATTCTGCTTTTTTTTATTGCACGTTGCGTTCAGCTACACCAGATGTTATAAAGGCATGGAGGTGCAGCAATACTCATGCCTTCCCTTCAAAATATTTCCTCTGGAAGTACTGCACAGTCTAATTAAATAATGGCATTTGCAACAGGAATGATAATGCAAAAATTAGAGAAGCATTTCAGCTAACATCGCACCCCTCCTTGACAAGCAGCCCAAAGTAGTTGACAGTATGCAGAACATCATGCTGTGCTAGCAGACCTGATCTGTTCAGAAAAATAAAACCCATCCTCAGTTTGTGCTGCAGTGGAGGAAACAGGCAAGGAGTTCACCCAGGAATTCCTGGACAAAGCGCTCCATCACCTGAACCTGCGCAGTGGCGGGCTGAGCCACCTGCCTGCCTTCTAAAGGTGAAGGCACTTGGTAGCAGGTGTATTTAAAGGCAACAGTGTTGCCTGAGACTCAAAGACCACTACCAAGGCATTATTTGGCTCCTCTGCAGCTCCCTGGCTGGAGGCTGAGGCAACAAAGGGGCGTGTAGCACTGATGGGTGGCAGGTGCATAAGAGGACTACTGGAAATGCGCTCAGCCAAACTCACCAGGCACCCTGGGGAAACTGTTCGGTAGAGAATTATTATATATGAAGTCCTGGAAGCAAAACACAGTGTTTAAAAGCGCACGGGCTCATCCAGAGATAACCTGGCTCACAGGTGTAATACCTATCACCATTCCTTCACTTCTATAATCAGCCTGAAGAAGGAAATTAAAAGCAAACAAGGAGACACAATAGCAATATCTCGTCATCAAACAAGAAGCAGCAAAGGACAGCAAGAGGCCACAAACTCACAGTTGCTTTTCCTTGGCCCTACTTCTCAAAGATGCCGTTTTGTTCCCCTTCCTCCCTATCTGTGCTCTGCCTTGTGTTGGCAGAAGCGTTTGCTCAGCTCTGCAGTGAGTCAGACCAGAGGAACTAATCCAGGCTGAAATTAATCTAGCAAAAATGAATTACAGCACAGGGGCAGGAACGCATGGCCAGGGCAGTGGGAAGGGCAAAATCAGCTCCCTCAACAGCAGTACCCCTAGGGGTCAACTTGAACTGGCTGCAAATAATGGTGTTAGAGCCTGTACGTGTGACTGCAGCTGCTATCATAGCAGTAAAAACAGTTCATGTGGCCACAGGCACGCGAGGACTTTAAACTCAGCAGCCTGGATGCTTGCTAGAAAGCACAAAGCTCAGCACATGCAGCAGAGCCTGCTTGACAAGGTGGGTAAATATTCAAGCAGTTAGCTCTGTGCTGATGCAGCTACACAGCTAGTCGTGATTTAATGCCAGCTCCAGTGCGTTTGCATTCATCATAATCACCACAGAGAATTAAGCACTGCAAGTATAGGTCAAGAACTAGAGCTGGTCACATTTCTTCACATTCAAATTGATGTTCCAAATGCAAAAAGCAGCAGGAACTTTAACAGTGGTTTCTGCCATTTCTGCCATTTGTAAATAGCATTTAAGAACCCTGAAAGGAGCACTGCTGACCCCAAATCAGTCACAAGAAATGGTTTCCTTATACTAGTCTTTGATCTCCCTCTCCAGGCACCTCCAATTAAAACGACATTCATTTGTGGTATAACCATAACCATGATGGCTATCAAAGAGTTAAAGCAGAAATTATTTAGACTCACTCGTAATTAAACATCACAGTGTCTCCTTCACTCCTCACCCTCTCTGCTTGTGCCCAGCTCAACTCTAAGCCATTCCATTGCTTTCACCAAACCTGGGGCTGAACTCTGTGCTGGCAGAAACCAGAGCAAACTGGGGGCTGTTAATGAGTGCTGTCTTGCAATGGTTTCTCAGGAGCCATTAGGTTGTCAAGGCAGATCCAAGCACAGTGCTCTTTAGCCACTGGAATGCACTATCCCTTGCCTTGACATGCTTCCTGCACCCAGGAGAGCCAAGAGGAACTGGTAACAAATTGGGCTGGCTCCATATCAGCTGAAAACGCCCCAGAGCTAACAACCAGTCGCTCTGATAGGGTGCACTTAAGACCCCTGTGTGCTCCTCTAGCAGTTCAAGGAGACCTCTGCAAGAAGGTCATCATCACAGTAAATTTCAGCCTTGACAAAGGATTGGGGGTGGGGAAAGACAGAACACCAGAAGGAGGAAAGATAGAGAATTAGAAAAACGAATTTTTTGGTAATTAGTTTGCAACACAGTGAAAAGTAAATGGTAGTTAATCCCAAATTAAATGCTACAGAGTAGACAGGAATAAAAAGAATGAGAAAGATGGACAAACACACACATGCAAAGGTTTGCAGTTAACTCTCAAGTGCACCAGGCTCCCCTGTGGAGTAGCTATGAAAGTAACAAATACTTACGTTATGCCAGGGGTGGATGGCATGTTCCTGATATCTCAGAGGAAGGTTCAACTCTGCTATCAATTACACCACCACAAACTTTGACTAACTCCCTAGACATTCATGAAAATGAGATCAAAACCAGGCCCAAGGTCCCTGCTCCACAAAGGTTGCTGTGGAGTGTTGACAGTTAAAATGATGAGCAAAGACATCAAACCTCAGGGAAAAATAAAGGTGACCAAACAGCAGGAAAAGCGGGTGGGGGGGGAAGAGACACTCTCAGGAAAGCAATTATAGCTTCTCTTTCATGTTGCTTTCTTTATGCTTAGTGGAGACCAAGGGTGTTTTGCTTTTAAAAGCCAGGCGTGGCAGCAGGAATGGAGAGAATCTGAGCACAGATTAATGATTGTTTCAGAGACAGAAGGAATTAACTGACTTTCCTCTAAAAGTTTCTAATGATATTCAGTCCAGGCCAGTTTCCTGGCTTCCCAGGTTGGTATCAGACTTTGGCTGGCAGGAAAGCCTGTGGGTGCTGTCCTACTCTGTCACACAGATGAGGCTCTTCTTTTAGTAAAAGAGCACACAAAAGATACTATGCAAAGGGAACTGGTGTTGCCATAGCTTCTTCCTCAAAAAATCTGCTAAGCCTGAAAAATAAACCTAGGGGTTGATCTGTACTTCCATTTCGAATTGAGCAGTCCCCTTCAGCAAGTATGAATTTTCTCAACCACAATCAGCAGAGCTCCGCTCTGCCTATCAATAAAAATCAAAGAGCCCGTGCGCATCAATGACTCAGATACACATGGAAAATTGGCGGAAAACTCACCTTGCATAAGCACAAGTACACAGATCTGCATGCATGCAAATCTGCATTCGAATTGAATTTTGGACAATACCTTAAAACTTCAGATTGAGCAGTAAAATAGCCGAAATCAGAAATTGCCAATCACTGGCACTAACTTAGAAATGCAAAATATGCCCAGTACCATAACTTGTGTGTTAAGGTGGGCATCACAAGTTCTGCAGAAATGGGCCAGAAATCCTTTGAAACACGTAAGGAGCAGAGTCAGTGGGGAAGGCAGCCATTTGCTTTTGCTGGCAGGAGGGATGTTCTCCTTCCAGTCTGTTTTCTGGCAACCAGAAAATCGCTCATGAGGGCTCTTTGTAAAGTGGCAATGCACAAATGCAAAGAACACTTTACCCTTCTGCGCTACGTAAAGCAGGAAGATGAAAAGCCTGGCTCCTCGCCCGCCCTGGATACTGGCTGGTGTGTCCCCATCCAGGAGGACCGCTGCAGGCAGGGCTGAGGCAGCCCAGGCAGCTTCCACACCCTGCGCTGGAAGGAGCCCCACTGCATCTCCCTCCAGGTGGAGAGCCCTGTTCGCAGTGGCGCTCCTCAAGGGCACTGGGAACTGGCAAAACGTTTCTACCGTGTGGTGCTTTTGGAGGCGCGGTTGAAGAAAAATTAAGGCTCTCGGTGAATTTGCAATCAACTGAGACTGCTACATAAGGGGGAGCTGCAAAATCCAGCATCACTTTACCAATATGCTGACTAATAGCCTTGATTGAAATCCTAGGGCGCTTCTTGTAGCACACAGGAGATTTAATTCCAGTTCAGTTAATTACCTGTGCCTAGAGAAATGCCACTTGCAGCTTCAGCCAGGCCTGAAATTCTTTACCTACTGTCTTAAAAATGGTGCTGTACTCAAACACATTGCTGCCCCATCTCCCTGGGATCTGTGATCCTCTCTGTCCTTTTCCATTTCTATGCCTCAGCTCATTGCAGGGGGGAGTGGACTTGATGACCTTTATAGGTCCCTTCCAACACAAACCACTCTATGATTTTATCATTTCACTCAGGAGGTAGGATGATGCCTGCATGGTAACTCTAGATCCGCAAATGAAAGATGTGATACAAGGGCAAAAGATATGCATTGCCTCCATGACCTGATTTTGTCCTTTTCCATTTATCAGATGTTGGGTTTTGTAGCTTATGGCTGTTAGGGCTTCTTTTGTAAGCACTGCATTTTTAAACGGGAACTCTCGACTGCGCTGCAGTGGCAGCTGCCATTTTGCATTCATGTGCACAGAGTGAGCCAGCGAAGGAGCTCTAAAGAATTCATATTACGTCTTTTTTCTCCTTGTTTTGCTGTTGCATTTAAATATAAAATAAAGGTCATCCTGACTGAAGGGACAGAATTGTTCTATGGAAACATATAATGAATACGCTGGATGTAAAAAGGGCAAATGTCCTTTAAGAAAAAATACAATTTGAATTATATTTAAAAAAAAGGCAAAAAAAAAAGCTTTTTTGTCCTCAAACAGTTTCTTTTTGTACTAGGGTGAGTCAAGGCTGAAGGAATTATAAACTCACATGAGCTGCTGCAATTGTATCAGAGTAAATACTTCCACTGCACAGAAGCTGATTTCCTCTTCAAACATTCCTAGTCACTAAGTGGTGAATTTTAAGAAATGATAGAGCTGTAAAATTGGGAGACAAAATTACCTTTCATGTTGTTTGATCTATTTCATGTGCTGCTCAAGACTAAAGTAATTAAGCATCTCCAGTATCTCTGTAAGGCTTACTCCTGTGAGGCTTATCCCTATTTGAAGGCTACGACGCATACAGAAATGAAATTAAACACAGCAAAAGGGAAGCCAGTGGTAGAAAGAGTCTCCCAGCACCCCTAAATCCCAGCCTAGTGCCTGTTGCCTCACTGATATCGACAACATAAAGGCTGACCTAAAGAAATCCTTTGGCCATGTCACATTGCCTGCCAGGAGGAGGGTGCAGCCCACTTGCAGAAGGGGGCACAACACCGCCCTTATGATGAGCAAATGACACCCTGGTAGCCCTCTTCCAGGAGCTCTTCTTTGCATCTGCATGCACAGAAAGTGAAGACCTTATCCAATTAGTTACAGTCCAAACCTATACCATAATACCAGCAAAGCTCTGTTGGCAAAAGCCCAGGTTTGCAATGCCTAAGCTGTTTGCAGTGTGGTTCCTTTTCTAGCCTTTCCCATCTCATCTTCTCCAAAGGCATATCTGCAGCAACTGCTTTTTATGAATTAGAAAATGTTCGAGACATAAATTGTGGAAATTGTAGCTCCTTTCGGTGCAAATGCAGCAACATTTTGTTGCAGTCCAGGGGCCATTTATAGGTTGCAAAATATGTTTAAAAACATGGTGTATACCTGCACTGAGTAGAAAAACAAACATGAAACCTGATCAGCCCAGCCAAGAATTACCCTGGAGTTCAGAGAAACCTATTACACAACATGTGAGAACAATCACTTTTAAGCATTATTATGCAAAATTGAGTTTTCACTCAACGGATTGTGACAGCTCTTTCAAAAGGAGATGCATAAAGACAGGAAAAGGAATGAAATTAAAACAAATGGGAGTTTCAGATCATAATAAGACACATGGAGGAGAAAGATAAATCCCAACTGGAACAAGGTTTTGAAGAATGATAATAGTAACAGTTCAAGTCTCATCTCTACTACTACTTTGGGGGCAAATAATTTAAATCTGTCTTACCAGTTGCATATAATATACCACTTTTTCTCTGTTGGTGTATTCTGAGGATTAGTGTTTGCTAGATTTGTTTTCCATAAATATAGTGCAGTATCTATACACTCAGGATATAATCCAATTAATACAATCATGCATACACATAGGAAATTATTGGAAATTTCAAAACACATAGACTACGCAGCCTTGTCTGCCTCAGGCAATCCAGAAACTAGGACTTACACTTGAAGTAGAAATGGGATTAATTTTAAAAATATCAATTTAAAAAAACCCAAGAAGTTTGGAAAACTGTCTTGAGATCTTAATTTATATTCTGCCTTTTGAAACTTCAGGATTCCTATTTTGCAGATTTCCATACAGCCAGGATGATTAACAGACGCAGCCAGATTCTGAGACTGAGAACTATGTCAGGAATTTGAAATAATCATTAATCTCTGACAACTCTGGAAAAGGCTGAACTGAAGCGACACCGTCATTTATCTCATTTTAAACACATGCCATTCCCAGATCCCCAACTGGGTTTGTGTAGACCCTGTAATCCCCCGTAGGTGATTTTCCTAGACAGAATGCAACATTCAGGGGACACCAGGCACAAGTTTGTGGCAGTGAACTGCTGGCAAGCACCAAGGTCAGGATTACCGCATCACCCCCCACCCCATCACTGCCTCACTGCAATGCTTGTTTGGGCAAAGAGAGGGAAAAGAAAAGAAACCACTCAAATTTCCTAAAAGTAAGTTTCGGAAGGGAAAGAGGAAAAAGTCCCGTGAATGCTGCCACAAGCCGGGACGCTCTTCTGCCAGGGCTCTGCCTCCCTGCAGGCTTTATAATCCAAACAGGGTTTTATAGTGCTCAGCAGCTTCAAGTTTGCAGGCGCTGGCTGCGGGGCAGATGCTTAGCAGGTTGCTCCATGGGTAGCAGCTTTCTCCTCATCTGCCAGTACAGGGGCTGGGAGTCTCACTGCCCACAGGGGAAACATGAAATTTGGAGCAGCATGGAGAAAAGATCATTTGTGGAAGATTTCAGCTTTTAAAGTTTTCATCTTTTTTGCCTTGAGAAGCAGGAGCTGTGTGCTGGCAGGGGGAGTTGATTCGACAGAGCCCCACCCTCATGCTGTGGTGCCCTAAAAGCTCACTCCAGCACCCCAGCTGAGTGCCAACAATCAGCTGAGGTCAGTGGGACTACTGAAACATACAGCAGCAGAAAATCCACCCTTCTGTGTTTCTTATGGCCCTTTTGCAGCCTCCATCCTCTGCTTTGAGAGTGATCTCATCATTATGTAGTTCTTCCAAGCTCTGCTCCCACTTTCCACTGAATCAACGTTGAGGTGTACAATAAACAACCAACCAAAAAATAGGCAGGACCAGATCTGAACTGTACATGCCATTAGCTGGGGAAGAAGTCTTTTCAGTATAAGAGAGCTATAAGCAGCACTGAGCAGGTATTTCTGGTAGTGTAGAGAATGCACAGTCTTCACTCAGAGTTGCTCACGCCAACACAAAGTACGGTGTTACTACTTCAAGATCAACTTGGTAGACGGTGCTCCATCCCTGCAAATGCTACTACCAGGAACACGTTACTCAGGGCTTCCTTCAGATCCACTCAATAGCAGTGCAAAACACACATACTGACACTCTCATGGAATCTTAAATTTCTTCAGCATCCTCTCAAGCCCTTAGTTCTGCATTTGAAAGCATGAAAATTTGCTCCTCTGCCTTTTTTTTCTTAATTGCTCTTCTTTTCTCTCTACAGATTCCCACAAATATTTCCATATATTTCCTCCTGAGGGGAATTTCAGGAAACTACTGCTGCTGCTACAGAACATGCTCCTCTTGCAGCTCCAGGTTTCTTTTCTCATTTGAAGAACTGCACTGTAGTGTACAACAACCCTCACCATTTTAGCCACAATATCTGCTGCTCTGCCGAAAGCCTCAGGTCTTGGCATCAGCTGATTGCAGGAGTCCCTGTTTGGATTTATAACTAATAATTTTTCTAGCAAGTCCCACTGTAGGTTAATAAAAAAGACTTGAAGCACTTCAAAATGTTTTGAGATTTAAAAAATGAACAAGAACAAAAAAGGGTTATCCAAATCTCAGGTTACTCAAGCACGGTGTCTGAACATCTGGGGCAGACAGCAGAGCAGAAGAGCTGTCTGCACATTGTCTCCATATCATGGCAAGCGTTCCTGCAGGCCCCATGAGCCAGCAAGCTCAGCATCACGACGATTACAACTTTCTTGTGAAATTAAGAACTGCACAGAGGTACAAAGAGATTTAAATAGCATCCTATGAATCATGTGAGAAAGGTACAGCCAAGCTGTGAAACATCCTCTCTCTTCTTGGCTCCCAGCCTAGGGGCTCAATCTTACCATAACAGTCCTTCACAGATTATCTAGCAGCAGAGCATATAAATCTCCTTTTATTTCAAAGCAGTAGGTAATCAATACCCTAAATAAGACAAAAACATGACTCTCTTTAGAAAATTGCTTTCTTGATAGAAGACAGGGAATAAATATTCCTAATAGGTACCTACTTGCTTTTAAATAATAATGGCATCAGCTCAGTAATGTGAGATGCCTCAATTAGAGCACCATTGTGCTATGAGATGTACAAACAGGTCAAACTGGTTCAGGCTATTCTTGTGATAATTTCCAAAAATAAAGAACAGAACATGGGAAACCATCAAAATGGTGAATGTGAAACCTCCTGCAGTTCTGTCAGGCATCTTGAGTTGAGAAATCCCCAAAGGAAGCAAACTGCTGGGACAGGTAGGCCTTAAATAAAAACATATATACAAAAGCACTGAAAACCGATTTTGCATTAGTTCTTTTTTCATAGATTGCAAGGATGAAAGGCAGCAAAGGAGCATGAATGGTGAGGTAGCTCCGTCCTTTGATAATGCATACACACACACGCACTTGCCCTCTTCCTACCTATGGTAAAGAAAATCACTTGGCTTTGATTTTCATAAGTAATCAAATGAGTCACATCCAGCCATAAATTAATATGATTAATACTGAAGAGCAATCCACTACTATAAATTTGCCCACTGGCAGTTGCACACACAGATATTTTCAGTGTTGTTTTAACATAATTTTGCAAAAATGAAACCGTCGCTCATCCTTCAGCATCTGAGATGTGAACAAGAGGTGGTTTGTGTCAGCAGCCTCCAACAATGCAAGATGGTGTTTCCCATGTCACTTTAAAAATGGGTTTGAAATATGACAATGGAATGAATTTCCAAACCTCCTTTGATTTTGTTGCTAATTACACAGTACTCTTACCCTCTTTATTTTCTCTAAAGTTTTGCATCCCCACAAGGTACAGTAAGAGATGTACAGCCTTCAACATGGCTCCAGAGATCCTGGAGGTTTAAAATACAGCAGCAGTTCAGGGTTCAGCTAGTGTTACTATGAGAACTGATAGATTTTTTTTTCCTCTGTAAAAAACAACTGTGCAGAAAATGGGGGTTCTGCTTAAGTAGTGTTTTCTACTAAACTTCTGTTTCCTATTGAAAAATGTCAGTGCACTAAATCCCGTAGAGGTGTTAAATGCTGCTGTAGTGAATCTGAGAACTACTTCCATGTGTTGCTTATGCTTTCGCCTAGGGGTTATGTTCTGCATTCCTCACAACCTCACATTAGGTGCCTGTCTGGGATGGGACAGGTCCCTTTACCACAGAGGGGCCATTGGCTTGACCAGGCTACAGAGAGAAGTGGAAGCCTGAAGCATCTATTAACTATAAAACTCACTGTCCTGGCACTGTTTCAGAAACAATATGTTTAGGTCTTAGGGAAAATACTTCATCAAAATTTCACACACATCATATGAGGGGAAAAAACAACTCCATTTTCAGGCCCAATTACTATCATAAGAAGCTCATTTGATGACAGTACCAGTGCCAGATAAAAGGCAGATAGGAGGACCTGCTCTCTGCCTGGGGCAGTTTGTGATCTAAGTATTTCACCATTGTCTGCCAAAGTAATATGCAAAGGTATGGTAAGAAAGATGTAAGCAAATGCTTCCAATTTGTATATCTGAAATGCTATTACAAAGTGCTGACTCCTCTTATCCAGTGCCTCTCAGATGTGTAATTCTATGTAGAAAATGAGGTTAAGGAGTGTCTTCAGGGCCAGGAAAATACTTTACCTACAGAGTAACTGTAGATTTCACATCTTAAGTATGCTGGGTAAAAGAAATGAAAAAAACTGCAGGCAAGGTTACAGCGCTGGTGGAGCAAATGAGTCAGAAGACAGTGTGGAAGAGAAGCATGCACACGAGACTAAACCAGTAAGGGGATAATGGGGCTTGAGCGTGAAGGGGTGAAACAGAGAGCGCCATTCAAAGTGCATGGAAAGGTAGCTACAGAGAGGGAGATGAAAGAAGCACTGCTGTAGCAGAACAGGGGTAGATTTTAGGCAGATGGGTAAGTTTTGGTGGTAGATAGCAGCCTGACCAAAGCTTCTACTGCAGATGGTTTAGGACATGAGAGCAGGAGGAGCCAAAGGTGGTCAAGAGCATCATGCTTCAAAAACAGATACCTTTATGCAGGCCTCACTGCAAAACTACTTCCAGCTTTCCACACCAACATCAAGCAACCTAGGTCTCCCTTCAGCCACCACCTGAACTTCAGTTTACAATGTTGACACTTGAGCAGTTTTATTTGGATTGTAAGGTGATATGGAGATCATTGTTGTACACTCTCTATTGCTGTAGTCCTTGCAATGCTAGCAAAAACACCAGAGCTTTTCCTTTCCTCTAGAGAACACTTTAAGTTAACTTCCTTGCCTTCCAATGGCTTTGCAGTCAGAAGGTCCTCTGGGTTACGGGGATCAGACCTATAAATTCTTCTCCCCCTGCCCTCCTCACAGCAACTGGCCAAGGAAAAGCCATTGTCTGTCAGGTGCCCCTCTCAAAGACTTATCCATCACTAGTGCCTGTGACAGAAGTGAACTACATAGCCAGGAAGTGGAAGGCAGCGCTGCTGGGACTTTCAGATAGCAAACACCACAGGTTGGTGGGCAGGAGCTTCAGGAAGAAACGTCTGCATTCCAGTGTGGAGTCGTTCCGGGAGCACATCCAGCAGCACTGAACTCAAGTCAAGGAAAGAAAGAGAGAAATTTGTAGCAGCCTTGTTCAACAAGAGGCTCTTAAACTATGAATTTAAGAGAGCCTCAGGTCTATTCTTGCAATGGCAAGATCCAATTTAGTCATCAGATCTGGAAAGACTATAGGAAAACAGAAGCTGGTATTTTACAGAGGGTTATCCTGATTCCCGTGTCAATCCATGTGTGCAGCGAAGTAGTTCAAAAGAGAAGAACAAACACCAGGCACTTTCAGAGAGGAACAAAAGGACATCATCATCATGAAAAACTTTTCTTGTGAGTGACCTGGTCCTTTCCTGCTCCTGGCCTTGCTCCCCAAGGAAGGAAGCACTGAGCAGCTTCTGAACTGAACCAGACTACATCACAACTTTCTCTTCCATGGCTGAATTTAGGTCACACCTCCATGATCATTAATCCTGGCTCTTTGCTCTCAGTACACATTTGATCTGGATCAGCCCAGGGCACATAATCACATTTAAGATGAATTAGCTAGAACACATGATACAGAGTTTATGCTGGCCTCAAGCCAGCTGTAGGAGGACGAACGACACTCGATCCTGCATAAAGCCTGCCAGTACAAAGTTACCCCAGTGCTGTTTTTGGAACAAAAGTGAACCGGCAGAGCCACATCAGTCCCCTGGAACCAGTGCTGTGCACAGACCGGTTGCTGCATTTTTGAAGCAGTTACTCTTAGTCAGAGGCTGACTAAGTCTTACTTAATTATGAAGTAAGGGTAATCAGACTTAGTCAAATCACATTTCAGATGTTACGGAAGAGCAGGCTCACCAGTTAGAAGAATCGAAACACAGGGTGCCTTCTTAGCTTTGTCTCCTTCCTTGATGGGTCTGCTCTGGGCACATCCCACGGTTCCCCAGTACTAGAACAAAGTCGCACTCTAACTCCTTCCTCTGCGTTTTGGAAATAAATTGTCTTACCATTTTGGGTACATAAAAGAAAACCAGAAGAGCATCTCCTGACACACAGGTGATTTAACCTGTGAATTTACTGTTGAGTTGCTGCATCATCAAACTAAACATGGGAGGAGCGGGCAGGATGAGATGACCTCTAGTCCAGAGCTTACTATTTTATTGCACCAAAATAATGACTGTCAGCTGCTGTCTCTGCTTGAAAACACGTGCCCAAAACATCTGCTGTGCACACCAGTGATAACCATTTCAATGTATCATACATTGTGTGTCTTTAGCTGAGCACAACATAGTAGTTAGTGCAAGTATAGAAAACTGGCGAATGTTCAAAGATGGCACAATGCACTGTTTTCCTGCTAATGTCTGGGTGACAATACCTACACATGCCATTCCAACATGAGCTTGTGACCAAATATTTTCATATTCAGATTAAAAATTGAAGTTTTCTGAAACAACTATTGTACAAATTACCTTTTACTAGATGCAATTAAATTATACTCAAACATTTTGGATTGGATCCCTAACAGATAATTAGGAGGAAATCATATAAGTGTTAGAAAATAAAAGCCATGGGTGTCTCACATTGGGATGCTCAGAGAAGTGAGATAGTTTGAGCAGGACCCTGAACAACAATTCTGCCATTCTCCTTCTGGCAAAGAAAGGAACAAATGGAAGAGAAAGGCAGAAAGACAGCCTGGCTCATCTACTCACTTCTGGCTTTGCCCTGTGCTTTGCTTTAGTTTCCATTTCCCTAGTAGGATAAATAATATCTGTCCTCCATATTGAACTACATAATGCTTTTATTTCTAAGGTGTGATGACATTTCATTATTCTTGCCAGTTGTAAAAAAAAAAAGGCTTTCAAGGACTGTGGTGAAACATCTTCTGTTCTAGCCTAACTGATACATGAGATAATCTGTTCTCAATATATACAGCTCTAAGCCTGTAGCGCTTAAGTTTTAGATCAGGATAATATTCATTCCTTGCTGTGACTCAGTGGAGGCTGCAAGAGATGGCAGAGGGGGGAAAAAGAAGTATTTTTGTAGCAGGTTATTTTTATTAGAAAATAGTGTGTTGTATAAAAACAGCCTTATTGAATTGAAGCGTTCAAAGCAATTCCCGCAGAGTAAGATTACAGTGAGCAGAGTGCAGGTGAGAAGGTCAAAACTGCAAACTAAATGCAATTTATTCCACTGGTGCAGAACCCTAGGAATGTTCTCCAAGGTAATCATAAACACGTGTGATATAAGTATCTCACATGCATAGATGTACATCCCACCACACAAATCTTGAACTGCACTCGAGGGCAGTAACGACAACAAACACATTAAAAAGTACAAACTTCTAGCCTCCTCACAAAATCATACGTAATAGCTGACTTTCAGCACAAGTGATGTGAACAACTACCTGGCTGAAAAGACTAAACTCATCACATGTTTAAATAAAGCATTTACTGAAAAAAAAGGAACACATATAGGAAAAAAAGATGCATTTGAGTGTGTCCATTTGAACCCATAGTAAAGCCCAAGATACAAAGGAGATTAGCTTGAAAATAAAACCCAGGTGCTACACCAAGCTTACATAGGTGAAACAACAATACAATGCAGTGTAAGTTAATAGGTATGGGGACTAAAATCAATGCAAAGGGGAAGATAAGCCATCTGTGAGCTACACAGGGGAAACAATGTATGAGATCATACTGAAATTTTAGCTGTTTGGATGCACAGAAACCAGGTGAACCATTTCTGCAGAAAGAATGATCTCCTGTTCATTAAATACTGAACTCTCACTGTCCAGTTGCTACCTGCTCCAAACTCATCTTGGATTAATGATGTCTGCTACAGATGTGGACAAGGGAACATGCAACAAGGGAGTCTCATTAAATGCAGAGTTCATTTGCAGTGCTTTGAAAACAGGGGGGATAAAGATGGGGAGAGCAAGAGACAGAGAGCAAGAGCAGTAAGCAGTTAAGTCACCAAACCACTTAGCACAGTCTTGTATTCAAAGTCAAGACCACGCTGTGTGTTATGCAAAATCAAACTGTCCACCAGCAACTATTTTGACCAGTGGCTTTAACAAAAATTTCTGCTCACCTATATTTTTCCCTGCTTGAAAAAGAAAGACAAAACAAAAAAGACTGCAGATGCAAAGATCAACACTTTAGAAAAAGGCCAAAGAAACCCAACATGTTAGGTTTCTTGAAAGAAAAATCCCTTTCTCTGAAGAGCATCTGTAGTACAGTATGTCAGTCAGAAACTGGAATTTCTTGCAATTAATCAATTTAGTAAAAATAACTTGACAGCCTTCCTTCAAATGCTGCACTTGGTTTGGTTGCATTTCTCTTTCTGGATCTTTTGATCAATCAAGGAAGAAAACTGACTGGCTAGACTTGCTCTACTGAAAATGAAAGATGAACTTGGAAGCGCATTTATTTTTGTTGGAGAGAAACAAAGACCAACAAACTGACCAACCAGCCAAATCAGGCCACTGGCCAAACCAATTATTTGTGTCTTGCCAGTCATTTCGCTCCATGTTTGTTCCTCCAGCAAAACTAAGCAGGCCATTCATACAGCTATTTTCCAACACTGATGAGGCAATCCAAATTCTTCTGGATTGTTTTCTAACAAATCTTGAATATAATTTTATATTCTCTTAACTTTTAAAAGTAATTAGTTGGATGCTTTCAGACCTCCATGCTTACCGATACATATTAAACAATGAGAATGAAGCTGACTTGCCAGAGAAAATGTCTTCTCAGCTGATGGGAGACATAAAATTTGGCATTTCTGGCTTGTGGCTGGAGAGGGAAGTGATTTCCTCTACAAATTATGCTTCAGATGTTTTACTATCCAAACCAGAACTACACAGTAAGCTCAGATAGAAGAGAATGGGACAAGATCCTAGTGGACATAACTAGAGGGTTTGCACTTGATTTATGGTCTCACAGCCTGAGAACATACCTCACTAGTGCTGCTGCTATAGTAACGAAACCAGACTGGTATGCAGGTTTGTCGTAATAATATTTGTTGAAAGAGTTTTCTCAGTTGCATATTCATGTTCCTGCCTCTTTTTTTTTTTTGGCATATTTCTAAAGAAGATGAGCATATGAAAGCAAGAAATGCAAAACTGAAGGGAAAAAATGGTCTGTAAAGGCTTTATAAGAGAAACACATAAAACTCTGCAGTTAATTCCCAGAGGTTAGGAACTGAAAGGTTAAAGGTGATTTGGGAACCTCCTAGTCATTTAAGTTGCCCTTTGGGCTTTGGAGAACCTGACATGGAGGCACAGCTCTCCCAAACTATTAGAAATACTGGCAGCTTTCTAACTGAAGCAGTAGAGGATGGGAACTGAGGGGAAGAGACTAAGACTTGGTTTATTTAAGGCTAAGTTAATCTTATGGCATGCGTGACTCAAATCCTTATGTACCTGCTTTTCTCTAAATGCTATGAATGGCCCTCACTCATGCAGTGAAATCAGCAGTAAAACTCCCATCACCTGTATATGTAAAGTTATCTGTGTGCTTTTGCTCTTGTGTGGACAAAGATTAAATCCCATTTACCACACTGACCCACAGACTGGAAAGAAAGTGTCTGCTGTTTGGCCTTGATTCAACAAATCCCCTTATCCAGAGAAGACCTCCTGTATTTAATGGCAGTATGTGCACTGCTGATCTAAGATCTTAAAAATATCCCTTAATTATCAGAACATTAAGGGTACAGAGGTTAATTAAAAAGCAAATGAGGACACTCCATAAAGGTAATTTCAGTTACTCCAACCTGTAAAGGCATGCATTGCTTTTGCTCTGGGTATTTAAAAAACAGAAGAAGTGGTTTAGTTAAATATTATCATGGCTTCTATAAGAATATAGTGTTTAGCACAGAAATTTAGGAAGAGTATGCTTTCATTTCTAATGGAGATAAAATGGGACCATTTAAATCTAATATTCCAAAACAAGCCATGAATTTGGGAATCAGTGGGGTGAAAAATGACATTTGTCATGTTTTAGAATACATATTTTCAATATTTTCTATTACAATATGAGATAATCGATCTGTTCCTTTATTTTTGCATTTCTATTCTCCTGTTCCGTAGAGCCGCAAGGAAGAACAAGGCCCCTCCACACTAACTCACACTAATTATTTTTCTTGGTGCTGATGTCTCACCCACAGTGATAAGCTGAGAAATGTGAATCTTTAAAACACTGATAAAAGGAAATGGAGACCCATGCAGCTGCTATTTGGTTCAGCTCCTCCATACAGGCCACCAGCCAAAAACTCAACCAGTACAAAAAAAATGCCTTTCAGAGAGACTACAGATCATTAGCACATAAAAAAAGAGGAGCAAGAAATGGTATGGCTTTATGGACTAGGAAAAACAATCTCCTGTCTTGTATACAGAAGACAGAAGACTCATCATATACAAGATAATTTACCTTCTTCTTCAAGAAGAAATACAGTCCTTGCACTGTGGATTGTTTCTCCAAGCTACCAACACTCTTCCTACCATCATAACTATTGTAATTCAAAGAAATAAGCCACCCACTAAGACACCTCTTTGAAAAAAACCCAAGGCACTGCCTCTTAGTGCAGGAAGTCTGAGCCATTTCTTCAAGCTTTCTCCCCTTTAAGCAATAAGGGCAGCTACAACATTGCTCCATTTTGAGTACATCAGTTTTGGCCTTTGGTCTTCTGGCAAAGCACCGATTTATCCTCTCAGTTACAAAAACTTGTCAGGCCTCTAAGATATCAACTGATTTGGAAAGGTGAATATGGGCTAAGTACCCATTAATGGTGAGGACCCATTAATGACACCAGCAAGAACGTCGATAAAAGAGGGGGGAAGGAAGATATTATACTGAAGTACCCTGAGACTGGCAGAAGCTTTTAAAACTTAAAGTTGGCTTCTCTGCCCCATGACCAAAAGAGGTCAAGAGCCAAACGAGGAAATTACAGAGCAGTAGGATTAACATCTGGCACAAGAAACCTTTAAGGGATGTGTCACAAGAACACCTGGAAAGACAGTTTGATTAAGGACAGCCAGCATACTTTTAGACACAGGAGGTCATGCTTAACTAACCTGCTGGATATCTTTGAAGATAATGCTGCCGTGGCAGATAAGAAAAACATGACAGATGCTGTATAGCACACTGAGGTTAGATTTTTCAAACAAAGTTTTGACAAGGTCCAGCGTCAGAGATGACTAATGGAGACAAACAGAAAGTTATGGATTGCAAAGTAAAATGACGGAACAGTGGCTGTGGAGCAAGAGATAAAATCAGATATTTGGTGGGAGCTTTATACTGGGAAACAGGTACTGAGTGAAAGGGTCAGATTTACAAGGGTTAACCCATCCCATTTGCCACGAACACTGTTTCCATGTCAGCATCTTCGAGTCAAAAATGTCCTCATGACCCACGCCACCTTCAATTAGGTCTCTTACATTACAGCAGCAATGAAAAATCACTTTTAGAGACACTTTTGGTTCACAGCACTGAGTTTGTACTTGTACTCTGATGTCAATACAGAAACAATGAAAAGAATATCTTCACACAGGGTTCTATCTCTCTTGTTAGGAAATAAAACTAGGCTGAGCACAGTCAATGAAGAAGAATCTGTCTCACTCAGTAAGTGCAGCTCCACATAAAAAGCACAAAATAAACTGAACCCTGAGAAAGGAATAAGGGAAAGCTGTATATGCTAAGTACCATAACAACATGACACTTCATAGAGGTAAATGAATTTAAGGGTTGTAGTGGAAAAAACATAATTTAAACCACCAATATATGGCAGAACAGAAAGAAAAGGAAAAAAATAAGAGAAATGGGATACAAACTTGTGTAAATAGAGATACAGCAATAACAACAAGAAATCAATGGCTTGTTCTGGAGATGAAGGCTGAACACATGCTCTGTATTAGTCACTATATCTCAGCAAGAATATTATTACCTTCAGAGGGTGCAAGATCAGGGCAACAAAAAGTGAAACCAGATCTTGGCTCTTACCAGGCCCTAAATTATTAGGTGGGTGAAGTGAGGGCATGTTATGTTTATTCTGATTGGAAAAGAGAATACTTTGATGTGAGCTAGTAGAAGATTTTCAAAATCATGAAAGGGGGCGATCAAGGTACCTCTACCAAGCTTGGGTGGAGAAGCAGGGGGAAGAAAGGGAAGGAATGTCAAAATAGGTTGCAAACATTTCAAATAAAACAACTGGGAGCAAACGGGGAAGTTGCCAGGCAGAAATGTTTCAGCTGAAAGGTAATAAACATGTGGAACAAGTTACCAGGAAAGGCAGCTGAAAAAAAGGCTGTACATGGGCTCAAAAGACACCTGGACTTGTTTCAAGAGAAGAGAAGGATTTGGGGAATTTTGTGAAAACCACAATGTTGGGATTAAGATACACTGTAAAACAGCAGGTATGCTGAGCCAAGTCAGGGTGCCTAAAATTGAGCATACCAACACAGGCCGCAAAGCAAGATTCCCTGTGTTGCTGCCACACCTTTACCCTGGAGCCACAGTTAAGAGAAATATCTCCACATACAGACCTTCCCTCCTCCAGCTTCTTTTGGCCAAACCATTTCAATCGAGCTCTTCTCCCAAATACCTCAAGGCTACAAATAGCTCAAGGCAGAAATGAGCTGTAGGAGTGTTGTGAGTCCCATCGGCCATGACCTTCTGAAGCACAGGCCATGACTGTAGCTTCTGCATTTGCTGCATGTCCTCTCACCCCACCCCCCCGATACACCAGCTGAGGTGCACAAGGAAAGGAGCCACCAAGAAACAGCCTTACACTCAGTTTTCAGGGGGGAACTTCCCAGGTCCTCAGCCTTTCAAGTCCTGAAGTGGTCAGAAAGTTTAAGAGGCGGGTTTCCTGTAATCATAAAGTTGCCACAACCCTGGATTACCACAGACACAACCAAAATCTCCTAATTAATGATGGGGTGGGTTAGGACTCCCCACTGCTGAGGGTCCACTGCAGAGACTCTAACAGCTGTCTGCTCATCCGTCTTCTTTATTGCATTTCAGTTCAAAATACAGAAGAAAAAAATCGCTGGGCACGTGCACTCCAGAAAGATACGTGCTCACCACTTCTATCAGGATCTGATCAGCATCAGCCCAGACTAACACCCCTGCAACACCAACAGCTACATGACACAGTTTGGATCAGAAACATGTCAAGGTAAGCAGGTTAATTAAAAGTTAAGGATCTTAACTCTTCCTGTTTAAATTCCATCTTTATTTTAGAATAGCCACCTCAGAATTAGTTCTAATTTTGCTAAGAGAAAAAAAAAAGTGCTCTTTGGTTTAGAAATTTACACCCACCAGTTTAGCTTCGAGCTATTTCTTGTGGATGAGCTATAGTGTGCAGAAATTAGGTGACTGTTTTGGAAATGTTTGCATACATCTAATAGGGAATTCACCACCGTTGAAATATTTTTCACCACTTTATTTTTGTATTTGCTGCTAGTTATAGAAACATGTAACCCTGGGACTGAAATGGGTTTTCTCTTCTGATATTTCTTCTTCTATTACCCGACACACTGATTTCTTACTCAAGCAACAATCATTGGTTCCAAGCATTTATTTCATTTTAATATGTTATAAAAAAAAGCAAATGTCAGAGCTGTTCAGAAAAGCATAAATAGCAACATAACTATCTCAACTGCATACAAGATGAAGAATAAAGTAGATGAAGAAAGTGTTCTGTCAAAAATGAGTATCCTGTCCTAGCTGCAATGATAACAGAAACAAGACTTAGAAGTAGCACAAGGTAAAAAAATACATGTTTTTTTAGATGTGTTACTATTCCTTTGGATACAGCTCAGCCAATGACACTACCTTCAAATATCCTTCGGATGAGTGTTTTTATCTCCTTCAGCAACAACTGAATCCAAACAAACACTAGTCTGAAAAGCCAGTCCATACTCTCCTTCCCCCTGCAAACCCGAGCTCTATCTCTCAGTTTGCCTTCCTCGGGATGTCCACAGTATTTCTCTCCAGGAGACCTACTGTATAATTCACATCCAATTTGAAAGTCCACTGAGCTCTTCTAGTTTGCAAATCTCAGGAGAAGGATTCCTTCTTCCTCATGATCACACCCAGCTCCCCAGAAAAGGCCTTTAACTGGTTCCAGTCATCACACCATTACTGACAGGGAAAATAAACGGAGGACTCTGGGGAAGGTTAATATTACTAGACAGAGTGTGAAAACAGATAATGGTATTTGGGGTAATGGCAGACGATGTTCTCTGCAGGTGTAAATGGAGTTTTGATGATTTACGCCAGCCTCCTCCATGTGTGCTCCAGCACTTACTATAGAAACCTCAACAAACACCATCTTTACTTAGAACTGTAGGAAAGACCCTTCCAAACCTATCCATTCTTTCATTAGAAAGTTCATATACAGGTGATATTACTGAGATGACCAGATTAAATCCCCATGAATCCAGTTGCCTACAGAAGACAACTGGCATTACTCAGGCCAGGAAACAATTGTTAAGGAAATGGAATGATGGGCTATGTCACATACTCTTTTGCTCAAATCCATTACTCTGAAGTAAGTGATTTCTAGTAAAAATGTATATCTTGCATTTGTTCCTTCTTTGCAACAAATTTTCTTCATGATCAAGACTTATTTAGGATATATGTCTATGAGATTAATTACAGTTTTCCTGTTTCAGTTATTCACTGATAAATTATCTTGATAATCATGAAAACTATGCTGCGCTTTGCACTCCTTCTGCCTTTCTAAAAAATATTCCAGAAGAGAAGCAGGAAGCATATTTCCAATTTAAGCCACTGAGCAAAATGAAGGACATGTAACTGACAGATGGACTGACAGAAACATTGTAAAACAAGATGAGAAAGATTAAGTCTTAAACCGCACAGGTGGGTCACCATCAATCATACCCCAGGCTACTCTTAACAAACTCCTAATGACCTGAAAACCAGAATCAGTTTGATAAATACTGCTGTGAGACAGGTGCCCAGGCTGGAATCTAAAATAATCAGACAACATCCTCACCACAATTTCAATCAGTAACAACTGCTGGTTTCCAAATATGTAAAAGTATAAATGCATACATATATATAGTTCCAAACTATGAATCTATTTTGAAAAAGAGGAGGAGTAAAGTTTATGGCTCTATATTGGCATAGCAACAGGCAGAGAAACACATCATCTACTTGCCATGGCAGAAGCAAATGGAGGCAACCAGTTGTGATAGAAATAGGACAGGCAAGCATCCTGCTAAAAGGGAGCATGGGGCTGGGAGGCTAGAACACTTCCCTTTCCCACCAGTTTCCATACTATTTTTTGGTTCCAGTACAGTGAAGCAGGTTATGTGAGGACTTTTTTTTCCCCTCCAAAGCGCCTCTACACCTTTAGCATAAGGGAAATATAGCTGGGGTGAATCAGTATCACCCCAGCAAACTGCAGAGTTTTGAGAAGGTGGGAGAAGTTATGGTTATAATGAACTGTCTGCACCAAATTTTTGCTTCCCTACAGTGTCCATAAAAAGCTCTGACTTCCTTTTAAAGAAAATAAAAATGAAGCACAGAAAAGAGTCTATTATTGCTTAGATGCATGTGCAGGCTAATGGCCAAGTACAGCAGTGGGAGCAAAAGCCTTATCAAAGTGATTTTAAAAAGAAAAAAAGTAAAAAACCCCGAACAAACAAACATATCCCAAGATAGATGTTTAACTGAACCCACTGTGACATAGTATCCGAGTTCCTGTCCTTTCCCACTTCCTTCACTGCTTATTTGGGGCTTGACTGTGCTACAGTCTCGCCAGTCCACCCAGAGTAGTCCCAAGGGATGCACTTTCCCACTCCTCTCTACAGAACTGGAAGAAAAGGTATGGGAAAAGTAAAGCTGTACCACAAAGCCACCCCATTTCCTTGCAAGTCAGCAAGCAGGGAGGGCGGACACAGGCAAGTTAGAGCCATTATTCCCTCTCATCCTCTCCAGCCCACCACCCCATGAGCAGTCTGGCCATGAGACAGGGAGCAGACACCATGCTTGGTGGCCCAACGTCTTCCTCTCCACCCTACCTGCCATGGCACATGGGAAGCACGAACAGGGGGTCTGGGACTGTGCCCCCTTGAGTGGGAAACAGCCCCTTGGAAACAGCCCCTTGCTCCCAGGGAACTGCTGGGGTTTTCAAGGCAGAAAATTTGCACAGCAACTAAGGCACAAGCAGTATGAATATTCAATTTCAATAGAAGAACTGCAAGGGAAATGTTCTGTTAAAGCAAATTGGCACCTATGTCTGTCATGAAAAGAGTGCATAAAAAATATCTCCCCTACTTCTTAATGGAAATAACAAAAAAGTACATTTAATTTTACTAGAGTAGTAAACCAAGCATAAGTATTCCCTCCACAAATTCATAGCTAGCATTTTACAGAACGATCAATGCCAGCACGTCCTCTTCTCCTGCATGTCCCAAGAAATAGTTTAAGAAACCTTTGAAAATGAGCATTTCTTCATTCATACACAGAATGCACATTCCAGTGGTGCTATACAAATGCTGTGATGCCAAGAAGCAATCACGTGGTTCTCATATTCAGGCTGCTTTTCAAAATGGAAACCAGAGTTTTATCCTAAAGTGTCTGCTCTTGGCTGACATTTTTCGATGTTCATAGAAATCCACCAAAGATATTCTGGCATTGAGAGAGCGAAACAGTTCAGTTCTGAGCTAAAAATTGAAGTTTTCCATTTGGAAAGACTGGCAGATATTGTTTTGATGTTTTGATCCAAAATAAACTTTCCTGCAGCAAGGCATTGTTTGGTCTTGACTCTTGCTTTAAACCGGTTTCCTCCCTTCTTTCTCACCAAAGCAGCCCATGATTATTTGTCTAAATACTTCATTCCCTTTCCATGAACCATGCTCTTTTCCTAGCCTACACAACTCTGACCATGCAGTGACACCATGCCTCTCCCCTCATGCACATGCAGGCCATGATGCATCAGGGGGACACAGACTAGTTGGAGAGCTTGGTGAGCAGGCTGGAAGCTATGGGAGAGGAGATAAGCCATTACCAGAAAAGGCACCATGATTCAATAAACACAAGTAATTGTTCTGATTTTCCTGATGGAAACTGCTTTTACCCCTTTAGGGGGAAAAAAGGGAAGCTTTCTTTGCTCCGTTTCCTCTCTCCAAATTATATCACCTCAGCCCAGAAAACAAAAGTAATACTTAAACACCTGGAGTCAGACATACTGAGAGTCAGGTATTTTCATGCAGCTGAGCCTGCACTCGTAAGTTCAGTTGCAGTGCTCCCCTCGAC
This sequence comes from Dromococcyx pavoninus, assembly GCA_033558185.1. NCBI lineage: Eukaryota > Metazoa > Chordata > Aves > Cuculiformes > Neomorphidae > Dromococcyx > Dromococcyx pavoninus. The sequence goes on along the minus strand of JAUMJL010000409.1, from coordinate 333,473 downwards.
ACAGATCATACCATGTTGCACAGTAATAGGTTAGGAAAGGGATTTCCAGATCTCCCTGAGAAACCAATTTAGTCCTCAAGGCAAAGAAGCTGAATGAATTCAAGTTACCTCAGACTACACTAATTGCATTAAACCCAAGGATCTGTTTAAGAAACAGTAGGACACAATTCAGGCCTTCATGACAAAGCCACGTCTAGATTTCTCTGCTGTTTGTACACTTCTGTGGAGTTATTTCACCTCTCCCTGCTCCAAAAGATACCAGAATCTTATGAATGACTGAGAAGGAGGTTAGACCAGAAAACAAGAGCCCAGTTTTGCAGCCCAAAGTGACCCAAGCATCCCAAAGAAGATACAGCTGACACAGCACATGCAACATTTTAGCTGTCATTAGATTAATTCATAGGGAAGCTTTACAAGCCAAAATGACACTGTCCAGAGAACAAGGAAGGCTCAGTGTCCCCCTCCTGTTCTTCCCCTACTTGTGTCAGGCCTACTTGTTATGTCCAGTGGTGGCAATACACACACTCATGCAGGCAGGCATCGTACAAACACCATGGGAGCCGTTCTCCCATCCCTTTAGGGCACTATGGCCTGGAATTGTATAAATGAGTATGAGACTGCTGGGGGAAATTGCAGAGAGGTGAACCAGCTTGTCACAGGGTAAATTCATGGTTTTGCCAGACCTAGGGTACCAGTTGCCACCTCCTAGTACCCTGACTACCACAGAACTGTACTCCCAGCAGAAAGAGAGCACAGGGATAGTAAGTGTTTCACGGAAGTGCACATTGCCTTCCCTCTCAAAGCACATCCTGCCTTCTCCCACTCCAGCCCCTGACCCAGCTGCACCACCAACTCCAGGCTGGCACCACAGGACCTGGGTTCATCCTGGCAGAAGCAGCGCTGGCACTGCCCTCAGGGAGCTGGGGCAGATCCCCAAACCACTCTCAGGCAGGTTCTCTGGCAGGCACTCCAGGGCTAACACAGAGCCACGCTCACATTTCATTTCCTTGGTCAGGTCTTCTGACATTCGCTTGAAAACTGGGCTCATTCGGAACACATTGGGATTTTGGGTGGAGGTGTGCTCATGTCCTGGGCCAGCACTCAGAGCTTTAGCTTTTCATTTCAAAGGGAAATGCGATTTTCCTACCCCTTTGCTTTCCTTGCAGAAGTGCTTTCCAACGACTTTTGCAAAGCTGGCTTTGCCTGTAAAGTACAGTCTTCCTCCCTTGGCCATTTCAACATGCACAGAAGTTACAGCCCTAAACCTGCTCTCACCCCAATGCCTTTAACACACAGCAGCTGCCAGCTTCCCTGCCCCGCCGCCACGAATCCTCAGGGAGAAATGAGCTGGATGGGAATCAGGCAGCTGGAGATGGAGCTATGGAGAGACACACCATGCTGCCTGTGTCGGGGGCTGTGAGAAGCGGGTCAAAACCCAGCCGTCAAGCACAGCCCATCTGTGCCACTCTGAGATGCAGCAGGTTTTCAAGGCCAGAGGGTGTTGCCTTCTTAGCAGACTGTGACATTGGTATCCTTTCCATGCTTTACTTCACAACAGCATAAAAGAAGCAGAAGGTGAGGTTAGAAAGAAGGACAGAAAAACAGTAAACGATCTTTTATTTACAGTGGGAAAACAACAAGAAGACTGGAGGGAAGGATCCAGCCTTCCTAACTCACATGCCTTAACTCCTGAAGGGGACAGAGATAACCTCCTCTAGAAACACCCACCTCATTCCAATGAATACAAAAGGAGACCCAGAGGACTGCTTCATTATCTGCCTAAAATAGAGCTGGGTGGGTCGATGCCACTCTCGCACACTCCTTCCAAGTACCTACTATAAAACGTCTTTAGTCATATTAATTCTCCTGCACTGAAGAGTGCAATATATTTCATCATGTGAATGAAGACTGCAGAGTAAGGCACGTAGCTGTGTTGGCTGAAGTTAAGTCTGCATGAATAACATCAGCTCTGGCATTTTCTGCACAGGTTTTGCAACCTTAATTGTATTCTTTTAATAAAGACATTTGTAGTTTTGTGCTTTTTTTTTAAATGCATAAGATGTTTAATAATAGATGTCAGACGGTAGCCTCAATCTAGTAAATCCCCTCATTCACAGAAAACCCCACCTCCGGAGCTGGTAAAACTAGAAGAGGCAAAGAAGACTGGAGAGCTGTTTGGTTTTCAACAGATCCCTCCACAACAAAAAAACAGAAACTTCCCTACAGGCTTTACTTGGGATTGTGGCAAAAAAGTAGATCTTATGCAAAAGCTCAAAGCTTAGTGGGACAGGAGATGACTTTAATGTTGGGCAGTAGTGACACAGGGTTGAAGTGGTGGTACACAGTGAAATTATCAGGTGAAGGAGAAGAATGAGACTTCTCCGAAGGCCCTCACTGAATACTAGCAGGCTGGTGTAACAGGGGTTGTTGGTTCAAATAGCTGAAGGGGCACACAGTGCATGAGATGAGTATCTTGTACTGTATCTCAACACACATTTTCCTTTACAAAACAGTTGGTTGTACAATTCTCAAGGGTTTTTTTATTCTGTAGGGTAGCACGAAGGGGTCAGTTTAGTTTGTTTTGGACATCATGCTTCCTCTCTCTGAGTAAAGCTGGTGATGTTTATGACACACAGTGCTCTACAGGTATTTAGCATTTATGCAGTCCAATAGGCCAGTAAATAATTTGCACATTGCTACGGTTAAGTCACTTTGAACTCAATCATTGGTTGAACTCCTAGTGAGACTTTTGCCTTTAAAGTCACAAAGTTTTAAAGCAAGTAATTACTTGTGCTGGAGAAAAAAAAAGTAGAAAAGAAACCTCAAATACATCTTCTTTGTTTGTCAGATATTGGTGCTCTGCTTCATTTCATAGCCATTATGTTTTCAAAGAGTAAAACAAGTAAAGGTGAGCGCAGTGAAGGCTAAGGTCTAAAAGAGATCAATATAAAGACCTGCCTAGAACAAACTGTGCATTAAGATTATACACAAACAGTTTCACTGACCTGCCTCTTCAACAGTGTTTTGGTAGCCACCTAACTTAATCGGTTTAGCATGAAAGTCAGCAGCGAATAAGATTCTTAAGCCACTACAAATGCATGCCAGCAAAAGAAAACATCAGCAGTTGTTATTCCTGACAGAAATCTTAATACCAGGAAGACAATACAGCAACGGCATGATGAAAATGTATCAAAAGCAGATTTGATCCCCTCTTCCACAGATGCTAGAGGAAGGGCTTACAGGTTATCCCAGGTACTGCTGGTGGCTTGTAGGGCAATTCCCTCTGGCCCCTGAGAGCCCTGAATGCTTACTTGCACACTGGACGATCTCCACCATGCTTGCATGACATTAACGCTACGGCAACTGATCCTCAAAAGTGTTTCCAAACCATTGCTTCAAATACACTAGGGTCTAACTTTAGGAGTTAAATTTCAGCATCTGTGTGTCTTTGCTTATCATTCCCTGATAGAGAAGCAACATTCATTGCTGGCTGAAGCATTCATCAGGTCAATGTGTGGTTTCAGACACAGCCCAAAGCAAAAAAGGGCACAGCCACCAGGATCCCAAAGGTTCAACAGCAATGTTTCTTAGATTAAGGGATTCCTTCCCCCAGATCACACACACAGAAATCAAAACTCAAGAGGACAACAGAGTAACATTGCTGTTAACTAGCATTTTAACCCTAAGGCAACACTAGAGAGTGTATTTATTCTAAAGACAAAGATTACCTAATAGGAGATGGGGAAAGGACTGTAAGACAGAGGAAAGCATAGAAAAGATCAAAGCAGAGGGAAAAGAAGAGATACGCTCTCTTTTCATCCATTAAAAGGCAGCACATGCAGCAATTTAAACAACGCAGATGAAAAGAGAAGGGAGGAAGGGAGGGAGGGAGGGAGGGAGGGAGGGAGGGAGGGAGGGAGGGAGGAAGGAAGGAAGGAAGGAAGGAAGGAAGGAAGGAAGGAAGGAAGGAAGGAAGGAAGGAAGGAAGGAAGGAAGGAAGGAAGGAAGGAAGGAAGGAAGGAAGGAAGGAAGGAAGGAAGGAAGGAAGGAAGGAAGGAAGGAAGGAAGGAAGGAAGGAAGGAAGGAAGGAAGGAAGGAAGGAAGGAAGGAAGGAAGGAAGGAAGGAAGGAAGGAAGGAAGGAAGGAAGGAAGGAAGGAAGGAAGGAAGGAAGGAAGGAAGGAAGGAAGGAAGGAAGGAAGGAAGGAAGGAAGGAAGGAAGGAAGGAAGGAAGGAAGGAAGGAAGGAAGGAAGGAAGGAAGGAAGGAAGGAGGCAAAGAAGAAATGCAGCTTCTCTAGGAGCTAGCAGTGCAAGCATTATGCTAGGGTGCCTTTCAAGAGCAGCAGCATTGGTATCTAAGTATTAATTCCTCTTCACTGCATTGCAGAGAGCCAGTGGCATCTCAGCAGATTCCAACTCTACCTTAGCAATGCCCAGCGGAGCAGCTGCACTCCAGAGAACATCTCGCTTGCATGTTCCCAAGCTGTCAGTTTGCAGCACATCACTCCAGCCATCTGAACAGGAGGCCAGCAGAACTGGGAAAGCTCACAGTGACCTGCCCAATAACATTTTCTGCAGACTGGAAATCCCAGTCAAATCTCATCCAGTCCCACCGGAACTTCCCACAATCAAACCTGACAAGGAAAGCTAACTACAGAAAGCATTTCAAGCCTCACCTGATCTCCCAAGTGTAGCTCTACACGTTTCAAGAATTTTGATGGGCTACCTGACATGCTTGCCTGGCTAAAGTGACATACAAATACCAATTAGAGCACATCTTTCTTCCATTTGCCTAAGTTTTGGTACCCAGCCGCTGTATTTAATGTTAGGGGGGACCCAAAACCAAGTCAAGTCAGGAAGAGAAGGTGGATAAAGGAAGAGCAGAAGAACTGAGACTAGCTACTAATCTATGGTAGTGGTAATTATTATCATTTGAAGGGTATGTTCACAAATATGTTACGACGGGGACTATTAATCCTTATAATCATCTATGAAGATCCCTCCAGAGTAGAATTCTCTTTACTTATTACCTCTATACCTATGAACCAAAAAGAAGGGAAAGGAAAGAGTGAATTGGCAAAACTGTGCTCTCTCAGCTGTATGGCAAATCCCTGCTCCACCTCTGCCTAGCCCCACATGCGTGTGCCAACACAGACAGCTTTGTACACATATCTGATCCTAAGCACAGTATCTTCAGCTAATAGTAAAGTAGGAGTCATTTGAGGACATTAAAACAGGCCAATCAAACAAAAAACCTGGGCTCAGGTTCTCTGGCACTGGAAATCAGTGCAGCTTCAGCGATACTAGCTAAGCTACACCGATTTATTCCTGCTAAAGGTCTGGTCTATTAAATGCTAACACCATCCTTGTGTTTTACTTTATTTCACTGGGCTCAGGGAAATAGGCTCATTTTTTTTAATAAAAACTTCCTCCTCACTGTCAAGCATCTGTGTTTGAATTCAGTGAAAAAAGGAATATCATAAAATATTCATTTTTCAAACACTTTTATCATAGCATGTACAAAAATAAAAATGTAAGGCTGTATATAAATATATGTACAGAGGGATAAAGGATATCCCATATATGTGGCCTATGACATATACATGGCAAATACCATACACATACCATATATATTTGCATGCCTACCATACACACACACACACACACACACACACGGTATATACATAGGCCTGCATGTTTGTATATAGACACTATGGCACAGATGTTGGGAGAGGGAGGGTGAAGTGAAGCTTTCACAGAGTCCAGACTTTCAGACGTGGCCTTTCCTGGCACTAGGATAAACACGTCTCAGTGACTTTGTGGAAAAGAAAATGTTCTGTTCTGTAGGGTCAGCTGTTGCAGGGCATTCAAGTAAGCATTTCCAGCCCTTCCGCATCCTCCAGAAGAATCACAGAATCATACAATTACCCAAGTTGGAAGGTACCCCAAAGGATCATCGAGTCCAACTCCACATCCCTACAATAGGACACTCAACATTCACACCATGTGACTGAGGGCATTGTCCAAATGCTTCTTGAATGCTGGCAGACTCCATGCCATGACTGCTTCCCTGGGTGCTGTTCCAGTGCTCCACCACCCAGTGAGTGAAGAACCTCTACCTAATATCCAATCTAAACCTCCTCTGGCACATCTTCCTGCCATTACCTCTAGTTCTATCACAGGTAAGGTTTTCAGATAGAGTACTTGCCTGCTAAATCCTTTGAATGCTGAGAGTTTCTTCAGTAAGACCTGAAAGGTCTCATCCTATGATATTTCATGTGAGTTTTTCCACAGGCAAACAAGAGTAGAGGAGCTACAGCACTTCGGCAGCAGCACGTACACCTCAGTGGGTGCACTGGTGGAGAGCCACAGGCGATCCTGCCCCAGCCCCACTGGAGCATAGGTCACACTTTTTGCTGATGACACGATCACCACCATGGGCTTGCAGGTCCCTCCAGAGTGAGGCTGGTGAGAGCACACGAGTGATATGGGAGTTAGCCACAAGCATAGGAATTTACACTGAAGCACAGGTGAGAAACTGCTCTACAGAAGGATAAACCCTCAATGATTTTTTTTATTTGTTCCTTCTAATGTTTTGTGCTAATATGGCAAACTACATTTATTTCCGCATTGTCAGCAACAATTAGAACCTGAGGAATTTCTTTCCGATTGTTAAATCTGTTCCAGGAGAAGCAATGCAGCCTGCGTATAGTGGAGGCTCCCTGTGATGTGTGCTTTTCATACTCATATAACAGAGGCTTCCAGCATGTGTGCAAAATTCCATTCCTTGGCGCAAGAGAGAATCAGCTCCTGCGTGCTTCCCTCCCTCTGAGTTGCACATAACTTTAGACATCCATGTGGTCAGCATCCCAGTGAAATAGTGCTTGGGATGCAAAAAGGGAATAAACACAAGGCTGTTGTAAGAAGGCACCTGAATATATGCCCACATTGGAGTAGACTTATCTTTCATGCCTAAGATTAAATGCTTTGCTCAATCAACATTTCAGAGAATATACATTTTTTTATTTTCCAACAGAAAAGGAGAAGATCTGTTGAATCTTTCTTCCCGGCAGCCTCCTGCAAGCCACAGTGAAGATGTCCTGGCTCCAGGTTCTCAGAGATGCCCCTCTTCTCCCTCAAGAGAGAGCAAAGAGGCGGGATGAGTGCCAGAAGGAGTGCCAAAGTTTGCCTTGTACTTTTCAAAATGTCAGAGTTCATTGATCACTAAATCACTTCAACAGCTTATTAAGTAGATGTCACAGAGCGTTACTAGCAGTCTCCCGTTAATTTAAAAATACTAATTTTTTTTTTGCAGTGTAATTTCTTTCTGAATGAAAAACACTCCCTGTATTAAAACATGAACATTTTGGACACCACCAGCCACGTGTGCAAGGTTGTTGATAATAAAAACACAAATTAAGTAGAAACTTTAACTCTGCAATATGTTTTTAAGGTTGCTCTATAGCTTTGTTGTCTTATTTCTTTACCGTTTCAGAGGATCCACTCCATTTGTTTTTTCCATTTGCAGACAAACTGACATTCTCCTGGTATATATTATTCACAGGTTCACGTCAATACAAGCAGAAGCTATCAATCACTTCTCTGATGATAATAGTAAATAAACAATGCACACTTTAAACCTTCAAAGCACTGCATAAATATCAGTTTGTTTCTACAACATCCCTTTAAGCGCTGAGGTAAGTAGTTTAACCATTTCACTAGGCAAAAGCTAAGATTAAAGAATGGCTTAAGATCTATATAAATAATTTTGTATATTACCCGCAAAAGACATATATTCAGATACATAGTCTAAATATACCGGACCGGAAAGAGCATATCTTTTTCCCCCAAAAATGCAATCGAAGCCAATTATTTCCCATTTCAGAAGAAAGCCAGGAAGCATTTTCATAGCAGAACTGCCACACAGCGTTGCTGGGCTGTGCTGACCTTCTCTTTGCATACTGAAAGCTTCTGCTTCCCAACAAAAACAGAGGAGACATAAGACACCACTGTCTGCCTTCTTCCAGTGTCCTCTTTTCTGCAGGATGTGAGGCTAGAGCAGGATGTACACATCTTTACAGAACCTGCAGACAAATATTACTGGTCCTGTGCCACCATTCCATGCAGAGACAGCACATGCCTTCCACAGGCAGGTACGTGCCCCGGGCACAAAATGAAGTACAGGGGAAAATGTTTTTTATGGTGAAGGTGGTCAAACACTGGCACAAGTTGCCTGGAGAATTTGCGAAGTCTCCATCCTTCAAGATACTCAAAACCCATCTGGACACAGGTCTGAGAAATCCGCCGCAGCAGGCAGTGCCCTGAGCAGGAATTAGGTTGGATACTCTCCAGAGATGTCTTTTTGCCTCAACTATGCCGTCTTTTGCATAATGAAGTTGGGATTCCTCATTTGGACTGGTACATGCTCATACACAATAAATATCAATGTTTGAGGATGCAAAAGCATTTCACTGCCTTTTACTTTTCTGTGGGTACATCTAAAAATGTCATACCTGTGGCGAGAGATGTCACCAACTACCCACTCCTGCAACAAATGATACAAGGAGCCAGACACATGAAACGAAAAGCACACATGGAGGACCAAACTGAGACATATGATTTCAATATAACGTGCAAGGAGCGGACGGGTGTTCTCTGTGTTTGGAAGCCTTTCAACTCTAAAATAAAACTACTGTTCAATCTCCAACAAAAGACTGCAATTAAGTATCAATTTTTTTTCTTTTTTTTTTATTTTCTTTTTGCTCAACAGCTACAGCCAGACTTCGTACCATCTTTCTCCAACAGTTTCCCTTCACAGATATAAAAGCTTCCTGCCCATTACATCTTTGGTTATTTCACATCCCATGGATCATTCTGCCTGTCCAGCCAACAGAACAGCAGTAAATAAGCAACAAAACTAAGACAAGGCTAGATTTTTGCCCGGGAAAGATGCAGCCCTATGCTGCCTCCCCTGTGTTCTTCTCTCCCTTTCCCCCTCCTTCCTGTATCTCCTTTCATCCCTAGAGAAATTTCCAATAGCAGATAAATCAGCACTTTGAATTCATCTTCTAATGTTGTAACAAGCTGCCAACTGGCATGACATGTTGTAGAGAGACACATGTGAATATCTAAGTCAGAAATAATGAGATTTCTCTCTCATATTCAGCGTAAAATGAGAGGCAAATGACATCACTGCTGAAAACAGAGGACTGCAAGAAGAGGTGTGGAGAAGGGTGTTAGAAAGAGCAGATGTCTAATCCATTACGTTTACTACAGTGTATTTCAGAAGAAAAACTCTCTCATAGGCAGCACCCTGGGAAACACAGACTTGGAGGGATGGGACAGTCGCAGATCGCAGTGTCTCAAATCCAGGCAGCTCCACCCTATACCCCAAGGACACGTCCCCCGTGGCCATGCACTGCTGTGCGTTGTGGCCAAATGAACGAGCCCTTCAAATAAAAACATAAGAGACGAAAGGAGGAAACAAAAGAGAAAGGGAATAAAAGGTCCCAGTAAATCAATTAATGCAAAAGTCTGCTTCAGTTTACAGACAGCACTAGTAATTGCTCTGTGTGTTGCCTGTGATGAATAGGGGCTGGTTACCGTTGCACGACTCATCCTTCTTTGCACGGCTGGGAACCGGCAGAACGCTGATCTCCACTGAAAGTCTTTAATTATTGCTAAATTAATCAGGGCAGGGTGTCAGCTCTGGGTTCATGCTTAATTGTTCCATTTTCTCACAGATGCAGACTCCCACTTCCCTCCCTTATCCTCCCACCCTCTCCCCAGCCCCTGAGCATGTATCGTTTTTACATTGGTCTAACACAGGGTCCTGTTTACACAGCAAGAGCCACACAAAAATTTTTGATATCCTGCCTTTTCACTACTTCAGGATTTTGTCTCTTTGAAAGCCACAGTGTAACAGAAAACTTTGAAAAGCAGAACTCCAGACATAAAACCACAAGACAGGGGTTCGAGTATTTTACCACCAGTGCAGAAGTCAGAGATACTGTTACTGCTGTTACTAGTTAAGACTGGGCGTGCAATCACTTTCCAGCCCTGATCTCATTCTCTGGGGTGATAGAGAACAAGGGGCACCATCATCTTAAACCTCTTCATTCACATTAAGGATCACTCCACTGAACAGGGCCCTTTTTTTTTTTTTTTAAACTAGCATCAGCACAATGAGAATCTCATCCAAAATGTTTCTCTTTTTGGTGTTCAAAGAAGACATCAAGAGTCTGTTAGTGGTTAAAGATGACTTCCACATCTTTGGAAGTCTCCTTCCGAAAGTCTTAATACCCTAATTTCTCTCTTCTCTGTCTCTCCAAAATGCCGAAGGATTAGTAGGATTGGACTAGGATATTCCATGCTGCTTTCACAATGTTAAGCCTCACATATGCAAAAGATTACAGCAATGAGAAAGAAATCATGCTCAATGAATAGACAGGCCAGGACAAGAAATAATGGGAACAATTAAGGAATAATTAAGTTGTAGCGGAAGACATCTAGGTTAGGTGCAAAGGCAAAAAAAAGAGCAGTGAGAGTAGGAAAGGACTTGAATACATTTCCTAGGGAGACTGGGGGATCTGTCACCAGACAAACAGCTGTTGGGAACGATGCAGGCACGGCTTGAAGACACTAAGGTGGTCTGAACAACTTCTTGCAGCCCTACAGTGGAGAACCAGAATGCGCTGAGGGGAGGGTAATTACAGATGAGTAAGGCAGCAACAGGGATCCTGAGGACCTGCACAAAGTAAAACTGGAGTGACAGCATGCAGAACTCAAAGTATGGCCCTGTAGAATTCTGAAAATCATTCCCATTTGCACTTCATTGTGGGTCAAGCCTTTACATATAACATAAATGTGATTAAATTTTTCCTTGATTCTTATAATCATAGAATCATAGAATCTTCCGGTTGGAAAAGACCTTTGAGATAATCAAGTCCAACCATACCCAACTTCTGCTAAACCATCTTCTTCAAAAACTCATCTACCTGTTTTTTAAACACCTCCCTAGGCAGCTGTGCCAGTGCCTGACCACCCTTTTGGTAAAGAAATTTTTACTGATATCCAGTCTGAACCTCCTCTGGCGCAACTTATGGCCATTTCCTCTTGTCCTATCACCCTTCACCAGCCTCGTTGCCCTTGTCTGGACGCGCTCCAACACCTTAATGTCCTTCTTGTACTGAGGGGCCCAGAAGTGAACACAGGACTCGAGGTGTGGCCTCACCAGTGCTGAGTACAGGGGCACAATCACTTCCCTTGTCCTGCTGTATATGCACACATATAATTTACAGCAAAGTCCAGGAAAAAAAGTGTATTAAATTGAATAGTTTATTTATTTATTAAAAAGCGTAACTCTCCCAGCAGCCTGAGTTCACTGCTTTCCATCACTATTCAGAAAAAGTTAGTTACCTCTATAGTGCAACGTGCATAAAGTTGTGCACAGCCAGCATAAGCAATATTTCACTATTACTTTTCTTAGCATAGTGTAAAGAAGACTTTGTAGAGAATGTTCAGAAAGCTCTTCTACTATTTCTAGGTCATTGACAGATGAGCAAGTTCGCTGTATTGAAGAATATATTTTCAAGGATGCCCAGTCTAAGTGATCTAATGGATGAAAGACTGTGAAGCTGCTTGCAAAGAACTTGGCCGTGAATCTGAGAGCAAAAGAAAGGCCTGAACTCTGAAAACTCAGGCAGGATCCCTAGACATTCATTCCTTCGTATTACCATATAACTTCTTTACTTTTGGCTTCTCACCAACAAATGAAAAGCCTTTAACCTACTGAAGTTAGGCTGTATAAGAATATATATTAATATAATTATATTTGATAAAGAAACACTTTAGATGAAATGTACTTGCATCACTACATTGATTCTTTCTTACTTCCTAAAAATGGGAGACAAATGAGCAAGTCATTACTATCCTAGGAAAAAAGCATCTAGCCTTTTATTGGCACTCCCATATTTGCTTGGCTCAGTTTTACATTCATCAGGGGTGACATCATTTACATATCTTTATTTGCATTAGAATGGCAATTTAGGATCATTGTGCAATCTCAGCAATATGTATTACACTGCACAGCTCTTATCTCCCCACTATGTTGGGAGTAAGTAATCTTACACCAACATAAGTGAGGCAATACTTTATCTAATTGACTGCTTTCGGCTCCTGATACCTTATTTTGGGAGAGCTGGGGGAAAGGAGATGGTGGGAAAGAGGTCAAGAAGGAAGACAGAGGAGCACAATGAGATTCAGTCTCTCAGAAGAAAATGTCTTCGCTTTTTATCCAGACACATGAAGCAGCAGAGGTTATTAGTTAAAGCTATTTTTTAAAAGATATGTTTCAGTCAGCCAGATCCTTTTTCCTTTGCAGGGCAGATATGGCATGGTTTACTTCAGAGATGAATGAGTCCCGCTGTGGCAGACAGAGGGGCTGTAGCATGCACTCCCACAGCACTGACTCATCTTTTTCTTTTCAATTGCAAAGTCACAAATTCCTTTGTTTTCTCTTCAGTCCCCAAACTATTCCAGACTAAGCAGCCCAGACAACTCCCAGGCTTCAACTGCCTCATTATCTTGGCTTACTTTTGTTCCAAGGATACTTCTTCTAAAGAAGATGGGCCCCCATTGAAACAGCATTGAAACACCTGTAAAATAGCAGGAACTCTCTCATATGTGAGCATTGTATACATCACCTAATTTTCTGAGGGTCACTACGCATCTTGCCAAGAATGGCATTCGGTGGAGGGTATGAAATCTTTCTTACTTTTTTCCCATATGCTAAAGATCCCTCTATTTCACAGACAGTTGTAGCTGCAATAATATTGATTACTTTTTATCTGTGTGAAACTTGCATAACAAAATCACTGAGTTTCATACTATCAGGAAAGAAGGAAAGGCCAGAGCGGGTAAAGCCAATTCTAGGTGCAATGCAAACCAAATCAGGACTGGACTCATGAGTTTGCTGTCACTTATTATCTTGCTTTTCTTGTCCATTGTATACATCATGGCGTTATTTCTGAAAAATGTTCTTGAAGTATTTTCCTGAGTTTGTTTACCCCTGAGGCTAGTATTCTGTACTGGGATTTTAGCTCTGCCAATAGAAGGGTCAGCTAGACAGTGTGTTAACCAATCCTCAGGCTGCCATGCTTTATTCCCAAGTGCCTCTTTATTCTCTAGCAATTCCTATGCTATTGTTAAATAACCAGAGGTGGGGAAGATGTTGAGAAGGAAGAACAAGTTACATGTATTGGCTTCCACAGATCAGAAGGTAAAAGATAGGTAAACTTCTCCCAAATGGATAATTTCTTAATTATCTGTATAGATTTTCTGTCTGTCTTGCTATTGCTACCACTGCATCTCATTAGGAGTTGTTTAGCTTCAGTCTCACAATTGTTGTTTCTAGATGCTTTTGAAAATTACTATAATTTGTTTGTTACTGGTGTTAAAAAAGGCTTGAATTATGAGTTTTCCCAACAAATGTTTACCAAGTATTACAGAATCCATAATGAAATTTCACTCTGTAACACTTGGTGGGTTTATTTTTTTAATATTATGAGGTTGGGTTTTAATAATCTGAAGAATAACAACCTCAGCTGAGGCCAAAGCAGAGCTCTCAACAGTTAAATTATGGTTAGCCTAGAGTCCTGGAAGCAGGACTTCATTAATTTGAGCAGTATGTTATTACAGCTTATACATAACAAATCATAGCCATTAGCAGCTGAAAGTTATTACTTGAAGGCTAATCAGGATCTTGCCTGAAACAAGATGAGTCTTGCTTGACCTTCTCGGACCTGTGTCACACCTCCATATCACAAACAGGTTAGCCGGGTATACCCAGAAGAGAGGTAAATTTTTTTCTGCTCCCACGAGACAAAGTTTGCTTCAGAATTCTTTGGTTTGGAGAATGGAAAATAAGAGAAATGAAAATGCCCAATCTTGGCACCACTCTTCTAAAGTGGAGCCTGAAATGGTGACTAGAGAGTCTCCACTGCCCTCTTTACAGCTGGAAGCTCTTTTTAGCAGTGCACAGGCTAACAACAGGTAACACTGTAGGTGGCCCCAGCCTCCTCCTTGAGACCAACATGGATGTAAACAGCCCTAACACAAGGTGCCTGAAGGGCTACAACCCCACACCTTTCAGTGGGGAGAGAGGAGTTATCTGTAGCATTTAGAATATCACTTTTCTTTCTGAGAGTACCATTTTAGTTTATTAAAAAAAAATCCTTATGCTACAAGGATTTAACAAAGGTCATGGAATCATAGAATCATAAGGTTGGAAGAGACCTCTGAGATCATCAAGTCCAACCGTGCCTGTCTCCCTACTAAATCATATCCCTAAGAAACTCATCTACCCATCTTTTAAACACCTCCAAGGTACCACTATTCTCTGTTTTCAGTCTGTTTTGGTTGTGGACTTGACAACAAGAATCTGTGACTGGTCTTCGTCACTGCACGATGGAAGGTGCGTGCTCTCCTCAGGCTCTACAATAGGATGCTTTCCAGAAACAGCAGCAGCAAATCTGAGAGCAAAAGGCCCTCAGGAAGATGAGTAATGCAGGGAGGGATTTCTGTGGCACAGGGCCCAAACTGCAACTCTTTGTGAAGATCAATCGCGTTTGGATGTTACTGAGCCGCAACACAGAATGCCTCTGCGTACAAAAAAAGCACCCGTCCATCACTCATCACTGTCCCTCAGGAGCTAACTCAGTCATCAGGCTGTCCAGTATCTCTGCAGTAGAACTTGGTGTCAAACCACAGCAGCCTTAAAATTGTATTTCTCTAGGCTAGCAATGACATACATAGTTCAGGAGAAAGACTGCAGGCCTGATTCATGCTAAATTTATGCCACAGCAGTTCCACAGAAGTTGGTGGAGCTGCACCAGCATGGACCCGGAATGGGCCCAGCTCAGCAGTCAGGAAGCACTGAGCTCGCTCCAATAGAGCTTCTTGGGAAAAGAAGCTCCTGCAGGGCTTGTGTTCCCTCTGCATGAACAACAATGGTACTTCTAAAAGTCTGTGCATGGGATTTTCAAAAGGGAAATATTCCTTTCTGTGGGAAGTAGAAATCCAGTAGGAGCACTTCATGTGGACATCCCATGCAGAAAAATATGACTTGCAGGGCCCTGATTTACTTTCAATCATAACATTGCTCCATATACATTGTATTCTGATTGTGTTGTAGCCTCTTCAAATGGCATGTTCTGGAAATCATTTCCAGCGCTGCTTCTCATGTTAATATCTTGAATTATTAAGCTATGTTCTTTGAAATCAGCCCTGCTGTAAGGCTGTGAGGCTCACCCTCTGTGAGGCTTGACCAGGTGACCTCTAGAGGTCCTTTCCAACCTATAGTTTCCTCAGAATTTAAGATTCTGAGATTATTTACTAGAGGTTCTGCTTATTCTGCCAAGTGTCTGTTTCAAACCCCACTCTAAACAAGCTCTCCCTGCCATAACTCTCTTACTGATAGGATGAGAGGAAATGGCCTCAAGTTGCACCAGAGGAGGTTTAGATTGGATATTAGGAGAAACTTCTTTACTGAAAGAGTGGTGAAGCACTGGAACAGGCTGCCCAGAGAAGTGCTGGAGTCTCCTTCCCCGGAGGTGTTCAAAAAACATGTAGATGTGGCACTTCAGGACATGGTTTAGTAGGCATGGTGGTGTTGGGCTGATGGTTGGACTCAGTCTTAGAGGTTTTTTTACAACCTTAATGATTCTATGATTCTATACTGCAAAGTACTGACTTTCTAGCTACTAACCAGACTACTAACTAGAGTGCATTACTGCAAGGTCATTTCTAGCACCATTCCTCTAAACCAAACTTGCTTTTTGCACTTAGGTTTCTTGGTGTAGGGAAGATCTTTGTCATTTCTCCTTATTTAGACAATCCTGAGAAGCAATTGGGATTTTTCCAGACTACCTTCATCCATTTTCCCAGTGCTTCCATACAGCTTTAATAGCTTGCCATTGTTGCTATTTCCTAGTAAATGGGGAGGGCCCGATGGCAGCCAGAACACTGAAGCAAACCTGACTCTATTTTGGTTTTAAATTAAAAATAAATACACTTACACACTAGTATGGCCATAGATACATGACGATGTCTCCCTCTGCTCCATACAGTGTATATGTTTATGGACACCACATATATGTAGAGCCTTTGTAAGCAGTATTCTTTCCCAGGAAAAGATAACCTAACCCCCAAACTGACACAACCTGTTTCTCTCTGGATACACCACTCAAACGCAGACAAATTACAAATGTGAATGTGCTACATCATTCATGTTTCTTCTTGGCGCTTCGAAAGATTTTTTGTACGATGTGCCAAAAAGTGCTTCTGTGAGTCAGTATCCATCTCCTCACCACCACGGCAAATGCTAAAGTGATAGAGCGGGCACAGATTTATTGGGTGACTTCACCCCCTCTACTAGTACCAGCTGCTTGGCCCATATTTCTGCAGTTACTCAGCTGTCATCTCACCTCTACCACCCATATTCATTTTGGCACTGCAAACACCCTGGTAATCTCCAAACAAGCTCCCTCTGCCTGGCGGCACTGCTGGAGCAAACCAGTTCATTCAAGCTGGTAAGCCTGTCAGTCACTATTTAAAAGATGTTCCAGTTTTGCAGCATATAAATTAACCTTGACACCTACTGCAGCATTACCTTTACTTTTTCTGCACATCCCGCTGCACTTGATGGGAGTTAATAACTGCAGGCAGCAAGAGAAGGACATTGCTTTCAGGAAAAATTGTGAGGAAGAGCTTTCAGGGGACATGAAGATGTTCCTTGCAGTGGAGAATTTTGAAATGAGCTGAAAGTCAAATACACCAAAATGCTTACGTACATCCCTTTGATCTTTGGTGCTCAGCCCTGTGGCTTGTTGGACGTAGCATCTTTACTTCTCCTGCTCGCTTTGTGCAGGAGTTGTATTTCAAGGCATCAAAGTGCTGAGGGATATTAGTAGAAGGTAGCATTTGTGTGGCCCGTATCCTAATTAGCTGTGTTTCCATGTGTTCCTTTAATTCATCCAACTAATCCTAGAGATAGTGTGACCTTTATCTTTCACCTCCTTTATCCCACTCAGCAAACAAACTGGTTACCATAACCTAGGC
Source organism: Dromococcyx pavoninus (assembly GCA_033558185.1). Lineage (NCBI taxonomy): Eukaryota > Metazoa > Chordata > Aves > Cuculiformes > Neomorphidae > Dromococcyx > Dromococcyx pavoninus. The sequence continues at coordinate 316,356 of JAUMJL010000409.1, read as the reverse complement.
CAACCACTACAAATAATCAGCCAGGATTGAACTCTATAGATTTTGTCTGCAAAGCCAAAATACCTTTGCTTTGCCAAACACAAAGCAGAGCTAGAAGCTAGGAATCAGCTTGTAATGTATTCATACCAAATATTTTATGCAAATTCTGGCGCTGTTTTTTTTTAATTAAATATTCCATCAGATACTCGTCTGTTTTTCCAGACTTGGACTAACTTGACTATCAAATAATATTCTACAAATATTTGCCACAAATGATAGCATTGTTTGAATGCATTCTAATATAAAACAAGCTGGAAGAAAGCAGACATGTCACTGCTGGAGACATCACTTGTGTTTGAACTGTACAACTAGATCTAGACACATCATAAGGTCAGGAGACTCTCCTCTATTTTACATTGCTGCACACACAGCCTCGGTGGTATAAGCAAACAAACAGGGCAGTATTAAGCACGAGAAAGGATGGTTTCTGTGCTTAAGCCCTAAAGAGTATTTCCTGTGTGGAAAGAAAGCCAAGAAGGCAGAAAACGCAACAATATAGAACTTAGGCATTATCTGGTTCACTTGGAAAAGTGGAGCTCGGATCCATCCCAGAGTAAGGTGCATTGTCTGCTAAGGAGACAGCCAAAAGCCATTGCAACAGCAATGTAAGATGCCAAGATATACAACCAGACTTCAGGCGTCCCCTCACTGCATATGGGTTATAGTCACCCGGGCCTGCCATGCATCTGAGCAAAGGTTTCCTGGGTTCACCACCAGTGGAGAGCAGACACACATGCAGACTGCCTTCTCCCACAAGAACTAATCCAACTTGGAGAGTTCTCCCTCAGGGGAAAGCAGATCCAGGGCCAGGTTCATTTCCATGGATGCTTGCATCTGCCTCATTGACTACATATATGATAGATTTTTCCTCATAACGCAAGCAGTTTGTTTTATTCGTCTAAGTGAGTTAAAAGAACAAAACCTGAAAAAAAAAAACCCAACTGAAAACTCAAGAGCACTCTTATTCTCCGTATTTGCACGACAAACTCAGTTATTCACTATGGCACTAAACAAGATGGTGTCAATAGGACCAAAGCACACAGAGACAAGTGACCCATGTCACTTGTCAGCTACTAGCCTGCCTGACATTGCCTCTGAAACAGACATCCCCCAGCTCCTAAGCAGCCTGGCTGCAAACAAGGTCCATTATGTCTTTCCAGTGACCCATTCTGTTTGCTGAAAGCCGAAACAGGGCCAGTAGCTTTCTCGTTGGCATCTCAGCCCACTATTCGTCTGTGTGCCTTGTTCTCCCCTCCTCCCCGCAGCCGACCAGCTCACTTAAACAGCCAACAGCATTTGTTTGGATTTATCGTGCAGTTATGGCCCGAATCCAGACTCGAGCTGGCAGGTTCAGTGGAGGACCAGCATCGTCTTATTCAGCTACACACAACCTACTTGTCATCCTTTTGGGAACCACTGACTCAAACGTAACTTTATTGCAGCCTGGCAGCTGGTGTGACCAGGCGAAATGTACAAAGAGAATAATGCCAGCATCCAACAAACCCCAGAGTGTGGAGCAGAAAGCCTGCCTGCAACCCTCACTCAAGCCCTGGCATAATTAAAACAACATTACTATTCTTGGTAGCAGATTTTCACCTTCTGTAAATCCAGACTTTCTGTAAGTGTTTTGTTTTACCAATTTACTATGTCTGAAAGTCAATGAATTATAAAACAGCAGTGCAAGTTCTCTTTCTTTCTTTTGTGCTGCTGCTATTAGCAGAACCACTGGAGCCTACCTTTGGGGGTGTGCATATGGTGGATGTTTGACTGTAGCCTTGCCAGCTACCAGGGAGACAGCAAATCAAAGTAAGGGTTTACTCTTTTGCAAGGCTCCAGACAAGAACTTTATTCAGATGCTATATCTAAAGGGGGCAAGTGAGAAAAATCTTCATTATAAAAATTTATCATAGGAAATCCTTCCCTTTTAGGTTCTAGTTTCAGAGTAGAGCTGGGCAGCCCCATAGGCTCCCTGTGCTGCCACATTCTCTCCTCCTTACCCACAGCCTGCTCCCACCCACTGCAGTGCCCTTCCAGTCCTGCTGACACAGCCGGTTCTGTAGGCGGCATGCTGAGCCCCAACCAAGGAACTCATCTGGGTGGATGAAGGGGAAAAAACCTGTAAAGTTTTTTTAGTAATAGTCATCCTAGGCAGAAAGCAATTGCAGCCTGTTTGCCTCGATGCAGCAGTGTCTAGTTCAGGGTACCTGCTCCTTTTGAAGAGCCCCCCCTCATATAAGCAATACAACATCCCTATAATGCCCTGCAGAAAGCATGTCCTTCTGGCAGCTTTGCATATGCTCTAGCTAGTAGCACAGCTCCTCTGTATCTTCTCAGTAGCCAAAGATCCAACCAGTACCAAAATACAATCTCTATGTTTCTCCATAAATACAGATGTTAGCCCTGCCTCAGCACTGCAGATGCAAATAGATGTGGGTAAGGAAAGAGGAAACAATTTCAGGGCAGTTGCAGGGGAGAAACTAAACACATCTCCCTTCTTTTCCCTTCCCAGGATATAAGACAATGCTGTTACTACATCCTCAGACTTATTTACATGAGTTTGCAGGCAATGCATGCTCTATCCACCTGAAGCAACGCTCATTCCTGGTCTAGGCAAGTCCAGCAGCTGATCTCTCTTCTCTTCACATCACTGCTTGCTGCCTAACCCATCCCCCAGTTTCAATTTTTGTCTGCTCTTCTAGAGGGAATAGCTCCTGCGGTTGTCTCAGCAGCTGCTCTTCGCTTTCCCAAGCAGCAGAAGAGCAAAATTGACCTAATTCCTGCTTGTTTCCCTGCCACCCACAGAATCTGAAATAGCAGCAGTGAAAGCTGCCAAGGCGCTCGTCAGTGGCCACTGCCGCAGCGCAGGATCGGATCACGTTCGCTCCATTTTCTGCAGGCCCCACAAGGGTTAGGAACTTTTTAGACAGCAAGTTTTGAAACCTGCAAAAGCAGCGGGCAATTACTGCAGACAGTTCCTTAAGTAGCCTCAAGGACAAGTGGATTTTTTGTACCCTACGGCACATCCTTGGCAGTGTTCTTTATACTGCAAACATCAGACATATCTATTTGTAAAAATCCATGGATAAGTCTCCCAGCTGCTGTCTCACTTCCTTTTCAGATGTAATTTGGATTTGCAAGCAGGTTTGAACTACGAGGCTGATTTTTTTTTTTTAATTTTTGATGAAAGCTGGGGCAGTCTTGATCATAACTTCAGCAACAACAGGACTTAAACTTGTATGGGTATTCTGTAGGGAAATAGTCATCACCTGCCAGGCAATCTGAGGCACAAGTTACAGCTTCATCAGGAGCAACGTCCCTTTGCTAAAGTTCACAGTCTTAGATATTTAAAAAAAAAAAATTTTAAAAAATCATTCTTTTTCTCTCTTGGGAACACACTACCACATCACAAGCTGCACAACTGTCCCCAAAACTTAACAGGCTACAAAGAGAGCAAAGTGGGAATATATATGTTAATTAGAGTGTAGAGAGGGAGCCAAATATATGTTAAGATCTGACATGGCATACAGGATCCGATAGCATGTCATTAGAGATGGAAAGCCATCCTTCCCAGTGTAGCTTTTCAGCTGCTTTTTAAGAGTTTCTGTTCAAATTTTAAGTGTGCAGGCTGAAATTTTCCATGCCATAATTACTAGTATTCTGGTAATTAAAGCTTGCTATAATGCAGAGACATTAGGAAATGCAAGGGCATTTCCTAACTTCTGAGCATGTGTCTCTGCAACCTTACTCATTTTTTTTCAAGTAGCAGCTGAAGGAGGAGGAAGGCTTACGTCTCTAAGCCTGAACTTAAGCTCTCCCAAACTTGATGGGCACCAGCCTGCAGGAGACCGGGATGTACATTTTACCAGAATGTATTTTCTGTCCTTGCATCTGCACTGAGTTCTTACTGCTCTTGAGACTCAGGGCAGTCTGAAATTTAAGTAGGACTCCTGTATCAGTCAGACAAGAGACATCATAAAAAAATAACGGTAGCCAATCACTCTCCAAATAATCCTCCTTCCCATACCTTTGGGAAGGGGAGCTGTTACCAGTAGAAAAACATCCTTTTGGATTAAAACTAAAACAAATGACACACTGTGCAATATTTAACTGCATCTGCAAATATTTGCAGAATAGCAAGAGCTATCTTCTAGCAAGAGCAAGCTTCTTTCTAACTAAACCTTGACTTGTTCAAGTTTTGACATTTAATGGAAGATGAAGCCTTTCTGTAGCTATCTTGCCTGCTTCCCTATCCCAACCTTCATCAGCACGGTGACTAACAAATGTCGTTCACTTAGCGCTTGCCAAAGCTTCGAGTAAGAAATTCTGGCACTGCTCAGACTCTTAGGAAACCTCAGAGCCAAACAGCCTGTGTAATAACTATGAAAATTGTATTATTAGCTTCTAAACAGAAGCAGCATGACACTCCGCAAAGGAAATATGCAGGCTGTCAGAAGCACTGAGAGAAGGTGTCAGCTACCAATTAATGGCTATTTAAACATATTATTTGTTCCAAAGTGTTAAAAATGAGATTTTTAGCTCTGACGGCGGAAAAGGTGGTGGTGTGTCAAGTCCCATGTCGGCATGCCATCTCTCCCAGCTGCTGTTGCCTGCATTTCAAAGCTGTTGATTGGTACCATTTAGAGACTCCCATGGGGAAAGGAAGCCTCAGGAGAAACAAAAAGAGGTTTTATTCCTTCCCCCTGGTTTAGTTGAGGCAGAGACATTCCACTTTTGGCTCTGCTGACAAACACACATGATTAAAGAAATGAAGGCAGAGGAACAGAGGCCGACTTAAGTTAGCACAGATGGATGACTTGGATGCAAATCTAACTAATGGACTCTTATTCATTGAGAAACTGAGTTTACAACTAGTTAACTATGTGTTGGCTCGACTAAGCAGTACTATGTGGCTTCCACATCCTAAACTCAGGGTACCACAGATTTCCAAAGAGAAAAGAGAAATGTCCTCACAGTCTGAAATTTTTACTGTTCTTCTCATTTTGCCCATCTAAAATTTACTGCCTCAAAGAAACAGAGCCTCTGATATGAAACAGCCTGGGAAAATGAATGGGGAAAGCCAAAAGCCAAGCCAGTGGAAGGCAGAAATCTCTACGTTTTCAGAAAGAGGCACTGTCTTAGCTACCATGCCAGCTCTTTTTTGTGGGGTGGATAGGGGTGGGGAGGCGTGCATTAAACATTGCTATCATAAACTGAATTAATCCCATACGTGCTGCCAGTGAAGACATTTGGGACTAGAGACTGGTACTGCTAAGTAGAAATACTACTGACATTTTTTCACAGCATTTGCAAAGAAAGAGAGCAAGTGTGGCACACACTGGTACTGCACTGCCCACAGGTGCGGTAGCTTTTTGAAGGGCTATCTCTTGAATCTGCTGCAAACATATTGATGGAGGCTTGTAGGTCCAAGGTAAATAACTTGGTACATTCAGCCACAAGACTAGGTCGGCACAGTCAGTGGTCAGTATAGGCATGAAAATCTTCCTGCAGGTCCCCGGAGCCTTGGCAGCTGGGGGCAGGAATGCTCAAGGAGGTGGGAACTGAAGAGCTTCGGAGGAGTTAGGCTAGTTTCAGAGCATCCTACCACTTAGGTCTCACTGCAGCCACAGCTTAGGTGCCAGCAAGACTGGGCTACCAAAGCCACAGACCTGAGACTTCCCTGGTTCTTGTTCCCACCTGCCTGCTGGCTAGGTGAGGAACTAGCAGTGAACAAGGCAGGTTTCTGATCCTACACTGCAGAGAAAGTTTTCTTGGGAAGCTGACTGCTGTCTGGCAAGATCACATTGTATCCAACTCAGTTTCACAGACTCTGATCTCAAGTTGGCATTGTCTGATGAAAAAAATGCTGTATGATTATGCCCAACCAACATGTCAGAACATAAAACGACGAAGGATGTTCCCCTGAGTCCACTGCGTCCTGGGGTAGGTTATCTGCAAAGTCTGGGCTACTCTACCTCTTTCTGAATGATCTTTTGAGTCTGAAATCCAATGCCATTTTCAAAACACCAGCCTTTTAAAGCCATTTCTTTCTAGAGATCTAGACAGAACCTTTTGTACTTAAGACAACAGCTCCTTTATCTGGTAAAAAAATGCTAAAACATCACAATATTGTTGTATCCCTGATTACGTTGAAACTAGCAGCATTTGAAAATAAAAAAAGATCACTATATGAACTCATTATGCTGCCAAATGCCAAACAGCAGCAATCCTAGTCTAGTTACTTACTCATTTCTCTTTTCAGCAAATGATATTTTTCCACTAAGTTGCACAAACCTCTCACATCAATCTCAGATTCTCACTAAATGCAGAACTTGGGTGCTGGGAATAACTGAGCTGATGAGATGTAAGGGTCCGAAGCACAAAAGAAGAGTATCCGGGGATGAAAGGTGAGACAAATGCAGCCAGCCTGCACTGGCAAGCACTCCAGCAAGAAATCACACCATGGAAGCTAGAAGAGGGGTTGAAATTAGAGGAGGCACTGTTATTCTTAAGGTTTGTAATCAAAAGCCTGTGGTTCCAATTAGGAAAGCAAAGACGCTTGGCCAACGTGCTATTACCAGCTTTTGGCAGGCAAAGCCATTTACAACAATCAGGCTGCCTCTCCTGCACTCAAGTATTTGTTTTAACATTCAAGCCTTCCCAGACTCCATAGTTCTTGGAATAGACTGCAGCCACACTTGTAGAGGGCAAAGTCCATATCAGATGGATTGTCAAGCAGAATGAAGTGTTATTACTTTCTCAAAGCTGCTATTCAGTCACACCCCTTACGTTGTTTCTGTGAAAATGAGGGAGCGATTTCAATTATTATGTACAAAAAGAAAAGGAGTCTGAAAATAGATGAGTTGTTAGTTGGGGTTTTTTAACTCTCAGCGCTGCAGTTCATAGTACAGCTTCCCAGAATAACACGAACCTTGCTTTTTCTTGCACTCTTCCACCTATGGGAACATCATGGTGCTGTGCAGGTTGGATCACTGGGTGTTGGAGGTGTTTGTTTATACTGGAGCAGAAACAAGGAAAGAGAGGGATGGTCACAAAAAACTGGGGCTTCTAAAGGCAGGCCTCTGCTGGGCAGCAGCCCCAGGAAGATCTCTTTGTCTGTCTTTCCATCTCAATGTGTCTTGATCTTCAGTGGCTTGAGTTCCCTTGGTAATTGATGGGTAAACTCCCTTTCGAGTTTAACTCTTCCATACAGTTTCAGCACAATGTAAAACTGCTTGTGTTCAGCAGAAAACGTCCCCCACTTTTTCTTCCATGCTTATTTAAACCTCCACTTCATTATATTTACTGATATTCTGACTTTAATAGATAATAATCATACACTTCTTAGAGGCTCTAGGCATCTTAACGCATAATTAATTATCCAACCAAACCCCATGAGACTTCAAATCATCATTAGAAAGAAAATCTTTCAGCCAACCACCTTGAAAGAAAAAAAAAAGACATCTTTTCTCTCCCTTAATTGGTTTGGGAAACAGAGCCACAGCTCTCTCAAGCAGACGTCTTCTGCACCGTACCCACAGATCTGGGCTCAGACCAAACCAGGGAAATAAATTCCAGAGATGTTCAGCCCACACAGGGGCTCGTCCTGCCAACACCAGCCTCCCTCTGCAGCACAGTCTGTCAGGCTGGTTGATGCGACCACAAGGAAAAGGAAGAGGGAGAAAAAAAAAGAGGGATCATCCTTCCTCCTCAAGTCAAGTAAGAATGAATATGGAAAGTGATACTTCAAGGATAATACACTATGCATGGACATGTGCAACAACACAAAGGTGCTGTTAACTGATGCGCACTTCTCTTCTCCTAAAGGTGGAAATATAAAAGTAAGGCTTCAGAAGTGCTTTAACTCTTTTTCTACCCAACACCTCCTTAAATCTGGAAAGTTAAACTCAGTCTAATTTACAGTACACATTATCCTTGAATACAGCTGGAGAGTCAGTGTGTATCCCTGACAATAGCAGAAAGTTTATTTTGGTCTACATAATAATAATAATATTAATCATACTGTAATCTAAATGAGCACCAGAGCCACAGGGCTGAGGGTTTTCTCTTGCCTCGGCAGAGCTCCTGGTTATATCTGTCTCTCTGTACTGTGGTAGCCCAGGACTCAGAAAGCTTGGAGAACTTAAACCTCTCTGCTGGCTCCAATAAGTGAAGAGAAAGTACAGCCATCTGGGAGCAGAAGTGTAATGTCTCCAGTGGTTGTGGTGCATGTGGTCAGACCACCCTTCACTGTACCTCCCATATGCCCCCCTGGGCTCAGCCACAGCCACTGGCAGGTCCCTATAACACAGATGTGCTGCAAAGGTCTGCAGGCACCAGTCTTCCCAGTTAGTGACTCTGCAGCACCCTCCCAGCTCACTTCATTCTCCTGTGGTCCTTGCTATTGGCATGACCCCATCACAGAGCTAGCCCCTGAGCACTCCTAGCAAGTAGGAGTAGATAGCTTCAAAGACAGCTTACTTCCTTCATATTGTTTAAACTCCCCTTCAGTTTTCACTTCTACTATACAATGAAGTAAGGTCTAATATGTAATGGATTACCAGCAAGGCAGAAGGAGCAAATGGCTAAGTTATTTGTTTTAGAAGGAGTAAGCAATAAAAAAAAAGTGCAGCCTACTGCATTGTGCTCATGAACTTTATCTTCCAGACTAACATACTGTGTCCAAGAAAAATTTCCTGCTCCAAGAGCCTGTGACCTGGGACCGAAGCCCAAAGACTCCCAAGAAGCTCCAGCAGCCGGTAACCAGCTGCGTGTCCCAAGGGAATGGCTAACCTGGCAGTGGTTTCTCTTACACTAAATCCTTATAGCTTTAACAAGGTTGCCTGGAAGTGGCCTGAACAGAAGAAAACGGAATGCTGGTCTGATCAAGTGACTCATAAGAAAGAGGGAGGGAGGTCTTAAGATACTCTTTGGAAAGGATTTCAAAGCTGAGCATATTGTTCCAGGAAATGTTTACAGACTAAAAAAGAGGAAGTTTTGACTTTCATTGGCTTGTTCTGCTGCAAAATGGCATGTTTACCAAAAATCCATAAAGAGAGGGAAAAGCTCCCTTCTGAGGAATAGCTGGGCAGAGGGCAAAAGGAGTGCAGCTCTGCCAGTGGGAACTTCTGCTATAAAGAACCAGCCAAGAGAAGAAAATGAACTCTGTCCTGGCTCTGCAAGGCATGCTCATACCTCAGCCCCTCAAAAGTCTTGAAAAGCAACATAACCCAGAGTAAATCAGAAGAGACCAGAGCATAAGGATTATACTCTCACTGCAGTTTTCAGAGCCATACCTGCCAGATGCTACTCACTCTACAGACGACAAAGAAGACAGCGCTCCTCCCTGTAGATATTAGCACGCCTGGGAGACGGCGCAGTTAGGGGGAGACTGTATTTGGGGTTGCGGTGGGGCTTTTTTGTTTGGTTTTTACAAATCAAACACATTGGTAACAACTAGCAGACAAAGCAGGATTTTATGGATGCTCCTGCAGAAGGGCTCAAGAAAATCATGTCACATTTTAAGTCAGTGGTTCCTAATTTTTTTACAGCTAAGACTCCTTTGAGAAAACGGGCAGTGACCTGTGCCTTTCTGTTTAGTCCTTCAAGTGCTGCCTTTCGTCCTGAGTCAGTGTCATTTAATTCCCCTAATCCACTTGGGATATCTCCTCCTGTAACCTACCAAGAGGCTGCAAGACCCTTCTTAAGCTGCCACTGGGTTTTTGGCAGCAGCATCACCCAGAGGCAGAGCTCATGCTCCTCTCTGACCTCCCAGAGATGCCAGTTCCCAGGGCTGTGAGACAGCCACAGACTGATTGAGCTCTGCCTCCCACCAGAAAGAGCTGCAAGAACGGGCGCCTCTAGAGCACCCACGTGAACACAGCCCAGCAGAAAGTAAGTGCCGATAGAACAGAGTGGGTATTCCTCGAACTGCACTGTCCCCCTGCTCTGAAGCCTCACAGCATCTCCTCTTTTTCTTCCCACCTTATAACCCTGGCTCCAAAAAGCACACGAGCACTTTCAAATAGTACCCAGAGCTTTGTTGGGAGGGAGAAGAGCAATGAAAACAAGGCTAATCATAGGCCATGACAGCAGAGATCAGCCCAATACCCATCAAAGGTGAAATCATGTTCATTTGGAACGACAAGGAATCTGATTCAGAAGGAGTAAAAAAAGTGTGGTGGAAAAAGGTATTTCACTCCTGGAGATGAGTGCTGGAAGACAATAGGGTTGCAAAATTCATCTTTTTCACCCTTAGTTCTTTTTGGAAACCATATATATTAATTTTCTCAAACTGCAAGAAACCTAATGGGGGGGGAAGTTACTTTGATCTGCAAACCATTTTGTAAGAAACAGAAGTCCCTCAGATGTCAGCACTACTCTAATCTGTGGACCCCAAAGGAGACTAGTTCTTGCTTTGGAAAAGAAGAGTGCCTGCAGTTCAGTCACTTGGACATTTTGAAATCCTAACCTATTTGAAAAGATATTACTCAAAAAGCAGTTCCAGAATGTGTGAATTAAGAGGACCCATATGTAACTGCTTAACAGCAACCACTTGCTTAATCCTGTGTAGCTAAATGGTATAACAAAAGAATTAGCCAGTGACATCCACTTAGGAAATACGATCCGATCGATACTGTGATTTCTTTTTAATGGCTGAACTGGTTTTGACACATATAAAAATGTGGTTTCAATCAGACCAAATTGCGCCACAAAAAAGCCTTGTAAAGAAGCCCAGACCTGTGGGCTTTAAACAATGCACTGAAGTAAAGAACATTCGCAATGGGATTGAGACTGGGAGCACAGGGGGAGGAAATAAGTGGTTCCTCAGTCATTATTAGCAGCCATGAGATCACACAGACCTTTCATCTTATATTATCAATCTCCCTTAGTGCTGGACTTGCAATAAAATATGTAGAGATGGGCAGAACAGTAACAGGAGGAACAGTCAAATTCCCCTTGTTTTTCTCCTCCTGATTGCCCTCATTTACATTAACTCCTCGGCAAACAGTAACAGCTAATGGAGCAAGACTGTTACAGTCCTGGTTCAGTGACACTGGCTAACTGGGAACACTAAAAGGATATTCGGAAACACAGACCAAAATGATGGCAACTGACACTTTGGCCTCAGTGTGTGTGTGGGAAAGCAAATGAAAAAAAGAAATAAGAAAATAAATCCCCCAGACTAAAATATCCCCCATACCAGGGCCGTTGTGGTGTAATATTTTTACGAAGAAACTCCACTGAGGTGCTCACGGATATAGTTTAGTACTGGACAGGTACAGTTGGACTCGATGATCTCAAAGGTCTTTTCCAACCAAACGATTCTATGATTCATTGACCGCAACTGATTTTATTTTCTCTATGTCCAAACGGGAACTGAATAAAGCTTCCCCCTGACAATGGTCTGAATCCAAGCTCTCAACCCACCAAGTACTGTAACTGTCTTAGCTCAGGCAACACACAGCCCTTAAAGAGCGTCCCATCTGCAGTTTTAAGATGGCATTTCATGAAACTAAAATCTCTTTATGCAAAATTTACAGAGAAGCTCCTGGGCTAGCTTATATTCATAACTACACAAGCATCAATGAAGCCAATCGAATTTGATCCCATGCAGGGATCAGTGGCAAAGCTAACTGACCCTTCACAGTCTGACCCAGAATAATGCGTCTCCTGTGCACAGAGAATTCAAAGAGGAAAAAAGAGCCAGAAAGAGCACACACACTGAACAGTAGGTAAGGGAGCGAGGAGGATGTGTATCCTCATATTTATTTTGTCCAGCATGCCTACCCTCTGGCTGCACTTGCACAGGACAGAGAACAAATATGGCTATGAACTCTGCACACACACAATGTGCTTAAAAATTGTAAAGGGTACAGCAGCCAATGGGAAACAAGGCTACTTCAGTTTGAGAGCTGATCGTTTTGTAACGACCTGAAGAAATAGGCTGCCACATTTCCTCAAACAGGTTAGTACTTGTTCTACAACTTCTGGCGTCGCTGCTGTTCCCCTGGAGCTGCCCCAACAGGTGCCAAGCCCAACACCTGCAGCCTTTAAGGAAAGCCAGTCCTGTGCCATCCTCAGGGTGCAGCTGCATCACAGTCACTGCCCTGTCACATGCACACCTCAGCAATATTTATATTAACTAGGCCTGTGTCCTGATAGTACTCTGGTCGTAGCATCAGGGTGCTCAGGTGAAGCTCCCTGCTGTGGTATTTGGACAGCCTTTTCTGGCTGTTTTGCAAGCTGCAAAACTGGGGCTGTGGCAGGCAGACAGCTAAAGACTTTGCTATGTTACAGTATCAGTACAGCAGGTCCTGCAGAGCACAGGTGGTGGGGTACTCCTCCTCCATCCAAGTTAGAAGGTGAAGCAGTTAGCACTCAGCCTACCAAACATTAACTTTCCCAAACCATGTAAGGATCCAAAACAGTTTCCTTAGAAAAATAACAAATTGCTGCTTTTAAAAAGCTTTGAGCTTCTTAGCTATTTCCTTTCAAAGGTCACACCGAGCAGGTTTTAAGATTCAGAGCACTGTTTTCCTTACAGGATACTGCCTACTAGCTTCACAGTCGATGGAGGATGGATAGACATATGTGGGCTTCTTTGATTTGCTTTCTGAAATAAATATTCCTTCCCACATATCTAAGTCAAACATTAACAGCAATGCCTTACTCTAGGAGCCCATAACAACAAGAAAGGTGAATGTGCAGATTTAGAAGAGTCAGCTTTTAGAAAAAGACAAAGAAGCCAATGCTAGCTCTCTCTCCTTTGTGCAAGAGAAGTCCCAGGTTACCCACCTCGGTACTATTTAGGAGAAAAGAACAATATCTATGTTGCTTTCATCTGCTTCTTTAGTTATAATGTTCTTTATTCATATGTCCCTCATTGGCCATGTCAAGACGGCAAACTGTCCTGAGAAGAAGGGCATCTTGCTGGTTAGGATAACAAAGCTTTCACCAGAGAAAGGATGTTCACAGGCATCAACAGCACAATCCAAATCCAGCCTCTCCTCTTCAGGAAAAAAAAAAAAAAAAGCAAGAGCATCAATATTTCAAGAAGAAATTTTGGCCCTAACAGTCAAATGTTTGCCCCATGCTCACAGACTGCCTAGCACAAAGCTGAGGAATGCCAGCAGCTCGTGTGGGAGGAAAGGATGGCACTGGGGCACATCTCTTCTGCACATAAAACCTCATACAAAGGGGAGAGAGGAAAGAGGTTCTGTAGCTGGACGTGACACACTGGCTGCTGAGACTGAGCACACTGCATTGAGTTGGCTTCATGGAGCTAAGCCAACATACTAATAACTACAGAGAAAAAAAGTATAGACAAATGTTTGCTAAAGCTCTTATAAGAAGCAGGACTTGTTCCAACAAAGGTTATTCCACCACTAGCTCAGCCTAGGAGCAGACTGATAAGCTGGTGAACTGTAACACTGCAAGGACAATGTCTCTGTTTCTGAGCATGGAGTTACTAAAGCTTCTGAAGGGGCCCCCCAGTGAACCAATGCTGATGCTAACCCTGTCACAGTACCTCAGCAATAAAACCAGAACAGGAATATTAGCCATTATGCACGAAGTTGTACAAAAGGGTGAAGAGATTATGGATTTATTTGTATTTATTTTGGGTCAGCTAAAAGCAAATGTAAATTTCAAACATGCTCCTCAGCTGCTTCTCATCCCTTCTAACCTTACTCGTTACAAAAATCCAAATATAGTGTACTGAGCTTTGAGCTTGTGTTTACAATTTGCTGGCCATTTAAGATACTAAGTGCTCACAGAAAGTTGAGTATGGGTTTATTTCTCAATTTATACATTTCAGTCATAGCATAATGCACAGAGAAGAGGCCTTCACTTCTATGCAAAGAGCCACAAACAATCTAGGGGGGCATCTTCCCCTCTGCCCAACAGAGTGCAATATAATACCAATAAATCTTGCAATAGCTTCCTTGAGAAAAGGCAAGCTATACATTTTTCGTACACATTTAAATGCTCGTTTACATGGCTTGGTCCTTGAACAGCTGTCTTTCTATGGATACATGTGCCTATGGGAGAAGTTCCCATTGCCTTCAGCCACTTGTCACCCTGCTGCAGTTAACACTCTTCTTCCTCTTCCCTACTCTGTCCTGAAAAGTAAGCACCTCCTTCAATTGCTTCAGGCAAAAATCAGATGCTAGTTTAAATAACTTGGTGGTTCAAGCTAAGCCAGTCCCTCTGGGCTTTACTTCCTCTAAGACCTGTTCTACCCCAAGTTTCCATAGTGGTTTGACTACTTCAGCTGGGTTTGTAATGTTATACCTGCAAAATTAAAGTGGTAGCACAGATGTAGTTATACTGATATAAAATATTTCACAACACAGGAATTTATTTCTCTTTTCTGCTGTGAGTGCCTGTAGCAGTGCAAGCACCTTTGCACTAGCACAAGAACATCCACAGTAAAGGGATGATGCCATTTTAAGACTACTGCTTTCAAACTAACATAATGAAAGCATTTTGTAAAAACCCAAGAAAGTCCAAAACCCACGCCTTGCAAGCAGTCTTGTCCAAATACAGTCTGTCTCAACCCTCTGTACTGGCTCCCGCTCTGTATTGTAGTCCCTGCATAACTCAGCAGCTTCTTAAAATGCTCTCCCATGCGCAGCTGCAGCTGTCATGCAGCAGGCAAGGCAAAGGTGGATATGAGCACAGCCAGCGGGAGCCCTCACTTTGATGGCTTCCACCCCCTGCTCTGAAGCAGCAGGACCACAAACCCAGTGGGTTTTATACAATGCAGCGTGCCTTTCCCCCTTTCCCGTGCGCACCTTCCACACTCCAGCACAAACATGAGCAGCGTTAAATGAAGGGGCAGAGAGCAGGGACATTTTCTCCTAGGCTCTCAGTACCACTTGACTAGGCAACCTATTTGCAGACACTTGAGCACATGATGCTGTTTGGACCAAAAAGAAGCTGGTTGTCGTAAGCAGGGAGTGTGCACATTCCATAAAGCAAGAGCAAACCTCTCTGCCAAGAGCAGTGCCAGAGATGCTTGCCTACCAGTGGGCATGAGAGCAGCTCAGAAGGATGCATTTTAATGGGGTGAGAAGACACTAATGTGCCACTTCAATCCTAGTATCCTCACTAAGGCTGCCAGAAAGGAGCTGCCAGATGGGATTTGGGGAATGCGTACAAATTACACATTTTTCTGCTGATTATCCAGACAAGACCACCCATCCATTTCAACAGAGGCTTCGCAGCCGATGCTAGTGAGTTGGAAAGTAAGGATATACATCCTAAGCCATCCAATCTGGCTTTTAGATTTTATAGTTTTTAATTTAGATTCTCTTGATTAATCCTTCCATCTTCCTTTCCAGTCCTACTGTGCTGTAATATATCATGGGCAGAAACAGAAGTGAGAGGGAGGGCAGGAAGGGGAAAAGAACAACAAAACTACAAAAGTGATCAGATCAGCCAGAGCAGGCAACAGCAACAAGAAGAATATAAAATGTCATCAGTAAAAGTAAAGGCTGAAGGGACTGGCAGGGCAGAAAAAAACGCAGTGGGATGTAAGGGGTTTCAGCAGAAGATAATATTTAAAACAACAAATGAATTCAAGGCATTGTCATAAAGTACTCCTTCATACAGAAAGCAACACAGCCCTCCAAACATGGGTGGAGAATAACATCTTCACTCAAGCTATAGCTATAGTCACCTCCCTAAGCTTTTCCACAAAGGATAGAAAGTGAAGCTGAAGTGAACTGGTCAAATATTGGCAGTGAGCAGTAACTCCACCCTGCCTTTTAGCTATTGGCAAGGAAATGAACAACCAGCAGAATTACAGCAGATTTTTATCAGAAACTTTTAATATTATATCTGTAACATTAAAAAAAAAGAACAATTAGAATTTTTTAGTGGTAGAGACTGCATTACAAATCAAGCTCGTCACCCTCCAAGAAAATCCAGTAACCACATCCAGTAATTTTATTAATTGCATACAGTGTTCTTCTTACAGCCCAGGTTCACAGAATCAGGTAACAGAGTGGAAGCTAAGATTATCATTTTAGTGAGAGGAAAGGAAAAAAGGAAAAAATTAAACCTTATAATTGTGGAAAAGGATTTAGAGAAGAGCAAAATTTTGAAGTAGATAAGAAACTAATATGAAGCAAATGCATTACTATGTTTTAATCTATTTTTTTTTTAAATAAACATCAGTGTTTTAAGACTAAATTTGGACTACCTAGATGTTGCAACTCACTTCAAATACACCAATAAGGGAAGAAAAAAAAAAATCTGTTTCTCTGGCATTCTTGCCAGCTTGGCATTTCAGAACAATCTCCATCAATCTTCAGTTTCAGTACATCATGGAGAAGAGAATTCCAGTTGGATAGCTGGAGACACTTTCTAACGATAAAAATAGCAAAGCCCTGGAACAGGCTGACCATGAAGTCCTCAATATCAGGGGCTTTTCAACATAGGTTAAACAAACACCTTCTTGGTACAGTTGATCTGCCTTAGGGCAAGGAGATGGACGGCACGATCCTTCAAAGTCCCCTCCAGCCTGAACTGTCTATGACTATGTGAATTGTTTATTAAACTAAAACTTCTCACATCTTAGAAACCTAGTTTGTTACTCTGCCATCTGCCATACAGCATGAAATAACTTCTGAAAACAAGTTAGTTTGTGGGAGAAATTTCCTTTGCAAATAATTCCTTTTCATAAAAAAAAAAAAAAAGAGAGAGAGAGAAATTTTCTAGTTTCCTTCTTTAAACTGTAGCAACAATATTTACCCATTGGTCTCATCCTTGTAGCAGTGTGAAAGGCCCACAGAGCACTACTTTTAATGAAAACAAAAGCTTAAAGTGACTACTGTCCCCTTCCCTAATCTTTTCTCTTTTTTTCAGATGACTTGTCAGTCCTACTTGCTTTGTCTCAAATGCTCTAGCTCCTCACAGCAGTTACACTAGAAGGGAAATCTCCTTAGTTCCATTTCCACCTCTCTGCTACATTATGATCAATAGAAAAAAATACATCCCACTTGCCTAGGTAGGTGACCTTCCCCTTGCCTCAGACCTGAGGAGGACAGAGGATTAATGAAGCCTACCTCTAAAATGCTTGCATGGATGTAAAGGAGCAAAAGACGAACAGATCATCCTGGCAGTGGTAAATGATACTTCAGAATGGGAACATGCACAAACTCATCCTACTTTCAAGGAGAGACACTCAGGACATGCTACAGTACTCAAGCCCAAGCAGTGATCTGCAATCATGACTCAGTCTAGTACACAGGAGCATTTGTCAAGAGCAGCATGAACTGATGGCATTGAACCCTCAAAGTCTCCCTTTACAGGGCTACCCCTCCCCTTCCCAAAACCTGACAAATAAATGAACCTGAAAACTTCTCTCATTCATAAGTTCATCCCAACTCTACAACACCACAGTGGGCATAGAAAAGTCCTTCTCTCTCTTCCACTAAGAAAGAAATGGAGGACACCGTGAATTCTCTCAATCACAACACATTTGTATAGGCAAGTTTTTCTCCCAGAAGTGTCACCTTTCTTTTAAACACATTTGTGATAAGCAGTAAGGGAGAGGATGCTCCTGGACAATGTATCAGACCCAGCTCTATCATCCCAGGCAAAGTTCTCAAGGGACCGGGTAGTGACAGCGGTCAACATGACTTCCTTCAAAATGTGGGTGGCACAAAGGGCCAAGGGATCAAAAAGAAAGGAAGTTTGGAGAAAAATAATTGTTTAACACAAGTAAGAAGAGAAGATGAGAAGCAAAAAGGCAACATTACTGTATTTCCCACCAGAGCTACGAAATGGTAAATGTCAGCACCTTCACAAGTTCAAAACAAATCTTAATCTGGGAGCAAACAGTTTGAAAGAGAGTTCTTAGAGGTTACAAAAACATGGTATGGCTCATGCAGGATTATAAAAACAGGAGATCTCCCAGAGCATCCACACTACCTCCCAACCAGTCAGGATTATTTCCCACTGTTTATCAGTAATGCATTGCACTTAAAACAAAAAACTGGTTTGAATACAGTTACCTTTATTGTAGGACTCACGCTCGCAGGTGAAAGAGTGAAGAGGTTTAAATGAATTAAGTGAGCAGAAACTACTATTGTGGTTTTAAATTGTTATTAAAGACTTCTGCATCCTACTGTAATGGCCTTGTTTGATACCTGTGAGCCAGCTGCTGCCCTTTGGAGAACAGTACGTTTTGGACAAATGGCCTTTTGAGGGAATATTGAAACAACTGCCCTGAAACAGCTCTAGTGTCACACTGACCAGGTAAACCTTAATGTTTTCAAAGAAATCATTGTGTTCTTAGGTTACTGAAGCATGCACTAGAAGTTTTCTGAATAGAGTGTGCCCTTTTTGTCTTTAAAAACTTCTAGAGAGCCCCGAGGAAGGTCTCATGCCATTAATTTATGGTTTTGTACCCTTCTGATTAAAATACATGCCTGACCTAAGGAAAGGACTAAAAAAAGCTTTCCCAATTAACATCTCCTGCTAGATCAGCAAGCATTACAGATTATCAAATATTAAAAACAACCTTTTAGAAATGCAGAATTTGCCTTATTAACCTTAGAGAATGGAAGCATGTGTGGGTGAAAAGATTACTTCAGTAAAATAACTGGAGCCTGCTTTAACTTCATAGATGAGTTTTTGAAGGACACAGTTTAGCAGAGGATGGGTATGGTTGGACTCAATGACCTCAAAGGTCTTTTCCAACTGGAAGATTCTATGATCCTATGAGCTTCAAGGGATTTTCCCTGAAGCATTTCAACTCAGCATCATTCCTCCACTGGCCAGGTACAGCACTGACAAAAGTCACTACCTCCTGAATTGTTTCAGCCTTTCTTTTGCAGGCACCATCTCTTGCAGTGAGACTGGTGGTGAGAGAGGATGCAGAAGGGTGCTGCCAAGCTAATAACTAACTTTGGGGACAGTTAGTGCAGTCACATAGGATGAAGAAATGCAGCTTAAAGGTTTGTTTTGCTATTCTCCTATGTCCCTATGTCTAGCTTATTAATAATCCCTCTCGGTTTTCTCTTTGTGAAAAACTTCAACCAGTTTTTCATATCATCCCTGTCCATAGCAGCAAAAAGCTACAAGTTGCACAATATCAAAAAGCCAAAACAGGTCTCCTTTTCTCCTTACCCTTCTCAGAAACTTTCCTGTCTGCAAAATTAGTGGGGGAAAGTGGGAGTGTTGCTTTCTCACTACTGCTCATGTCTTGCCCTAGGCCTCCCAACAAATATCAGATTGCCAGCTCAGCTGCAACATTTGCTAAACAGGAGATAAGGATTACTTACATAGGAAGTGTGAACCCATCACCAAAATATCTATAATTGCAGGAGAAACCAGCTGTCCAAAATGTGGAGTCTCAGCAGAGTTTTGCACACAGCCACGGGACTCACAGTACTTTCCACCACTCCAGTTTAAAGGAAAAAAAAAAAAAAAAACACCTTTAGCTAAATCAGTGGGAGCCGTTTCCTCAGGTAGCCTATGTCTCAAGTAGGCAAGCATCTGCCAATTAACTACATAAAGAGAAGTACAAAATCCCAAATTCTAAAAGGCTTTCAAAGATGGTGCCTCTGGTACAAGCCTTGCCTCCCTACCTACTGCAGATACTGTGAAGTGCTTTATCTCTCTCCCTTTGCTCTCTAGTTTGTCTTATCTAAGGTTTACCAGACACACACACTTACAAGGAGCTTTTCGTTAGATGCAGGGCATGTCAATACTAGAGCTGTCTTTTCCCCAATATTGTTTCATTGCACTATCCCTCTCTTCACACTCTACATTGCTTTGCTCATACTCAACAGTGACCTAAACTGTTCAGCTATAAGATCTGGACAAGTATTTCCAGCAACTCATAAACGCCAAAGCCAGGGAACATCTCCCCATTGGTATATCAGAGGTGCTTGATCTCAGTAGCCTGATAGTCCACCTAGGAGCAGCAAGGAGTCATTTTTCATACACTTTCACAGAAAGGAGGATAAATGGAGGTTCACACCTGATAAAACAGCCCTCTCAGGCTGTGATTGAGTCATGATGGCATCTTCAACCATGATAGCAAGGTATTAAGGAATTCTATTTCTATGCCTCTGTTACTTTCCTCTGCAGTCTCCTTTTACATTTCAAGCTCAGTTTTATTATTTTTTCTTTCTTTAGCTCTTATAAAAACTATGGATCATTTGTACCTCTTGAAATCCCCAGTAATGGCTACAGTTTGTCCTAATCAATGCTGACTTTAAGTTGTTTTGCAGAGACTAAGTCAACAACAGACTATGAACAGAAAGGGCTAATTAAAGAGAACAGAGAACCTGAAGACTGCAAAGGTGGCCACCGATCAGATGAAAACTAAATCTATAGGTGGCTTAAAAACATGGTAGAAAGCTTGTAATAAACAGCTGGTTTATACCAAACAGATAAGGTGTTAGCATACCACGAGCACTATTGGTGAGTCAAATTTCTCCTCCGCTCATCTGAAGAAAAGAAGATGTCAATCCTGGCCAAAAGTTCACTCCTTGTGCCAGTCGAAGAGGAGTGAGAGCTGTGATGCAGGCAAGCAAAGAGCAGAAAGTCACCCAGAAACAACCAACGTCCTCATACTGTATTGCATGCATCCATCAGATGGCAAGATAAGAATCGTCAAAGCAACTTCCTGTGCTTGTGAACAAAAATAGACATTTGAGTTTGGTTATTACAGCTGTAGTGTTCTCCCACTCTCAGCTCTGTGCCTTCTTTCCCATACCACCCACAACACTTGGAAGAGCTTCCAATTTCCTTTTTACCTAATGCCCTAAATCTCTGCAGAACCTATTTTCCCCTTGAAGCCTTCCTACATCTGTCCGATTTGGCCTAGTGTCTTTGCACCATTTCATAGCCAAATTGTTGTCCTGGTGCTGGTTAACCACCTGGAATAGGGTTGTATTTCCTCCAGTGTTTGTAAAGCACTACGTGCATTTATACAGTGTCGTACGCAACAGAAATTTGAGAATGACTTTCTGCATTATGTACCATCTTGCAGCACGTGCTCTCTAGATTTTGTTACAAAGAGCCCTAATCCTCACACAGCCATACCTAAATCTGTCTGCTGCTACAGCTATGAAACCAGCATGGCGATGAACAGCTGGGGGGGTGGTCCAAAAACATGCAGCAAGCTTCTTTTTGTTCAACATGCATTTTGTCTCCCTCATACTTACACTACTTGCAGCAAAGCAAATAATTCATGGTCTCAAATATATATATGTTAATTTTGCTGTTAATGTTATTATTAATGTTTAATTAGTCTTTGCTCTGAAGATGAAAAACAGTGAAGCACATAAGTTAGGCTCCTGCAATTACTATGATTGCACTCACAAAACCAGCTAATTGCACTTGCAAATTACAACTTTGCTATTTGCACATGTACTTCCACAGTCTGCCGGCACCATCATGATAACTACGTGGAGAGCCTGGAGAAAAAAAACTAGGGTGAATTATAGTAATTCTGTGGACCGTTATTTGGTCTTTATTTCACTTTCTACACACTAGGATTTTCTGATTCCATTCCTATGCCACAAGGATTTTCAGATCATTGAGCCCCATGATGCATGTGACACCCAGAGCTGTTCCTGGGGCCACGGGTCCCAAGAGATGGCATTGTTGCATTCCTCAGTTGACTTAAGCAGAGAGAGGTCCCAGGTAAGGCAGTGGGCACAGGCCTTCTCTCCCCACTCTAAGGGGCATCGCCTCCCCCGCTTCCAGGTGTGAAGTCCTGCTGGCCCACCCACTCCGTGGTGCACCCATCCCCATGAAGGGCTGCTGGTCGTCACCCTCTACTTTCCATGTTCAACCATTTCCCAGCATTGTGGTGACTACAAACTAGGTGTGGGCTGAACAAGTCTGGTGAAGCTCTAAACAAAGCTTTTGGACAATTCCTCTGCAGAACTCCATTCATTAGCCTAAGTTGCAAAATGGTCTTTTTGTCACACCTATTCATGCTTTTCAGTCCTACATGGAGTGCTCAGAACCCCCACCACATCCATTAGGGAGGTGGTGGTGCTGAGTCACCTTTGACCCTTACACTTCCAATCATACTGTGCACTCAAAATCACATCTAACTGTACAGAGCTCCCTGACATTTCTATCTGGCAACACTCAAATCTTCACACTGCTGCAGTGATGCAGAAAGGGCTAGACCCATCAGCAGCCTCCCTGAAGCAGTGTTGGAGAGAGTCTGCAGTGTCTCTGTGGCACAATTTGACCACCTATTTGACAGGACATTAATATATGAGCTAATAGTTGTTAACTTTTCCTGATGATTCCTTATGAAATGCACATGACTCAAATGTCTGAAGGCAGCAGGAACATAAGGGTTGATCGAGACTCTTTCCTGATGAGCAGATTTCAATACATCTGTTTTGCAGCAGTCATGTCCTCCAACAGCAGCAGGGCCTTTGAATCCTTTCCCCTCCCCCTCACAAAATTAAACATTTGCTTGTTTTTCTAATCTTGCTATAGACAGCCTCCACAGGTCACGCACAGAAATGAGGACACGATATTAAAATCAATCTGCCCCGGATACTCATTTAAACGGAGGGGAAAAAACAGAGCCACAGAGCAGAACTGCAGGACTGGAATAAAAACCAATAACGTGCCCCTTCTCTAATTTCTCTGAAGGTCTTCCTAGGGTTTTATTCCCAACTGTGCTCCTTAGATGCCTCGGTTTGCCTGCAGAAATACTTGATATTTCTGTAGTGCAAATCAAAGTGAATTAAACATTAAAGCACTGTGATAGAATAGCAGGTCTGCTGTAGGAGCAAAACCCGTTAACATGGCACTGATTTTATGAAGCAGAGGAGTGGACTTGGGACTATCCCCCTCCCCGTTCCTCAGACATATTTACTTATTTATTAGTTCATTCCTGCATACTTCAGCACAAAGCAGAGAAATCTTCTTCCAGTATAACTCTCGAGTTATATTGGTCTGGCACTTTGAATTTTCTCCAAATTGCATGACACAGTTTCATACACACAAGCTGTGGGACACACTACATTCTGATGTGTCCTCGCAGACGGTGCTTTCCAATACTCCCTCATTAAAAGGCAGCACATTAACTGAAGGATCCCAAACAGTCCCCAGAAGAGAAATCCCTGTTACTTTAATGGAAGGCTAAGGGGTGCATAAACACCCACTCCCTGAACACCACTACCTCTAATCTTCCATCACAGGGTATGAAAAGCATCAGAGATGTCATTCACAGGTGAGACCCTGGAGTACCTTGCACTGACTCTCGTTCTCCTACCTGACTCAGAGGGGCTGACAAACTGACCATAAATGGCAAGCCATTTTCTGCAGTCAGCTTTCTGCTCAGGTCCTTCCCCTCCCTCTTGACCTTACACATTTCCTGCTTGATTTCCCTTGGCCAACCCTTCAAGATTACAAAACAAGAGAGAAGACAAGGACCTGTGAACATCAAAGGGAGCAGGCATAGGTATCAAAGGTTCTTCTGAAACTGACTCCACATTCAGACATAAGGAAGAGGAGTTCAGCATCTGCATTAGAAGATCCAAGAAACCAAACACAACCACAACAAAAGCTAGAATTTAAGGAAAGAAATGAAAGAAGTAATTCAGAGAAGCACACTAGAGAGCTAGTAAAGCGAATTAATTCTTAAGCCCAACTAACAGGAGAGACTTTAGCCAGGCCCCCGACTTCCATATAGTAGAAATCTGCACTTCAGATTAAGCCCAGAGGAAGTTTATTCACTGGAGCTGAAAAATTAAACTATCATTCAAAATGATTTCATGTAACTTTTGCGGTAGGTTTTTTTGTTGGTTTTTTTTTTTTTCCAAGAGAGAAGCTTCAAGGCAGCTTCAAAGGTTTAAAGCTCCAGTGTACTAACGTTCATGGAGGTTAGGTCATCTGGAGAAGCTCTGGTTCCCTCTGGGCATTTTGATGGTTCTGAGTACCCTCCCACATATTTCTGTTTCCTTCTCTCAGTATGTCACATCCATGGCTATCAAGCCCTTACCAGCAAAGGCTGAGCAGGTGAACATAATTCAGATTTCATCTTTATTCCCTTTAGAAATATTTAGCAGGTTCTCAAAAGATGCTTTTGATTAATTATTATGCAGCACAAATGTTCAAAGCCTCCTTCAGGACTGGTGAACCCATTACTTGTCCTGTTTTCAAACTGCAGATATTAATTCCACAGATAACTTTACTTCAGAAGGATGATTTTGCTTAATCAGAAAGGATACTCTAAATCTCTTATTATGCTCACCCCCACAAATGCAAAGAGGAGATGCAACATGTATATGTATCTGGGGTCATCACCATCTGGAATGGGACAACTCTCCATGGCCAGCTCTCCACAGCGGACAACTCCCTGTTGTCAACTCTACACGAACAACTTTCTGCAGGGAAAACCCTATGCAGGGAGTGTTAAAGTCAGGGTTTGTGGCTCCCTGTGAAGGCTAGTCCCCTCACAGAGTTGGTTTTGTAGAGTTGTCCTGCGGAGAGTTGGCTGTGTAGAGTTGTCCCAGAGAAAGTTGGTTGGCCTAGAGCCTCACCCAACTGAACACCTCAGCCAAATGACATTCAGTCGTGTTCCTGAAGAGAGGGTAAGAGTTCTCATACTTTGATCCCCACTGTCACTAGGATCAAGCCTAAAACATACTATTCTAACACATGGACACACTGAAAAGGAGAAGTGGGGAGGACATACAAACTTCCCAGATCATTCTTTCTTTTTATTCCAACAGATAAACATACAGAACTGCACAGGCAGCAAGCCAGATAGCTCATACATAACGTCACTCAGAAACTGGCAGATCAGGTTCCTCTTTTGCCCTGTTACTATTATTTTGCGGAGAAAGTACTGTGGATAGCAAATATTGAGGAAAACAAGCATCAAATGTGTTGTAGTAGCTATACTAATGTGAAGATAGGGTGACATTTTACATCTTAAATTCATTTACTCTCTTTCAAATATTTTCCATACATTCTCCCTCCATCTCCACTTTTCTTTGACAGTATGGCCACAGCAAGTATACACTATCAATTATTTATTAAAATCCTTGACTGCTGCCTTCTCTGACTTCTGGCTATATACATGAATGTGCCTAGTCAAGATGAATGGGTACATCTTTGATTCAAAGAAGTGCTTCTTTGACTGATAAACAGCTTAAATGGCCTTCACTGCGTATTTATTTTTATTTACATTAAGTGCCCAAACTCCCCAGTAATGTCAGGACCCCTTTGACCTAGGTATTAGCCAATATCTATGAAAAGACTCCCTTAAGAGTTTCATAATCTAAACATCCATGAAAAGTAGAGATAGAAAGAGGTGAACCAGCCTGCTTGCTACCACAGATCAGGCTACTGGCCAGGCACAGAATATAACTTGTATCTCCTACCTCTCAACAGGGTTGGTGGCATCTTGCCACATTGCTACAAGCTCTGCAATAGCTTTTAGCAATACTGCTAGTGATTCCAGTTGACTCAGTGAGGCTGGCTCTTCTCCACTGCAGATGAGAAGCTGGAGATCTATTAAATACTCTCTTACTGTTTCTTTCTCCCTGTCACTGGTTGGCATTATCCCTCAAGAGCAGTTCTGTAACTAACAAAAAAAAATATAAAAGATGTCTATGTTCTATTTTCTTAAACAGGGGATACAAAAATACAGAAGAAGTGTATGCATAGAGATTTGAGGAGAGCTTGTTTAAGCCTATATCTTTGGTTTTGAAGTGTTCTCTCTCTGAATGAAGGTTTATTGACAAGGAATTTTGGGCTTTTCTCCGCTTAAAATAAATTCTGAGACAAGCCTGTATACTCCTCTGGCAAACTACTGATTTAGAGAGTAACAAGAGGATAATAATAATCTGACACCACCCTCCCTCAAGAAAAAACAATAAAAAAGTAAGTATCTCCATGCCCCAAGACACCAATATGTGTAGTGTGGCTAGTCCCCTCTTTTCACCCCTGTAATCATTGCCCTTCTCAGCAGAATCAAGGACATGAATTTTCACTAAGGACATTTCAAAAGGCCTCTAGATGTCCTGCCCTCCTGAAAGGAAGCAACTCCCTGCGCACATGAAATTTCTGCTGAAGCTCAGGTGCAGCTATAGATTTATGTGGCATTTCTATGCTGGCACCAGGACCTACATCTTTTTTCCCTCCTTGGGGAGCACACCAGCTTTCAGACCCTTTCTTTTCTGCATTCTTCTTCCCCACTATTGTTAGCCTGCCACACTAAGCTTAAACAATATTTTCCTTTGCAGCAGTAATGCTTTGTTGCATGTTATAGCACATGCAGCTAAACAGAACTAGATGGAATCATGCCTTTGCTATAACAGAGATGACTTCCATAGACTGAAATACTCCATATGTAAATAGCGGAAAATCACCAAGAACAACTCAGACTCACCTTTATCTCAGACAGGATCCGTTTTGCAGTGTAGTTGTGGCATAAGTTTGAGTGTAAGCTTTCTTACCCTGTTTACTTTCAGGAATTACTTATCCATCAGGAATTTTATACTGGGAAAATCTAGCTTAATAATGGACCATATGAAAACATCCGGTTAATAAAGCAAAGGCCATGTTTTGCTGTCAGTAGTTCAGATACTCTGTGCAGAGGGACAGAAACATCATGTAAGTTGCCCTCTAGAGAAAATTCCCCAAAGTTGTTATTAAGCAACAGCATAACTGTGACAGACATGCAAAGCAAGCTCCATATTACATTATTACATGAGCTAACGGAAATTATTTGCAGGAGTGATGGTGGAACTGTTTGTTCTATTGACTGGTACAGTCTTTGTCACCATGGCTTTCAAATGCTGCAACTTGCATTTAAAAATACAAATAAAACCATAATGGGCACTAGAGACACAGGGAACACTATGTCAAGGTTCTATGATTAAAATGAAAAATACTTTGGTAGGGACAAACTTGGGAGAGAGCAGAGGAAGAGTTTTATATTATAGGCACACACTTTTCAGGGACGCAGACCTTTTTAAAGCACATTTCTAGTCTTCCATTATCGAAAACCTTTTAAAATATTCAGACATGATCAGATCAAGCATTTCCCTACAAAGCCCAATGAATGAGGTATGGCATTTCAGCTGCCTGAAAGACATGACTGCAGAGTGAAGCCTAGGGGAGGAGAAGAGACTTTAAGCTTCACTGACATATACTCCATATAAAAGGCATGCTAGGCAGACTTTTTGGGTCAGTGGTAATCAGCAAGAACATTAAAGCCTAGCTGTACTGTAAATGTGGAAAAAAACCACTTCTATTCTCTAATAGCAAAAGCAGTCACAATGGCTGTGGTGAGCAGCCAAGTGAGGGGCCACTTACTTTCCAGCCCTGTCCTACTGAAGCCAGTGGTGCTATGACAACTACACTGGCAAGTAGTTGACAAGACACCAGCATGCTCCTAAGGTGTGTAGACAAGCTCCAATTTTGTGCCACTTTGTTAGAAGACAGCTTCAGCACAGATTAACCTAATGAAAACGTTCCTTCTCACCAAAAGCACGTCAGCAAACATATAAGGGCACTGATGACCCATATTGAACAAAAGCATCATCAGCCCCCTGACTCACACACTAAGGAAAGCCGTTGCATTTATAAGGTTCTTGGCGTTGCTAAAATCAGCTAGTAAGAGGCTCTCATACCCTGTTCAGGTTTGTTTTCTTTACTCCTTGCTCTGTTTGAAATCCTTCATCTGTTAAAAACAAGATTGTCTTGCCCACTGTCAAGTCATTCAAATCCCAGATTTCACTTCCCATTAAAACAGCACACAATGATAAGAAGCAGGTCCTTATTTTACCCCAGCAGAGAATTTCTCTCAAATTAGTCATTCACGCTACAAGCAATTAAAGAAACTGAAATCTATATAGAGCACTTTGATAGATACTGCACTTGAGTATGTGTAAATAGGCTTCAGTGCTAGATGATCTGCTGTTTGAAGGGGATTTCAATTACTTCATGATCAATTGGAAATCTTACTTGGATGACAGAGGGCCCTTTCCCAAATTTAAAACATACTTTAAAATAAGCTTCATTCCTTCAAAGTAGACCTCAAATAACTAGATATGCAACGGCCTCTTCAGAAGTTGATCTTAGGTGTGGCTGGCTTAAAGAGTTATATCTCTTGAAACTTGCATTAAGAAATAAAGTCAGAACTTCACCATGAGTAAGGTAGAACAAGGGTCATCAAACACCTTTCAGCAACTCACACATTCCTGAAAAGGGCTGCTGTCTCCTGCTTAGACCCCTCTGATTCCCTTCTGCCTCATCACTGTGCTACCTTAGTCAAGAGACCTCATGGGCCCAAAGCCAGTTTAACTTTAAAGATTATTGACAGCAACAGTCTCAGGAAGAGAATCAGAAGAAAACTTTGTGAAGGGCTCCTTTGAAGAAAACCCGTGAAATCTTCCATCACATGGCGAGGACTTGCTCCCACTGAGTACCCAAAGGGTCTGGCTCCAAATCCTGCAAAGACCTTGCAAGACACCTCATACATAGAGTCACAACTTGTGTCTACGCCAAAGCCATCTGACAGGATGATGCTACAAGTGTGGATACTTGTCTGTTTGTCTCACAGTCTTCATGGTGGGCATAGCTACTTTTAGGAGGGAAAGAAAGGAAGCGTCAGCTGGCACTCAGGGTGTCGGGAAACATCCAGGCAGACAGAAACAGCTAAGGAATGCATTAAACAATTCAATACGAAATACAGAGGCCTGGGTTTTAGCATGTACCTGGAGCACCCACAACTCAAATTCTAATAGCACAGGCTCAAAATGCAGAAAAGGATCATGGAAAATAACAAGAGAAATCCAATGCTTTGCCTCAATGAAAGTATTTCCTAACTTTTAAGGAATGATGAAATGACCTATATGCACTCCAACTAATGAACACCTTTCCTTTCCTCTGTTCCTGGAACCAGAAAGCCTGCACACCATCACAACAACATTATAGGTCTCATTTTGGTTTGAGTGTGTTGTAAGCACTGCTATGTACCACTGCCATTCCGTCCTGTAAGTGTTCTGTGTTTTGGGAAGCTACCGGCTGCTGTTTTTAATCATCAGGACCAAGGTGTAAAGCATATGATGCTGCCTCTAGAGCGAGTAAAGAGGCTCTTGCTGGCATAGAAGCAAACGAGCAGTTTCCCCAGGAGCCTTTTTACAGGACACCAGCTCAATATTTTAAAAAAAAATAAGTCAAGGATTATGTATGAGAAACAGCTGGAGAATGTTAAACATATTTTACTCTAGGTTTGGCAGGGTTTAGTAAATCATGACTTAATCACACTCCCAGGCCATCACTGTAAGCGAACCCTGGAAATGCTCAATAAGACATAAAGAAAGGATAAACAGAAGAATGGAAAAGACATTTTACCAGGAAGGACACAGGCATTTGTTATTTAGCTTTGGAGCTAAATTGAAACAAATTTGAGGAAGTATCAGAAAGGACATATCAGAAAATATATGAAAGAACACCATGTCACCTTCCTCCCTCGGTCATGGGCATGCGTCAGCTGCAAATCTGGCTTGGACCTGCATGTGCACACACACACGCACATGCAGAGCTGTATGCTCCACAATGCTTTAATATGAATCTCCTGTTCCTTATTGTAATAAGGCTTTAATGTCAGGAAACACTGACAGCTTTTTCAGCCAGCTAGGCAGTGCATAAGCCCAGATAAATTAAAATTAGATCCACGCAAGTTTTGAAGAATACTGTCATACGTTGTACTGAAGATTAAGGGACAAGTCACTGAAAGCTGTGAAACTGACTTCAGTGGCACAAGGTTTAGATGTCTGAACACTGCATTTACCATATTTGAGCAATTTTAATAGTCATTATAACTAAGCCAATGCTCTGATTTATTCTTTATTAACACCACTCACTCATTCTTTTGTGGTTTCATTACCTCCAAGATGCTAGAGGTTTATAGGTTTTGGGCCAAATCCAGAAGCAAGGCTTGTAAAATTGATCTAAATTATACTTCGGTAAATTATATTCTAGAAGATCTTCTTAACTCCAAAAGAAAAGGGAAAACACAATGTTAAACTGGAGGTCAGAGTGATTAAGGGTGAGCTGTTGCACAAGCCACACTATCTTCTGCTCTCCTATTAATTGCTTGAGTCAACCAAAGAAAATAAGAAGATCCATACTAGGCCAGACCGAAAGTCTGTCCAGTATTTATCAGCCTTCGGTAGATGTCCCTTCTATTAGTGGATCCAGTTGCTTTAGATTGCATGTATCTTTTTAGTATCCTAAAAATTGAGCTCTCCAATTACTCAAGGACCCATCTCATGTATTTTTGAACTTACCATGTGCTAGTGCTTTTATGCCTCCAACTTCTCTCTACTTTTCCCAACTCTTCAGGTTTTCTTGATGACAAACTATAGTAAACCAGTGTAACTGTGTAAATTTTATGTGGATTTAAGTTCAACATTTCTACCTTAAATCTTTTTTTATTATTATTTTACAAGAAAATGGCATAAAAACTAAGAATTTGCTCTCTGGAAACAAAGGTTTCTAAAAACAAACAATCAAATGAACAATTTTAATGCACACTCAATTCGTCTTGTCTTGGGACTAATTGTGCTGAGTCAGATTCCTGCTAGGAACTGTCTGGGTTTCTGGAAGGAAAAGACTGCGGTAGAAGTTAATACTTTTCAATTAAGCACGTTTTAAAGGCTGTTGCCAGCCACTAAGACATAGAACAACACATAACATCATTCCAAAAGAGAAAACTAGGAAAAACATAATAAGGAAAGAGAAAAGCCACAAACTGCAGCCTCCACGTTAATCATACTTTGGACAGCGGCAATCAAGCCGAAACACTAACAGTGTTCGATCAGAATTAGGTCAGTTTTTCACTTCAAAAGCCATACTTCAAAAATCAGTGTGCTTACACGTTGTCAGGACCTAAATATGGTACTTCCTGCCATTTTGAGCACTGAAGCACATGGCTTTAGTTCAGATACATAAGAAAAGATAGAGTGTACTGAAGTTTTTCATCCCAGCCCTGTGGCTTGTCGAGGCTGCAGGAGCCCTAGGACAGGGAAAGTGACCTCATTGGGCAGCTCCACTCCCATTAGATTCAAAGACAGTTACCAAAGGCCCATATCACCTGACCGTAACAACAGCCCTTGTGGGATCACTCCTTAAATCTTCTGTGTGGACAATGGACAAGATGGCAACCCCACCAAAATAAATGGCAAAACTCCTGCAGATACCCCTAAGGTCAGGACAGCATGCAGCGTGCCTGATGGGAGTCAACACAAGAGTGTCATCGCCTCAACTGCCTCAGAGAGAGCAGGAGGTGCCAAAAAAAAATTAAAAATGAAACCAAAAGAGGGGATTTGCTGTGAGGTTTTAAACTAAAAGAAAAGAAAACTCCTTAAAAGAGTGATAAATATTTTTTTGCAGCTTTTATCTAAGAATCATCTCAAAGTATTTCCTTCTTTTCTAATTAAAATAGGGATTTGACTGCCAGAACAATGATCTCTTGTCAAAGACTCTCACAAATGGAGGGATCACACCAACTCATTTCCTACTTAAACAATGAAATCAAACCACGGTTGGGGAGACCAGTGTTTGTTGCTATTATTTGAGCTGGCACCACACGCGCTCTGCAGTACTTTGATGTGGCTGCCTTAGGCAGCTCATAACAGGAGTAATAATAATGTAAAATATAAACAATCGCAGTTAGCAGTTTGGGAAAGAAGAGGGAAAAAAACCCCAACAGAGCCCCTGCTTTTGCAGCAAGAACCAGCATACTGCCTTCTCTGCTTGGTAAAACCAACCCCAAATTTTAATAGTGCAAGTCTGTGCTCCTGAACCTGATGGAAGCAGAGACCAGTACCAGCACAGGGACTCCCCTGAGCCAGGTCACCATAGGCATGGGGCAACCCCAGCCCTGGGCACCCATTTGGGGTTGGAGAGGGGTCAAGGCCAGACCGAGATTTGGGCCCGTGGGTTTGCCCAGCTCACATGGGGCTCATGGCCAGGCAGGGCAGGGCTGTAGGGAGCTGGAGATCGGCCCTATCGTGGCATCGCTGGTTCGGGGGCTGACGGCCCAGGGTAAGGGCAGCCCCAGGGGGCTGAGCAGGGACAGCTCAGGGCTCAGACACTGCGCCTGCACACTTCGAACCCAAGACAAATGCAGTCTCACCCCAGAGTTACCCCAAGCATCTCCTGCTGACACGAGGACTATAAAATCTTTAAGCTGCCAATGAAACTGATAATCATGGAAAAAAAATTAAGTGCTGAGAAAATATTGCTCACATTTCAATGAATCCCTGACACTTGAGAGCAGATATTTTTTAGATTCACTCGCTGCTTTTCAAGTGCACCTTGCAATGAAAGTGAAAAAAGTGGGCATTGGAAAGAGCAGCAGAGCATACCAAATGGCAGATAAACCCACACATCCTATGCAGTGTGAACAGCTAGGCATCCATCATCTTAAAAGCATGAAAAGCAAAACAGACATGCTGACCACTTAAAAGCATCACTATTTTCCTGATTCTGCACCAGTTCCCTTTTTCTTCCTCGCACCTCCTCACGTTTCCTCCTTTCATTGCCATTCTGATCAAGTGCCTCTTGAAATCAGCACGCTTCCTGCCAGTCAGACTTGAAAACACTTAAGATCCTACCATTATAAGAAAAACCCACCAAGTTAGGAATTTCCATCTTGAGATGCAATATGCATGGGAAGGCACGGTCAGCAACGCTCAGAGACAAGGCCTGCCATAGTTGAGTTGAACCAGGAGGTGAAACAGAATGACTAAAATCACAGAAATCCCAGTTTAGCAAGGGGAGGCATTGCCTAATCTTGAGATGGGAGGGGAAAAAATGACTTTGTTTTAATAACTGTAGCTCTGTCAGGGACAAAAAAAAAGCAGCACATGTCACAGAAGTAGAAAAAGTTAATGTTGTTAATGCTAAGAAGCAGAGGGCTCCTCTGAATCCAAAACGGTTATTGTTCCTCTACTATCAATTGCTGTGCTAAAAGCCTTTTGTATTTTAAAGCCTGAAGCCAAGCTCACAAGCCTTAAGATCAAAGGAAATGGTTTATAGAAAAACAGAGAGATTTAAGGACTACCCAAACATACCTATTTATAGGTCCAATCCTCAAGGCACTGATTGTATTACTTGGTCCGTACATGGACAATGGTATTGCTGCTGCTGCTCCAACTCCTTTATTAATACACATTCAGATGGAGACCTAAACTTTAAGAGTTGTGTAAATTTGTATCTGTTAAAACCAGACAGTATTCCTCATTTCCTTTTTCACATTATTTCCAGATAGATGGCATGCATGATATGAAATGTTTGCTCCTTAACATTTATCCAGATTCCTCTCATTTAGAAATGAGCTAGCAGGAGGACTGTCAAGAGAAAAATATTTAACCACTCATTGGCCAATTTTGAAAGAAAAATATCTCAATTCAACCAATTTTAACTGTTTTTCTTCTATAATTTTTCACTTTCCTTGCAAAAATAGAAGATGCCATCACTGCTAGGTATCACTACCACTTCCAGATTAAAGAGCAAAATCTACCAAGAGAAGAAAAACTATGGAAGTACACAGTAAATCCCGTAGCAAAAATTCTTTGGGTAGGATGGAAACAGCCTCTTCGTTGCACTTACAGAAAACATATTCACCTATCAGAAAGTCCTCTAGACAGACAACCCACGATTTATTTACATTTTGCATTTATATTAAGGTGCTAAGATCAGTTCCAAGTGAGTTCACCTTAAAAGGGAGACTATATGCTAATCTCTGTCCATTACTGCCAAGTCCAAGTATTTGAAGATCAGTAGTCAAACGCCCTTGGCTCCCAAAACAGTCTGCATACATATCAATTAGATAGAAATACCAGACTGTGTGTGTTGGTTTTTAAATGGTACTTTGTGCTTTTCATTTACCTTCAGGGCTGTGAACCTCTAGACTTCAAAATACTAAAGTCTACAACCAGACAACGTAGTAACTTGCTTCTTTTTAAACAGGGAGACCTGATGCTCAAATGAACATATGAATCTAAGTTTTGGCAGTCTTAAGATGGTCAATAAAATCACAGAAGCTGGCAACACTGCCCACAGTGTCAGCAAGCCATTAACCAAGGGCGACAGTTCATCTACTATTTTACAAGGTCCCCTTCCTTTATTGTTTTCCCAAGCAGCTACTAATAGTATCTCTCAAACAGTACAGTTTATGGTAGCACAAAACTAAAATCACTGTTAATTGCATTGAAGCGTAACAACATTGTAACAAATAAGATGAGGACAACATGCCTTGACCTCAGTTGCACACTTAGCCAAGTGTGCACAGCACACTATTACTCTCATGCACAGCTTTCACTTAAACACATTGAAGGCCTTACGGAGTACCGTTGGCTACAATGTTCCACTCATTCTCATCTTTCTGATGCAATAAACCATTTTTAGGCTACCCACTTTTTCCTCACGTCACACAGTGACAAACAATCAGAAAACAATCAAACTAATTTCAGTGCAGATGAGGATTACACGTTTCTTTTTTTACTGCAAAGCAGTCTCAACGTCTCAGTGTTCTGAGCACATAACTTTCTCTGTTTACAAAAGAAAAAAAAGAACATATAAAAAAAATCCAAGAGGAGGTCACACTATAGGCACAGAAACCTTTGGGACTGTGCCACAGGTTGTGGAGTGGTCATATTCGTTCACTATGCCTGTCCAACAACAGCAGACCTCTCAAGCATCTTCCTTCCCAACAAATGGAAACACCCCTCTGGGTCATGTAATGGGATGCATCCCAGAGACTACATCAATTGTTGGGAAGGTGTTCCAGCCATCGGCTCTGGTCTGCCTCTCAAGCCTCCTGTTTGATAGCATAACCCCACCTGCATCACAGCATTCACCTTCCACCAGACCCAGCTGCTTCCACTACATATGGTCTGTCACAGGATGCTACTGAAATATGTATGAAACACAGGCCTGGCTGCCAGGAAGCAGCAAGTAGCAGTCAAGTGTGGGGTCTCAATGTAAGATAAGTACCACTCTGCTCCAAACCAGGCAGGAATCACACACTGCACTCCAATCACAGTTTCCAAAGCCAGGATATTGAAGCCTTCTCCAAAGCAAAGACATTTCTAGCTAGGAATTCCATAGGTAGCAGCACTGTCCTTGGGGTAAAAAAAAATAAAATAAACATGGTCCCTTCACAGACTTTGGAGGAAGTAAAAAGGTTATCAGTGCTGGGAGGTAGTACCCAAACAATTAGTTTGATGTTCTCACTCCTAAGCTAGATGGCCTAAGCCATGCAGACAGTACATAAAGTTAACAGTAATTTTCTCAGCAGTCCAATATAAAACTATAACCATGCTAGTCTTCAAGAAGAAATGTCATTCAAAGGGGCCAGCTTCCAGAAAACAGTGGCAACTCATACCAAACACATACACCCCTGTGCTGAAAGGCTGCTGCAGAGCTTCCAAACACCACAGAAGCTCAGTTCAAGCCCTAGCCTGGCTTTAGGCCTGCACAATGATGCAGTCCCACTCCCCATGCTCGTTATTGTTCTCAGACTTGTTCAGCTATGAAAATTGCAGACATTATCCTCACTCCCCCATCACTGCCACATGCAGCCTAACAATCTCCCAAGCAAAGCTACCCTTTGAGGGCAAACACTTCCTCCTGAAAGGCTCTCCCATGTGTCCCCTGTCATCAAAATGAGACATCCACACATGCTGGTGACTCACTACCAGCTGGTGGCTCTTCTGCCATGGGACATGTGGTCTCATAAAGGAATTCAGGCCATTAAGGCTCTATACAAGCAATTCCTAGCTGTGCACTACAGGAAGTTGCCACACTAACATCAATTTTGCCACTGTGTCAAGTCAGGACAGTCTCCCTGCAGTATCCCACCAAATGTTTCAAAAGGCAGGTCACACTCAAGGAAACCCCCAGCAGCGCTAGAACACTACTTTATCCAGTTCTGCATCAACTCAGGGACAAGAACACAACTGTGAAAAGGTAAATCCTCCCAATGTTGGTATTTTTTCTTCATTTTACCTTAGTTTAAGTGAGGTAAAAGACAGTAACTCTGCCGCATAGGTATATGCTAAGCCAAATTCAGTTTTCCACATGCATACAGTTAAGGTGATTTGTTTGAACTTAGATGTTTTGTTTTGGTTTCAACATGAAAATTGTAAAATTGTAAAACTGAAGGTTTAGGAAGTAATTTATATGAAATAAAGTATCTCGCACTGTTTTAATTTTCTTGCTGATATTCACGTGGGTTCCTCACAACATGTTTGTCAAACATTGCCCTTTTTACATTAAGGCTTTGGCAAGTACGATAAAATGCAAATACAGGCTCTACAAAACTGTATTAACAGCACAAATTTACATTTATAGCACTTACTATAACTAATATAGAGGATAGGAACAGTAGAGTGTATGTATTGCACGTTTTCTTTAGTTGCTGAAATTGTAGCAGAAGCATATGATTTTGAAAGTCTGAGGGCAAAGATGTAAACATTAGCTCCTTTGACACAGATAGGAGAAGGCTTGTATGTACTAACCGAGCTCCAAAGATTCAATCAGAAAATAAGTAAAATGAAACAGTTCGTCAAGAAAAGAAAGATAACACTGTTTCCAAGCTCAGTAGCACTGATTAGCAGAATATACCCTCACTTACTGCTACTGTATAGCCTAGACATACATAGTAGAGTTCCATAATTAGTATCCCCTGTTATAAGAATACACATTTCTGTCAGAATAGAAAGGAGAAGGGTGGGCAAAGATACTTTTTTCCATATAAAAGAAGGTACTGTGTTTCCACAGACAGATTCTGTAGGTGGCCATTGCAACAACAAAGGAAGTTCAAGGGTTCAAAACAGATCTCTGCTGCTCAGTACTCAGAAATCTGCATTTTTAAACTCAGTCTCCCTGCTGTGCAATTATGTATGAATTTAAGACTAGTCGTTTTCTTACAAGAGGCTGTGTTATGCAAGTGGGAGACAAAATCAGGTCACTCAATCATGAGAAGTAAATTTCCCCCACCAGCCACTGTACTCCAGAGAGAGACAAAGAGGGAACGGCAGATTTGATTCCCTCCTCAGACTAGTCCAATTTCTAATCATACCCTTTGGAGTTTTGAATATTCTTTCCCTTTCCCATTAGACCCAGAGACTAACATGGAAACCTAATTAAACCTTAAGTAGTGTCACGTAAAGACCAACACTGACTGAAAGAAAAGATCAGCCAAGGCACCTGCCCTCTCTGAGACTTCTGTTTCTATTCCCATCTCCCTCTCTTTCTCTTATTTGCCTTTGTACATTTCATTTAAAGTTGTTTCTTACCTCCGAGCCATTTTATATATCCACTCAGTGTGTTCACAGTGGTCCATACGCACTGCAGGTCATGCCCTTCCAGAGCAAAAAGCCTAGAGAAGATACTAATCCAAATTGCTATGCTTTGCTCCACTCCTCACCTCAGGACCCCTCAAACTTTCAGCAGAAACTCCTCCAATTTCATTGCGGCTTTGCACAGGCAAGAGAGTCTACTGCAGCCATGTCTGACCCAGGATACAGACTTCCTCACCCACCACTTTCTGATGAACATATACACACAGAGAACAGAAATATTTTACAGCTCTCCAGAGAAAAATCAACCTACTTCCTGGTTTTGGACCAGAATCCAGTATTAGTGAACATCACTGAGACAAAATTTCTATTGCTAAACCCAGCTGATTTCTTATATGCTTTCATGAACAGAGAAACCAGTAATTTGGGTTAAGGTTTTTGCTAGAAAGACATGGCAAAGGAAGTACATCAAGACTAAACCACGTGGCTATATGTGTTATTTGCTCCCAAACATTATTTTCTCTGTGATCACAAATGTAAAAAAAGGTGTTTGGAAGAGTCAACTTGGGAAGAAATCACTTCCTTGACTACCTTGGAGAAGGCTACACTCAAACCAGTAGGCAACAATTGCTTCTGTGGGAATGATATGACCCAGGTCCATCAGCTTTATTTATATATGGGAGTTCTGCCCTGTAAAGAGTCCCGTTACACAACACAAATTCAAGGTGTGCTGTCACTGCCTCACACACAGGTTGGCTCTTCCAATGTCCAAAACAATGCCTTATTTCCTTTAAGAGCACTCTTTATTTAGTTTATGTATTAAAAAAAGTACTAGAAGACACTGATACTTATTACACATTTTAAAAAATATCATTTTCAGTGATGAAATGTCAACAGCAACTAAATCTTGATAATCAAAGCCCATTTGCAAAAGAAATTCATGCTGTATGCTAGAGCTTTCAAAGCTCATTCTGTTTAGTTCCAACATACGCAATATACTGCATTAGATCAAAAAGGAAAAACAAATCAGAGAACGTGTTTTCCTCCTCTGATTCTCTAACGTAACCCACAGTTTCAACCCTGACCCAGAGTAGCTCAGAGCTGAAGAGCTGTGGACTAATTCATGGTTAGTGAGTCAAGCAAGAAAATCAATCACTGGATCTCAGCAGTACCCTTCATCTGCAAATGAGAATAAGCGTGGGGTTTGCCCTTTCTTTCCTTATACAATAAAATACAAAAGGCTCCACAGAAACTTGAAAGAGGAATTGAAATGTGTAAATAAATCTAGTAACTGAAAATAATACAATTTTAATATATGGATTTATATGTTGGTAACATGCATGTACGTATCTACAGATGTTAGAAACTACAGTTAAGGTTGCCGTGCTCAACCTCTGCTAAAGACCACACTCAAATAAGCTGCATGTTTTCAGAGCTCCCCAGCTCTTCGGCTTGCTGGGGTCACAAGGCTATTTTTGTGGGACTGGAGAAAGCAAAGGGAAGGAAAATTTTGAAAATAATAATTTTTTTTTCCCCCAGCTTGATTTAGCACTTTTCTGTCTGAAAGAGGTCAGATGAGACCAATGCACCACTGTTATTTCTGTCTGATCTCCTGTGACAAAAGACTGAAGCCACAAAACTTCTCTCAAATCCTATGCATCTATAGTGAACTAGCTCCTCTTTGAATTCAATTTCAGCAAGTATTAAAAAGAAGGGATTCTTCTTTCAGCTCTTGTTAGTATTTTCATCCCATTTTGGAATTTGTCTATCATTTTTATCTTTTGATTTAGAAATGTTAATAAAGATTGATGGTCTCCCTGAGGAAAAACAGGTGAGAAGATAGCACAAGTAGGATTATATCATCCCAGTAAATCTTCCTTTCAAAACAAACACAGCTTTCTCTTCCTGCAAAACACTGCTCATTAAAGATGATACTGTGTTTTTAATGAAGAAAAGTCTTTTAACTGTGTTAGCGATTAGCAAATGAATATGGCTGCTAACCAAGATGCTCAGGATTGTAGCTTTAATCACTTATCAGATTAATACACACAAATGAAGGATTCTGTAAGTCTTCACTTACAATGGCTGAAGTCATCGGGATCAGATGTCACAGTACAGAAAGGCTGCAGAGCCCGGAGACACGGGAAGGACAGAGGAAGAAACTAAGGAGAAAAGAGCTCCCAGAACACTGCCATTCGAACACATAAGGACACTGCTGTTTGCAGCCTGCTTCGAGTGGTGAAAAATGACAAATAAGAGCTCCAGAAGCAGCTTATAAAATAATTAGTGGCATGAAAAGATCCACAGATGGGAAGAGGCCGAAGAGGTCCGATGTGTTTAATTTAGATATTAAGGCACATGAAAGAGGTAGGCAAAGTAATGAATAGACAGAGAAAGAATTCCAGGATTCTTTAATCATCCAGCTTTGTAATTTAAGAACAAGTGGGTATTCAGAGAAAAGAAACTAATTCCAGAGAGTTCCCAGGCAATGCACAGGTAACCAGCAGAGCTCCTGGCCACACTTCATCACTGAGGCCAAGAATTTAGGAAGAATTAAAAAAAAGAAAAAACAAAACACACACACAATTTGCAATGACAACATACAGGGTGAAAAAACATTTAAGAAATTGATGCTTCAAGGGACCTGTCAAAACCAAGCCTTCTATCTCTAGGGTAAATCTTCATGTGTGGGCAGTTGTTACTACTTTTTATTACAGTAGCTCTTACACTTTGCTTGAACAATCTGGTACCAGCCATGACTTTGCTGATCAAATCCCTGAGGATTGCCATGAGGCTTATGGTAGAAAGAATACCCTTTATCCCCAACAAGCCCTCTCCTTGTGCTCCCTCAGCCTGCAGCAGCCCAGGAGGCCCCACCACTGTTACAGCAGAAGCACTGACATTGCTGTGTGGTTGTTTCCATGGCCCCGGAACAGAAGGCACTTCATCCCTTCTCTAGCAGCAGCAAGGCTGAATACTACATCCCAAACTGGCT
This sequence comes from Dromococcyx pavoninus, assembly GCA_033558185.1. NCBI lineage: Eukaryota > Metazoa > Chordata > Aves > Cuculiformes > Neomorphidae > Dromococcyx > Dromococcyx pavoninus. Next base: position 275,991 of record JAUMJL010000409.1, on the reverse strand, counting down.
GTCAACCTCAGGCATTTTCACAACTACTGGAGAGGAGGTGTGTGCGCACAGCTGCCCAGCTTTTCCTAACAATTGATAAAATGGAGAAGCTAATGTAGGTCTCCTGACATGTACCACAGCTGTGAAGTCCTAATCAAGCTGTAGAAAGAATTCAAAGAGTCTGGGTGGACACAGGGTCAGTGGTTTGGGCTCATCTCTACAGCTGAAAAGAAACCCAGATTCTCCTCAGGGAAATGGGCAAAATGGGCACCACAGCAACACATGCGGAGCATGGCGCACAGGGCAGAGGAGGCACCCTTGGTACAACTCAGGTCATAAGCAATAAGACAGGTTTTGCCTCCAGAGGGCAGAGAAACATTAATGGAAACAATCCAGCGTGCTGTGACTGCTTCACTTACTCAGCTCCCTTTAGTGAGCTCCCTCGGAATGGGAAAGAAAGAAAAAAACAGAAGTGATTCATGAGGGTGTGAAGCTTTGTCCTCCTGAATAATGAACTAACGGTTGGCCTTGCCAACAGCCCCGCGTCCTTTTACAATCTCATCAGTCTGCGCTTTGTTCTCAGGCTCCGCTCAGCCATCAGCTGAGGAAGTTCATCCATCTTACCAGTACGCGGTAATGATAGCAAGGGTTAAATACCACTTACATGGAGATACAAAAGGTCGGTATAATTTTATATGAGGCCAGACAGCTGGTTTGTATCATTCCAGTTTTCACAGAGTGTTTTCTTTGTGGTGTATCATGTCCTTAAAAAAAATTCTCCTTGCAAGTCAATTCTCTCACTGGAGAATGTCCGCAAAGCTCCAATTATCAGTGAGACAATCCAAAGCTAACTTCGCCATCAAACTCAGACCTGGGTTAAGGCTTAAAGAGAAAAGCTCTTATAACAACCCTTACCATGAAATCATTTAAGGACAAGGTAAGAGTGTTTGTTTTGTGTCTATCCTGTTGGCATTTTTCCCCAAAAAAACTTACCGCTCTGTATTTCTAAGGATTTCCAGATAAGAACATCTGCTTTTAAATAATCCGCATGCTGCTTTGGAGTTTCTACAGTGTACAATGACACAATCAGCTGCATTTTATTAACTTATTTGTTTGTGCAACAGCATTGGTGAATGTTCATCCATTCACCGCTGCACATCATGCAACTGTGGCAGATCCAGTAGCAATAGCACTCAGGGCTTGCCAATTCTGGTGCATCAGCACTAACTAGTAGCTGAATCATGCTTGCCTTCCCTGAGCAGGCACTCAATGACAAAGACAAACATACACACAGAGCATGACTTACTGAATCTTCTTTCCTCCACATGTTAAAAGCTAAAAACTGAACTGAAAACATAAGTCAACAGCAGGGCATTGAAGGCACAGCTAAAAACTCCTTCCTCTTACTCCTTCGCCTTCAAGATTCTCCCAAATCATAAAAAAATGCCCTTTTCCAGGACACTCCTACAACACGAGTGTAGGTTGGAGCTGATCCATGAGGACTCCTGTAAACAGACTTTATGTTATCATGCACAGCTTTGCTAAGCTTTGAAATACCATCCTAGAAGCTCTTGGGATTTCTCACAGAGTATAAGCTAACAGTCTCTGACTGTCAAAGACCTGGGGGGAGAGGGTAGAGCAAAGCCGTGTCCCAATTTGATAACATGTTGTGTGCCCCTCACGTCAGCTCACTATCTGAAGCCTTTGGTACATGACCCTCCTTGTTGAGGATGGATGGAGGATGCTGGGCATCATTATTCAATCCACAGGACAAGAGAGCAGGAGCATCACTGAGACCCATGGGTGTAGGATGTGCCACAGCAGCCCTCAAGGATCAAAAATTAAGTTTCACCACTTCAACAATGTGCACGTTAACACAAAAGGGAGAAAGCTCCTCTACTGCACTCGATCTGACTGACAGCCTACTAAAGGCAAGTAGAGTCTGTCCTCTCTGCAAGTCTTCCTAATGGCTCAGGGCGGTGGAATCAGTGCCTATGCTCTTAGAGGATAAATTAAAAAGCATGGTCCTTGAAGCTTTTAACCATGGCACCTCGAGCTCTGGAAATGCTTCAAAGACTGGATTACAGAGTGGTACACAAAAGAGTAGAAAATCCCATAGAGTCCGGTTCGATCTCTGCAACTACATATTCTGTAACCACCCCTTTTGACAACACTATTCTACTTGATCTGATTTTGACTTTTTACAGTGACTGGGTATGGACAAGGTGCTTGGTTGCTGTGAAGATGCTGTCTGTGACGGAGTGAGGGGGTGCTTCAGTGAAAGGCAGGTCTCAATTTGTCCTACAGTGCTTGATGATCTTACAAGCATGGATTAAAAGCAGTTTTGAAATGTCTGAACCAAAGTGCTATATCTGTCCCAGCTGGAAACAAAAGCACCTTGTAATCATGCCACAAACTGAGAGGTTTTATAACAAGCCCTCTCCTCTACAAATCTCCCACTGTAAACCCAAGAATGAGGATCTCCACCTCCACTAAAATGAACAAAGCTGTAGATCTGGGTTTAAAAGGTAAGGGGGGTCTAATTACACTTTACAAGCCACCTGCAGATCTTAAGTAAACTACTATTTAATTGAATCATTCTTCTGAAATTTTCTTTAAAAAGAAAGAAAGATACTGACTCATTATGGTTTCTTTGATCCTTTCCAGCACAAGCAGCTATATGAAGAAAGCAATTTTCCTTCCCTATTTGTTTCCTGTAGTGTCAGCCTGCTCCAGCAGGCAGTCCCTGCTTGTGCCATAACTTTGCTTATCCTACCCACAATCTCTTTTAAAGATGCAGCAGTTCTGATGAAACACCATCAGCACTACTAATAAGGTAGGTCTACTGTCATGGGTGGGTAAGGCAAAATAATTTCTAATGTCTACCCAGGCATAACAAAGAATCACCACGTCAAGACACTGCTTGTGATTTCCCCAGCCTCTATCAGCATTTTAGGAAAGCGTTGACTCCCAACCACCCTGCTCTGGCCTCATCTCCTCAGGAATTCTAACCAAATCTAATGTTCCCCAAAATCCTTTTATGTTGGAGCACCTCTTTCTTGAGAAACTTCATACTTATGTGATCATTTAAATATCCTTCTGCAGATGAATAGTATCTACATTGCCTCTATGATGCTTGTGAACTATGGAGAAAAAGAAAATATTAGTTTAATAATGCACTAAGGTGATGGCAACAAATGCAAAGCTACAGCTTTCCATAATATTAGATTTACTATATTAAGCTTTTAATACTGCAAGAGATTAATAGTGACAGATTCTGTTGTAGACTAGCAAAAGCTATTGCAATTCTTGCAACTTTCACATTAATCACATTTGAACATGTTGCTAACAGATGGGCATCATGGAGCACTAGGTCTCTCATGAGCCAGTACTAACAAAATGCATGCCTAGGAGATCTTGTGGCTTCTACAGTTCAGCAAGATTGTATATGCAGGCATTTTATTATTGTTTTTGTTGCATACTATCTATGATTATTAGAAAAGCTCAAGTTAGATAGGCGACAGACTTCAGCATTCGTGAGTGGGAAGAGAAAAGGAGGAGGGCAGGAAGAATCAAAATAAGACCACCCACACAAAGTTCCTCTAAGTCCACATTTCACATGCATGATTATGATTTTTTCACTACACAGGGAAAGACACTGCAAGGTTTCCTCTCACACTACTACCCACACAAACCTTTTCCTGAGGCATAGACACAAGCCCAAGCTGTGAAAAGCAAGCTGCCAGTCACTGGCCAGACTGGACAAAGAATGACAATCTGTCCTCCCCTTTCATTAGTGCAGATGTCAAACCCAAGCCCTTTCTGACTGAAGCCAGGAGAGTATCTAAAGAAAACCGCAGTGTTAGCGCTCAGCAGCCAGATAGAACATATCAAACGTTTATTAAACTTTGCAGCACTATTTTTTAATTAAACCAAGTCCCAAAGTACAACCTCATCTTTACATGATTGTAATTAACCAGGACACATTGTCTGTAATGCAAGAAAGCTCAATCTCCCCCCTGAGCCAGGCCTTAGAAGAAAGACTGGCAACTGCAAACACAGCCCAACCTAAGGCTGATCCTCACGCGGCAAGAGCAGCAGTTGTCCGTAACAAGAAATCCTGCTTGCTGAAGGAGGACTGAAGGATCCCACCTGGCTCCTGGAAGTATTTGCCCATGAAGGACAGAAGTGTTGATGTGGAAGGGCCTCAACTTCACAAATTTCTTGTCATTCACCAAGCAGGTCTGTGTACATGGGGTACCTATACAGTATCTATCACCACATAACTCAGCTCGTCCTCCTTGCTTGTGTGATATCACCTCTGAGAAGAAGGGATGGGCTATCACTCTCCCCTAGAGCTGAGGAACGGATGCCTACAGAGCCCGTGGTGGTACTCGCTTCACGCCATGACATTTACAGGAGTTAAGCGACTCATGCAATAATGCAATCCAGAAACATTATCTGCTCAACAGTGGGAGAGAGGCCCTCCTTTGAACGGGATGGATGGCCAGAAGTTGAGAGTGTTAAAACCTTAATCCCACCAACAACCTTCGCCCAAGCCCCCATGAAAAAACAGTAGATGAATCCACGTCTCCTAAGCACCAATATTCTAGCTGCTGGGCCACCATCCTCCTCAGCTCCAACGTCCAGATCTGAACATCCTTAGCCCACTCAGAAGGCACTCAGCACCTGGATGGGTCTGGGTCTCCTCTTCACATCTACCAGCCATTTACAGAGAGCAGCTGAGTCCACCTAAAAGCTGCCTGCTATGTTTCCTCATAAATAAAAAATGCACACATCAGCAGAAAAAATAGAAAAAATACTCTCATTCCCCTGCCACTTACCAAACTATCGGGAGGCCAGCAGTCCTGCAAGGCTGGATCCACAGCAGGGCTGCCTCTGATGTGGGGCAGGTCCCACAGCTGGGGGTTTCTTCCACCACGATTTTCTTCCAAACCATATCACACCCCATAAAACACAATAGTTGCTCGGGACAGGAGAGATAAACTCCAGTTTGGACAGTTATATGGCATTTCAATCTTTAAGTGAAGACCTATAACGCAAGACTTATTCCAAGGACTGCTGTATTGAATATGTTTCGCAGGCTTCATCCTAGCCAAAAGTGGCTGTCTGCAAACAAGTTTCAGTATTACTCAGCCTGTACTACCCTGTTTTGATACTTGCCGTCGTGCTCATAAGTCACAGGAAGAATTTCCATCGTGCACCATGAGGGAAAACTTTCCTGGCAGTGAAAAAGGACACTCTGGTCTCTGAATAACCTCCTGAGGTGGCTCTTCTCACAGCTGCCCCAAGGATAACATGCACTCTCTTTCTCTTGTTTTTTTATTATAATCATCACCCCAGTATGGACACACATTACCATCTACAGTAACAGCAGGAGTAACTGTACAGTACAGTAATAGGAAAAAATTACTATCCTAACTTTAATGTTTCTTCAGCAGAAATGAAGAGAGACGTAGAGGAGGGCACTAACGGACCAGCAGAAAAATAATCTGCTCTTGATGCAGCTTGTTCATGACGAGCCCGATCCTCAGATTCAGGCCTACTGGGCTTACAAGCCAAAAGCATTCAAGTTATTTTAAACAAGCCACGTTGTACAGTATGGTTTCCACAAACACTGTTTCAGCAAGTGGTCTATCAGGAATGACAGAGACTGCTTCTTCACCCACTCCCTTCCCACTGCTGACTCCTCCCCTACACACCAACACTATTGTGCCAGAGGCTGCACAGTGCCCAGGCAGGGCAGCACAAGCTGCTCACCAACATTACACATGGGAACGTATTGCCTCAGAAAGCAGCTCGGTTGCAAACAGGAAGCAGAGGAGAAATATCAGCTACTCTGCAGCACCCCTGAGGCTGCTATGCAGCATGTCAAGAAAGGGAAGAAGAAGGGCAGGTGGGAGACACTATTTGCTTGCTATAAATGGCATATGGAAGCAGGAAGGAAAAAGGCTGCAGGATGGCAGACAGACATCTGACGTGGTTTCCTGGTCAGTATGAAATCAGGATCCCCAGACCCAAAACTCACAATGAGAGCTGCAGAGCCACATTCCAGGGTTCACAATGCACTCAGCCAGGACTGCACAGAGCTTCTAGGAAGCCAGGGTTGAGGTGACATTCACCTTTGGCCACCACAGCTCCACAACACAGCAGGAAAACGGCTACACAGATTTGAAAGAAAAATTCAGGTGGGCTTCTGCAAGCCCTACAAGCTTGTGAAATGTTCCTGTAGTACTATCAGGACACAGCAGTAGAGAGAGCTCTGTATTGTGCAGATGAAAGTATTTTTGGTATAAAATGTAACATTCTTATACCCAAGGAATATGATCTGAAAGAAAAAATAAGAACCACTTTGACACAGCAGATGTATTCTGGATGAAGAAGTATTGAAGTATTGGAAGTACTGGCCAAAGTCTGACCCAGTCAGCTCAAGCCTTCAACACTAGAGCACTTAATTATGCTATCCAGCATTTAGCTCTAGGGCTCTGCCCATCTGGCTCAGGCCACTAGAATCAAGAAGCTACATAAGAGCAGACTGCAGCAAACAAGGTCAGTATTGTGCCAACTTCTATAGATACACATTTAACAAGCCCAATGTTGGACTGTCTCAAAAGGGAATGAAGGCAGGGGAGATAACTCTTTGCAGTAATAAATACAAGTATAACACATTCCTTCAGTGAATCTGCAACTACACTGTAGACTTGCATCACTTTACCCATCTCTTCTCTTGAAAGAATTAAATTCATGAACTTGTCTGAGGTTCTCTACATTTTCATTTTATTTTTCAGCCCTTGCTGTAATATAGCAGGGGTAACTCATTCAAAAGCAAGGGGTTTATTCTTGTAAGTGCAACCAAACAGCATAATTCCCACATTCCCAAGCAAGATGCACCTCACTCCTGGGGCAGGATCACTCATTACATGCAGTAGAAGAGTTTCCATCAATACCAGCACAACCTCTCAAGTCCAAACTTCCACTGTGAGAGGGAGGGGATGGGAAGGAAGTGAACTCAACCACGAAATGCTTTTGGATGAAGACACAAAGTCAAAACTAGGAAGGAGCAAGAGACATCAATGACCTTAAATTTTTACCTCTGTATTACTGAATATTTTCTCCCTTGTTTGACCAGGTTGCTGCTGAGCTGGCTGTAAAATCCTTTTCCCCTTTATTAAGCTTTTCCAACATCACTGACCAATATTATCTTGTCGTCTTTCCACTGGTCTTTCTCCTTTATCTAGCTGTGTTTATGTATACAGATAAACAAAACCCACAGAATTTTGAGGAAGAATATACTACCCAAGCCTCTTCTATTTCAACTATTATTTATAAAAGACTGCATAAAATTACGCACAGTTTTATTTTATGGTAATAGAACCTTTTAGGCTCACAGTTCAAAATTTTGGTCATAAGGTCAGATCTACGGGGAAAAAGAAATGCAATTCCAGAAAGGAAAATAAAATCACCCTGAGCTGCAATACTTTGCAGACCCCTCTCATTTCCTTTAACAAATTGCCATTCTAGTGGCTTCCTCAGCACTGCACTTAAGAACAAGCAGATAAATTAAAAATACTTGTAATCTACATTAATAATGTGCGTTAAGTTCCACTTGGACAATTTCATAAATGAATAGCCATACTACAGCTGCCGAAGGTAGCTGTGACCCATTCACTCACTTACAGATTCAGCACTCCTCAAACAGGGGTGCTCATTTCCATACCGTACCTGTAGGCAGATGACTTTATCGTTGGATCTGATCTAAAACTGCCCTGTAAATTTTACACATATTGACAGAGGTCTGTAAAAGAGTAGACAGAGCAAGCTGGGTAAATACCCTGGGTAGTACTTTAAACAGGCGGCCAAGTGTCAATGGGAACTTTGAGCACAGGTCCTGCAGGTCTGCTTCAGCCTCTTTCCTCCTCCTCTGTAAGACACAGGCAGTCAGCCTCGAGTGCAGCACGGTCAAGGCTTACATCCTAGCTCACCTCTCAAGCACTCCTGCCAGCCTCATTCAAACAGATCTGGACCAGAGCACCGCAGTGTGTAACACCTTGGGCACGGCGAGTGCATGGCGCATATAGCTGACAACTGCACATCTGTTTGCACAAAACAGCTGTGTTACCAAAGCCCTGCTGCCTTGCTACACAGCAAAGGGGTGCAAGGCTGGCCAACAGCTGCCTGGGTCGCCCAAATGCCTCAGGCAACGGCCCAGCCCCACAGCCCTGCCCTGAGCATGTCAGTTAGCCCAGGCTACATTGGACTTGATGATCTCAAAGATCTTTTCCAACCTAAATGATTCTATAATTCTAAGAATGAAACTGGAGACATCTGCCTGTGGACTAGTGTTGCTTTGCCACTCTGGCTTAAAAGGGACAGCTTGTGGGCTCATGGCACTTATTCACACCAGCTGAGCAGCCACTTCCTAACAGTGATGGAGAGTTAATGGTAAATCTTCAGGTGAGCTTCCTGGTCTCCATCGGGAAGATTTTGTCCAGAACACAGCTTATCAAATCTCTATCTGGGAATCAAGACTGAATCAAGCCTGTGTTAGCTGTAACAGAGGCCAAAAAATGTTGCTGAAGTCATGAAGTAGTAATACTTATTTCAGCCTATAAGAATAATACTGACAAGATGATTGCCAGAAAATATACTTCAGCTAGAGCGTAATTTGAAAGTAAAAGAACTTAAACCAGTGATTTTAATATACCAGATATGACAAATTCATTTACAACATCTATTAAAAGCAGCTTGTGTTTGGCGGAGGGGGTTAATTAAATCCGAGCTGGTTATCTGTAGTTTATTAACTGAACGAGACAGCATCACATTAAAGATAATCAATGGAGAATAAACCACAGTCGTAAAAATTAATACTGTTCATTCTCACAATAAGGGGGGTTTGCCTTTCCCATTAAGACAGAGGTAAGAACATAGCTGCATCCTCTGTGAAACCATCATGAAAAGAGGAGTGAAGGATAGGATAGCCCAATGGGAAAGTCATTCAAAACATAAGTTTCAAAAAAAAGATTAAAAATGAAAAGAAATAATCAGTAATTCTAGAGACGCAAGAGGAATACGAACAAGCAGTTTTGCAAGCAGTGGAACTAATGAAGCCTGTTTTTTTCCAGCTTTTATGTCATGCAAAGGACTGACTTTCACATTGAAGAAAATGTGAGCTCCAAACGGAGCACTATTTTTTGTTGGATTGGAATGTTTATAAGGGATTCTTTCCCCAGTGGATTTTCTAGAGTCTACTAAAGAGCAAGCATTTCCTTCAAATGCAGCAGGAACAGTCTGTTCTCTCCTTTACCTGGAAGCTTCTGTTATGATTTCTACATCATGGCAATGCAGTTGCAATCATAGCTGAATAACAGATATAAAACTTCTGAATGGCTGGTATGAGATACACAAGCATGCCTATCCCCTCCCCTGCTATATGTGCACACAGTGTGCTGTTCCTTAGTACTTGTTTCAATAAAAAACCAAGCTAAAAATTGTGTTGTCAGAATAATCTATCCTATAGGGAAAATTTATCTTTGGCATGTGAACTGTGTGCAAGGCTTCAGGCAATTTGCTGCAGAGACCAAGACTTTGGGTTCCTGCAGCAATACTTGTTGCAGCGGAACACAGTCAATATGGGAGAGGAGGCAGGATATCTTCAGCATGCTGAGATAGCAGCCTCTTTGATGATGTTAACTGCTGGGGTACAGGAAGGCCAGGGGAGTGGTGTTTAAAGCAGCCCAAAGCAGCAGAAGCTGTGCTGTGCAGCCAGAAGAGGCTTTGGATAAGCATGAGAAATTCATCCCAACAAAATACAAAGAGGGAGGAAATAAAATGCCTGCATTCAAAACCTGGACTCTGCAGAGCTATGTGGCTTCCAGCGTAAGAGCTGGGACTGTGAAAGTCAGTGGTCAATCCGCAATACATGCTATCCTCTTTGAGAAATTAATTAATATACAACTTTTGACTATTTTCCTGTACACAACACTTCACCAAAAACAGCTTCACCAAAGAAAAGACTGTCTATGCCAAGAACTTGCCCTCTTTTTTCCACAAGTACATAAACAAACCTTACAGGGAGAAAAAATGGAGCTGGGTAGTACCTGCTCTTTTGGACTCACTCTGATTTGTGTGATAAGTATTCAAATGTAATTAATCTGTCATTACACCTAAAATTAAATCACTCCTTACAGTATCTCACAAAATACTGGATGCAGTGATACATGTATACTATCTTCACAAAAGTTTGCCTGTAAGCATCACAGTGAGTTACTGCTGCTTATCCCGAGCTTCATCATTGATAAGATGTGATTTCTGCAATCGGGGCAGCCACAGACCATCTGAAGAGAACAACGCTTGGTAATACGTTTTTTGAAAAAAAAAAACCCAAATCAGGCAAAATTGAGCGTGCACAGAGACTGTCTTTAAAGTAATACAAAGCCTGTGCAGACAGAGGAATTTTTTAGTATACCCTGCATATTTCACTCCTAAAAGTGGCTCAATTCTGCAGCCACTAATACATGCATCTTCAAGGAGACAGATTAGCACCTTTTCCCCTCTACTTGCCCTCTGTCCAGGCCAACTTAAAGGTCTTTTCAAACACTGTCAAGCTAACAACAGAACTTTGAGAAGGCAGGGGGAAAAGCTGCAGAGGCCTGAACAAGTTATGCATATTTATAACAGAAACACACAGTCGTATGCTCATTCTCCTTAATCACATGCACACGCTAGCAAGCCGGCTCCTCCGAACTTTCTCAGGGACTTGGTCTGAGTGGTTATAGTTCAAAGTCCAACTGCCTTGGCAGCTGAAAAGAAAGAGAAAACCACAGCGGCTTTGTAAGAACTACAGTGATCCTATTAAAAAAAAAATATGTCATTCTCTGCTGGGACTTAACATGGCAGTGCCACGCAGCACTCATTGAATTTAGCAGCATTTCAAGCACACAGCTCCTGGTGTAATTAAACCACAGGCTTAATTAGGTTCCCATCACTATTGCTTTCTTCCTGCCTTCAGCCAAGAAGGTATAAGAAATGATTGTCCAATACAGATACTGCAATTTAAAGTCTCGAGTTAAGAACACAGTGGGTGTATATCTACTATAAAATCTACCCTAAAAACATGCCAGTTGTTAAACTAAGCAGTGCATTAGAAGCAGTTAGATATAATGAGAATGTAAATGGAAAGTATTCTAGTGAGATATTTCAGCTAAAAACAGCACACACTGTATGCTATCTTTTATTTTAATCATGCTCTAAGCCCTGCCTTTTTGAACTTTTTATAAATTCTACTATCTCCCTTTGCAGTTACTTACATATTGGTATATAAATTCAAAGATGAGAAGCAATTAGGAATGAAGCGAAGACTCCCTCTCTTGATGCTAATACATCAAAGGAACTGAAAAAAACCTTCCTCCTGCATACACACTCAGTAACACAGAGAGTTTCTGCTCTTCACAGCCTAATAGCTCAAGTATTTCCAATCGAGAGACTGATGTCAACCTCTGATTACATGGAGATGCCAAAATATTGGAAAGGGTGGGTTTTTAAAATCCCAGCTCTCTGACTCAGAAGACTACACAACCCTGCAAAGATGCTTTTAAAATGCATAGGCCACATCATTCAGTCATACTTTCTTCCTCACTTCGGGCACTGTAACACTGCTTTTAAGAGTTCCCTGGGGGTCTCTGCTTGATTTGGGTACGTGTCTAGGCATATGTGAAGGAAATGTGTCAGATTAGGGGCTTTTTAAAACAGCTGATGCTCCCCTGCACCCTATCTCTTTTGCTATCCAGTCTGTAGAGAGGAAGAGCCAGGTGTTGCCTTTAAACAATCACGTTTAAGCAGTCTGCCTTTACCAGAATGCAGAATGAGAGGTTGGGACCAGCTGACTTTTTACAAGGGCAAGTAGTCTAGGACGAGGGCAAATGGCTTTAAATGAGAAGGGGGAGATTTAGATTAGACATTAGGAAGAAATTCTTCATGATGAGGGTGGTGAGGCACTGGCACAGGTCACCCAGGGTAGCCATGGATGCCCCCTCCCTGAAAGTGTTCAGGGCCAGGTTGGATGGGGTCTTGAGCAGCCTGGTCTGGGGGGAGGTGTCCCTGCCCATGGCAGGGGGGCTGAAACTGGATGATCTTTAAGGTCCCTTCCAACTCAAACCAGTCTATGCTTCTAAGCGAGGGAGCAGTAAGGGCTGCTTCCCCTCTTTTCTCCCACCTTTGCATATCTCTGTCGGACCATCCATAATCTGATCCTTGAAACTGAAGCCACAGAATAAGTAAACCACCTAAGAAATGTCAATAAAACCTGATTTTGCTGATGCAGAACAGCAGTTGAGTGGCAGTTACACTGGCTATTTATATTTGCTTCCTGCAAGTCCTTCCCTCAGTCCAAGGACATTTGAGAATTATGCAAGAGTTTTTTGGAAGTGCTCCAGGCCCTTCATCTTTTATAAAGGGAAACTACCATCTTTTACACATGTGAATCAACAGGTGAATGACCTCCCTGTGCCCTCAATAAGTTATCAGAGTCTGCTTATTTCTTAATCTCCAGATCTCTCCCACATGAGCAGGAAAACTAACCAAAACTAGGAATGACTCCATTGATTTCTTTGGAACACTCATTTTATGAACACAAACATTAAATTATAAAGGCTTTTAAACAGAAGTTTTAAAATCATCAGATCCACAGTAAGTCTAAGTCTCTTACAGGCCTGAGTCTATCTTCTCCTGTGTAAAAGAGACCTCACTGGTCTTAGAGGACTTAAGCCATTTCCACCACAATTTCTAATAAAGCCACTGGAGACCCTTGCTTGGCTCTTAAGTATAAGCCAGAAAGAAGTTCCGCTAATAACTATGAGACTACACGATAGCTGCAGGCAAAAGCTAGTGGGAATCCAGCTTTGAACGTGTTTGGGTATCAGGCCCTTTGACTGGCAGGTTCTGCATCTAGAAACAAAATCCCCAGACAGTTCAAAACCGTTACATCAGTATAAGTACTAGCTGTGGGATGAAAAGGAAAGAACTACAGAACAGCAAAAGGCCTCAATACTATACCCATGGAAAACCAAGTAAATGAGATTCAGCAAAATTTCTGAAGACTTACATCTTCAGAATGGCTTCAAAGGAAAACCACAGCTGTCTGCTATTCATCTGTTACTAGGCTGTGCCTAATAAAGGCTACTGGGTCTACCTGAGCAATGGGCTTTCAGAGTCTCTCCACTGAGAGTCTCACTGACTTCAGTGGGATGATGGATTTTATACTTGGCTTTTATCTGCAAAGAGGCCAGAGTTTGCTTTCCACAAGCCAACATGACTGATGGTGACAACTTCCAAAGCATTACATCCCTGCTAAAGTCACCTGGCAAATTCCATCCTGTTACCTTCTATCACATACTAAATGGACAAGAAAAAATATCTAAAGCTCAGCCTCTAAATAGTCACATTCTTTTGTAAAAGGTCTTCTATTGCTGTTCTGCAAACAAAGATAAGAAATCTTTCCCCTTAATGACCCTACTCTAACTAATGGTGCTCTAGCTAGTGTTATGGTAAACTGGAGATGAATGGGATCCTTACCAGAGCAGGTTTCTCTTCCTCTGTCCCTTTGTTGTTCTGACAGCAGTAACGGCAAGCAAGAAGGTTAATACTTTGGCCTCCAGTTCGTTTCAACTCTGCTAACTTTCCATCAACCCTCCATGTTTAGAAAAAAGCCCAGAACCGAGGAAATCTCCAACTTTCTCACACCCACAACTTGGGTTATTTGTATTCATGAGCAAACTACAGACAAGTGCATCAGAGAGGCAAGTTCTCCAACGCAAAGGACTATGCAGCAACCAGCACAACACCAAAAAACACACCTGGCAAGCAAAGCCAAAAGCCCTTCTTCTTTTACAAAAGGACAAGTGAAGAGGGTGCGCCAATCCATTTGGGTAGGTATATCCAGACTACAACTCTGCCTTTCTTTGGAGGTTTGACTCTGCACCCAACAAGAATTTCCCAATTAATAAGATCTCAACATACAAAGGGAACTCTAAATACATCCTTGTGCCTCATACAATGAAAACTGCAGTTTAAATTCTCAAGGATTTTGTGAATCTGGGATAAAGCGCAACATTTACCTACCCAAACAGCACTTGCTTCTTTCTTCTTTCGAGATGGCACTTACCATTAAGGTCTTATGTACTTGCCTGAAGATCTCTGCAAAGATGCTCACCAACAGTTAGCCTGGGACAGCCATACAATGCAACCATATACTGAGACAGTTCCAAACACCATTTCAGCAGCAATTAAGACTTCATCACATTAAGTCAGGAAAGAGGAGAGGCATTATCTGATGAGCTTTGGGTCCAAAATACATACATTTTATAAAAATGGTCAGATCGTGGCAGAAGGCACGTAAAAACCTTACAATTGATTAAACATTTCCCTGCAGTGCTCAAAACCAAAATAGAAGAGCATTAAATCAGTGTATAAAAACAAAACAAAACCCCAAAACCTCAAACCAAACGAAATCCAAACAAACCACCTAAAAAGCACAATGACTAAAAGCAAAAGTGAAACTAGCCAGGCTGTTTTCAGTAACCAACCGCAAACAGAATAAATTAATGCAGAGCTTAAAATGATAAAGAATCAGTTCATAGCCATCTTTTTTATCTCAATGCTGACACTTCAAGAAAGAAGAAAAACCTACAGGGGAGCTCGCTGCAGAGTAACACGGGAGATCCCTGCACTTCTAAGCGGCTGTATCACTAACTGCAAGCACATAGGAAAATCAGGAATGGAAAAGTGGAGCAGTGAAGATACAGCAGGAAACCGCTGGAAATGATACAGCTTTTAGAAAGATTGGCTAGTGGTAACACATTGATGCTTTCAGAAACAAAAAGCCTGGAATGCATGGAATTCTCTGGGATGCCAGGCTGCAGTTAACTAGGGCTTTCAAAGTCTGCTCCCCGGTCATTGTCGATTATTCAGAAAGCAAGATGGCTTACATCATCAGTTTCAAAAGTACAATATGACACTGAGACTGCCAGGCCTGTAGTCCTCTAGACTGAGAAATTATCTTTTCAAACAATAACAGCAGCACCGAGCCCCAAGTCTACACACATATCCAGTACTTCTATATCTCCGTATTACCAAGATTTTCAAGCACCTAATAATAAAACTAGCCAGTCCCACACTGCTCAATTCTCTTGCTGGTAATAAGGAAACCCTAAGCAATAGCCAGACTGACAACAATAACGTTATTCCCACATGGTTCTCCTTCAGAAGCAGACCCTGGAGCTGCTCATGATGAAAAGCAGCAAAGTACTTGGAGTGGCAGAAGGGCAAAGCAGCATCTGGGAAGGCAGAGGCAAGGGACCTTGAGTTCTTGAAGATGACCTGCTTGCAACTGCCCAGAATAAGCCCTTTATTGTGCCTAACAAGATTTTCCAATCACACTTTCTGAACGGTGGCAAAACGAAAAGAGCAATACATTGGTAAATACCTTTACCAGTAGTTCAGCTGAGGATTTTAAGTTCTTTTCTTAAAGTAAAGCATACTCAGTCTTGCAAATGTCCACCACTTCAATTGCTAGTGCCGAGAATGTTAAGGCCTCATGAAAACGATATCAGCAGTGAAAAGCATAACCAGAAAAATGCCAGTTTTAATTAATTTTGGTTTGCTGTCAGTATTTTCTGAACCCAACATAGATGTTTTATTTGCATACAACAATACATAATTTTCAATATAGAATACAAAAAATTACATGCAAAATTGTACAAGCTATTTTCAAGACAGCTCCTTTCCTGCTCCCCTTCCCCGCGGTATAACCTCTGTGATTGCTAAGGAACGTAATTCTGGGCGAGGGATGGGGCTAGGGAGGCTCCTCTATAACCACTGACTCCAGTAACTCCTGAGATGGTGTTGACCCAATATTTCCCTTCCTCACCCAGCCTGTGCCTTCCTAAGGGAATCTCAGAATCTAGCTGGTTTATGAGGCATGGAGAAAAAGGCCTTCCAATGTCACAGCTCAGTATCTAGGGCAAGTCTGGTAGCATTATTCTCAAATCAGTGTGCTACACTTGGTGTTAGAATATCAAGAATGTCTCACTGTGGCAAGACGGCCCAGTAGTTTTAAA
This sequence comes from Dromococcyx pavoninus, assembly GCA_033558185.1. Classification (NCBI taxonomy): domain Eukaryota; kingdom Metazoa; phylum Chordata; class Aves; order Cuculiformes; family Neomorphidae; genus Dromococcyx; species Dromococcyx pavoninus. The sequence goes on along the minus strand of JAUMJL010000409.1, from coordinate 259,879 downwards.
CTGAGTACTTAAAAAATGTGTGCTTGGGCTGCACTGTTGTGGTGCTAAAATACCAGTACGAGGCATCTCCGCCAATGCACCAAGCAGCCCAGTACCTCAAGGCTCCTGGTATGCAACAAATTCAAAGCAATCATTACAGTCATGACATGGGTGCAGGGGCTGCATGCTTGTCACCAACATGTTCCTTGAGGTACGAGTCCAGACCTCCAGCCAGTTCTGAGTTATTCTTATATGTGTCATTTGGACTGGACAGCCAAATCCAGTCCAGAGACCTCATCATCATTCCCATGTTTGCCACAGGAGGTAGAAGTCAGTATGCCTTAATGTGATGCTGGTAAACTGCTGGGCAGACCTGTGACCACCTGCAATTGATTTCTTGGTTTCAAAAAAAACAACTGGGTGCAGTGACTTGAGTGTAATCCTATCAGGAGTGGATTGTGTAGGTAGTCCATGCTTAAAGCAAATAGTCTTAAAGCATAGTCTTGCTGAAAGTAATAACGAAGGAAGAGCTGTGAGCCCAGAAGGAGAAAGCACACTATCATTATAGACTACAGTGAGGGTGGGCAGTTTTCTGCCAGGTGGGCCCTTGGGAACACTGAGCAGTGTGAAGGCCAATGGGAGGTGTTGCTGCATATGGATGCACATGGATTGGGAGGGACATGAGAAGTGCAGAACGGTGCTGTTCAGCTCCAGGTCCCAGTTCAGATGTTCAGATATAGTGCTATGCAAATGCAGCTGTGCTGGTCCAGCACTGAATGAGGAATAAAAGCAGCTGGAGCACGTGAAGAATTTGACTGCTTATGCACACTGAGTTGGTATGGAGACTTTGACCTTTAAAGAACACATAGCACAACACTGAGTAGAGAGAAAGGATGAGGACTGGGCAATGTGCCTTCGAGCAGCTCTATAGCTGGAGGCAAGGCAAACACCTACTGGAGAACAGGTAGTGGCAAAGCCTAGTATTGTGGATGAGCTCTTCACTGGCCAGACCGAGGGACATCTGCAGCTCTACTAGTGGCACTGTGCTGCTCATTGTATCATATACAAAGGGGAGGAAGAACAGCAGAAAGACACAGGGAAAATTATGACAGAAAGTCTCTCCTCTTCTAAAGAAAGAAGGATTTAAAAGAAAACAGAACACCAAAGAAGTGGATTCTGCATTTATCATCACAGGGGTAAAGCCAGACTCTCTAATTAAGCGCATGACATAACTGTGCTGTAATATCAAGGGTTTGCACTGTGATTTGAAAATAAGCTGCACTTGCACAATCCAGAAAGAAAAAAACTGTACGGATTAGAAAAGCTAAGCTATGCTCTCATTTACATTAGTATATATCCACATTTACTCAGCTCAAAAGACTTCCAGATGAGAATGTGATACAAGGAGTTTCATTTCCTTAGACAGTTCCCTCACTACACTGGCCAAGCCTCCTTCTCACCACAGTTTCCAATCACAGCCCAGCACTCTGCTGTGATTACACACTCAACCTGAAACCACAGAAAGCCTCCCTCGATCCCATCTACAGTTGATGTATATTAATATATCACCAGCAAAGTCACTCCACAGCTGCTGAGGATCTTGTTTAAAAACCGCTGAATACTTAAGGCTTGGTTCTGTTAATCAGTACAGCTAAACTGATTCTACAAGTTACCTACATTTCCAAACACTCCAAAGGGGAGAAAACCCAAAGCAGTTTTTTTTTTAATAGCACATTCATTAAAAACACTAGAAGAGGGCATGCTCTCATTTATTCCTGTGTAAATTCACTTCACTGCACTAACTCAAGGTACTCGGGATTTAGAGGCAAACAGCAAAAGGCAAGAACTAAGCCAAACTCCCCCTTGAAGCTATTGCTCTTCCTAAACCTAAACTAAGAGAACAGAATTGACGCCGATCTCTGCTATTCCAGACTTCCGATCCACAGCCCTACCTATCAAAAAAATTCACATTCACAAGCGCTCAGGGGGCGTATGTGCCAGTGAGAGTACCAAATCACTACACTGCTGTGAACACGAGCCACATTCAGCAGAAATCAGCCAGGACTACAGAGCCTGTCACCGCTTTTACAGTTTGGGTGGAGAAGAAGCAGGATCCAAGCACTTACTGTTCATAACACAAGTCGCATATTGCCTTGATCTTTTTCCTCCCTCCCCTCTCGCTCCCCACTGCGGCTCTTCAGGGCCACTCTTTAAACAGAAAGAACTCATAAACCAAACTTCCTTACTTCACGGCCCCGAAAGTTGGCTAACGATGAAGCAGATTTATTATTTCTGCTTACGAGCTTAAGATTTCGATCGGGAAGTCGGAGACACTTCTGCAGGGAAGATTAATCCACCCGGGAAGGCCGGCAAAGGGAGAAAACCCAAAGATGCTCGGGGACTTGGGGGGGTATCATCCCCACCAACCCCTGGGCTCCCCGCAGGCAAACCTCGGCCCCCTCCTTGCCCAAACCCTTGGCTGCAGAAGATGTGCCCCGAGAGCCCCGCCAGCCACCTCCTTACGTAAGGCACAAACCACTGACATCATCCCTCCCGCTGGCATCACCACAGTATCCACCGACCCGACCCAAGCCGACCCGGCACGGCCCCTTCCCACCCCGCCGCGGGGATCCCAGCCCCCAAATTCCGCACGGCGGGTTCCCGAGGGGAGGAGTGAACGGGGAGAGAGATAGAGAGAGAGAAGGATGGAGGGAGACAGGGATGGAGGGAGAGAGGGGTGCCCCATCCCGCGGTACTTACGCACTGCCTCCTGCTTGGGGTCGAGCCCGCGCACGGCCCCCTGGAGGCCGGCGATGCGGCCGTGCAGCGCCCGTACCCGGCGGTGGGTGCCCTGGATGTCAGCCTCGACCTCCTGGAAGAGGGTGCAGGCGTGTCGGGCCACGTCCGAGAGCTGCCGGAGGATGCGCGACAGGGCCACATTGCTGACCGAGCACAGGTCCAGCACCATCAGCACGGCCGCCGCCTCCCTCTCCCCGCCGCCCGCTGCCTCCGCGCCCTCGCCCGCTGTGCCCGGTTCCTCCGGCGGGTCCCGCGGCGGCGGCTCCGCGCCCCAGCCCTCCTCCAGCACGGAGCGGGCGGGATGCCGCCGGCACAGCCGCTGCGGCTCCACGGTGCGCTTGGCGAAGGGCATGGCTGAGCCCTCTGCTCTCCCGCGGGGATCGCTGCCTTCCTCCTCCTCCTCTTCGCCGCCGCTCCTCGCCGTCACTCGCGGGCAGGCGCCGGCGGACGGCTCATCGCCTCGCTCCCTCCCTGCCTGCGCGGGGATCCCGGGATGCGGAGCGGCCGCCGCGCTGTGCCGAGCATCCGCTGCCGCCGCGGGGAGCCAGGACGCACCCGCGCCGCCTCGCTCGCTCGCTCGCTCGCCCGCACACCGTCCCGCTCCGGCGGCGGGTGTGAAGGGGCGGCACGAAAACCCGGAGAGAGGAATCCCGCCTCCGAGCCGCCCGCTCGGGAGAGCGGCGGGGCGGGGAGCGCGGCGGCAGTGAGCGACCACGGGGAGGCGCTGCGGGGCCCGCTGAGCAGCAGCGGCGGGGGAGCCGCGGCCCCGCGGCAGGAGGGCAGCTCTGCTTGGCCTGTCACGTGGCGTTTAAGAAGGGCGAGTGCGGGGTTTTGCACCTGGGACACGGCAGCCCTGGATGTCCATGTAGGCTGGGGAGTGAGAGGCTGGAGAGCCGCCCTGCGGAAAGATCTGGGGGTTCTGGTCAATGGCAAGTTGAATGTGAGCCAACAGTGTGCCCTGGTATCCAAGAGGGCCAAACGTGTCCTGGGGTGCATCAAGCACTTCATTGCCAGCTAGTCCAGGAAGGTGATTGTCCCGGTCTACTCCGGACTGGTGTGGCCCCACCTCGAGTAAGGTTCTGTGATTCTATTGTGTGTTATAGGAGTTGGGCTCAATGATCCATGTGGGTCCCTTGCGACTCAGGGAATCACAGAATTCTGTGATTCTGAGTACTGTGTTCAGTTTTGAGCACCACAGTATAAAAAGGATATAATACTACTGGAGAGTGGCAGAGGCCACAGAGTTGGTGAAGGATCTAGAGGGAAAGTCATATGAGGGGCAGTTCCTTATTCAGCCTGGAGAAGGCTCAGATGGGGCCTCTTCTCAGTTCCTTCTACTTCCTCACAAGGGAAGGAGGAGGACCAGGTGCTGATCTCTTCTCTCTGGTGACCAGTGATAGGACTCGAGGGAATGCCAGGAAAATCTGCCAGGGCAGGTTTTGGCTGGACATTGGGAAAAGGTTCTTCACCCAGAGGGTGGTGGAGCACTGGAACATCTCCTCAGGGAAGCAGTCATGGCACCAAGCCTGACAATATTCAAGAAGCATTTGGACCATGCCCTCAGACACATGGTGTGAGTGTTGAGGTTGTCCTATGCAGGGACAGGAGTTGGATTTGATCGTCCTTGTGAGTCCCTTCCAACTCAGGTCATTCTGTGATTCTCTTCTTGTTACTTGGGAGACCAACACCCACCTCACTACAACCTCCTTTCAGGTGGTTGTAAAGAGCGATAAGGTCTCATCTCAACCTACTCCAGGTTAAACAACCCCAATTCCCTCAGCTGCTCCTCATAAGACTTGTGCTTGAGACATTTCACCATCTTCGTTGCCCTTGGTGCACTGGATGCAGGCAGACACTGGCAGACCTGGAAAGTGAGGACCACTGCTCTAGGAAGACTGCAGCCTGGCCAGGTGTGGCTCTTTTTCTCTGTGCACCCCACTGCAGCCCATCTTCCCTCCAGTGGGAGCATTGCTCAGGTGTGAAGAGGGAAAAGATGCTGAGAAGGGCAAAAAGGGAAGCCAGGTCATCAAGGTTCAACCACTGCCCACTGGTGTCACCTCCCGGGGTACTGTGGAGGATGTGGCACCCTCAAAAGTCAGGTGGTGTGCTCAGGCACTTGACTTCATAAGAGATGTTGAGGAAAACAGGATTCCAGTCAGACAAGGAGCATTGTTTCTGACAGAAGACAGCTGAGCTTGCTTACATGCATATGCTCCTGAAAGCCAAACATGCCTAGCTAGCAGGCATGAAATCTGAACGTAAACTGTAAATTATTGGTGGTAAAATACGCAGAGCAGAGACCACAGAAAGAGCTACCGTAAAAGGAGCGCAAAGCAGCTGCAAATGCAGGCATCCCACAGTTTGGAACCATTAACTCAAGTTTGCCCACTTGACCTTAACTTCTCATCCTTGTACACGTGTGTTGTGGTACAGTCTGTCATTACATGCCCACTTGTATTCAGTTTTAAATTACCTCTGGTCAAATAATCTGAGTTGCAGATAATCTGCACGGGAGAAGGCGTCACTGCCAGCCTCCTGGGGTCTGGAGGCACAATAACCTGTTTCTGCAACAAGCTTTGGTCCAGAAAGCAGATATACTTCCTTTTGCAGAGCTCGAAGTCTGAGCTGATAAACATTGCTGGACCTGCTGCTGGCTTTGGGCATGGACAGTCCATGTGCCTTAGTGCTGTGCCTCTGGGAAGGGGAAAACACCACCACCCAGAGTTAGCATGGGTCATTAGCTCGGGTTCCTAACTCTGCTTGGAATGAGCAGCTCCAGCACTGTGCTGAGAGAGGAGGAGAGCACAGAGACTGCCCCTGTCTGTCCCAGTATCAGTGCCACCTCCCCACACCTTCTGGGGGGCCTGAAGTTTGGGTGCAACCTAGTGGGAGTGGGCAGGGATGTGAGAGCCGTCACAGCCCTGAGGGCAGTGCTCAAGTGGTATTAAAAATATTTCTTCGACCCAAGTAGAGCCGCTGTTAGAATCACTGGACCCTTTGTACCCTGTACTCCAGAGTTTCTCCCACAGCAGGGTGGCTTTTAGCCCTGATAATGGAGGATAGACGGTACTGCTCTTCCCACCTGTGGGACTCATGGCTTCTTGTTTATAGCCACTAAAAAGAATTTTAATATTTCACTTGAGATTTGTAAAAGGGGTGGTTACGTTTCAATGCCTCAGAAAAAGCAGCAACCATCCAAACAGGTGTGAGATCACAAGAAAAGGACCCTAGGAGTCAAACTTGTCAGAAGCAACGTCGTAGCACTCACCAGGCAGGAGCTACTTTCAATCTATCTCAGACACCTGATGAGCCATGGGATTTGGCCGTTCATAACAGGTAAAAGTTGCAAGAGGTGGAATTCAAGACAGCCTCCCAGTTGCATGGAATGCCTGACTAACTTGGGTAGGACAGGAGCTGTGCGACTATCTTATTTCCTTTGATTATCACATATTGGTTGCAGGAGCATATCCCTACTCAACGCTTCCAGAGGACAGTGCTTGCTCTTCCTTTACTTTTCCCAGTCTGTTGTTTCTACTCTGCATTACTGTTGGCTCCGTGTTTACTCTCTTTGTTGCAGGCTTGGAAAGGTACAGTTCACCTTAGGGACACTATTGGTTCCATGACAATTGTGTGACTTCTGTGTGTAGTACCATGAGATCTACACAGTGCCAAAACCACCTATGAGTGAACTTGTTTAAAGGAGGCAGGTCCTGCCAAGTTTGTGCATCTCAGCTGTAGGGTGCATGTTTTCATTTTGGAGGTCTTGTGTTTCCATCCTTCCCTCTATGAGTGTAGGTGTTGCCGTTTTTTGTAGCTTTTCATTGCAAACAGAGCAGACTCCACTGCTAGGGACCCCCTAGCACTTTCCATCAGGCAGGTGGAGATGACATCTCAGTTTCCTTTGGTCAGAATACAGCTCCTATCATTGCAGGTGCTGGGGGGGGGGCAGATAACACCTCTCCCCAGTCATTTACCGATTTTCCATCAGTAATATCAGGTTGTGCAAATACATAATCATCGGCTTCTCAGCTGCCCTACAGATTGTTCTTGGTGTGTTTGTTCAATAGCAGATGTGGTAAGTGGGGAGCAGTCCCAAAGGTTGACCTCAACCTTACAAGAAGTATCTCTGGAAGTTCTCTGTAGCCAAAGGAGAGGAAAAAATATCTTCCATGTGCTATTTGAACACTTAATGTTGGGCTTCAGCCCTGAAGTACCTGTTAGACGGCCCTGTCTCTCTGCACTGACTGCCAGGGCAGCCCCAGGAAGAGAGCTTCCCTGGGCTGAAGTTAAACCTTAAGAGTATTCCCCAGTGTATTAATTTGTGAATATGTCAGCCTAGACCAACCTTCTGCATCACTAGATTTCAAGAAGCACTTACAAACGTCTGAGATTGAGAAATGTCAGAAAGAATGTCAGTCATGAGCAGAGATAAGTATGTGAAACCAGTCCTTATAGATTTATCTATGGCAGGAAAAACTGTAGATAAACTGACTCTACTGCTTTTTTCATATGCATGAGCGGTATTCCCTGTGTTGGTGCTGTAAATTTAGGTTGGGATACTGCTGAGGATGGCATTGGCTTTCACCCATGGCAGTGAAATGCTGCACAAGAGTTTGCTATAGAGACACATACAATATGGGGATGGAAGGGTAGGCCGAAATGGTAAAAGAAAGGTCCTGCTTGACCTCTTACTGGTGCTGCTGGTGGTAGACAGCCACCTGGTCATAACCCACAGTAGCTGCTTTGCAGCATCCCACCCCCATATCACAGCTGCTCTCGCTCCCTGGCTTGCCTTTGCTGCTGATAGCCTTGCTGAGGTGTGATTTTACAGTGACACCAGCTAGGGGATATTTGTGTTGATGGAGACGGAGGCCAGGACCGTTGGCAGATGAGAAGGAGTCTGGTTCCCTCCCTGCTTCAGAGAGCTAAAGGAAATAGGAAAGTGGGATTAGGCAATCTCACCGGGTTTGGCAGGGCTGTTCTGGTGTGCTGCAGTATGTCTTGTTTTGCAGTGCCAGAAAGGGAGGAGAGGCTGATGAGTGCTGTAGGCTATTGTCATTTCCTCCTCTTTCCTCCCCTGTCAGGAGGATGCCTTTAGGCATCATATTAATGAAGTTGTGGCCTTTGACCATAATATGGCATCTGTCATCACTGATGTTAGCTCCCTCTAAGTATATCACATATTTATTCTGAGCAAAGATGTCACAGACAGAACATTACTAAGCCTGTACCCACTTAGACTAGCAAAAAGTATCCTTGTTCAGAAACTCCTTTCAAGGATCAGCTGCCATTCTGCACTTAGACCCAACAATGTCATTCATTGATCACACCAAGGCCACATTAAAGGCAAAAACCCATAAGGCAGGAAAGTAGCACAGTCAGGGCTGTTTATTGTAAGTCTGGACCTGCTCATTTCAGACTTTCAGGCCTGCCAGTTTGCTTCAGCAGGAACATGTTAATATTGTGTCCAAATCATGGCACCTTAGGATTGTAGCTTGGAAATACTCTTGCTGAAGAGGCTCCCTGGGTTTGAATGGCTTGGTCAGGCAACAGACTGGTAATTCAGCTTTCAACAATATGCCCTATGTTCCCCCAAATGGCCTTCTGTTTGGGACACAAAGGTATTTTCTCCCTTCAATGTGATCTGGCCTTTGAAGGCAACACTGCTAGTGTACTGGTGCACACATCATCTTACTTCTAGTTCCTGCTTCCGTACAATTTCATTGGCACAAACAACTATGCAAATGTTTACAAAGCATCCGAGAGACCACGACTCTCTTTGCGGAGCTTCTACATGAATAGATATGGATAGGTATGGGTATGAATTCCCTGTTCGTCCTTGCCCCTGTGATCTCTTACAATACTCACAAATACACCATTGTTGCCCTTTTGCCATCGCTACTAACGCTGAGCAGTCTGAGTTCCTTCTTGTCCTCCAGGCCTGACCACCCATTTTCCCTACTGTTCTCAGTAGAGCTGTTTCCCTCGCACCTCCTGGTGAGGGCCCATACAGACATTAGAACAACGAGTGTTTCTCTGCCTTAATCTCTCTTTCCTGTCCAGCTGCATTTCCCTAGGCATTCATGTGCTGTCACCAGCTTACACTGATCCAGCTCGCTACTGCTTTTTCTGGTGGTTGTTAATGTGTGTATTGCCATAAGCCTTTTCACTCTTAAACTATAACCCCGGTTTTTTAGTCACTGCTTTAAGTGGGGAAAATGCAGGACCTCCAGGAACACATGTACCTGTAGCAAAAGGAATAATTGGATTTCACATGGTGCTGCAAATCATACAGTGCAGGCAAAACAGAATTAAAAAACTGCAAGCTAACTCCCTTTCTCCAAACTCTCTTAATTATAGTTGTTATAGAGTTTACTCGTAATCAGAGCAGGGGTGACATTTCAAACTGAAGAGGGATTATTAAATTGACACTTTCTTTAAAATGTGCCTGAAGTCAAGGTTGACATGTTAATTGAATTTTATTAGTAAGAAACGTCTGTTTTAATAAGGAAACTTCCTTATCTCTCTTGCAAGTTCAGGTTAAGTGCACACCTACTGAATGTTTTCCATCAGTACTACCCGACATTGCTAATCAGAAAAAATCCCTCATTGGAACATCCTCCTGAACAGTGAATGCTGTAATTTCCGTTGATATCAATATTAGTTTTACATTCATACATCCTACTGACTGCTAACAGTGGGATAAATCAAGGAAGAAAAAAAGCTGTTTAAATACCGTTACCATTTAAGCCTTTAAAAGTAGTAAAGGTTAAGAATGAGCAATAAATCAAAGACCAAATCAGAATTAAGTTGGGAATTGATGGCAAACTTCAAGGTGCCCCAAAAACAATTACAGGGTTCCAACTGCTCTAAAATCATAGAATCATAGAATCGTAAAGTTGGAAGAGACCTCTGAGATCATCAAGTCCAACTGTGCCTGTCTCCCTACTGAACCATATCCCTAAGAAACTCATCAACCCGTCTTTTAAACACCTCCAGGGATGGAGACTCCACCACCTCCCTGGGCAATCTGTTCCAATCCCTGACCAATCTCTCAGTGAGGAAATTCTTCCTAATGTCCAGTCTAAACCTGCCGTGGTGCAACTTGTGTCCGTTTCCTCTCGTCCTGTCGCTCATCACTTGCAAGAAGAGAGCAGCACCCACCCCGTCACAACCTCCTTTCAGGTAGTTGTAAACAGTGATGAATAATGTGTGTAACTCTTCACACCATTACTTTAGAGAATACTGATTCTTAGTTTGTTGTCTCAGAAGAAGAGAGTTACATAGAGGACATTTGAGATGCCTTTCCTAGGTTCCCTTCCAGAACACAGTATGCAGAGTAGCTGTGGCACTGGAATGGCCTCCAGCTCTGAGCTGGAGTTCAGGAAGCTAGGCTCTACCATGTGGGCTATTATCATGGTTTAACCCAAGCCGGCAACTAAGCACCACAAAGCCACTTGCTCACTCCTCCTTGGTAGGAAGGGGAAAAGAATCAGAAGAGTAAAACAGAGAAAACTCATGGGCTGAGATAAAGACAGTTTAATAAGTAAAGGAAAAGCCATGTGCACAAGCAAAGCAAAACAAGGAATTCATTCACTACTTCCCATCGGCAGGCAGATGTTCAGCCATCTCCAAGAAAGCAGGGCTCCATCATGTGTAATTCTTACTTGTGGAGACAAACACCATAACTCCAAATGTCCCCCCTTCCTTATTCTTCCCTCAGCTTTCTACACTGTGGATGATGTCATATGAAATGGAATTTCCCCTTGGTCAGTTGGGGTCGGCTGTCCCAGTTATGTCCCCTCCCAACTTCTTATGCACTGGTGGGACGGTGTGAGAAGTAGAAAAGCCCTTGACTCTGTGTAAGCACTGCTCAGCAGTAAGTAAAACATCCCTGGATTATCGACACCATTCACAGCACAAATCCAAAGCATAGCCCCTTTACTAGATAACCATGAAGAAAACTAACTCTATCCTAGCCAAAACCAGCACAGCTGTGCTGCTGTGTGCTAAGAAAGGGCAGGTGAGTACCGCTTCAGATGACAAAGCACTCAAACTACAGGCTCTGTTTGATACAGGAGAGCTCTGTTGAAGAAAGCATAGGACAAAATTGCCAGTGACCTCAGCTGGAATGCAGTGAGACTTGTCTCCAGCCTGTGCAGAGGAAGGGTTGATTGGATCTCTACAGTACCAACTGGGAACTTTCAGGATGATAAAAATTTAACTAAGGTGGTTATACCTTAAGAAACCATGGTAAAAGGAGAGGCAGACACAAATAGTGTCCTTTCCACAGAAATACAATCCATTCAAGGGAAACACAAGGGAGAAAGAAAATGTTTTACTTCCAGTATGAGACACATCCACTGTCTTTGATATTCTGTCTTCTTAATTACACTTGATTTGATATCAGTGGGAGTTTAACCCGCACGTTGTGGGTATTTTCACTGTTCTCTTTAGTTTCACCTGCTGGCACCAGGCAGTTTCTGCTTATCAGGCCAGGTCTCCCGTCTTGATTCAGGACTCCTCTGAATGCTGCTGACAGTTTGCTTGTATCAGAACAGTGGGAACAACACGAGTCTTGAGAAAGGAAGATTTATTGAGAACAGAAGGTGAAAACCCCATCATCCACAGATGATCATTTGTTCAATCTTAACAACACACATTTTTATGCTTTCCAGAATAATTTGACACATGCTGATTGCATGCTAAACATATCCTAACTCTACCACACAGTTTAAATGTGAGTGTAATTTCACATTTCTGTATTCTGATGTCAATCCAACTTGCAGTTGTGTCACCAAGTCAAGGCCAGTAAAATGTCACTTCCACCCTTTATGTTCCTGGTGAGGATCTGGGAAAGGAACTACTCTGGGAAAGACCAGGTCAGGTCAATGTCTCTGAGCTTCCCACTGCTTCTCCTAGAGGGGAGGATCTTCAGTTTCATCGGCTGAGTATTTGCCTTGCCTGTATCTTTCTGCATTGTGGCCTGACCTTATCTCACTCTGGGCTCAATGAACAAGTTAGGTTTGCATGTCTGAGAGAGGAGGTTAGGTCCATGCCACAGGTTTCCTTGCAGTGCCTCGTGCCAGCCGTCCCCTGACAGTTTTAGGCAAAACCCTGCCTTTGGGCTCTCTGTTGTGGATTCCAGCACAGGAAGAGTGAGAGTGAATCAGGGTGTTTTCACCTTTCAAGTCTTGTGAGGGAAAGCACATTAGGGTATTTCAAGCTCTGGCCTACGGTGTGCAGGCTATATTCCAGTTCAATGTGGCAGGAGTTTAATTTATTAGAAAGCCCGTGCTCCAGGGGTTCAAAATAGTGAAAAAAGGAGCAAATCAAGTTTGAAGACCATCAGGGCAAGTAAATGCAAAAGCTCATGCTGCCTTGCACGTACTCTTTCCAGTCGTATGATTTCCATTATGAATAAGAGTTTGTCTGCCAGGAGTAACTCTTTGATTTTTGAAAGAAATCAAAATAACAAAAGATAAAAAATTACTTAGTAGGTGGGCTAATTCCTTCTTCCCTGTCTTTGTCCACAACGGAGACAAAAAGCATAGCTTTATGCTCAGTGGCTTGGCAGTGCTTCCAACCTTCAAAAACAGAAGGGAAAAGCACCTCAAACATTAATGTTTTAACTCTTACTATAAAGCAGCAAACACTGGGTCATACCCTTGAGCAGGTTGGATAGTTCTTCCACCTGGCAGTACTGGTGCTGGAAGCAGAGCCAGTGGCCCAGCTTTTAAGAAGAATCTTCATCTGATATAAATAATTTTTGGTTGGAGACCACTTGTGGTCTCATCATGGCCAGTCAAATTGGCTTCCTGTTTTGTTTAACTAACAAGTAATATTTTAAGTGGTCTGAAAATGTGCCATAATAGGAAAAGTCTGACAAAGTAAGTGATTACCGTTTCAAAGGAAAACAAAGTTTATAGAAACATATTAGTCATCTGCTCTTAAACCAGAAAAAGATGGTAGAGAAACTGAAAAGCTATCTTTGGGCTTTTAGACAGATACATGTTAAATAATGGAATGTCATTAGAGTCTGGATTTATTTTAAGCATAAACAGAGCTATTATATGGTTACCCACCTTTATATCTGTTCTTTCCTTATTCTGCCTAATGGACTCCATTCCTGCATACAGAAAACCCACCCCTATCCTATTTACAGTTGAGCTGCAATATACTTAAAATTATCACTTCAGATTTTGTACATTAAATCTGTCTGCTGGCAAGAGGAAAACCCTCTCATATTGTCTAATTATGGCCTCAAGCAGCGCTAATGAAGAAGTTGCACAGGCTGGGGCCTGTTCCCTCTTGTCTGGAGGCACCAACAGCGAGTCTGTGGTTGTGGTCGCACAGAGACGGGAGAGAGGCTGGGGCTGCCAAGCACAGCAGCATGCAGAGTGAAGTTCAGCAGTCAGAAGCACAGACGCAGAGTCAGGTCCACATCCCCATCATAAGATTGCAACTTTGATTTGTGAGGCTGGGCCACCGCCCCATCAACAGCTCCTTTCCCCCTCTGCTCTGGTAGCCTCAACTGGGATGTGTCTTGGAGGCAGCTGGGCTGAGTCAGGGATTTAGTCTTCCGTACTTTGGAGAGGTGAGACGTGCAGCTGTGCCAGCACAACCACAGCACGTGCCGACAAGTGTATTCCTAGCAGTGGGCTGTGAGCTAGGGAGATGAGTCACTGCCGGGCTTCAGGAAAGTCATATCTGGTCAGTGGTGAGAGACAGGTATACATCCACTGGAATCAACACAAAGTAAGGGAAGGTCGGTGTTGACTCAGGCTAGATATTTGCACTCGTAGCAAAGACTGATGTATGGCATGGAGATCAGCGAGCTTGCTGGTTTGGTTTACTATCAGCAACAATTTAGCTGTAAAATCCACTTTAAAAACCTATCATAAACCCCACAACTGAGCTCCATGCTGCTATTCCTGACCTCTTACAGATTCCAAAGCTAACTTGTTTAGGTGTGTTTTTCTAAATACTGCTGAAATCATGGTATGGGCATAAACGTAGTAACCCCATAAAGAATACAGGTAGCACAGAGGATAGGATAGCAAGAAGAATCAGAAGAAACTCCACTGATATCTGGTGTACATGAAGAGAAACAAGACCTGAACTCAGGTATGAGTTAACCTCTGGGATGGAGAATACGAGAGAGCTGTGATTTATTTACCGTAGATGCACACGAAGGATACTGCATAACTTAGTGTTCTTGCACTGTGGAAGTTGTTTGCAATAATGAATTTTTTAAATTCTTTGGAGAAAAGTGAGTACATATTCCCTTCCCCCACCAAATTAAAAAAAGAAAAAAAGAAAAAAGAGATTGCAGAGTAACATTCAAAGGCTCATTAAAAGCAGGCAGGGAAAATAGATTACAGAGACTTCAAAGACTCATGATACTGGTTAAGAATCAGCTCTCTTTTTCAAAGAAAGTGTTATTAGCTAATCCTTGAAATTTGTTTTTTGGCAGATGACACAGTATTTCCTGCAGGTGCAGAAACAAGAGGGTATTAAAAGAGTTTTGGTAATGCACGAAAACTTCCCAACTAGACTTATAGTTGTGTCTGTTCAAGTCAGGCTGAGTGAACTCCCTGATCCCTCATGCATGTAGCAGCATTTCAGAAGACTCTAAACAACATGAAGCTGTATATCTCCTTTACTGAAAAGCAAGTCTGTTAAGGTAAAGTCTTTTTTTTTTACAGGAAAAATAACGCTTTATTACAACTATTATCAGTAATATCAGAAAAGCCAATGTGATGCATAGTGGAAAGAGTGTCAACAAACAGGTTAACAATTGCAATAATAAAACACTGTAAGCATGCAAAGACATGGCTGCTCACCACTGTCCTTCTTACATCAGTTTGGAGAAGCTTTGACATATTCTGTCTTTTAAGGTCTTCTTTACAAGGTCTCTTGTGAATGTTTTAGTTTGTCTGTTTTATCCATAGCTTATCCCAACTCCTCCCTTAGCTACAAGCCCCTGGTTATCAAAAGAGACAAGCCCAGCCACGTCTCTCTCAAGTCCTTTGTTAAGCTGAGATCTTTTGGCTTTGCTTTAAAACCTGTTTGTCGCACAATGACAGTTTTCCCACTGACACTTTCACCTCAAATTTGGCCCAAAAGATGCCCAAAGCTATGTCTCACTGTTTCCGTGGCAACCAATTGCTTGAAGTCAAATAACTGGACTTAAAATGCCTTTAGTAGTTAGCAACCTGAAAAGGAGCACGTGAATCAATAAGAGATCACGGAATAACAGCAAAATTTGCAAAGAAGCTTGTTCCTATTTTCTAGCAATCCAAACAGCTGTTCTGTTGTATTCATTTTCAGATATAGTCTGAACAATGTTGCTTATAAATTCAATGCAGAGACATTCAGGTGTATGAAATTCAAACCATGACACAACTGAAGTTCACAACTTGTCAAAAATACACCGTGGAAGCTCAGTTTATCAAGTCTATCTTTAATGATAGAGACCCATGTCTGCGTACATTAGGAGATGCAGATGTTATAGGGACACAGTAAAGCTTACCACTTTACTGAGTACTTTGGTTCTGTCCTGAAGAAAGTATTTTGAAGTATTCTTGAGATCTTGAATATGGTATACAGGCACTTGCATTTGCTTCTCAGAGACAACTTATTGCTTATTACTTACAAATTAATTCTCTGAAGAGCATTTTGTCCCAATATACAGCATCAGGTATAGAGTGCTGAGGCCTAGTATCAGAAAACCTGACACAGCTACAATTGTTATTAGAGCCACCTGCATGTCTTCTGCGAAAGAGCCAAAAGGTATCACATCAAAGAGCTAAAATAGTTAAAAAATGAATATTTGTTTGTCTCAGTTCTTAAGTCAGCCTGCAATGAACAGAGAAGTAAAGACACAAGATAAATATTTTGGCCAGGGTAGCTTGTCTGTTTTGATTCAGCAAGTAGAATAACTTGCTCCAATACATATCTTAATTAGAGCTCTCTGAACTAGCTGGGAAAGCTGGGACAGGAGGTGAAGTATGGCTGATTACACCAAATAGGATTAATGCAGTATTATTAAATGGGCATCGCCAATATTATACAATTCTATGTTTAAAAAAAAACCAAAACCACATTAGGCACAAAACTTGCCTAAATCCACATTTACATCATTACAGCAGTGTCTTGATTTTCAAAATTTTCTCTTATTGACCTTTCTTGCTCTAATTTTATTGACATTTACACAGATGTGTCAAAATGCTTGCTGAAAATTTTAATCCAACATAATACTGTTCAGAGAACAACAGGGCTCAGGAGATTTACTTTTTTTTTGTTAGAAGAGTTTTAAAAAACAGCTTGGGTGTTATGGAATATTTATTGCTGAAAGAAAAATAACCCAGAAGTCAGTAAGTGCAATAAATGTTTCTGGAAATAAAAGGGCTACTCTTGAGTGCAGGGCATGTGAACGGAACTGCATAACTTACTATAGTTCTCATTTCCTTTGCAGAGTCACAATAAAACAATGTTGGGTGCATAGCAGGATCTCTCCCTGACAGGGGCTCTTCCCTGTTGGCGGAGGCCCCTGAGGGCAGGTGGGGTAAGGAGTGGGGAGAGAGATTGCAGAAAAAACACAGGTTGTGAGGTACTCTGACCCTAACATGAGTATCTGGAACCCCTATATTTGCTCTTTCCTCGTACAGTTGGTCTGTGAGTTGTTCATCTTGCTAAGACCAGAATCATGATCTGTATCTGCCCCAATTTATAGAGGTCTTCCTAGCTTGGCCATCTCAGTTACAAACGAGCATCAAGAGTCAGGTGGGATGAATCTGGGCCCCAATATCTCCCTTTTGGAGCAGAATATGTTCACAATATACCTTAACACCTTCTGTATTAGATTAGCGATATTAGGGTTTCCAGTCTCTTCCTCTTCTCATCTGGAAGGCAGAAAAACAATAACACCCGGAAGATTTTGAGGGAGAGTGAAATATGTGGGGGATTAACATCAGAAAAGGAGTGGCCACTGTGAATTGTCAAAGCCACAATGGTTATAAAGTACCTTGTTGACTTGACCCAATCTAAGTAGGTATGAACAGTGAGTAGGATAGCAAGTTTACAGGAAGTGGTACTGAATCATCATGTTTGGCTTTTGCTGCATGGAAACCTTTTTTGAAGGTACTATAGCATGTATTCATCACCGGTTATGTTCAACAGGAAAATACCTCCTTGTTCATCAATTGAAATAGCAGTTCAATTGGATACTTTACCTGTAAGAATGACCTTAACACCCTTCTCCCAGGCCATTGTACTTGAGGTATTGGCTGAGAGTTTTATGTAGATTGCTATAGTGTCTGCTCCCAATTTTAATTTCCAAATGATGTGTGCTTATTATTACTTCAATAAAAAATTTTGGCTTAGTTAGGAATGTTTACTCTTTTGCACCCACCTTGACAGCTGTACAGGCAAATAAAAATGTTCTGAGTACCTGCAAAAGAATCAAGAGCCCTCCCTGTGGTTCATAGCCCATGCTACCCTTCTGTGTGGGGACACTGATGTTGCACTGAGGGTGTTAACCAAAGGATGTGTCAGGACACTGTTTAAATGAGGACCTAGAATATTTAGGACAATACTGTTTTTGGAATCGTATCTAATCTATTATTTAAAAAAAAGCTTTGATAATGAATCAAGAGGAAGGAGAGGCATCAGGAAAGAAGTGCATTCTTCAGCCTTGTTCCTCCAACTTTACCTACATTTGATACTATTTTAACATTTGTCACAATACGTAAAATCTTACCACAGGCAAAATGTCTCAACAATATTGTTTCTGCTTCAAAACTAGACACAGAATTCCAGTCCTGCGATTCTGCCTTGACAAGTATACAACACTGAGCATTGTAAACTGAAATCAAATTGAAGTGGTAATTCAGAAAAATCCATGTGCAGAACTCATTAAAAATTCACTGCAACATCGCTGATCGAGTATAAGGTCTAAGGTTACACGAAATGTTACTAAAGCACAAATTGTTCTTGAGAGCTACTTATCTTGCTCTTCATAATTAATTTAACACCTTAGATGAGGAGGACAAAGGTTAAGACTTACTCTCCAGTGGGGGTCACTGTTGAAGAATAGCCTCCTATTTTTCTTCTAAAGTTTACATACATCCTGAAAACGCCAGGAATAATCTATATAGCTCATGCGAATGTATTGGAATTTGATTGGAGGAGTTCATATCAACTGCCAAAGTAAAACCTGTGTGTGGACTATAGGAAATAAATTATCAAGTAATTAGCACTCTGTATGTATGACAAAGAAGATAAGAGGAGGTGAGATGAGATGAGATGAGATGAGATGAGATGAGATGAGATGAGATGAGATGAGATGAGATGAGATGAGATATGTTTGATGTCAGATGAGGCTTGGCCTGAATGCGCTGGTCATGGAATAAGGAGTCACCAGGAAAAGCTGGCACCCTTCCTCCCTGGCAGGATGACATTGAGAAACTTTTTAAGTCCTGGTTATCACAATTCACAGTTGCAAAGTCTTTTCACCCAAACTTGCCTTTGTTTTTAGGAGAAATGAGAAAAATGCAGGACCTCCAGGGTGCAGTTTGGAGAGGTCTCCACGCACCCTACACCCTCCCACAGCAGAGTCCACCAAAGGACTAATGTCCCGGGTAAAAAGGGGAGAGTTTAGGAAGTGGGCTGTGCTTTTCGACCCATACATCTGCCCTCTTTTTCTCCAGCCTCCTGGGCTTAAGGTTATCCCAGCAAGATCCTAATGCAGCTGTGAAGTGAGAAGCAAGTGCCCATGTTTGGGTTGGCGTGAACCAAAGGGTGCATGGGGCTACATCCCTGTGTCGGCTGCACATGGCAAGGCTCAGGCTACTTCAGTGGCATCAGGCCCTTCATCCCATACGATTACCTAAGGTCCCCTTATTAAACACTTGATATTAGGAGCTGGTAACCAGCCACAAGCACTATAGGGAATGTGCTATGTCCCTGATGGCTTAATGGATGAGTTGTTTAATAATGATGAGCAATAAATGAAATTGGTACTCTTGCCTTTCTCTACAGTGAGGCGGCTTCTGTGCCAGCTGACTGAATGGCCCATTAACTCCGCTTTGGTAACATTAATGTGGGCCTATATCTTCACAAGTATAACTTAAATGCTAAATCACAGTCCTTAAAAGGAATTTACTATTATTCACTCTTGGTGTTAGATTTCTTACCAAACCTGCTGTAATGCTTCCATTCTGGACTGAAAACTCCCATAAATCTGAAAATATGTCTTTAGAGCAACACCGCTGTTACGTGATATGTTCTTTCTCGACAGCACGATCTCAACAGCCTGGTTGTATTCAGATTAAAAAGCTGTTATTACTCTCTGTTTCCAGAGGACAGCAGCAGCAGGCCTTGGACCACAGGGGACAGAGAATTGCTAGCAGACCTTACGTACTGACATCTACTCTTAACGGTATGGTTTTAATAGAATAAAGTAACCATACGTGCTGGGTCAGATCTTTTGCTCTCATAAATCAGAGTGACGTCACTGAACCTCTGCCATTTTTAAGGGCTAAGATCCAGCTCATAAAATTTAAAGCTGTAAAATGGGGAGCAGGCAGCAATCCCCTTCACCCCGTGCTGGAACAGAAGAAGGGAGGAGGTATTCCAGCAATAGTTCCAGACATGAAGATGTTAATCCGTGCCTAAAGGGATTAGGAATTTCAGCTTTTTACAGTTGAAGGAGCAACCCCTACCACCGTTAATCGTCCCCAGTAACACTTCACTGGGAATAGGTTAAAAGGTCTGTTGGTTTCAGGGAGTACATACTTGGTGCTTCAAATAGTCTTACCAAAGTTGAAAGGAGTCAGAGTTATCCAAAATGCTGGCATGGCATTTCCTACCTTCTACAAACATTTTGTGTATTTTTTAACCATTTGTATTTGTCAAAGTCAGCAACTCCTTAATACAGAGAAGAAATCTGGAGAGCAGGAGAAAAGCAACTCATTTCTTCTTGAGCTGGGATTGAGGTCTGCCTGCCACATCATACTGGTTTGGACATGTCCACACACACGCATACCTCTAGCTGATGTCTGAAGGGGAGACTCTATATTAGCTGCAAGTACAAAAGAGATCAGTATTCCAGGAAAACACTGAGAGATCTTTGAGAAATGTCACCACTCTGAGAAATTAACGCTATGCAGAAACAGGCTTAAAATCATCATATTTAGAGACTCTATCTCTATTTAAGAGGAAGATACTGACAAACATCATTCAAAACCTAAGTACATTCATGTAGCAGTAAGCCTCATACTTTGTTTAATGGTTGCAAAATACCGGTTCTTTCACTTCTGTGCCTACCCATGTCCTTTCATGTCCTTGAACCTCCTTTGTTCATTGCATCTGACTAGGACCTGAAGTGTGTCAGCCAATGTTCACCTGTGGTTAAGTACTCTTGGTACAAAAGAAAACGTTATTTGTAATACAAAGTATTTCATGTGGAGGACTTCAGTGTGATCTAAGGAGAAGACAAAGACAAAAGAAATCTTCTTTCTACCTCACCTGAACAGATGTAAACGTGTGACTTCATCATGTGCTTCTGTTGCACTCTGTTATTAAATGAAAGTTGAACATTTTGTTCTGCTCCAATTTTAGCGTCATCTCCACAGATAATACAGAGTACTTCACAGACTTTTCAGGAACAACTTTTTTTTTTGTAAAGTTTATGGAAAAAGAAATTTGTCATGCTACCTTGCAAAAAGCAGTTGCTTTGATGACCAGACGCCAAACTGAAATTCAGACATGGATGGCCAGAAATAAGATTTATTTTAATCCTACTAATCCTGAGCTGTTGATTGGTACAAGGCGTCTTTATAGCTGGGTAAGCTTCCCAAGCTTATCGTCTGATTTTGTTTAGAGTCATGAGATCACTTTGGATTCTCGATTTTTCCATTGTAAAGGGCAAGGTTGCTGCCTCATGTTCCATTTTCTGCTATAAACAACAACGAGCAAAAGAAATCATGGACCATTGCCAGCAAAAGCAGAAAACTCAATGCAAGCAGTTTACTAAGCCTGGTGATATGCTCCACCAGGGAAAGTGGAATAAGATTTGGGCTTGTCCTCAAGAAGGTTAGCAGTCTGCCCAGTTAATATATAGAGCTTTACTGTGTTGACTTCAGTGAAGCCCCAAGCCTTCTTCAGAAGCTGAAATCATACTTATTGAATCATAGAATCTTAGAATCATTTAGGTTGGAAAAGGTCTATAAGATCATTGAGTCCAACTGTAAACCTAACACTGCCAAGTCCACCACTAAACCATGTCCCCAAGTGTCACGTCTGTGTGTTTTTAAATACCTCCAGGGACAGTGACTCAACCACTTCCCTGGGCAGCCTGTTCCAATGCTTGATAACCCTTTCGGTGAATAAATTTTTTCTAATATCCAATCTAAACCTTCCCAGGTGCAACTTGAGGCCATTTTCTTTTGTCCTGTCACTTGTTATTTGGGAAAAGAGATCAACATCCACCTCACTACAACCTCCTTTCAAGTAGTTGTAGAGCGTGATAAGGTCTCCCTGTGGTGTCCTTTTCTCCAGACTGAACAACTCCAGTTGCTTCAGATGCTTCTCGTAAGAACTATGCTCCAGACCCTTCTCCAGCTTCATTACCCTTCTTTGGGCACACTCCAGCACCTCAATGTCTTTCTTGTAGTGAGGGGCTCAAAACTGAACACATTATTCAAGGTGTGCAGCCTCACGAGTGCTGACTACAGGGGGACAATCATTTCGCTGCTGCTGGTGTTCACACTGTTTCTGATATAAGCCAGGACGCTGTTGACCTTCTTGAATACCTGAGCACATTGCTCACACCTCAAGGTGCTTTTCCACCAGGGAGCTTTCCAGCCACTCTTCCACAAGCCTGTAGTGTTGCATGGGGTTGTTGTGACCCAAGTGCAGGACACAACACTTAGTTTTGTTTTGAATGTCATACAGCTAGTGTCAGCCCATCAATCCAACCTGTCCAGATGCCTCTGTAGAATCTTCCTACCCTCATGAGAATTAACACTCCTGCACAACTTGGTGTCTGTGATCTACAAACTTACTAAGAGTGCTCTCAGTCCCCTCATCCAGATAATTGATAAAGATATTAAAGAGAACCAACTCCAATACTGAGTCCTGGGTAACACTACTTGTGACCAACTACCAGTTGGATTTAACTCCATTCACCACCACACTTTGGGCCCAGCCATCTAACTGGGTTTTAACCCAGTGAAGAGTATCACACCGTATCAAAGTATCACGGTATCAAAAGATTGGAAAAAACCTTTGAGATCATCGAGTCCAACCTATGACCCAACACCAACACCTACTCTTCATCTAAACCATGGCACTAAGTGCCTCATCCAATCTGCTTTTAAACACCTCCCGGGACAATGACTCCACCACCTCCCTGGGCAGCGCATTCCAGTGGCCAATCACCCTTTCAGTGAAAATTTTTTTCCTAATATCAAGCCTAAACCTCCCCTGACGAAGCTTGAGACCATGTCCTCCTGTTCTGTCACTGGTTGCCTGCGAGAAGAGACCAATCCCTGCCTGCCTACAACCTCCTTTTAGGTAGTTATAGAGAGCAGTAAAGTCTCCCCTGAGCCTTCTCCTCTCCAGGCTAAACAACGCCAGCTCCCTCAGTCGCTCTTCATAGGGCTTGTGCTCCAGCCCCTTCACCATCTTCGTTGCTCTCCTCTGGGCACACTCCAGCATGTCGACATCTCTCTTAAACTGAGGGGCCCAGAACTGGACACAGTACTCAAGGTGCGGCCTGACCAATGCGGAGTATAAGGGGATGATAACTGCTCTATCCCGATGCAGGCCGCGATACCATTGACCTTCCTGGCCACTTGGGCACACCTCTGACTCATGTTGAGTGTCCTGTCTACCATCACTCCCAAGTCCCTTTCCAGTACACCTGTTCAGGCCATGAGCAGCGAGTTTCTTCAGCAGAATTCTATGAGAAACAGTGGCAAAGACTTCACTAATGTCTAGGTAGAAAATATCCACAGTTTTTCCCTCATCCACTAAGCAGGTCATCTTGTCACAGAAGTTGAGCAGGACGTGCCTTCCATACGCCCATGTTGTCTGAACCTGATCACCTGGTCATTCTGTATGTGCTGCATGATGGCACTCAAGATGATCTGTTCCATAATCTTTCCTGGCTCCGTGTTCCGACTGTCAGGCCTGTAGTTCCCAAAATCCTTCTGGTCCTTCTTGTGCATATAGGGTGTACTTCTGACAGGAAGGCTTAGCTTTGCTTTCCTTACAGGAAGAGGGGAGAAACAGGACTCCCAAAATATTTTCCAGTGGGTCTGAGAACCACCAAAGAGCTGGTGGGAGCCTAATGTTATTTCTCAACCCTCTGGAAACAGCCAACAGACTTCCACATGTCTGTGGATTACGAAGTTGCAAACCGCTCTAGACATGAAGCACTGACCCAGACCTGTTAACTGCAGTGACCTATGTACCCACAGAGGGATACTGTTCTCAAAGCCTGAATCCTCGTACTACCTAGCTGAAGAACACCTAGCTGAAGAATGAGTAGAGACTTTACAGTTAGGTTGTTCCTTTAAACAATCTGCTTCGTTCACTGTTTTTTAATATGCTGATTACATTATGTATTCAAACTTGACAAAGCTGCCTCACAGTCCAGAACACCATTTTGGTTTGCTTTATACCTCACTGGGATAGTATCTGTATATCTGCTGCCTGTGTTCAAGATCCTCTGGAAAAATTCCTGCCCTTGAAGCTCATCTATTTGTAGGATAGTTAAAAGGACATAGGTTCCAATATATCTGATGTACCCCATGTTGCAAAGCTATCATAGTAACACCATCACACCAACAACACCATTTGAGTTGAAATAGAAAGGTACATACTCAGTTTTAGGCTTAACTTTATCGACGGGCTCATAGATAAAACTTTAAAGGGCAGTAGATGAGTAACAAAAAGCTTGTGAGCCGTACTTTCATCTAGAAAGAAAAGGTGAACGTTTCAAAGAGATGAGAACAGCCTGCATCATGTTGATTTTACTTTCAGGTGCCTTCAAAAATTGACACCTCAGAGGGATTTTTGAGACTCTGACTGTCTTTTTTGATGTGTTCATGGCATCCCTGCAATGGTGCCTGCTCTGTTTCTGAGACTTATATGTGTTATGGTAATGCAAACAATACGTGGTAGTAAACTACACAACCTCCTATTCGCAATATCTATATAAAGCAGATGATTGAGAACAGTTCCTACAATCCCTTTTAGCATTAATTTGTTAACATTTCCCTGTAGTCTCGCAAAGAAGCTGAACAACATGGAAATATAAACTGGATAATAAATGTACATTGTTGGTTAATCTCAGCCCTAAGATGTTGTCCAACACTTATACTGAATATCTTCATACATCTTAATGGGAAGCCCCTTCTTCTGCAGGTGCACAATGTGCTCTTGAGATCATTAAGTCCTTCCAAAAATAATAAAACATACCATGCCATAGTTGCCAAGGCAGAGGTTAAGAACTGCATAAATGATGTTAGTCACTATAGTGGTGAGATGTGTAACACTGATCGGTGTCTCTGTTTACTGGTCTTCATCCTGGCCAACTCTCTGTCACTTTCTAGAGGAGTTTTTAAAGATATTGATTTACAGATGTATTATTTGCAAAACTGTTAGCTCGAGGCTTGAAAGATCATAGACTCACAGAATGGTTTGGTTGGTAAGGGACCTTAAAGATCACCTAGTGACAACCCCTGCCACGGGCAGGGACACCTCGCACCAGACCAGGCTAGCTGTCCTCACCTGAGCCCTGCCTCCGAGAGGTAGCAGATGATAAAACTCACCTTTGAAAAGTGCTATCTGGCAGAAATGTCAAATTAAAGCAAGTAGAGGGGAAGCAGAAGGTCCCAGCTACCCCAGGGTTTGGGATGCAGCAGGGGGCAGAAATGTCTGCATCTGTGAGAAACTGCTTGAGGGGAACAAAAAGAAGTGTCATGCTGTCCCCTGTAACTTAGCCAACAAAACACGGTGCATATCTCCACTGCAGGGAGCAGGTTCCTCGGATACTGGCAGCCTACACTTACTTGTAGACCTGACTCTGTGCTGCTGAAATAAGTGGAAATCGCTGCATTGGTAAGTGCAAATTTTATTTCAATGACAGGAATTGGGCAGTGTTGAAAAGGCGAAGAACCTTTTAGCTTCTGTGGGTAACAGGACAACAACAATTCTCACTCTTAAGAGGCTGCCCTATTATACTGGAAAAGACAGCTTTGAACACACTTTGTTGTGTTCAAAGAACATTTGCAGTGTGATCAGGGAATTGGTCTAGCAAGTTGACTGAACTTCTTTTAAAACTGCTCTTGTAACAACTTTACTGGTGAACTCTTTCTCCACTTGAATAGTGGGCATCTCTTCATCTGTTCCCATCAAGACACAGGCAGCTCAGGGATACCTCTGATGTCTTAACTTCTTGACTTCTACCATATACAGCTTATGCTTCTGACAGTTCACATAAATAGTCTTATTTAAAGCAGACCTGATGATATCTTAATGCTTTTCTAGGCTAAGATTTCAAAAGTGTTTTGCTTTTAATTCAGTTTAAGACAGCACTGTATTTCACAGCTGGTTTTAATGCATTTTTGGAGACTATATGGAAACAGTACTTGAGTTATAAATATGTATATCAGATGGAGCCATAGCCACCATTCCCTGGCAAACTGTTAGATCCAATGAGCTGAATCTCCTCTGCTTTATTGCCTAATTAATTCTTGAACGATCACTGAATTGCAGGAGCGGGAAACTTGCCAACTTTAGTCACACTCTGTATTGGGTTATGTCAGAAAGGTTTGGAAAGTGACGGTTTTCTTTAATTTGGGTTCACAGAGGGAAAATACTAGGTAGGTGGGCAGGGTCCTCTTTTTTCCCTGCTTGCACAATTGGATAGCGGGATTGAATAGCTCTTCAGCCAAGCGTCAAAATCTCCAGGGAGGAGCAGATCCCACTGGGGAACGGGACCGTAAAAGTTCTCGCATTTCTCAGTGACAGCTTGCTGCTGAACAGGATGGGCTTGGTTATCTGCATCCGAGTCTTCCTTGGATGACTAGATCTTTTGTTGCATTTGCAAGCACTATCAGAAGTGGAACAGCAGTTTAGCTAGAAAGGTGAGTCATAGGCTGCTGCTGATGGAGTCACAGAGCAGAAAAATTTGTCTGAGAACTGACCCTGAGGTATTCGATAATGTCTTGAGAAGAACGCTTCCTGGAAAAGTGATGTTAGACACAGGCCCATCAGTGAAAAACTTCTTGTATTTTCCTGCAGGAACAATTTCTCATATCTGAGGTTTTATCCTGATTTTGAGCTGAAGAAGACTCCTTCAGGCATCAGGCCACATGACAGGTTTATTGCTTGCATACAACCTCCAGAAAAATAAAACCTATTTATTCTACAGCCACAGGCATTCTGGAGCACCTGACATACTACCCAGTGGGCACAGCTGGAGGCCTCACTTCTGTGCTGCTTTTCTGGGCTGTGTTGATCTACAAGTGGTAGCCCAGAGGTCTGGGCAGCCTTGGCAGTGGGTGCTCTGTCTGAACAGTAATTGCAGCTAAGCTGCTAAGTGCTGTGCAGGGCTGAGAAGAAGGACTACTTTCTTTCTGTGCAAGCCATCCTGGGTACCATAAGTTGCATGATGCGAGTAGCAGAGCATTTGCTACCTTGGGTACAGGAGGGACAAGTCCATAGCTATCATGGGTATCTCTGCACAGGACTGCATCCTGTCTGTTAACCACACCTTGAACATGCCAGCAGGAAAGAAGTAAGAGCATATGCAAAAAACAGTGGCATCAGACCAGCTATTCACCTATCCCAGTGTTGTCTCCAACAATGGTTGGAAGTGCCAGTCAGGGAGAGCGTACAAGCCTGCCCACTTTCCCTTCATACTCGCAGCTTCCACAGCTCATGTATTTAGGATGCCAGAGGGTATATCCCTTCCTCCCGCCTTTTGCATTTGCATGTATAACTGCTGTCTGTGAATTTACCCTGTTTGTCTAAGGCAATAGAGTGGAAACATTGTTGGCAAGGAGACTGGTTTCTAAGATGTTGTGGATGTTCAGCTATGCTTGTTCCTGGAATGAAAGATGCAGTTGAAAACCTTATGAATGAATGCCATCACTTCCACTTACTGTGTAAATAAACTCAGGTCAGACCTCACAGTCAGTTTAACTGAGGTCAGTAACGCAACTTGTTTGTTTTAATGAGTGGAATGAAATGGCCAGAGGCTAATAGAAAATTCAGGATCTGAAACTTAGTGGCTGTTCTACGTTTGGATAGAAGGCAATTTGTTTTGAAATGCTATCCTAGGCATTAGGGAGCTCTTCTTTTCCAGCAGACCAAAGTTCTTGGAGGTGTGGAAACTCAGCACTGCAGTGAGGACCAGCAGCAGACCCCAGGCAAAAGTCCTATAACAGTACTCAGGCAGATTTTGTTTTCTGCCTGTTTGTAAATATGTTCATTGGGCCCCAAATAATCTTCCTCCACGTATCATCACCCTTTTCCCTGACACTTGACTTCATCCCTTCTGCCAGCATCCCTCCTGTGCCATGCAACCCTCTGAGGATTTGATGGTGTTCTCCTCAGAAACAACGTGCAGTTTCTCTGCATGGAAATATCCCATCTGGAAGACCGGTGCTCGCAGGGCGTGCAGGCAATAGTGCCTTCCTTCTGTCACCTTGGCTCGCATCTGCAGTGGTTCTCTGGGAGCCACTTGCCCTCAAAATCTGTCTCTGTTGGGCCACCAAAGCAAGCAAACTTCAGCAACTAGCAAAACTCCTGTGACAAACCCCAGTGTCTTTTCTGGAACAAAAACCTTCATAAAATAAAAAACACCCTGAATGTAACAACACAGTGTGTCTTAACACATACTAGCAGAGTAAGACACCAAACAAACAAGTGGGACTGATAATACATCTCATGCTTTTTGTCATCACTGCAATAAAAAACACCTCCAGTAGCTTTTCACTGCTCTCATCCCCATATGCCTGCTATGATTCAGGGAAAGCCACTGAGAAAAACAAACCTGTTTCTAAGTTAATGTCTGTTGGCCACACAGAGGTTTATATCTCCACTGGTCACATTATCCTGGGATCACAAATCAAAAAAATATTGAAAATCATGGGTCTATTTAAAACACATTAAACCTGTGCCAACCCAGAGCTGTTTGGATCTGTTCCAAAAGCCCCTTTGGCATCTATAGGGATGAGTGGTTATGGCAGGGGAAGACTAAATTGTGGTGGTCTTCTTTCTTAACCTCTGAGGGCCAGAGGGAGGAGGAAGCTGAGCTCCCTGAACAAGACGGAGCCCACACGAATGTGGGTGCTCTCCAAAGTATTTTTGCCTGCCAGAGTGTTGCCCATGGGAGCTCACAGTGAAAGTGTAAGCAGAGACGTGCTTGTTCTTTTATTGTCATCATAGGAGAAGCTCTTTGCACAGTGGATCTAGGGAACATTAGAGATACCTATTTCCCTTCAGTATTCAATGTACAAAATTAAGGCAGATGACTTGTTCTTGTTGAAATATTTTTGAATGCAATTGTGAAGTCTTTCCATAGAACTCATCCAGACAAGGACAACATTAAATTAAATCTACAGAATCACCTGTTTCCTTTCTTAACACATGTATAGGAAAGTCCTAGGGAAATAACCATGCTGCTTTAAAGACAAGTTAATTGAATATAAGACTATTCATATGAATAATGTAAATCATATTAATTTCAAGGACTGCTTTTCATACTGAATTCATTTGTCCGTATTTCCAGAGCACTCAATATCTTCTCAGTACTTTTAACGCTGCATGTATTTAGTTGTGGATAAGTTATGCTCAGAGCAGGGATTAAGAAGGTCTAGTAAGAAACAGTGTCCAGAAGATGAGGGATAAATGGTCAGGGAAGGTGGCCAATAGCTGCAAAGAGAGGCAATGCTAATAGCCCCACTGTGGGTGTCAAGGGACTCTGGTCTGCCATGGTTCCCCTCATGCTAGCTGCAAAAAAAGCAGGGTAGAGGGAGGTGGGCATGTTATGCCATGGCAGAACAAGGAGGCAATGTCACAGCAGGCCCGGCCTGCTGGCCATGCAGAAGACTCCTGTCTGTGGCTCTCACAAGCAACTCAACATACCCCTTGTCCTGGGCAACTACGGGTACTGGTGCAGCTGGTCTCATGCCAATATCACTGAGGAAGGTGCCCAGGACTTCTTACCGCCCCCATAAGCCCAGTCCTCTGTGTTTTGTGGTGTGATAAGCCTCCTCGGAGAGAAACCACGTGAGAGTGCTGTAAGTGAGCTGGCACACAAGTAAAGCTTTCATTTGTGGACTATTTATTTACTTTGGCTGCAAAGCTGTCTCATGTACCTGCAATGCTATAGCCTTCACTGATAGATACAGATCAGTGTTTGTATGCTCAGCAACTTTGCTTGCATCTGAATTTTTTTCAAACCAACAAAGCTACACAGATCGGGCTGATATATCTGAAGCTTACAAACTTCCTCCCTCTTTTCTGCTCCTGCCTGTAATAGCTGGCTGCTGGTGATTAGTCTGCTAATTAACAAGGGTGAACTAAAAAGAAGAGGAGGAAAAAAAAAAGTGCTTTAAACTCAAAGACATAACCTCTAGGCATGTAATTCAGGGATCACCATCTCCTAAGAGAAGCTGCTTGACCAGCAAAACATATAGTTATATTTCACATGGTGTGCCATCTCCTGCATATTCTCTCCAAAGAGCTAAATACAACAGAAAATTATACTTAATACTTTAATAACCTTTAACTGTGAGCTCCTACCCTCACTACTGTGTAGAGGAAAAAACACCCAGGAAAAAAACACTTATGGGCAAAATTTAAATCAGCTTTGCAAC
Source organism: Dromococcyx pavoninus (assembly GCA_033558185.1). Classification (NCBI taxonomy): domain Eukaryota; kingdom Metazoa; phylum Chordata; class Aves; order Cuculiformes; family Neomorphidae; genus Dromococcyx; species Dromococcyx pavoninus. Next base: position 230,198 of record JAUMJL010000409.1, on the reverse strand, counting down.
TTGCTTGAAATTATTGCAGACTTTCAGCACTTTAATGAAGACAGGCTTGGTTCCTTTGGCTTGTTCGTACAGAGCCACCTGGAATTGTAAAACTCCAGCAGATGCAAAGCCAGTAGCATCTTTTTTACTGTACACAACCCTGCAGTGCCACAACAACCTTCCACACTCCCAGCAGCACTGAGATGTATGACTTTGCTTAGCCACTGCTTTTCCCCCTACTAATAACCAGCCTCAAGATTTAAAATTCAAGTGATAGGACCATCGAACTCTGAAAACACTGCATGTCCCTTAACTCCTTGTGAGAATGACCTCAGATTAGACCTGTAAGGCTCTCCTTTCCTTCCTTGCACGTTCTAGATAGCAGGAAATCCAGCCAGAGCTTCATGGCCCTGTGGAAACCGTGCAGGAGGCAGAAGTCACATAAACAGCAGCCACCAGCTCTGGAAGGCAGTTAGGACCTTCAGTTGGAAGGAGTTTCCTTTTCCAGGATCCTGTGGACCTGTGGACCTTTAGAAGGACCACCTTGTGTCACCTCTTGGGCAAGGACACATAACAGCTGTCCATGACAACTTCTCCTTAAGAGCTCTGCAGCAGGAACAGGATAAATTTGTTTTTCAAAAAATCTCTCCCTTCTCATCCTAGATAAGTGGTGAAAGATACTGAGAGAGGACTAGGAAGCAGAAGCTGTTTGGAGCAGGGGAAGTGAGACCTTCTCTGGTGTCACGAGCAAAGCCTTGCAGGTCTGCCAGGTGAGTTTCAGGACTTTACACACTTGTATTTTTCTCTTCAGGCTCTGTGGATGGCCATACTGAGATGACTAGGACCTGCACATACATGCATGGGGCTGCAGCTAAAAAATCACCCACGGAGCACTATTGGTTGTTGGCTCCATCCCTCCCATTTGCATTAATGTTTTATGCCATTACCAGACCTGAGGACCCTCACAGGGAAATTGCTGGACATAAGAATAATCATAAAAAAAGATATTTAAAAAAGCACCCAGTTCTTAGCAGCAACATAATGTGTAGCCTTTACAGCTCCATATATCTGAGAGCTGATGATACTCAGAGGACACACACTGAGCACACGTCTCTAGCTCCAGCTACTCTCCCTTCTTCAGGCATAAAAGTTGCAAGAAGTGCGTTTCCCATTAGCGGGGTACCCCTGGAGGACCACACAAGCACATTCCTCTCCATCCCCTGGAGTAAAATGCGGCCTCCAGCCTTTCACTGTGTCAGCACAAAGCGTAATTCACATGCATATGAATGCATTCGGCTAATCACAGTGTAGGGATAATTCTCTGTATATAATTGCATGCCGTACTGGGCAGTTAACACTGCAGGGATGTTAAGGTCTGATTATATTTAGGAAGGGGAATGGAAGGTTTATTATGCAATGTTCACAGGGCAAACAGGCAGTTTCAGGCCTGCTGGTACATTTTGCATAGACATTGAGCCGAAATCTATATCTAACTTAATGCAGTCCCAAATAAAACCAAAAATAGCTGTTGCTGGTAAGATTCAATTTAAACTCTATCCCGTTATTTTTGTCAAAAACTTATATCTTTGCATGAGAATCTCCATCATACTGACAGCCAAAGGTGCCAGGCTTGCTCAAGTCTGGGTCTATGCACCATGTTCACTGCTTCACTTTCAGAAGTTCTGAGCAGCTGTGTATCTCATAGATGGCAAGGAAATAGCAAGTACCTAGTATGCTTGAATATTATGACAGCTTTGCTTGGGGTGTGAGGCTTCTCTAAATCTGTGAGTGAAGGAGAAACATGGAGCCCTTTGAGTAGATATAAAATAATATAAATTTGAAAACAGAACACTCTTTTCCCTATTTTTAAAAACTATCAAGTAAAATACAATCCAAAGTTGAAGAACAGTTGAAAAAGAAAAGTAAAGCAACATGCTTGGATTCAGTGTCAAGCAGAAGGTAGAGAAAGCAATTCACAAGACTGGGGATACAAGATATAGGCAAACTCAGAAGTATCAGCAACTCAACAGCAAGAGAGAACCAAGCAGTCACAAAATATGAGGCCGGTTTCCAGAGCCTGAGAGTCGGGCTAGAAAATTATGCGGTTTTAAAAGAATAGAAACTTCTACTCCAGTTCCTAAGCCTGGGGAAGATACACCAATCTTCTCTTGTTCTAAAATATTTTCTGCTCTGCTGTCACCATAACTAGAAGTTTAACTCATACAAGTCAAATCTGAAATTTTTCAACAATTAGGCAGCTTTCTAATGGATAGCAAATATTATTAGACTCATGAGAAAGCCTTATGAACTGGCAAGGCTGAATCAGGAACCCCTAGTCTGAGAGCAAACTCAAACAGCAAGAACATGAATTGCTGACTGAAGCCAGGGCAAAGCTCCCTATAAATCCTACGTGAGCCAGTGATTCTCTGCGTGACCTTTGGCAAATCATTTGGTCATGGTTTGTTCCTCTGTCTACTCAGCTGGAAAACTGGGTTAGAAAAAAAAAAAAAGAAGGAGAAGCTGACAGAAGACCAGATGCTGAGCATGAGCTAAGCCTTTCCAGGTAAATAAATTATTTTTAAATAATTATAATAATGCAAAATGTTCAGCATACCCCATGTTTTACTTTATGTATTTGCTGCTGGATCCACGTCCATTTATCACAAGGGGATGAATATGGTGACAGTTGAGAGTATGGAGCTGGTGCCAAATCAACAGGGAGAGCCATCAATCCTTGCTGGGAATATCAAACTGCCAAAGACAACACTGTGATCACAGTGAATCCCACCCATATTTCCAACCTAGCTCATGGCTGAGGCTGAGGCCAAGGCCAAATATTTTTCTATTCCACAGAAAGGGATGAGGAAGATACCGGGGGACACAGAAAAATGCCTGAGCTGGTCTCTGCAGGGCTAGGGAAGTCCCACAGGGAACACAACACAAGAACTCCCTGTGGGCTGGTTTGGGTCCTGGAAACTGCTCCTGTGGTTTCTTCCAGCCAACAAGCCACTTTCTTTAAATCCTTCCTTGCTCCAAAATAACTTGGACTCAATAACTTCCTGGAGACACACTGCAGAAACCATTCGTTAGAGCTGGTTTTGGGGAGAAGCAAGGAGGAAAAGGGTTGTTGGTTTGGGCTTTGTTTGGGTTTACTTTTTTGTAGATTTGATTTACTGCCAAAGTTCACTTACTAGCATTTATTTACTGCTGTTGGCAGGTTTAGCGTGCATACTGCCTGACAGATTTATCTGTAATACTACTGGGTGGTCACTATTCTTGTGTTGTAAGATTAATTGCAAAGACTCCAAAGGCATTTGGTAGTGGGAAGTTTAAGCTATTTAAGCAAAATAATAATGCATTTTTTCCACATCCCCATCCATCTACGCTAGGGAAATCAGGCTCTGTAACAGACTATGGTGTAACTTGTCAAGCCATGGGGAGGAGCAGTGGCTATCGCAATGCAGAGCGATCAGGTAATTCTCCAGGCTCATCAAGGCAATACAGCGCTGAAAATCTGAAAACTTGCCTTGCTGCTCTTGCTGTTCCTATGGGAACACCACAGCTATGGGCTGTAAATATTTCACTTTCATGGGTTTCCAGACCTGCGGGCTCTATTTAGCCACCAGTGAACATGTAATAAGCGTCTGGCTTAGAAACTCATATCTATAAGTCCTCGAACAGATATAATTCTTCTTTTGACACCAAAATGCTATTGATTTCTCTTAGTTTGATTTAGAGGTCAGCACAGAAATCCTGCCTGGGATCTGTGCTTAAAAGCTGATCAATGAGTAGCATAGTTAACTCTTTAATTACTCTGGCCTGAACTGACTTTGAGTTTTTGCCCTGCCACTGTGGTGAGTGTGGGAAATGTTTATAGAAAGCACTGAGTTGGCACTAATTCAGCACATGTCTCTGTTCAGGTATCATAGGTCAATGATTTCGGCTCCGATGGAAGTTGCTGGCTCCCACCCCTTAAGGCCAGCCAGTGGTCAAAAACATCTATGAAGGTGGAAACACAAGACTTTCAATGCCTACAGAGCTTCTCTTCTTTGAGCTGTGAACAACACCTGCAAAGTCAGCAGCTAGTATTTTTATAGAGGGAACCGCACTGGCTTCACAACCTCGTGGCGTATCCTTACAGCTGCTGTTGTACCTGCCCAGTGGCAAGTCAGGGTCTTCTGGAGATGCCATGTGTGTTCATACCCATGCTATCAGAGTTTATCAGGAGTCCTGTTCTCTGGCAGGATATAGTGGAGGAAGATATATACCACAGAGTTAAAGTACTGGTAATTATTGTGGGGTTTTTTTTAAATAGGTCTCAGGAGGAGGAGGACACAACTCCGCTATAGAGACTATTTTTGTACTGATACATTTTATGTACCTGCACTGAGTGAGAGCGAACTTACTTACCAAATGAGATAGTAGTTTTAATAAAGCTTTCAGGACTTTGCCAGTTTAGAAACATAGGGTGCCACTTTTTTCTGGAGTGTATAGGTTGCTGGCTGGGATTTTTTTTCTTTGTATACTCCAGTGACCCCTTTTTTGGCGTTGGCATCAGCTTCTCATTTCCTTACAATTGAGTGGGCATTAACAGGAGCTTAGGCACACAGGGACATGCAGCAAGCAGAAGCTTCACAGTAGAATGGCTGAACTTCAGACAGCGAATAACCCCCTTCTGGGTTTCTAATGCTCCGGCTACAGTACGAAAAGGTCAAGTGCCAACTAAAACGTGCAAAAGAGTCAGTCCCCTTTCACTTATTCTTCCTAGACTGACCCTGCACAACAGCCCATCAAGAAGGAGGAACAGTTGCTGGTTTGCATCTGGTGGCTCCCCAGATTGCTTGGTGCCTGTGGCAGCCTAGACTTCTCCAGGAGCTGTGAGCTCTGGCCATGTGGCTGAGAGGATAGAGCTTCCCACCCTTGACCAAGCTAGTGTAGGGTCACTAGCAAGCACAATGGCCTGTTTTCTCCTGTGCAGAGCAAGCATTCCAGCATCGCTCTTTCTTATTATCTTTCCATACTTCCCCTTTTCAGGGACTTTTCCAGGTTTCCCTGTTCCTGTTCCCAGGGCTAGCAGCACCTCTGTGAATATAGTCCTTCTCTTCTGCCTTTTCTTGCAGGAGTTCCCTCATTCAGGCTGTAGCCCTTGAAGTCCTCTCCAAGGAGGAGATCTTGCTCATTGTCCTTACTGGTTTCTTACTCCATCAGCAAGGCATGCTTGCCAACATTAAGAGGGTTTGGCAGGCTAAACCTTCTCCTCCACAGTGTCCAGGCCAAGATGAGGGTGATAACACAAAAGTTAACACAAGTTCACCCCTCTTTTTTTCACAAATACATAAAACTTCTTTCTACTGGATTTCAAAGCCTAGGAACCCACCATTCAAAGGCACAGCAAGGACAGGAGAGTGGGAATACAGCAAAGAACTGAAGCAAATGTCCTCTACCCAGCTGTAGAAATCCTCACTTTTTTGCAGTGCTGGATTATGGTATAGATTTTTGAGATTCCAGAGCAGAACAGCAAGGTGAGAACTTCAGCGGGCAGGAAAAGCCCATCAGCAGGTGTGTGTATTTGATAGCTTCTGACTATGGAAGGACCTGTCTGGTCCATTCCAGGGGCTGTGGGAGCAAATTTTTTCTCTCCCATACACAAATTGACCACACAGATTTTCAGCCAAGGGACAAGATTGCACGCATTACCTCTTAGAGGTGGGAGAGACTTGCTAACCCCAATGAAGACCATGAGAGTCTACCTAGGACTAATTAATTGCCACGGACTAGCTCGCTCCAGACTATCAGAGAAGAATGGTCCCAGAGCATACCAAAGGCAACATCTTCCTTATTCCATTATCATGGTCACCCCCTTCTCTTTTTTTTCCCCACAGGCAGCACAGCCAAGAAAAATGAGGTGACAAAGTGCACTTTTCTCCCTCTTAAGTGACTGCCAACCCATACAACCCAGATCGGCAAGTCCCCTCCTTCTTCTTTTGCAACGTTGGAAATAAAAATTCTGCTGACTGTATGATACCTGGGACAGGCTAAATAATCAATGATTGAATTGGGGAAAAAAGCTTACAGAAAGAAATTGCCTTTTCTTTTCTTTTTTTTATAATAATTACAAAGTTATAATATTTGATAGATTCAGACATATCTTGCATCAGTTGTAATGGAAGTTGTGAATGAATGAATGTTGCAGTAGCTGGCTCATGATAACCATTGAGTATATAACAATATTAGTGTCAGCAAAGCTGACAGTTTAGTGTCAAAGTTACCAGTTCTTGTCATAAAAGGAAGTCATTTTTCTAAAAAGTATTTATAAATTCAATGGATGGTAAAGTTTCATTCTCTGCCTTTGAGCACAGTGGTTAGAGACAGAAGCAGATCAGAGGGTAGAGAATAAAGAATAAAGCTCTACAACAGCTCAACTCCATTTTCATTTTCTTCCCTTTTTTTCAGTAAAAAGGATAGATATTTTTCACAAGTGGAAAGTTGCAATTGCCATATTTTTTTAAGAAAGGCCTTTTTTGCCTCTCTCAGCAAAACTGGAGCATTCTTGTCTGTAAAAATGTCACATTTTCACCTAAGGCAAATTCATGGAAATTTACAAAGATTTACAACAAGAAGCAAAATTTTAATTTTCATGAATATGCCCCAGGAGGAAATGTGACATTTTACAGAGAGGAATGTACTGTTCTCCTCAGCAAATGAGTATTTTCCTAATGAAACAGCAGTTCAATTTCAAATGCTGCCTTCAATTACATTTTTTAGAGCTACAAAAGTAAAGTTTAATGCACCCATAAACCCCACTCCCCATTTTGTCACAAACAGGATCTTCTCAGTTATAGAGACAGTATTATTTTATTGCAGTTATATTTAGGATCCTTAATCATAGATCAAGATTTTGTCATGCTAAGAACTGTATAGAAAGAACACATAAGGCTGGTTATTGCTTCAAAGAGCCAAACTCCTATGGCAAGATGAAACAGCATGGGGGGAACATATGGAAGCAAGACAACGAATTATTGGCAGAAGTTTAGAAGTTGATGTACCGCAACCACTTTGCCTCGTGCTGGGAGAAAGGGGTCACCACCTATCAAATTGCAAAACCTTTGAATTGAGCTGACGCTTAGGGACAGACTTGGAAGGATCTTACTCAGTCGTGGCAGCCAGAAAAAGATGATGTGTAATGCCATTAATGCAAAATTTTCCATTTGTCCTGCTGTCAGTCAGATAACAAATTGCTTATTTATGAAGATTGGACTGATAAAAACCAGCAGAACGCAGCACAGGAAAACAGAAAAGGATTCAGGAGTGACTGTGGCATAAGAAGCCAACAATGTCATGCTAATGCAGAAACTGCAATCATTGTGCTGGGATACTGCACCAAGACCACCATTTCTAAGCTGTTTGATATACCTTTGGTCTATTTAGTGCTGCTAAGGCCTTGGATGGAATATTTTGTTCAGTTTCAAGCACATCTTACCTTTTTTAAGAGAAAGGAAAAAAACTGTGTCCCAAATCCAGTTCTTCAAAGTAGCAACGTCAATTAGAGATCTACAAAACGAGATTTATGGAGTGAGACTGAAGAAAATGTGGTTGTTTAGTCTAGAAAAGCCAAGAATGAAGGGAGACAACAACAGTTTTTAAATACATCAAAATTATCTGCAAGTAGCCGGGGAATAATTTTGTTGATAGGATGGAAATAATGGGCTTTGATAGTCTCAAAAATATTTAGGATAAACATGAAAAAATTCTAATAGTAAGGAAGATTAAGCACTAGATAGATTGGCTGGGAAATTGTTACTCCATCAGTTTTTGTTTGTTTTTGAATAAGGGCTTAGGCAAACATCTGTTGTGAGCAGCCCAGGTACCAGCTGATCCTGCTCTTGTGTAGAGAAGTTACCAGATCCATGGTAAACCATTGAGGTGCTCTGAATGACACCAATCACCCTGCCAGAGCTGCATTCATCTGTGGGGCACAAAAATTCCCAATAGGACTGAGTAGAGGGATAGGTGAGAAACTTTGAGACATGCTGGGCAAAACCATCTCACACAATCCTTTCAAACCTAGTTTGGAAGATTTATGGTAGGTAAAGTCTAACATACTGTGTGGTGTGTATTATGGCGAGGGGCCTCAGCATGACTATATGCCGAAGTTTAAGGAAGTTGCTAGTGATTCTGAGCACTTCAAATTTTGGTGCAATCCTGCATCTTTTTGAGAATATGATGGACGCTTGTCCTCTGTAAGCTGAGGATAAGGCTTTCAGACTTTGCAATCTTGCTCCTCTTTGACACCTGGAGTCACTCCTCTCCTCTGCAAATTCAAAGGCATCTCGGCTATGCATTTTTTTTTCCAGATCAGTTTGGGGCAAGACTTAATCAGCATTCCTAATAAGAGATGATCACTCTAAGAAAGAGCAGAGAAATGGAAAGCAGGAAAGATAGTTACATACACTGCTGAGAAATACAACCAGTGAGCCTTGAGTACAACACTGAATCAAAATATAAAAGCACACAAAGAAGAGATTCTGCAGACATGCAGAACAGCCAGGAGCTTGTGCTGTCTCAAAATTGTTCTGTGGTTTGGAGGTTTGGTAGACCACACAGATCAGAGGGAGTTTGAAATTACAAGGGTGGGAAGTGGAGAGACCCACACCACAGTAAACATACCTCTAGAAGTAATTTGTAGTAAGTGCCTCAGTCTTGCCCACCTAAATGCCTTTCAAGTGGAACGGGAGGGAAAGACTATGTTTCCTAGAGCATCCTGCTGCTTCAGCCGTGGTAGGTGCTGCTGCACAGCTTTGGAACCAGTGTGTCGTGCACTGGAGGTATAAGCAGAAGAAACAGATTACTCAGATACTCTGCAGCGTTCTCCTGTGGTACATAGGATTAAGTGGGACAAAAACTATTTCGCTTTTACTGGGGTAGGAACATACACGTCGGCAAGTACCAGAGTGAATGACTGTAAGATGTAGCCATTGAACTTTATGACACTTTGTTCCTTCCAGTACAGTATTTAGCTCTACAGCACTTGTTTTTTTTTCTCTTTGAGCATTATGACTAGACATGTGAAGACTTTGCTCCTTGGAGAGACAAACAGTCACCTTATGGTTCGGCACAGAGAAGGGATAGTCAAGATTCAGGTTGTGATACAGAAAGCACTTTGGTTCTTGCCCGGACAGTCTTGCTGCCAGCTGCCACTGCAGCTTGTTGTGGACGCAGTTAAAGGCAATAACTCATTGTCATCACACTTCTGCAAAAGAAGCTTCTGGACCATTCTGGCATCACAAATGCATGTGTATCTTCACACTTCTGCCAATGCCATGGGATTTGCCCAACATCAGCCTTGGAAACTAGAAGCAATAATTTCCCATTGCCTCTATGAGGAAACGAAACATCTGGACAACGTACACTCAACACCTCAGTCCCTCATCTTTAGTGCTGCTCCTTACCATGTCTTTCTCCCCAGAGAAGCAAAACGGGAGTCATACAACCAAAAAAAAATCCTAACCCATCCCAGACCTGCCCTGCGTCACAAAGATGATGCAGGTAGGAGCTTTTCCTGGAGGTGTTGCCTTTTTGTCTAGCACTAGCACAGCCCTGATGAGAGATAGGACAACTGGAGAAACATGAGTGTAGGCACAAGTGGGAGATTTTCAAGAAGTGCACTCACACCGGGACCAGGGTTCCCGCAATAAAAGCAAAGGTGTGCATTCATCTTATGAAGCTGCGCTGTGAATGCTGTCAGGTAGATTAGAGGTGGGTGGAAGATTTATCTCTGCGTACACGGACTGTCTGAGTTTTCTTCCAAAATTTTCAGGGGAAGCATAGTTTCCCACCTCTAAGGAAAATGAATAATTTCCACAAGATGTGTAGTTTATGCTTGAGCTCCCTTCTTTCACATAAAGGACAATTATTTTTGCCTTTCCAGGAAATCTTCTATTCTCTTTCTTCTTTCATTTTGATTTAAGATGGGGTTTTGGGGGGAGAAGGAAGGTAGAGCAGTGCAGACCCAAAATGCCTAGGTGAATGCTTCTCCAGCAGAGAAGAGACGTCTCTATAGGAAATATTGTTGCTCTCAGGTGATCACCTGCTTCTCAGCTTTGTGAAACTCCTGAAAGACATGGATAGATGTGCCAAGAGTGTGTATATACACATGGGAGGGGGTGCGGGTGGGAAGAAGGCAAAAGAAGAGGATAATTTTTTTGAGACAGATTTTAACAGAAAAACACTCTGGGAGTCAGGTTGCCTACAGAGACTGATTGATTTCACCTTCAAGCACAAATGTGGTTGGTAGCCTAATCCCCACAAAGCCACAGAGAACTTCCACTAAAGAGTTCATTAGGCTTTGACAAACTGTATGCACTGGGTTGTGTGCGCTTGCCAGGCTCTCCTGAGACAGTGGAACGTATTTAATACACAAGCAAACATCTTAGATGGGAAGGTATCTTTTCCTCATCTATTTCTGAGTAAAGCATTTTTGAAAGGTTTGTTCAGCGTGACTTGATTATTTCCAACCTGCCATGTAGCTCCCAGGAACAGCTCTGACCTTGGTTAAGGGTTGGGGACCAAGGAATTCAGCTCAGAAAGCAGCCTTTCCAAGCTGCTCTCGGATTTGGTGGTGCAGTTCACTGCCTATGTGGGGAGGAGGGGAAGGAAAAAACCCCACGTTTCTGTTCACCAGCTCAGTCCTTACAAAGTGTTACTGTGTTTCCTTCCCAGGGAAGTGCCTATGGAATTAAAAGCTTATTTTCTTAAAGGGTACCTTTTCAGTTGGTTCCAATGATCTACTTTCACCTCCCTTTTAGGCAGGCTAATTCACATCATGTGATCAAGGGAAAAAACCAGCAATCAAATTAGATCATATTATTAACATAAGATAAAATAGTAATGTTTTTATTCTTTTGAGCGTTTTTATCTCAATGGCACAATTTGGAGAATGTCCAAACACTCAGGAATTCTGTAAATTTGCTTTTAAGTGCCCAGCAGGGAGGTCTCACGGAAAGCACTCCAGTGTGTGAAGGAATTTGTGAACGGTCAAGCCCATTTACTACAAGATTTAGTGTGATATTTTTCAGTGTGATTTGTGGAAGCCTGCATTTTTTGTTGCTACTTCCTACCATTATTATTTCATTAAAAAATGGAGGAAAGTTTTCTTTTTTTAAAAAAAATATTATTACACTGAATAGCAAAACAACCAAGTCTTTAATAAAATTGTTGTGCTGGATTTAAGAGCTTGAAACTTAGAGCTACCGGCAGGCCTTGGAGAAAGACACAAATCATTTCTTTGGGCCTGAAGGAGATATCTTCAAAGCCCAATTCTGTTTGGCCTTAGAGAGCACTATAAACTATTATTTTGATGAAAAAATTATCATCCCAGCCCAAACATGAATTTCTGTGGATTTCTATTAGTGAGTTATGCTCTTAAAAGTTAATAAATCCTCCTTTTTTAGGCTCTGGTAGAACTCAGAAAGCTTGTTTAACTTGCTGTAGTATCCTCAACCGTTGGAGTGTCAACATGAACCTGGAGGACCATCAGCACTTTCCCACAGCAGTGAGTAGGAAGAACTTTGGCAGGGGTTGAACACCACACAAAAGCCACACTGGCCTGTGTGCTGAGGAGCCATGCTCCTTGCTTGGCTTCACACAGTTTTGTGGCCTGCCATCTGTGTTGGACCGAATCCAGATGGGTGGATGTCTTGTAAATCCAGTCCTACTCATGCCTTAAAGCCAGGTAGCCAGGTGATAGAGACATCCTGGCAATGTCCCACTGAAGAGCAGTCTCTGCTCAGCACAACCACAGATGCCTCGTACCCCCCAGATGGGTCTCTGTCCCCATTAGGCACCAAAGGATACACAGCCTGGTGTCTGTAGGAAAGCATTCTTCATGAGCCCTACAGGTCTCAGGATTGCAGTGCCTTCCTACCTACACCTATACCAAGGGACTCTAATTAGGAACTGGTCCATTAGAGGCTGCAATCTGTAATGTGAAATGGTACTTGGCTTTCAAACCTGATGCTCACTCCACCATCCAAGCAGCACAACCCTTTTTTTTGGCTCGGCCGTCGCACCTCTGTGGGAGAGCACTGCACAGGACATGGCCCCAGCAGTTTTCAAATGCTGTTTGGCTGGGCACCAGTGGATCATTACACTACTGGTGAGATATGTAGGAATGGTGTAATCTCCTTAAGGGCAACAGGAAATACTGCCTTCCCACTGCTTTTTACCTTGTACACATATATTAAAAAATAATAAAGTTTACATTTAAAAGAGCAGGAACGTCTTTTACTTAATTGATAATTTGAAGATGCTTTTTTAAAAAAATCATTACTTCAAGTAGTAGCAGAACAAATGGAATTGATGCAGTGGGAGAGAAGGAACGATAATCTTCAGGTACTGCAGAGACACAGCAACAAACATCGCGGGGTTTCTCTAGGTGTCACCAGCCCTTGAAAAGGTGAGGGCAGAGATATAACCTGTCATTCAAAGTTTGGTTTTTACTCTGAAAAATGCCTGCAAGTATTAGTGCCTTCAGCTATCAACACAAAATCCATCTAATCAATAGCTTACCTTAAATTCAGTAGCCACAAATGCTAAAAAAAAAGTAAGCAAATAGCTTCTTTTGCCTTTGTGAGGCCCTAGCTGGGAGTTTTCCCGTCATTGCACACAACTGAGAAAAAGCTTTCATGGACGAGATTATTACCAAAGTGGTAACTCGAGAAGTTTATAAGAAAAAGGAGATTGCTCACAACTCCCTCCCCTATCACTGTGCAAAGAACATCCTTCAGAAATCCTCCAGCACTCAGGGCCAGGTCTGCAGCCCCTCAAACACACATGCTGACAATGCACAGGCTTCAGTAGCAGCACACTGGCGTTTTTATAGGACAAAGGGAAAAGGGTTCTTTAGTCCCACCCAAGCAGAGAGCGGTTTCACTCAAATTTCCCAAACAGAGAGCCATTGGGTTCCTCCCTCCCCAAGCTACCATGAGCTTGATCTGCACCTTGCATTAGTTTAGCACGCAGCTGAGGAGTGTTTAGTAACATTTCCTGGGGTATTGAAGGCCCAAGAGCAGCATAGCTGCCAGGGACGATAGCCAGCTCTGCCACACTGAGGGCCAGCTTGGCCATTCACCAGGATCATAAGCAGAGCAGTTAATTTGCATCTAAATTACTTAGGGTTTTAATCAGAGATTAATAAACAAAGGTGTCGGTAATTATTTATACAGATCAGAGCAATAGTTCTTTGCACAGCACAGCAGCCGGCATCGTTTGCTCTTGAAGTGCGGAGAAGTATGGCTGGAAAAGAAAAACCCACTGCTCCATTGGAGCCAACTTCTTTGCACCCATTTTTCACTGTATTCTGCAGTGACTGGATCCTTGCTAGAGCACATGATCCCCCTTCCTGTGGGGGACGGGGAACCCTGCCTGCACAACTGCAGCTGGGCATTTCTGCTGGGTTCCCAGCAGGCAAGGTGCAACTGCTGCCTGTGAGTGGGCCTCGGTATCGAATCCTCTCCCTTGAATCCTCTACTCTTCTTCAGCATGGCTCTAGAAGTCTTGGGCTGCCATCCAGACCCCTAAATTACCATAGTTGGACCTCCAGGCACAGAGTGACCCTGTTAAACCATCCCTGTCATAGCGTCAACCTTCACTGTTGCTTCATATCACATCTAGAAAAAAACTCATTGTGTCAGTCTCCACTGCCAGAGGATCAGCTGCCCTATTGCCGTACCTTTAGCAGCTAGAGAGGCACCAGCATGGGAGGTGCACAGAGCAGCACCCACTGGGGAGGGTGGAAGAGGGGAAAACAGCAGAAGGCTCAGCTATTCTCACAAACGCTTCACGCTGAAATAACATGACGGCTCGGAGAGATTTGTACTTCCCTATATTAGCCTTAAATCACAAGTTTGTCAGTTGATTTGTCCTGTTCATCTACCCCTTAGACTCTCTGGGGTTTTTTGTCTTCATGCATGCATGTGATGTAGTTTGGTTAAAAAAAAATTAGAGACTGGACTTCAAGTTCTAACAGAAATCAAGAATTTGGTTTATGCTGCTATAGTTGGTCATAAAATAATAGAGGATATTAAGTCAATACTGCCTAGAAACTGCTATTGCACACAAGAGAAAAGAAAAAGTATCTCTCTCTCTCTCTCTCGTTAGTTAAAGAAATGCAAGACCAAAAAAATTCCCTGAGCACAGAGGTGTTCTGTTCTGCACAGCCACATTGGTACACTGAGCAGAGCAAGGTCAAGAGAAGCTCAGTTACACAATAAAGTCGCAGCTCACTTGCCCCCTTTTTAAGGAGTCACATCCCTAGACATCGCTAAAGAAAAGACGGCTCTAGCAAGAAGATACCGGAACACATCATTATCACGAAGGCCATGGGTGTTTTCCAAAGAAACTTGAATTGGTCCAGGCTTTCAGTTTCATTTCCCTCAGCAATGCTAGGCAAGAGCAGGCACAGCAAGACTATTTCAGCTTACTTTTTCTTAGTGGCTTGCAAACGGAACTTCAACAGCTTAACAGTTTAACACAGCTGGATATTCAGTTTCACTGACCAAATATGCCTGAAAGACATCATAGCTGCTTTAGAGGATTTTACATTTACTCTGCTTAAAGACTCACTGTAACACTATTTGTCACTGCAGGTAATTGGCCCTGCTCAGTCTCTGCATTCAACAAAGAAAGGCTCCAGATTTTCCTGTGCATGCATAAAGGAGAGAGTGTTTTTCCATCCATGTTGTTGTTGGATTTCAAGATTTCTTTTGTAAGGAAAAGAAAGTAAATAAGTTCAAGATTCTTCTGAGAAGGCCTTCTGTGCAGGTGCAGATTCACAGGGATGAACACAATTGGGGGCAGGAGGTGAGAAATATATTACTTTAAAGAGATTTGCAGCTTCTCTCTCCCATTAGCAAGTCACTGTACGTGTCTGGCCACGTAAGACAATTTTTCTCCCCTACTCACTTCTCCTGACCCATTGAAGTTGTACCTGTCCTTACCTTCAATAAATATCTGCCACCAGCACTACTTTCTACCTCTGAGACATTTCTGTCTGAGCTACCAAATCTCAGCCTCCCCTTAACCTCCGCTTCCTGAGGCACTGAAGGGCTGATGGTCTTTCCCCATCATCACTTATTGCTGCACACCAAGTGTATAGTGAGAATTGTTCGTGGTTCAGATTAGTCTGCTGAGAGAAAAATCTCATTCACCTTTTTCACTTCAATGTGTTCAAGATACAATACAAGTGCTCGCTCCTCTAGGTAATACTTTGCAGATGAGTGGAGAAGGAAAAAACAGATGGATGAGATAAGTGAAAAAGAGAAGCCAGGACCTCTGGAGGAGATGCCAGAGGGGCTGCTGCCTGATACAGTTGTGCTCAAGGAATCAAAGTTGTTTCTCTTCCTCACTGCTGATGACACAATTCAATGAAAACACCCACACTCTCTGCTCTGAAGAAATTTTCAGGTTATAATGTCCCCCAAAAACTCAACTTAGAGGGAGCCCCAGGAGGTCCCCTGCTCAAAGCAAGTCCAATTAGAAGCTGTGGCTCAGGGCCACGTCCAGTTCAGTTTTTAGTGTGTCTAAGGATGCAGAATCCAGAACGTTTCTGGGCAGCCTGTTCCAATGCTCAGGCACCCTCTCTGTGATACTTTTTCCTTGTATCTGATCAAAATTTTTCTTGTTGCAATGTGTATCCATTGTGTCTTGTTCTTTCTCTCTGCTCCTCTCAGAGGAGTCTGACTTCATATCCTCCCATTGAGTAACTGCAGACAACAAGTACTTCCCTCATTTTTGAGGTTTCTTCTCCAGGATAAACAAATCCTGCTTTTTCAGCCCCTGCTCATAAAACAAGTGCTCTTGCCACTTCTGTCTACCTTGATGACCCTCCACTGAGGTCTCACCAGTGTGTTGACACGTCCCTCGGTCTGGGCTTCAACACTGGAGATACAGTTCCTCCAACACATTCTCTCCATTGATGGCTCCAGAATTGCCAATGCCTCCATGGTAAAAGATCTTGCCACTCTGTTCCTGGTCAGGATTCTGGGGCAAGGAAAGGGCTCTGGTGGACTCAGTAGAGATGTCTCTGGCAAGGGCTGGAGGAAGACCCCGGTAGACCAAGAAAAGTAATTATCTGCATTTACTCTTTCCTTCTCCAACCTCATCTGGAGTAGTGTGTTTAAGGGGGCCTGATTCGGGAAAGTCACTGATGGCCCTAAAGGTGTTCAGCAAAGGGCTACCCAACGCCAGCACACGTCCTATGAAGAGATGCTGGAGGACATGGGCTTGTTCAATCTGAAGAAGGGACAGCTTCTGGGAGACCTTTCAGTATGCATAAGGAGGTTACTGATGATATGGAGCACTTTACTGAGGTGCAAAGTGGGAGAACAAGAGACGGTGGTCTGGTCCAGCAAAAGCAGGTTCCACCATCTCCCAGAGGATTTAGAGTGTGCGAACCCTGAGCCTGGCACCACTGGAGTGCTCGAAGGAGAGCCACCAGTTCCTGTTGGGATTCCTTTTACACATCCTGGCATCAAGGATTGTTATTTTACTTATTGTTTTCACAGGGAAGCAGGGGCCATTGGGATCTTCATGGCCAGAGAGAAGAGAGAGGCCCACCTGCCTCCTCATGCAATGAATAGCATCACGGACACTGAGGACTTTAGGAACTTTGGCATCACCCTCTACTCGTTCCCATCCATAACTGTCAAACAGGGTTGCTGTCTGATGTGACGAAGACTCTCAGTGCACATACCATTGCCTGCCGTCCCCTCAACTCCAGGGTGAGACATGCATCCTTTTTGGGGATGAGGAGGATCATGAGTGTCGTGAGGGTGGAACCTGAAAAGACGGCAGCAGGAATGACAAACAGCAAACTCCCAGGCTGTCCCCACAAATGCTGGGCTGAATGCACCCTCAACATAGCCCCAACTGAGGTCTTGTGCAGTCTTCAGTTGTCTTATCCATGTCCATCACTCTGAGGGATGACACACTGGAAAATTTCCTGCATCCTGACTGTAAAAATAAGAGTCAAAGTAGGACATTTCCTCTGCTACTTCAGGGCTCATTCTTTGTTACCGAAACACATCATGTATCAGTTTGCAATTAAAACCATCAACAGTATGGAAGGCCATAGCACAATAGCTTTGTAGTCAATTATTTGATTTATAATTAAACATGCAGAATTTCAGCTTACTGACTAGAAAGTAGGACAAGTACTTTCTGTTTGCCTGGATCTGAAAAAAAAAGGCCAGGAATCCAGGCTGCAATTTCTATAGCATGGATAATTTCTCTCCTCCAGCATAGCCTGTCTAGACAATGAGCAGGTTAGAACACGTTAAGTTTCAGGAGGCAAATTTTAAGTATTACCATAGTAACAATTAGAAACTCCAAAATAAACAAACAGACAGTGGCCATGAAAGACCCTCAGCCATCTGGGAAGGGAAACTGTGTAGGGCACAAAGAGCACCACAACGCGTGGGTCAGGTTGGTGTGCTCCCTCCATGTGATGACGTTCCGTTCTCCCGGATTGTTTAACGCTTCCACCCGCTGATGCCACATAGCAATTTTGTATAGTGAGTCAGCACTTCAAATCAACCCCAAGGGCAGCAACTTGCAGCTATTTTTCACTCATAAACCTATGCCTTGTCCATCGCTTCTTTCCCTCCCTACCTTCCCCTCAGGCAGCAAGGAAGATTTGAGGGTGGTTCTTCTGTTGGAGTCCTCCAAAGGACAAGGCATTTCTGTATTTGTCAGCTCTAAAATAAGAAACAGAAAGGCCACGTAACATGACCATTCGCAATCTGACTGATGCACTGAACTTTACTTTGCTTAACCCTCCAATTCCTTGCAGTTCTGGGGCCAGCCAATACATGTGGGGCTGTACCTTCTCTGCTAAGCATGTCACGTGCATCTCTGTGATCTGGCTTTGCAGTTCTTTTGCTGGCTTTCACTTTTTATGCATCTAAAGTGATACACAGCCCATTGCATGGGCATCCTGTGCACAACATGCAGTCTGCTTTTTTTTGCAGTTTTTACTCAGCTGATGAGTAGAGTCCTATATTGGACACAGCCAATTCATGCTGTTTTCTCAGAGAAGTGGTAAGTGTATCTTGAAGGCTTTTGCACTTTGCTAACCACTTCACACAACTAGTCTTGAGGGCCTTTTTAGAAAATTTCTGTAAAATGTACTCTCTCCGCTGGTCTCCTGGACATATTAGATTACATTTTTTCTCTTCCACAGCTTTGTAGGTGGCCACTAGAAACTTGCAGACACTCTACCTCTACCAGACATGCCAGGAGGATTATGAGGACTGCCAGCTTCCTGTTCTTTTGGGATTTCCATGCTCATATGAGAATGAACTCTGATTCAGAGATCATTTTCTAAGAACCCAAACACCTGTTGGTGAGATAGAGGTTTTTTTTGTATCGTTTTAACTTATTCTGAAAGTGAATTTCACGTGAACATAGTATGATGTGTGCTCAGGAGTTGGATGATATTTCTACCCACAAGCACTGTGTGGATGGCCTATAACATTACTGGAGCAGCAGACAGACTTCAGGTTGTGAATGGCTAAACACATGCATGTATCATCTGATGTGTTTTCATACCTGGAGAGCAGACTTAGCTACCTATGTAGACAAAACTATCACTACCTTTCCCATACTCTGTCTTTTGAACATCTCTGTTAGTTATACTTGAAAACATTCAACTTTAGGACCATGATGTGACAGTGAAATAAGATCTGAGTAGTCAATGATTGCTTTTTCAACCTCTTGACAGTAGAAAAGGGGCTTTACTTGGTGATCTGTACACTGGGGCATTTGTATGCCCACTTTCCCCTCTGCCTTCCTACAGTGACAGTGAACGGTTATTCATAGACAAGACTAGGAAAAATATCTTCACCAAAAGAGTTGTCAGGCTTTGGAACAGGCTGCCTGGGAAAGTGATGGAGCCTCCTTCCCATGAGATGTTCAAACAAACATGTTGACACTGCAGTGTGTGGCATGGTGGTTTGGGGCTGATGGTTGGACTAGATGATCTTAGAGTTTTTTTCCAGCCCGAGTGATTCTATGGGTCTGTGATTTTACCTGCTTGCATGTGATATTTCAGGAAGGTGAACCAATAATGATGCCTCCCAGGGAATTGTTTCAGGAGTCAGGTTTCAGCTTGATCAGTAAAAAGTGCAGCTTAATGCAGAAGTATCTTTTTGCTTCTCATCAGCATAACCCAAGTGTAATTTCCAAAGACATGGATTATTTTGGTACCACAGTGTTTGCACATGCAGAAGAAGCAGATTCCTTCGTTGAGAAGGTTGCAATAATTTGCCATATACCTGGCAGGGGTTCAGTGGAGCTCAAAGATGTTCAGCCTCTGGGTTAGGATGCAAGACTAGAAAATCAATGACATTTAATAAATTCCAAACAAGAAATACTCTTTTTGTGGGTCAATTGCAATTAGCACAACAGTAGAAATACTCAACAGGGTTGAAATAGTCATACAGAAAAGCGAACATGTGCGAAGTAGAAATGGCTGGATTTCAATCCAAGAGAAAAAAAAAAAGATAAATTGCCACCTATAGAAACATACATTTCAATTGGTGCATTCTTCCTGCTCAAGCCCAGTTCCTGAGAAGGCTGTTAGCAATGGATTTTTTCCTATTTTCATGTTCAGTATACAGAAATGCATGTTCTGTAACCACAAAGATCAAATGATAGAGTTCTAAGTGAGGGTTATGTCCAGTATTAATACATCCACTAGAGACATCAATTGTTAAAAAATAAAATAAAGATCATTTAACAATATTTTCCTTACTTTGTCATCTGGCCATTTTTCACAAATTAACTTTTCAGCTGCACAGGGCAGCAGTTTAAGTATGAAGCAACCAACTGGGATTTTTGTATGACTCAATATTTTCCCCCAGGGTCTGGGAAATGTTTGCATCTGTTGTTTCCAAATCATGCCTGCCGCCTAGCTAGCACAAGGCCATGGCCTCTTGCTGAGGAGGGGTACATACTCCTCTGAGTCAATGAAATTGGGCATGAGATGACTCAGAGTGTCATGGAAAACCAAATCATCACATGGGCCTGATACTGAACCAAGTATATTTATTTACCTCTCTACAGTGGAAAACACTATTTTTCCATGCAGGCCCAACTCAGCACGCAGTGAGGGGAACTGCAAAATGCAAGGCTGCTTTCTTAAGCATCTTAAGGGAGATGCAACTTGAGCTGGAATCCAGGTCTTCTACCCAGGCCTTTCCCTTGTGCTTCATCTTGAGACAGGAGCATCCTTTTATTTTTCAGACAAATACCCAGAGCACCAGAAGAGAACAGAGACCATGGCTGGGTTTCAGTCTCTGGAAGAAGGCCGCTGGCACAATTGAACTCCTGGGAAGGCCAGCATGCTTAGGCCAGTTCTATCAGTCAAGTGATAGAACTTCTCCCTGTTACTGTAGTGTCTCCTCGATACACTGTGGAGAACATCTTGCACACACTTATCCAATCAGTAGCCATTTAGGCTTTACTGATATACATTTGGTATGACAAAAAAGTCAAAGAGAGCTTGGACCTCCCTGCAGTGCGAGAGTTTTCCCCACAGTGCATCCTCTGATGCTTTGCCCAGCCACAATTAAACCACGTTTGATGCAGCAGAACCATGTTGGCAGGACAGAACAGGGTGCGCACAGGTGCTGACTGTGGCCAGTGACTCTGAACATTACTAGCCACCACCCTGCCTTTCCGTCTCATACTGCCCTTTGGCTTTTCCACAAACAGCCACACTTCTCCCTCTCTGGCTTTAGGCTATTTTCTTCAATAGTCAGACAGCAATATTTTCTGTTGTTCTTCCTCATTAATGCTCCATCCCTCCAGTGAAACGCTAAGAGGTTGCCACTCATCATGCTTGCCATTTCACCACCTGTAACCTGCAGCCATGACAACTGGCAAGTACAGAATATTTTGATTTTGCCCCTTCACTTTCCTGTGGTCCATAATTTCTCATGTGAGGACAGTAGTTGCCTGTTTTGTCTCCTTTAAAGCTTCCCATGCATATCTCTAAAATGAAAGCTGGTTGAAGACAAATTTTATCCAGGACAGTCCAGGAAGGCAGTAAATGGTAGCTGATTCCTTCCCAAAGCTATCTACATGTTTTCTTTTCTGTGGCTAATGTACATGAATCATTTCCCATAGCCAGGTGTCTGAGTCTTACCCAACGTGGCCTGGCTCTCTCCCAACAAGTCAGTGCTCTCACTTCAAATCCGAGGAGCGATTTGTCTGTGAAAGTGTGTGGAAAGCCAAAGTAGTTCTCATCGGTGATTGGCACAGAAAAGTGGTTGTCTTTTTCACCATGAGGCTCGCTAGATCTCATTACAGGAACTCTATTTCTAACAGCCACGCTGTTGAACATCGACTGGCACATTAGGAAGTATTAAAACTAATATAGCAAGTGTCAAAATCCAGTCCATGCCGCCAAGCCTCACACCTTGCTTTTTTATTATATTCATTCACTTAAAAAATTCACTTGCTTATTTGTGGGGAGTGTGAGAATCATCAGGAAGAATTAAAGAGGATCTGCTGAAGCTGAGGAAGAAAAGCTTAAGCTTTTGCACAGAAGGGAGGGGAACCTCTATTTGTTGGTTTAAGGTTGCATAATTAGGACTGTACATGCTCCTCAGAGAACAGAAATCGTCTGGAACACAAACCTGTGGTCCAGAAGCAGCCTCATCCTGGAAAGGCAGGTCTCTGCCACACATTTTCTCAGCCATAGGTAGAGTAATTAAACCTGCAGCCCCACGAACATGGCTAAAGCAGGAAAGAATTCGCGGAAAGGAGAGAGCAGCTTATATTTTGTTATCGCTCAGTGAAGGTAGCGAGGGATTTAGGCTGATTACACGCACTGCACCTAATCTTTCATTCCCCAGCACCTGCCTCTCGCAGGGGCTCTCGTCAGATAATGAGGAGTGACACAAGGTGTGAAGTGCCAGTCCTATCTAGTCGACGCTGTCATCACCACTGTCACAAGGAAGTATAACGGGAGATAAATTTAAGTCCGACTGGTGTTTAGAAGGATTCAGAGGCTGTTTGTTGCTATTTTTATGCAGAATTCCTAACAAAGAGGCTGGGAGAGAACTGCTGAGTTACTGATCATGAGAAACAATTCCAACTAATTAGTGTTTCTGACCCATATTAGAAGAGCATGCAATTTTTTCCCCTGAGTGATTTTAAAATGTGTCTTACAGGATTTATTCTGATGTAGAGGACTTGTTGTAAATGCCAGACTTAGCATCACTGTACTTGATTTTTGGATCTTCTTGTGCAATCATTTTAACTCTTCGTATGCACTTTTCCCAAATAAGCTTTGGCTTTTCAAAGATCAGATATAAACTTCATTTCGTGGCACCATATAGGCTCGCATGAAAAACTGTACATAACAAAACAAAGGCATGAGTAGGCAATTTTTTCCTTTAAGAGTTGAAGTTTCAGTTTGATTCTTCCAAGAGATTATGATAAATGACTGTGGGAAAATGATGAAAAAATCCAGAGTCCTTTCATAATACTTACACTAAAAAATATAACAAAAGGAAAAGAATTCCCCTTTTGTCTCTATTTTCTTGCATAATCCGTGGTGTTAAAGCCGTGATTGTATCTCTGAGCCTTTTTCTTAACAATTGTGGGTTATAATGAGCCAGCTATATTTGTACAGATAATAACCTCAGACCTGGTCACACAGAGGTTTACACCCATGTTTAAACTTCTGTATTGTGAACACCCTCCTTAACGAAGAAGAACTGAGTTGAGCCTTTGCAAGAAGTCCTACAGGAGGACTGCAAGTCATGACCTCTCAAGTGGTCTGATCCAGCTTGGCCCTATATCATCTGTGCAGAAACCTCCTTTCTGCCTGATATTTGCAGAAGTCTACCTACACAAAAACAAATGGCACAATCTTGGCCTCCGCCTGTGGCAATATAAAACAAAATGTTATAAACTGTTTTCACGACTGTTTTTCCTGAGCCAATGAAAGGAGAGTTTGACTGTCTATTGTGTTAATATTTATTAGCATTTTGGAGCATACACAGTCTTTACTTTGTTTGCAATGAGTGCAATTATTGTTTAAAGGGCTGAGAAGTGAAATTCTTGAAAGCCAAACCCTGTGGGCACTCTCCAGCCCCCAATATCCTCCCACATCGCTGCAGTAGCTATGTCTTATTCAGAAACCCTCTGTGTGAGTTACACTGAGGTTACCCTGCAAATGTCTGGGCCAGCAGCAGGGCACTCAGAACTATAGGAATATCATATTCGTCTATATCCTATTGGGACCACCATTACTTGCCAGTAATGGCAACAAGTGACATACTACCCTGTGATCAATGTTACACCAGAGACTACCACAAAACACCTTTAAACTAGCCATGCTTTCCTATGGAAGACTAACAAGGCTCCCAGTAACCCTCAAATCTGAACTTAGGGTTTTTTCTGTAAGCAAATGAAGTACACACAGGCTACATGAGCTGCAGCCAAAACGGGCTGATCTGTTCTGAGGCCAACAACCACACAGCTTCTGTGGCTGCAAGTCTGACAGTCCAAAGACAATTTTTGGACGGCTGGAAAACCAAACCAGAGTGATGAAGTCTGTGAGTTGACCACAGTTCATAGAATCATCGAGTTGGAAAAGACTGCTCACATCATCAAGTCCAACCATACCTGTCCCCTTACTAAACCATGTCCCTAAGAAACTCACCTACCTGCCTTTTAAACACCTCTGGGGATGGTGACTCAGCCACCTTCCCCAGCAGCTGTTCCAATGCCTGACCACCCTTTCAGTGAAGAAATTTTTCCTGATATCTAAGCTGAACCTTCCTTGGTGCAACTTACAGCCATTTCCTCTCATCCTGTCACCTGTCACTTGCAAGAAGAGACCAGCATCCACCTCACTACAACCTCCTTTCAGGTAGTTGTAGACAGTGATGAGGTTTCCCCTCAGCCTCCAATTCTCTAGGCTAAACAGCCCCAGTTTCCTCAGCCACTCCTCAGTTGAAGCCCTCTCCATAATTCCCACTCTCACATGGCACATCTGAAGCATGACTCTGGATGGTGAAAAAGATGGAGAAAAACTTTTTAGAAGGACTTGTTGCAATAGGACAGGGGGTAATGTTTTTAAACTAAAAGAAGGAAGGTTTAGACTAGATATAAGGAAGACTTTTTTTTTTTTTTTACAATAAGGGTGGTGAAACACTGGAACAGGTTGCCCAAAGAGGTGGTACGTACCCCATCCCTGGAAACATTCAAAGTTAGGCTAGGGCAGGGCTCTTAGCAACCTGATCTAGTTGAAGATGTCCCACTCATTGCAGGGGGGATTTGAACTAGATGACCTTTAAAGGTTCCTTCCGATCCAAACTATTTTATGATTCTATTCTATTCTATTCTATTCTATGAAAGACTACTGTTGAACTGAAGGCCAGGTCTCTCTTTAACTGAGCAAATGTTAAAGAGATACTATCGTATTTTGCTTCAGAAGAGGAAAACAGAAAAAATTTTGTTTTCTGAATGTATCTTTGCTGTTGTTGCATAACATTTTGAAAGGAATATTCATACAGTCATTTTCAGTAAATCCATTACTACAGAAATTTTGCATAAAAACATCACACAAGCTCTGTTCCTACTCACCCCAGTCAGTGACTTCACTGATTGAAGACTGAACACTGATTATCAAGTTAAGACCAACACGTGTATTTCTTCAAAGAATGAAATTGCAATCAGATTACGATGCACAGAATCCACAAGGCCCTTATACAGATTCTCAGTCCCTCGCTTGAGAGGAAACAAAAGCAAAGTTATTGTCAGTAGACTTAAATTCCCCGTGCAGGGATCCTTACCTACACAGAAAAGTCCAAAAGGCTCCAGAAGCCAAAATACTTCTATAAAACCAGCTTTATCAGGTAGCCTTGCTCTACTCTCTTGTGTCTGGGCTATGATCTTAATTGCTGAGAAAGAATTATAATGCCATAAAGGACTCTTTTGCATGCAGCGGAGAGGTAGGTGACACCACTTATACTTCTCCCATCAGCAGGGAGCCCAAACACGTGCCAAGTCCTCATGGGGCTTAGGGAACTGCAGGGTATATGGCACCGTGCACCTGTGGCTGTGTACCAATGGCAAAGGAACCCCTAAAAAACAGATCCCATTCTTAACAGATGGTCCCAGTGATAAGTAAGGAAAGGAAAAAAACAATACATTCAGATTAGTAATAAATTAAATAAAGTCACTTTCAAAGTTCAACACAGTTTGTTTGTTGGTCTCTCACTCAACTTTATTCAAGGCCTTCTTAAAGTTTAAACACTTCCTTTGCTACTTGTTTCACATCTTTCTATCGGAAGAGCACCTGAACTAGAGCACCTGAACTAGCAAGTTGAAATATGATATATGACTGAACCATATCCTAACATGCTCAGGCTTTAAGAAATCCAGGTTTGCTTGGATTCTCTCTGGTATTAGGTGCAGCTCTACTATTTTTGCCCTTCATCACTATTTTTACAGCATGACTTGATGTAAATATGTAAAAATGGTTATTTTTCCATTTGAGCCATGTCACAGTTGATCTCCTGTTGTTGGTTTGCAGGTAGTTTATTCCAATTTAACAAAGATGAGTACTTTTCAGAGTTTATCCACCAAATCTGGTCCATTGCGTATCATTTAGTCCTCACAGAGACAGAAGAGTCATTGAAGGTGGAATCCATGTTTATTTGTAAATGCAGAGGTTGGGTGGGGAAGACAACCCACAGCAGGAGCTAGGACTGACCAAGCACTCCCCTCACATACTGAGAGAGCAAAGTAAACAATCTGTTTAAGAACCTGTAAACTGAAATCTATGTGTGAGGTCCCTTTGCCTAGACTTCTTAGAAAAACAAGTGGCACCTATTACAGCTCATTGCCTTGGTGTGTCTCCCCCTCCCCCCCCCCCCGCTTTTCACCTATAAATCCATAAAAAGACTTGAGTGGGCGAAGAATATGAGAAGTTGCTTTGGACAGAAGGATACCTGTATGGTTAACTTGCAGCTATGGATTAGAAATAGATGATAGTGCCATCTTCAGCCTCTGGTAGAAAACTAAGCTGTTCTCTACAAGTAGGACTATTCAAGCTATTCCTCTGGAGAGATAAGGAGCTGCTCCTGCACTGTCCTAAGCAGAAGGAGGAGCATGATTTAGGCACAGGGAATCCAGATCCAAACATTCAAATATAAAACCTGAGAATAATAGTTTAAATGGATTAATTTCTAAATGATGCTTTCAATGAACATAGTCTGGTATGGGATCACAAATTGCAGCTGTATATATGGGATAAACTGAGAAAAAGGCAAGGACTTGAGCAATAGCATTGCTCTCCTGGGAGAGTCTCGCTATGTTTGAGGACACAGTCACAGCACTTTCCAGCTGACCTCACCAAACCACTGAGTTTATGTCTTTCCCAATGCCAAACAAACAGACTGAAATGAGTGCTATACTTCTGTACTCGTGTGGATCTCTGTGAAGGAAGGCCTCATTAACTGATTTTTGTGACTGTCAACAGAAAATCCAAAGGTGGATTTTCGGTTCTCTGAAATGGATTTGTTTCTGAGACACATTCCTTCTCCTCAGGTCCCTCCGCTCAAACCTCAACAGTAAAACAAAGCAGATTAGACAAGCACAGTCAGCTTCATGTACTGCACTCTTAATTCTGCAGCAGAGAAAGAAACAAGCATGTCTTGGTGAAAATTAAAACACTTCCTATAATTGCCCTCATCTTCTCACAACCTTTATAAGACTAAAATTTTGGCTCCCAAAGCTAGCCAGCTCTCTGCACCACATGATACCTCAACCACATGCCACCGAGTAAGCCTTACCTCCCTGTCCACCTTTACTGACACTGACTTGTAGGGATTTGCTGTCTCTATATGGGGTTTTTTGAAATCTATTTTTCTTCCGTAAACAATGAAAAGCCCAAAACCCAGAATGATTAACTCATTGCATGGATGTTGTCAAGCTGCTTATCCCTGTGGTGAACAAGTTGATAAAGACCACCAGGCTCAATTGGAAAGCAGGGCAGAAACAGAGTGAATTGTAGAAGTGTGAAAGTGAAAAATGCATTGTGAAGCCAACTGCAGGGGTTCATCACCTGTAGGAAAAAGAAGTCTAAAAGGAGCAGAGCTGCACTAATTTTGAGTAAAAGTTTAAAGACTTTCTCAGCCACTTGCAGGGACTAAAGCTGTTTCTACTGCCTGAAAAGCTGACTCATCCCTGGGTATTGCTGGAGGGTCCTTTGAACAGGGGCAGCTATACAATTAGTTTCTGCAAGGGGGAAAAAAACTGCAGAGGAGACAATAGTGATCCGTATGCATAATTTAGAAGGGGAGATTTATGAGAGATTAGTGCTGTCTCCTGGTTTTACACAATGTATGCAATTATATATCACATTTATCAGTGTTTATGTCTCCATGCACAAGCAGAATATTACTTTCCTGAGCTGCTTTTTTAAAAAAAACTACCATGATTAAAAACTATAACATGTGACTAGCCAGGCAGCCTACTGGTTCATAGTACATGAAAGAATGGGGTCAGTCCTTTTTTCTGATACACCGACTGATTCCTAAGAAGGAATGTCTCACCCTACAGAGACTGGGGTGCAAATCAGCAAAGCAACAGGCTCACCCCAATGTGTATAACCTAAAATCTTTAAATATAACTCCACAGAAACCTACATGCCCCCATTCCCCAGTTAAGTTTATATCTGCATTCTCTTATGCCCACTCTTTTGTGTCTCATCAGAACTGAACAATTCACACCGTTTTAAGATTCCTGCCATGCTCCCTTGCTATGTCTTCCAACTAGCTCTGCTGGGCATGCCTCAAGCAAGTTTATGGGATCTAATCTGCCCCCAAATCAGACAGCTAACACAGCTGAAAACGACAATGCATCTGATGAATTACAGCAAAGTGCCACTTTTCAGGGACCATCCCCAAAATACTGCAGATCTACATTCAGTTCTGTCCTCAGAGACCTTGAGGGTCTTGAAATGGACTGGGAGGTGGAGAATAGCTCTTCACACTGCAGAAAATTTGAAGTTTATTTGGTCAGAGAAAAGAGGATCCAGGACCTGCATCAAAAATAAACTGCACATTTCATTTAAAAATACACCCTCTCCACAGTGAGTGTCATTTTTTCCTCTCTTCCTCGCCTAATTAATATTTATTGATTATATGCAAAGTGGAACAGCTTCAAGCTTGAGAAATCTTCTCTCGGAAGTACTTTCTCACTGAGTGTTTCAAGAATACTGTTGTGGTCTAAATCTCCTCAGTACAGGAGGGAGTCCCACACCCTTAACAAGATCTTTTTCATCATCAGAAATGCCTTGTTGGTGATGATGATCTCTTCTTGAATTTCACGGAAAGACTTTCAGGCACTTATCAGTAGAACACGGGCTGCAGAGTGTCAGTCTGAAGGCTTGAAGCCAGCATCTCTGAGAGAGGCAAGTGTAAGACTTGCCCCCACCATCAGCTTTCACACTGGCAAGAGATATGTCCTTCTGCTGATAAAAATATGAGGCTGGAAACCGAGGGCATGGGTGTCAGTCAGTTGTCTCGATTTCCCTAGGAAGACCTTTGTGTGTGGAGCTTGCAGTGGCCTTCTGTGTTTCTACAGGCACTACAGACCAAGATGTTCTTGGTGGTACATATCACTGCTTCAGGTCACAGCTTTGGGCAATGCTGTTACCTTTCCAAGCAACCTGGTGATGGGGTGAAGGATGGGATTCGGAGGTTAAAATAAGAAAACATCCTTCTTCTCAGTGCTCAGAGGTGAAAGATGAGGAAAACACAGTACTTCATGACTGTCATTTACCCCATCCTGAATTGTCTCTCAGTAAGCAGGTTTCTCACTCTGGGATGTGATGGCCACCAACTTTGTAGCTGGCCCTCTGGTGTCCTGCTTTGCTTCCTTGTGTCCTTGCTGCAGTACTGACTATGGTATCCAGCAAGACAGGTGGCTCTTTATGCCACATGCATATCAACTCCGTGTCTGTAGGCTGAAGCTAGTGGGAAGTTGCCCTGTGGAAGAGGGAAGGTTGCCTCCATCTCCAGCTCCTCAGTGTGACTGGCTCATAGTGCAGGCTGTAGTCTTTATTCATCTTTAGTCAGACAAATTACATCTGTGCTAAGTTATCCAGTCACCAATCTCTGCACATACGCCAACGGAATGACAATGAAGTGTCCCATTAACTCCAGTCGGAGTAACCATGTACACCAAACTAGAAATGTGAAGAAACTGTCTCAGGGTTAAGTCTTGGGAAGCTAAAGTAATATGGCCTGATTTCCCAGAGGCTGCTCCATGCTCAGACCTTCTACTGAATTCAAAGGATTTGTAGGATCTCAGCACTTCAGAAAATCATTTTGTGCCAGATTTTTATAACAGAATGATGCCATGCTGCACTTAAATATTTCCGCCCCGTGTCCCGTTTTAACTTACTTTTTTCCACTGTATTTTATCCATAGCTTTCTCAATATAAGCAAAGGAAAGAAAATACATAACTTTTAATTAGAAAGTAATCTTTCAACCTACAATGTAGTGAGGGTTTAAAACCCAGAAAAAATATTGCAAAACCTGTTATCCTTAGTTACAAAATAAACATGCAAACTATATCACTATACTCTTCATAAAAATCTTTCAGCTGTTCTGTTTAATAAAGTAAAATACGAACCCTTCTTACTCTGAGTTTAAAGTAGCTCAAATGTTTTGTCTACCAACTTTGACAATGTCCCTTTAAGATTTCTGATTTTTGTGGAAGATGTAGCCCTGGGGTTTTTTGGCTTAGACACAGTACTTGTCAAAACCCTTCAGACTCTTACTG
This sequence comes from Dromococcyx pavoninus, assembly GCA_033558185.1. NCBI lineage: Eukaryota > Metazoa > Chordata > Aves > Cuculiformes > Neomorphidae > Dromococcyx > Dromococcyx pavoninus. The sequence goes on along the minus strand of JAUMJL010000409.1, from coordinate 200,347 downwards.
AAATGGCTGATGCTGAGTGGGGTTTTTTTTCTTATTATTATTATTCTTTTTTTTTCTCCAGAATGACTTATTTCCAGCTCCAATTTCATGAGAAAATGTGATCATGTCAGAATTTTCCTTTGCAGAGAATTTTCAATTTACGGATCTGACAGATTTTTCAATTTCATGCTTTGACTTGAAGTTTCTGTGATTCTTTTCCTTTTACATTTTAATCTGACAGCCTGTAAGTTTAGGGGATCCTATTCTTGAATGGCTAAAGCAAAGGGTTTTACATCAGGAGATCTGGGTTCTATTTCTGGTCTAATCTCCAGACTTGGTATGTAATCTGATCAGTATGAATATGTAAGTGTGTGTGTGTGTATTTTACTCTGTGTGTGTGTGTATTTTACTGTGTCTTATCCTATAAATATGTAAATAGGCATCTAAATAGACAACTATATACATAAAGCCAGTAATGCTTACCCATCCTACTCCCATTAATGCTTTTGGGTATTTTAAGCTTCTTGGCTGTGAAAGAAAAAAGATATTAATGCCTGTGAGCATTGTGATATCAGTTAGCATATTCTCTTCAGCAGCTGAATTTTGACATATTTAGAAAACTAATGTTACAATGGCTGAATTTTTGTATGTCTCTAGATTCATGCAATATCCCAAACATACTATTACTTCAATGAACAAATAGGGAGGGCTGCAAATGACACATGACTTTTGCCTGCAGCTTTGATTTCTGCTGAGATAATTCCTAAAACAAATTTAGGTTCTCTGGTCAGTGTGGACTGAGAGACATCTCCCAGAGAGGCTGCAACCTGTGCCAAATAGATGTCTCAGAGAGCAGATGAATATTGCCAAAGTTTCCTATTCACCTGAGGGAAAGAAATTTAGGTGCTTCTGTTCTGTAGAGCATATCTCCTTGGGAGACCTTCAAAGGCAAGAATTTCTCCATAGGAAAATGAAGTGGTTACTTTAAAAAGACTATTTTATTAGGTGCCAAAAATGTAAGTGCAAACTACATGCTTATGTTGGCTAGATCCCTATCAGAGAGATGTGAATATTTGGCTGTAGATCTTCAAGAATCTTCCATCTATTCCTCATCTGGTAGCTATTAATATTTTTATGGTTTTGTATTCATAAATGAAGGAATTTCTCACTAAGAAAGGTGATGTGATTTTTTTTTTAAAAAAAGAAGGGGTCAGTCCAAAATGGATGACAGATCAAACCGTTGAACACTGAAAATACTGGTCCATGAAAATGGATTATCAGTACTCCCATCCAGGCTCAGAATCTCTGTGTTTGCAGGCTGTGTAATTTGTAATTGAGCCCAACACTCTCCTCTTCCAGCTGTCAAACAGAACTGAGAACGGGATCTGGAAAGCCACAATTTTGTTTTCAAGGTTCAACTATTTTCTCATTCATGAATTAGAGAGAAACTATGGGATTGTTTACAATTTGGCTATTGCATGAAATGTGATCCATGTAATTGGTCATATCATTCATATTTATCCTCTCTCAGACCAAACAATTCCAAGACCATAAAAGAGGTTTCAGTCTTGTCCCACCAGCCTTGCCAGTGAGACTCCCCAGGTGATCACTATCAGATGTGTTTTCACATGATTTTCATTTTATAGATTTAATTTCTGGCAAAAATAAAAAAGGAAAATTCATCTACTTGAATGTTGGTTGAAAGTACATAAAAGGAGATCTGATACTACAAAAGAGAATTTGCTATTGTCTTCAAATACTGGGTTTTATTGGCATTTGTTCATTCAGAGGCCATCTGTATCCTGCTCAGGCAGAACGTATCAGATCTGATGAATGATCCAATAAGTTTTCATTCAGATTCATTTGAATGAAAATAATAAGTGTGTAAGAAGAAACGTTGCTCTTCCATCTCTGGCTAAATATCCAAAAGAACAAAAGTCTGGGGCATGAGAGAGACTGATTCAAGTGCTGTCAGGACCTGAAAGCCAAAGGAGGTTGTTCTTGGTCTTGTGGATGGGCAGAAAGCTCTTTTTTGGTATGTTTGCACTGTGTCTGCTACAAGGGGCTAGAGAATAAGGGTAAATGGTACACTGTGAGAGTAGTGCTCCTTAGTGAAAGGTATCACATCTAGAAAGGGATATAAGCTGAGATGGAAATAAAGTAGGAGAAGGGTGTGAAAAATATCAATTCACAGAAAAATGCAAAAGCTAAAAATGCTGTGTTTTAACTAAGACAATACGCACTCTTTCAATAATACCCTTCTTTAAGATATTAAAAATGGCAGCTACACTGATGACCTGTTGCTAATATCAGGAGGGAGCAGATTCAGCAGCACCCTCAGCTCTTGGCAGAGATGCAGAACTGCTGCAGAAGGAAAGCAGAGGCATAAGCATGGCCTTTGTGAGGAGTTTCCTACCCCTCTGTAAAGGTGAGGAAGTTTGCTTTCAAACGGGGAGGTAGAAACTATTTCTCTCTTGCTAAGGTTAGTGCTTGTCAAGGATACAAATATAGGTAGCTATTGAGGGGGCATATATCACTTGCTTTTAGAGCAACTTATTGCACTGTAGCCTCCTGAATAGTACGCCACATATGCTACTTTATTTTTCTTGAAATATAGTCTCTTTCTGGTTTTGGTTGGTTTAGCAGACGTGGGGAGACAGCAAGCAGAGATGGGCTTGCAGTGGGAGGGAATTACATATGGGTCTGGTATTTTTAGGAATTTCTTTAATATTGCAACCTTTTGCTCAGCCAGCTATTCTTACTTCTCACTGAACTGTGTTCAAAAAGACAGGTAAGCTGAATGTGAAGAATTTCCCTCAGAGATACTGCAGTTCCCTAAGCCTTGACATTCCCCACACATCAAAAGGCTTAGGTGCTCAGTGTTCAAATAGTACTGCTCACTGCAAGGGACATCCTTCCCCTCTCATAGATGTGACCGATGTAAGTCTTGTATGGCACAGGAACCGCTTAGAGACCCTTTTCTCCTCCTGGCAATACAATTTCAGTTTATCAGTCTCTGGTAAGACCTCAACATTACACAGGAGAATACCAGCAGCCTTTCATTTAGAAGAAGCCAGATCAACCAGCCTTCCTTTAATTTCCCCTCCAGTTCATTCTCTGTGCTTCCTTATTACCATCTAAACCTTGATATCTTTGTTTGTGGAAGGAGTTTGTTTGGTTGGCTTCTTAAAAAGTGGATGTCTTCCAGGCAGATCTGAAATCCTAGCCCATACCTATTCCTCTGCAGCAGGAACTTCTGCAGATGAAGCACTGGCTTTATTGCAATACCAAGGGCAGATACACGTGCTATTAATTCCAGGGACAGAGTTCTCTTAAAAATCACAGACATACTCCATGAAAGAAGATTGCAATGCTGCCCTTGGACAACTCATTATCCTTTTGGGTAAGGAGGGTATCACTTAATAGCAGAGGATTTGCTCTGAGGGAGCTATGTGACCTCTCCATGGTCAGCAGAAAGATGGTCATAGGACAAGGTTCCATGGAGGCAGGAGTGTCAGGCTGTCACAGCAGTGCTCTTATGACGGGATGCGAAGGCTAGGTTCTGTGAGCCTGGTAGGTGTGTGGAGGTATGTGAGAGTATTAGAACTGCCACAACAGGACTCCGGGACTCGGCCAGTGTTCCTCTTGAAACTCATTATGATAACAAGGGTCACAGCATGAATTACTGTGTGGGTGGCAAGGGAACTGGGCCCTGACAGGAAACTGAGAAAAGATGTGATTTGAAAGCACAAAGGCACCTCAGGCTGTTGGAATGAATCATCATTTGGAGGCGTTTGTGTCTCCAGACACAATAAAAAGAGCTGAGACAGCCAGGCAGAGCTGTACACCCCACTTTCAGACAGTTATGGCTAGATGAGTGGAGCCCCACTGGTGTCTCAACCCTTTCCAGTCTCCACAGGTTTGATTTCTCCCCTCTTTTACTGTGTCTGCAGGGAAACAAGCCAAAGCCACACAAAGCTGGATCTGCTCCTGATGTTCCTCAAGTTCCCACTGTTCATCTCCAGGGGTTTGGGTTGGCCCTTCAGAGGAGTTGAGGCCAAGCAGGGAAATTTGGGTCTTGATCAGCTTCCTAAAGGGGGGAGTTTGGATTCAGAGGGTTGTTTCAATCCCACTCTCACCAATGTTTGCTAAAATAGTAAAAAATGATTTATTTCCGTTAGCTCGGCTTGCATTTGCCCTGTTGGTGGTCTCTTTTTCTCCATTTTCTTAAAGTCTTTTCTTACAAATTCAATCAGACCAAGTTTCCTAGATTTTCTGAGCAATTCCATTACATTTCCTGGCTACTCTCTTTCACATCTGCTTTACCTGTCTGCCTCTATTGCTCGTTGTCCTGCAAGGATCTTTAATGCACTCCCCTGAACCCATTCAACCACAGCCCTTCAGCATTTCCTTCATAAGCACTGAAACAGGCTGAAGTATTATTTGACAGAGTAAGACTACAAGGTGTCCCTCTGCTACTCCAAGGGAAAAAAATCCCTTTCCCTTACACTCAGCTCTGATTTACAGCTCCTGTCCTATGTGACCAGCAGCTCTCCATCACCTCTTTCCTCTCTTCCAGACAGTGGCTAATCATGTCTGTCTTGAGGCACCTTACAAACCAGGAAACTCATCGCGTCATGCTGATGGATGCCATTGGAGGCGGGAAACAAAAACTTCCCTGTGTCCAGGTCCAGGTGGAGCTATGCCTGCTTTTTGGAGTTCAGGGTGCAGAGCCCCCAGCACCTGACATTCAGTCTCCAGAAAGATCCGTGCCGCTTCCCTACCCTCTCTGAATAATCATGACCTACTTTTCTGCATCCTTTTACTTCTCTCTGGCTGACTGCCCTTTCTTAACCTTGCAGGAATGTGAGTGTGTACTAACCAGAGGGCATATATAAAACATGTCAGCCTGTACATAATACCATGTGAAGGTGCTTACCTGAGACACTGGGGCATGAGGACTACAGCATGCTGCTGGGGAGGAGGAAAACTTATTGGCGGCTTTAGGCCTAACAACATTTGATGGCTGTCAGAGCGGCAGGGAATAGAGGCAGAGACAGATTTGGACAAAGTGTCCCTGCCTTAACTAACTACCAGGAATTTATTTTTCAATCATTAACTTCTTATGTAGAACCTCCTTCCTCCAAAAGCTGCAGTTATTACAGGGAGGGGAAAAGACCTTTCTGCCCTTTCCTTGTTTCCTTTAAAAAGAAACTGAACAAGTTATTTATCCTGTGGAGTGTTTGTTTTGTTTTAAAAGCCTTTGCAACACGAGAGTAAAAGGTGTCAGAGACAAACCAGATTTTTATTTTCCTTGTTTCATTGTATTCCAGCTGACCAGCTGCAAGCTTTTTTTACTTTTTCTGTCTTCATCGTTGTTTTTACTGTCATGGGTTTTACTGCTTGATTTCTATTCGGACATTGCTTGCAGGTGTACCTCTAGTGGTAAATCAACGCTGCCCTTGTCTCTTTGATCTGGGTCTTCAAATAAGGAAACTGAGTTCTTATCTCTGTCTTTTATCCAGGTATCTGTGTACTTTGCCATCGCTAATGAGTCCGGTCTCACGACACCGAGGAGACAAGTTGTAGGTGACTGTCATCGCCAGTTAAACAAGGGTGCAGAGAGGCTCACCCAACACAGCGAGGGAAGGCAGTGGTGCTGCCAGAACAACACACCCAGCACTGACAGCCAGCACAGGCTCTCAGTTTAAACTGACTCCCCCTACTTTGATAATGAGATAGGGAGAGAGAAAGTAAGGCCTGGCAACAGTCATTGCTCCTTTGTTGATGAAAAGAGTGGTCATAATAATGAGGACACATAATGAAAAAGCATGCTTCATCTTTAAAGCATTTTAAAAAAGTAGTTCTAGAACTTCCCAGACACACACTTAGCCCTATCATCATTGCTTAGGCTTACTGCGACCGCTTATCTGCTGTGTTGTCTTACTAATTACTCCCAGAGTTCAGTATGCTTTTCTCCTGGAAAATAAGGATGTGTGCAAGAGACAATGGAAGCAAGCCAAAAAAAATAAAAGAAAAAGGACTACAACATCTTCCTCTTAAAAATTTCCCACCTGCATTGTGCCCAGTCTGCTGTAGAGCATAGCCTGGAGCATCCTGTGGTACAGGATATAGCAACTTCATGGCTGGGGACATAGGTGGCCTAAAGGGGTTGAGCTGTGCGAAACAGCAGGACAATCCAGCGGAAGTATCTGGGTTGCTGGCAAGGGGCAGGTCTAATCTTGCCCACTGAAATGCAGACTCATGAGAGTCTCACTGAGAAACGACATTGAAGTTTGTTCTCAGAGATCACAAAATCTAGCAGGTATCCAATGCAGAGGGTTTGAGATTCACTGCTGATGTTCTTTTCCATACCCTCTAGAATCTATAATTCCAATATAATTTCAAGAAATGAAAGGTTGCATAGTCTTCCTTGTTATGGTAAGAACTATGCCCAGATACAAGCATACAGCTGTGCTTTTAGCTAAAGGGTACGGTTTCACAAGACACCTTGAGTTGAATTAATAGCTTCTGGCTTTTCTTACAAGCAGACGAGTGCCAGAATTGGCGAGCTAGGGAGGTGGGGAGTGTGTGATGCAGACTGGGAGTTGGAGGAGGGCATAGAGGGGACCCAGGGATGGAAATGAATGAGATCTCCCCTCCTGTAGCAGCAAGTGGCTCCTAATTCATCTCATCCCCAACCAACCCCTTACTGACCAGGAAGAGATCAGATGGCAATGGTGCCTGGACAGCTGAGTCACTTCTATAGCTGCAGGGGGAAATTTTCTGAAGGCTCTCATGGCGAACTCAGTGCTTCAGGCCAGTGTGATAAGGACTCAAACAGCAACCACAAAAGAGGTGGTAGCTTGGAAGCCTCGTCACTCAGGCAAAACCAAAGGCAGCTCTGCTATCAAATTCCTGCAGCAGTATCAGTATTAGATTAGTATTCCACAACAAGGTATGCAAGTTTTAATGGGTGTACTGTAAAAAGAAGGGAAAAATAAGGGAAAGAAAATATGTATTCATGAGGCAAGTTGGTTTAATAAAGTCTTAAATATTTAATGAATTATGTTTTCAAAATAAAACCCAACAGAAACATGAAAAGGCAGGAGAAAATGCAAGTACAACAGAAATTATCTAGATGGCTATGAAATGCCCAAGTTGAGTCTGAGGAGGGGAAGGCAAAAGGAGGAAAGGGTCAGAGATTTTCACTGACTTCTGTCTCTAGAGTGCCTCATAAAACCCACATAGCTCAAATTATATCATTCCAGGACACACATCATAAAGACAAACCTGTTATTAATGGGAAAATTTCCTGATACGAAAGGCTGTATGTGGTCGGTCTTTTTCTTGCCATGTGTCTTCTGAAACGACAGCTAAAGATGTCTGAATTACCTCTCAGTGGTAGGGAGTGGTTACTGACTAAGGAGATATTTTTATTGAGAAAATTATTATATTCTTTTCCATTATAATAAAAATTCTTCAAGACACTCAGTAAAAGTGCTAAGACTTCCCAGGTAGCCACTGTGCCCTTCTGGGAACACGACACTCTCCTGGTGTTCAGGCAAGCACAAGAAATATGTAGAGCTGGCTGTATATTTTCAACATCTTTTCAATCCTCCTTTAAGAACTCGTGATTTGAATAAGCCCAGGAGTGCCCTGATGCTTCTGCACTGATTCTTGTGATGCTAATCTTTGCTCCACTATTTTTAGGTAATTTTCCAATCTGTCTGCTTTTCAGTTACATATTTGCTCAAAGTGATGGCTTATTAAAGGAGCATTTGCTTTTTGCCTCAATATGTCAGTCTGAGCCCCGCAAACATCTTCTGACTCTAGCAAGCTCCAATTGCCCTTATTATTTGCTTTCTGCTGTGGAAGAGGTCCCCATAGGGTACACAATCACTCATCCACAGGGTGCTGCAGGAGGAGGGCACAGCTCAGCCCCTTGCAACTTCTCTGCTGGCCAGTATAAAAATAATAAATAAATAGTCATGTTTAGAAAGAACATGTACTCCTACAGTAAAAGCATGAATGCATTTTGAGCATGCAGCAGTGACCCCAGCCATGACTGCAGGAGGTCCCTGTGGCACCTGACAGAGGTCAGGGAAGGTGCCTTGGAGCAGTTGGGCTGTGCCACATATCTCCTGAAGGCAGGCATGCAGTTGAGGCCACTGAGGACTTGTATGTCCAGGTCTACTCAGACCCACATTTGTGCAGCTGTGCAATATCAACAGCAAGAAACAGACTGAAAATTATAAATTTTTTCCAAATCTGTTTTACTCCTGTCTGCATTAAAAAAACTGTGAACCAAAGACTGATGAGTGAAACCTGGTAAGTGCAGGAGCCAGGCTGCTGTGTCCTGGCCACCAGGCCCTGTGGGTGCTTTGGTGGCTTTATAGGACCGACTTCTGTTCCCAGATGAAAGAAAAAACAAATCATTAAGACTAATGAGCCATCCTGTTGCTACAACCCTAAGTGGGGACATGTAGGGGGCATAAGCTGGGGGGGCGGGCAGGACATCTGTTGTTCTTTCACCATCCCAATTGCTCCCAGACCTGGAAACAAGGCTTTATTGCACTAAAGCTTTATTACCTTAAAAAGTTGGAGGGATTCAGAGCTTCTTTTTTGAGTAAGAATTGAGGGCTTCTCAGGCTGCAGCTGGCACCAAGAACTGAGGTTGGTCAACCCTAGCAGTGCTGCTCATTGAACCGGCATGTGAGTTGCCAGCAGTGGATGACATCTGAATTGGCACTGCAAAGTGGGACTGCCATTTTGCTGTGAAAAAAACCCAAACCCAAACCAACCCAACATTTTCTTATACAGACAGGAAAGTTTCACCTTGACTTGAAACTAGGACAACACGCACGATGTTTGCTGGAGGAAACACAGTGAAAACAAAGCCGTGATGGCAGAGAGATAGGCTGGACATTTTTTTTCCCAAATCTCTGAGTCTATAATAAAGTGTGGAAATCTCACTTAGGGTCATATCTGAGCATCTCTGTGGATATTCACAAATCTGTCAGGTTTTACTCAACAAACATCTCTGAGTTGTTTGGCCAAGACAGATCAAACCCATGCTCCTCCTCTGGTAAAAGAGCTGAGAAACACTGGAGGGTCGAGGGGAGCATATTTCAACTACAGCACAGTGGTTTGTGCTTCACGCACTCATGCAAACTGTATGGGTTTGCACTTTTAGGAACTGGGGCTGCCCTCGAGGCAGAAAAAGAGTTTTATCTGAGCTGGCGCTGTGAACAGCACTTGGCTACTATAGCTGCCACTTTCATTTAAGGCCAACATGAGCTCACGTGCTTTACACAACTACAGATGCTGTGGGCATTGCAAAAAAATCAACAATTGCTGACAATATATGTATGGATGAGCCAAAACCCAAGCTATTCCTTGAACTTTGAACTGTGAACTCCACTGAAATGTAAAACACTATTTATACAGGATACAGGCAGAATTTTAATTACAGTTAAAAACCTGCTTAAAAATGGATTCAAAGTAGTCAGTTAAAGCCTCTCAGTAATTTATTTAGTTTGGGTTTCTTTCATATTTGAGACTCAACAGCCTGGCAGAAAAAGGCCTCCTTATACAAGGCAGCGTATTTGAAGAAAATGGACACAATTATGTCAGTTATGTTGATCTTGCTGAACTACTTCTTCCAGCAAGAAATTACATAATCTGGGTGATAAATATCTCTCATTTCCTTCAAAACCACAAGTGTCTTTTGCTCATAGAAGACCGGCCAGAGAAGCAGGAAGGTGAAGCCAGTGGAGCTACATCCTTCGACCCAGCAGCCACCCATGTCCCTTGGTAGGTTGCTTTGGGTACCTGTTCCCACCAAGGGTGCTCAGACCACACCTTGCCATGGGTCTGTGATGGCAGGAGGGTTATACAGCCAGGGTTTACCACCTACTGAGTGCTAACCAGTGCCTGACCTCAGGGCTGGATGCAGCCTCTGGGAGACCCAGTTTTCCACCTGAGGAAGCAGGAGAATAGAGCTTGGTTCACCTTATAGACTATTGGATATTCAGGTACTGCAGCGACAGAAGTCCCGGGAACAGATTATATATTGAGCAAAATTTGGCTGCCTCTGGCACTACCACCTCTCTCTGCCATATGCAGATATTCCCAGACTGAGAACATGAGTCAGCAAGGACACATGAAAACCCCTGAATGGTTTCGACCTTGAAAGCCAGTACTTTCCCATGCCAGGTCAAGAAAATGCAGCAAACCCCTCCACTCAAACGTGACAAAACAGTTTTTCTTGGTGTGTCCTCAATATTTTCATGTGTGTATACCAGAGCTTAACCTCCACACATGGAGCTACTCACTGGGGATCATAGACTTGCAAGGAAGTTTACTGCAGACCCTCTTTGTCCCCATCTCCCCTTTGATCAACCCTTACAGCCTACTTGTTTTTTCCTGATAGCCCCTTCACCACCTAAACCCTTACAGTCTGCTCTCCCATCTCAAATGCCTCCTGCTGTCTGCTCCTATCAGCGTGACGTGTAGTCTGCCTCGGGGCTTTATTCCAAAAGCAATATTTCAGTCAAGGTGTGGCTGATCTGGGAAGTGGGTTACACATAGAAATGTCTCCCAGAGAGCACAGTTTCTTGGTTTCAGGGCTTAAACTGGCTTCAGAGAGACTGTGTGACCCCTGAGAGTTGTAAAAATGAGTGTGTGTTTTCAAACAGTGTGGAGGCTATTGGCATAGTTATTTTTGTTCCTTGATCCCATCATTCCATCTCAGGGCTCATTTCTCTCTTTGGGAAGGGAGTCTCACTGTGGGAGAGGCTACAAAGACGAGAGATAGAAGAGGTCAGCTCAGCCTTGTCTCCCAAGTATGCAAAACACCCAACCAGTTTCTAGGAGGTAACCTCAGGGAAGTCAGTCTTTGATGGGAAAAAAAACAAAAAAAGACCATGAGAAATGATGTAGTCAAAGAGGACAGTTCAGTGTTAATCAGGGGCATTAAAGAAAAACAGGAATGTAGAGAGCTGCAGAGGACAATTGCTGTCAGTTGTCATTGGCAGAGGTCCCCAAGCTGGTGGCACATGTAGCACACTCTAGCTGGGAAGGCAGCACGCTGCTTCCAAAAATGCTCTGTTGCAGGGCGATAGGCAGTGTGGTCAGCCCTGGTTTGAAAGCACTGGAAGACAGGAGCTGCCCTCAAGCTCACACATGTTCACAGGCTCAAGCTCATTTCTCCCCGGCAAGGCACAACCTGTGCTGCAGTTCCATGGGATGGTCACAGGAGGCTGAGGAATGTAAACTTTGTTTCTCTCTGTGCAAAACAGACGTAATGGAGGGAGATGAAATGGGGAACAGGATGCAGGCTGACATTTCAAAACTTGCCAGGGTCTCAGTCTGTAGATACAGATACAGTGTTGTCTTCAATTACTTCAAACCTTTTCCCTCTTCGTCTCGATTCTGATGTAACTAAAAGGATACCATCAGCCATGCTTCATTGCCAAGTTCTGTTCCCTTCCCTTCTCTTCATCTTCTGGAAATTTTGTGGGCATGTACTTTGATGCTTTCTAAGTTTTCAGTTAAAACAAGTTCAAATCCAAAAAGTAAAATCTCCCTATGGAATTAGAACTCTAATAAGGAAAAATAATGGAGAATTTTGAGTCAGCAAACCCTGCGCTCTGTGCGTACAACTCACACAGGTAACTACAGACAGCTCAGCAGAATCAGCAGGAAACAGTCAGGTGAACTGGGAAGTGGCAGTGGCCTCTTTTTCTGTGCAAGCTGAGGGAAATGGAAAATAATGTCAGAAAAGAGCATCAAAAACCAGGGATAAACAAAACCTGAGCATTCTTTCAATAAGCATGACTAGGGAAAAGGCAGCTTTTAAAAATCCATAATGACCCTTGGGGATATCTAAATCAAGAGCCACAAGGCCTGAGGACAGGTGGTGGGGCTAGATGGGGATGTGCCGATGGGCTGATGAAAAGGGAATAGCCATGAGCCTGTTGAAGATCATCAAAACCTTACTTTACCCTCGATATCTGTCCGTGTAGACAAACTGCAAGTCTTACATTTGCAAAGCCTCCCAAATTCAAGTCCCTTAGGTAGGCAAAATGGAAAGAGATAAAGTCACAGGCCACTTTTGGAAAAGCTAGACCCAATTTTTTTTTTTTTTAAACGTCTTATTTTGAAATTATCTGTAATTTCATCTACTGATGATTTTTCTTATGTTTTGAAACAGTCATGATTTGCATTTTTGTAAGGAATAGCATCAATGATCTTTTCTTTACATTTGGAACAAAATGTAGCTATCCTGGTCCTCCAGTCAGCCCTAAATGAAGGAGGATTATGCAGTGTATTTCTTATTCATGCCCATTGGGCCTTTTGTTTTTTTTCTCTAGAAGGTTATGGCCTCTCCTCTTGAGCTGACATTACTCAACAATCATCACCATTGGTGCTGAAAACCAGACTAACATTTGTGGCAGCAGCTACTTCTCAACTAAATCCCCATACTTAAATTGAAAAATGCCACTCATCCTCCAGTCTTGGTACCCAAAGGCTGAGACTGGTTCATGATAAGGTTTACCAGCTGTAGCAAAAGCACCATCTAAGTAAACAAGCAACCTTCTCCCTGGAGAGACAACTTGGACAGAGGACAGTAACTGCACCCCATGGACCTCTTTTCCTTATGCTTTCCAGGATAGCTAGAAACTAAAAATTGGGAGGGGGAACTATTTTAGGTCTGGAGACACCTGACCTCCTGGAACCTCACTGAGAACAGGAAGTTATTGGAGGTGATAACAGTCTGACTGAGGTTCTTGCTGAACTCTCTTGTCATCTAGAGTTCATAATTGAAAGGGGAAACTGGACCTCTGACTCAAGAGGGTTGTAAGCTCAAACTACATTTTCCAACAAATCTCCCAAGTTCTGCACAACTCCAGTGCAAGAGCTTGGGAGTTTGTCAGTTAGCTCTCTGAAGCATAAAAAAAAAAAGAAAAAAAAATAGAAGGAGTTTTAATAAACAAAATACAAATCAGAATAATAAAAGAAGCATGGTGGATTCACTGTTATTTGTTTTTATATTAATTTTCTGCTGCCCCCACAAATTTAATATACCACAGCTTTATATATTAAGAAAACATGTGCAACATGGAAGGAATTAAGGAAGTGTTGTAGGGGCTGTGTTAGAGGAGACTTGTTACTTCTGGCTGTTTGAGAATCTGTGTGGAGTTGAGGAATGTGTGTCAGCTGATTAAGACCACAGAAGTGATTAGAGAGAGAACCGTTAACAATGCTGCACGTCAATGCACACTTTAGGTTAAGGAGTTAATTGCTTCTCTCAAAACTGTGGTTTCAGGACTCCTGTAGACCTGGGTAGAAAAGCCAGTGTCAATTTGCACCTGATCCATATTTTTCAAAATTAATTTGCAAACTACAAAGGCTGGATGTCCCCTTTTAATGGCTGCTGAGTATTTTAATGTTGAGAAAAATGGCTAATTCTGTGAATGATGAGGTAGCCATGAACAACACAAGTGTTTACCCATCACCTCCCCCGTTTGCTGCATTTTTTTTGTTTTCATGAAAGCTTTTGCTTGATCTATGAAGTGCACTTCTTCAAGAGTTCAAGTGTGTGTACAACACAGCACCTTCCACCAAAGCGCTGATTTGCAGCATCCCCTTCAAAATGCTCTCTTGACCCCTGGGAACAAGCCCTTGTCATTCCTCCTTTTAAATGATCGTCTTCCCACCCCTTACTCATAAGCTTGAAGGAATAAATACGATCCAAAAATTAATAGATCAAGATTGCATAAGCTGGAGGAAGAGAAAGACCTCTTGTTGAAAGCCTGTTTTCATTCATCTACATGTAAGAAGCTGGAGCACCTCTTCTTGACAGCCTGTACCCAGCCTGGAGGGCACTCACTTGGACCACAGGTTGTGAACACAAAACCCAAGCCACAGCTCTTCAGCTGAAACTTCCGCTGAAGTGTCACCCCATTAGAAAACTAGGCAGCCTTTCAGGAGAGGAGGTCCCAGGCCATTTCCAGCTTTCAGAGATCCTTCAGGACTGTCCCCAGCCAGACCGTGGAAACCAAGGGTGAGACACAGGTACTTTCCAGACTAGATGTACCCACATAAGGCAATTGCTACCTACAGTCCCTGCCTGGTGCTCCCAGGGGGACTGTACCATCCTAATACAAATTCGGGGTGCACAGGTACTGCTCTGTAGGCAAATTAAAACAAAAAACAAGTTCCAACAAAACAGAGAACAAACAAGCAATTTTTCAGGTCAGCTGCTCTAATCTGTTCATATTTAGCTCAGCTCCCCATACGCTGCAAGTCACAGTGGCAGATGATAGACATAACCTGTAATAAAGTGTGTCTTTTCCTATCAATAACGCGCAGGGACCATCAATCCTACATTGGTCGAGGCCAGCAGACTCTGGGTGAAGCCTTAACATTGGTCAGTCTTGAGCAAATTACCTTTCCGTCTAGCTCTGGGACTGCAAACACCAATCTAAGCCCCTATGCTGACCCATCAGCTGGGAGGCAGCAGACGCAGGGTGAGCTAACAAGCAGAGTCAGTGCCTGGAAAGAATCAGTCTTTTCAGATGACAGATGCTGCAGACATTTCACGTCCCTGCCAATAGCTGCTTAACACAACTACGAGTGTTCGCAAGAGTTAGGCACTAGCAGGTTTAAACAACAGGCAAAGTCCTTCATGACCTCTGCTAAATCTTTAATCTGAGAAGGGGAGAGCCAGTTTAGGTTTGCACAAACACCTACAGGTTCAGATGTTTATTTCAGTATGTTTTTTTAACAGCTGGGCTTGTCTTCTCTAGATATGAGTTTTTCTTGAGATACTCTGCATTTAATTATCAGCTGGGATGGAAAGCTTGCAAGCACAGCTGTTATTGCAACATTTCAGTGCTTTGACTTTCAGGACCAGATGGAATGAACTGTGCAAAAATGAGAAATCAAAAGTAAAGCAAACTTTCTCAAACTTTCAAAACAACGAGATGTGAGAAACAGGCTGGAGTGGATTAAGTGTGCACACGGACCAGCTGAGCCACGACAGTGATGAGTCACGGAGCTACACTGACGTGACACCACGCTGTGGTACTCTGCCTCTGCACAAATGCCAAGGGAAGGGACTCCATTGCAAGTGAGGCTCAACTCACTTGCCATAAATCTCTCTGTGGGGCTGGGTGAGGATTTGGCTCTGCCTTTATTTAGCCAAATAGTCTTAATTCTTTTCATGGCTGGACCCCATCACAGATAATGATGCTATTTGTAGAATAAGGTATTCGGTTGTTGAGTGCAGACAAGGAGGATAGTATAGGCTCCTTGGCTTTTTTGCCAAAGTCATGCCATGGCCATCACTGCAGGCAGGTGTGTGCATGCACATGCCTGTGTCTTCCTATTCCCGTGTTGTCCAACAGGTTAGACCTTCTCTAACAAGGGGACTTGAAAGTACAAGCATGTGTTCAAAGGCAACTTCATCTTTTGTTTGCTGCTGAATACTATTTCACGACCTTAGAAAGTTTAAAGGCTTCTTTTTTGGAGGAAAAGAGCTAAAATAAGATACTTGCATCCCAGGCTTCATCATTCACTTACCCTTGACACTACCTTTCAAAAATGTGAAGAGCACTCAGGCACTGCGAGGGTGGGAGTCGCTTAGGGTGACCATGAGACTGTCCAGTGCACTCAGCATGGCAGAGGCCACCTGTACAGTAAATGAGAACAGGTCTGCATTCATGGCCCAGGCCAGCAGCTTTTGTTTCATGTGCAAAGCTTACAGCTAGGGTATTCCTCTTTCACGTCCATCCTTTCATCAGCCCAAGAAGCTGGGTCACTGCCCCCAGCCAGCTGTCAGGCTGTGCCAGAGGTACTGATGCTGCTGGGTCTGGATTTGCAAGCCAGCGGGGAGGATGGTACTTAAGAAAAATGGGGACAAACATTTCAACAAGGCCTGTTGCAATAGGAAAAAGGGGTAATGGTTTTAAACAAAAAGAGGGTAGATTTGGACTAGATATAAGGAAGAGAGTTTTCACCAAAACCACTGTTTTTCACTGGTGGTGAAACACTGGAACAGGTTGCCCAGAGTGGTGGCAGATGCCCCATCCCTGGAAACATTTAAGGTCAGGTTGAATGAGGCTCTGAGCAACATGATCTAGTTGAAGATGTCCCTGCTCATTGCAGGAGGATTGGACTAGATGATCTTTAAAGGTCACTTCCTACCCAAACTGTTCTATGATTCTACAATGTTTTCAGTGTGATCCTTCACTTGAAATGAGTTTGTCCCAGGCATTCCCAGTCTGTGTTAGTATTTCAGGATCTAGAGGACTTCCCTTTCCCAACCCCTCCTTGGGGCACCTGCCTGACTGGTGCCTGCCTGCCCCCACCATAATACAAGACCTGTCTCTCCAGTGGCACATGCACTCCCTTTGGTTGAGGGAAGTCTTCTGGGCCAGCACAGAGACCCTGATAAGAGGGCTCACCTGCCCTCATGCTAACAAATTAAAATCCAGGCATCTATCTAAAGTCTCCTCTTCTGGCAGCCGGGTTCCCCACATGCTCACAGCCCCCACCTTGTGTCCCACCTCCAAGGCCCTGGTGGAAGCATGATTGGCCTCACAGCAATCCAAAGGAATTAATTGATTTGGGTTATTGAGATGCATTCTTTTCCAGTTTGGTGTTAACCCATTTTTCTTCCTTGATCTGGGTGGCATCAGGCCTTGTGGTGCATTGCCAGAGTGGAAAAGACCAGCTGCAGAGCCAGGAAGGCAAGAGGGCAGCACTGCAGCAAGGTAGCTCAAGGCTTAAGTGTGATGGGGCCATGTCGAAGTGCTGGGAGCCCTCCTGTGCTCACCAGCACAGTAGCACTGAAGGAGCTGCCCTCCAGAAGTGCTCTTCTCTCCCTGTTAGAGTAGAAGGATCCCAGATGATTGCCTGACACCAGAGCTTTAACTCTTAACCCAGATGGAATTAAGCAAGGTTAACCCCACATCTCATGGCTTTCGGAGGCCGCAGAAAAGGCTGCGGCAGAGAAGGATTTGAATTCAGATTTCCTTGGCTCATGGCCTAACACCTGAGCAACCTTTCCCTTCTGGAGGCAGGCATCTGAGAGTCAGACTCGTCTGCAGTGTCAGCAGCAAATACTCAAACGCCATGACAGTAGAGACAGCCTCAAGCACTTTTCCCTCTCAGAGTTAATCAGATTATTTCCTCAGGATAATATTTTATTAATGCAAGTGTAACCTGTTCCATTACGATCTTTATTTACGAGCAGCTGCCTGTCATGAGCCTATGCTTCTGTGCAGTGTGCAGGGTGTTGGCTGGCAAGGTTCAGCACCTGCCCCCAGTTGGTAGGATTGGTAGTTTTCTTCACACTAATGCTAAATCCAGATCTCTCTGTTTTCTTGTCAGTTGGTTATAGAGTTGAGGAAGGGTGTCCTGGCTCCATTTAGGGGGCCAAAGAATCCAGTCTACAAGCTTAAAGGAGTGGATTTCTAGGAAGACAGGATTTCAGACAGCTTTGTGGAGCTCTCCTTGTTGCCCATGCAAGAAAATAATCTCTTTGGATGGCTCATCCCGTATTAGCTTCCCGATTCATCTCCCAGACTCCTGAGCCAGGGCTGTCGATACTTCATTAGTTCACTGAGCCCTATTGCACCTGCCACATACATGTTATTAGGTCACTACTGATTAAATAATTCAGTCTCTCTGAAATGACAGTCCTCAAAAATGTGGGTTATGTGCTGGGGCCAATCCTGTTTGCCTCAAGGAAGGACAACATTGTTGGTCTGGAAGATAATTTTTGATGGAGAAGGAGCTGCAGTAACAGGCTGGCTTTGTCAGAAATATAGACTGTGATTTCTCTGCCCCCAAAGTGTTTTCAAAACAAAGATCACTGCTGTCCTGCTTCCTCAGCGCACAGAAACAAGGATTAAGACTCATGAATTTTCCCTCAGCTAAATAATGATAAGATGCTGCCTAAACATGAAATATACACAGGCTACAATAGATGAGCAAAATATAGCACAGAATTTCTTTTATGAAGCTGGATGTGGTGGTTAATACAGGAGCGATGTTCCCACTTGTAATGGGTGCATATTGACCTTGTGCTAATCATAGGATAACAGACTGGTCAGGCTTGGAAGGAACCTCTGGAGGCCATGTGGTTCAACCCCATTCTGCTCAAGCAGGGTCACCTACAGTTGGTGCTGAGTCATGCTGAGATAGCTTTTTAATATCTCCAGGGAGATATTATACACTTTCCTCACAGTTGAAAGTGTTTCCTGAGGTTCAGAGGAAACCTCCTGCATTTCACTTTGTGCTCATTGTCTCTGGTTCTGTCCCTGGGCATCCAATGACCCAAACACTCTTGGCAGTCTTCTGAGAAAGTACATCTTGGTGCTAGAGGAAGATACAGCTTGTGTAAATGTTCTCCTTTATGGAGGTCACAATTACTGAGCCCTTCACCAGTGGAAGAAGGTTTAGGAGCGAATCTCAGAACACCCCTTCTATTTATAACAATGGGGATCCCACATCCAGGTATGTCAGTCTGGCAGCTTTCACATTCTGCACTTGATATCAGAAACAGGACACGTTTGAGTAAAATGCTGCTTGTATTGACACTTCAGATATTTTGATTTAGAGCAAATAAAACCTATGCAAAATAATGACATATTCCCTGAAACTTTGTTTTGGTGAACAAAAAGGATAGTACCAAAGCTGTTTGAGGTTTTTAGTATGGCTATTACTTGCGTACTAGATACAATGCTCTGGGACAGCAGCAATGCTGTTACACGAGTATCAAGAGCTGAACACCACTGCTTCCTATTAGGTCTTCCAAGTATTGACTGTATTTCTTAAAACTCCAGCTGCTGAAAGCAAGAGATTAAAAAACCAAAGAAGCAAGCTTAGCTTTAATTCTGAAAAATCTGGGCTCAAGCATTAAAAGGCTGCCCTGAAAAAAGATTCAGAGGCCACAAGTCACATTAAACAAACATCCCATTTTATTTTCAGTTCTCACTGTTTTTAAGCCCACCTTGTGGTTTTGAAAGCTGGATTCATAAATTTCAGTCACTGGGGCTTGTAACATGACACAGGGAAAGTGAAAATCAAACCCTTTTAAACAAAGTTGGTTTTCCTACTAATTTCTTAAGTCCCTAAAGAACTTCTAAAATGTAATGTATCTGTACCACTTATGGTGCATATTCACTTTTGTGTTTCACTCAACTTGCACAACAGAAACAGTCCAGTCTTTCTGAGTACTGTGGCTACTGTGACCTGCAGGATTACTGCTTTAAACATTTAGTACCTGCCTACAGCAAACTTAGACACTCAGCAAGCAAATCCATGCTCCCCTATATGTCAACCACTTCCCATTGTATTAAAAGATACATAATGAAACTATTGCCAAAAAAATCCCAGCTACTAACACATACATCTAGGTTGAGGATTAACATAAATAACTTGTGCCCTTCTAACAGATGAGAGGATTATATAGTCTCCTATTGTGTAGACAGTAAATAATCGACCTGATTTTCTTTTAGACAAAAGCTAAATTTGAGGCCTGACTTATTACTTCTTTCCTAATGATAAAAGACAGCTGCATAAGGCAAAATGTGCAGTGATGTCTGAGCACAAAAATGAGAGCAACTCTCAAAAGGCTTTGCAAAATTCAAAGAGGAGCAATAAATACACCTATTTAAGGGAAATAAAAAATGAGATATTTATTAATTTTATTGGAACTAATTTTGATATCTCATTCCTCTCCTCTCTTTGATCCCACTTCTTCTTCTTGAGACTAAACAGATTAGACTGCTAATGAGACACATCAGGATGTAAAATTACCTGCAAAATTGTCCTTCTCCTTGTGAGCTTCTGAAGACCA
Organism: Dromococcyx pavoninus; assembly: GCA_033558185.1. NCBI lineage: Eukaryota > Metazoa > Chordata > Aves > Cuculiformes > Neomorphidae > Dromococcyx > Dromococcyx pavoninus. The sequence continues at coordinate 180,492 of JAUMJL010000409.1, read as the reverse complement.
GGCTCAGAGTTACCATTACAACAAGCTGCGGATCTAGACCTGAGCTTGGGATTTGCATTCTCAGGAGATGCAGACAGCGATACTTTTATATGAGGAAGCAGAAATGAAAGTGCACGAGGTCAGAGAACAATTTTTATCTATCTGAAGAGACACCATTTTTAGCACTCTTTTTCAGGGAGATACGGGTTCGCCCTCAGCTGAGGCCTGAGGTTTCCTCCCTGGCTCAGACAGAAACTTTTCCATCCAGTTCTCTGAGAAATGCACAGTTACAGAGCATACCTGTTATTGGGCAGGGTGGCTCACACACTTCTGACCGTTTTTAAAAAAAAAAATACTTCAAAATGATGCCTCAACCATCAAGAAAAAAAGAGCGAGAGACTGAGATTCACACCTTCCTTTACTGACTTGTACAGTGTTATTTACAAATCCTGAATACTCTACAATGATACCACCCTTCCAGGCTGCCAGATGATGTTTGCAGGACTGCCAGATAGAGGCAACCCCAACATATAAACACCTGGGTGTCACGACGCTGTATTTTACAGGGTCACTGCTTTAGAAATCAGGGGACAACAAACTGGCTACAGTTTTTGCTATTGTATTTCAAAAAAAAAGCAATAAAGTAAAGGAGAAAAGTCCTAGAGAGAAGTGGCAAAACCAACTGCAGCCAAAGAAATGTCTGGAAAAAACAGGATGGACTGACAGGAATTCTTCTGTCTGTACTGGAGAAAAATAACACAGGAAATGATTAAAAAAAAATAAAAAATGAATGGTAAATGGAAAAGCAAAGCAGAAACTTCTGTAAATACATTTCTATAGAAGTTGTAGTGCTGAGTGTGTGTTACAGGTATTTCTCTGTCTCAATTTATGAAAGGGAGAAATAACTGTGGCCAAAAGTGTAGCAGATGCTGGCTTTGATTAGACTGCAGCAGCTCAGGCTTTAGGTTACAGAGAAGCCAGAAGAAATGACAGTGTCAACCAAGGCAGTGGTTGTCTCAAGTCTATTTACTGAGCCGTTTTTGACAGCTTTGAGGTTCTTCCCCTTTTCTTCAACAGTTTTTGGCACTGCCCAATGGCAGAGCGACATCCTGGGTGAGATGGGTCAATACAGAGCAACACCTCTGTGTTCTGTGTTGGTGCAGCTATTAGTCTCAGATACTATTTCTATAACTTCTCCCAAACTCCTTAAGAACCCTCGGGTTTCTGTGCTTAAAGTTTGAGATGACTGCAGGTTTCCACAAACCATTTCGTTATTCAGCTTGCAAAGCTGCACATCCCCAATGAGACAACCTCCACCCAGCCAATATATTATTAAAAGGCTCCTATGCTTTGTCACCCCCAGCATCAAACAAACCAGGACAAAGTTGTAAACTCAAGCATACGTTTGTATGCAATAGCAAAAACATGCTGAGTCTCTCAGGTTATGGGATGAAAGCAGGACTACCAGGTAAGCACCTGCACTCTGCTCAGTCTTTCCAGTTCGTGCAAACCCAAGCAATTTGCAGGGTATCAAACAAATTTAGAAAACGAGGTAATGAGTCAGACCTGAAGGAAGAGTAAGAAAGTATGGCTGAGGGTCCAACCCATTAAAATATGCATTTAACCAAGTTAGCTTCACAATTGAAGAGGGGAAATCAAATTGTATTTTTCTTCTTTAAATCAGGACTTACCTGTGGTGGTAAAACTCCAAGCAGAAAGAAGATGCTGCTGGCCTGCTTCTGCCTCAGCCCCTGAGGCCCGGCGCTCGCTTGTCACGCTTCATGGAAACATCTGTTACTTGTTTGCTCTCACTTTGACATAGCTTCACGTGCACTTGATGGGCAGCTCCACTTGGAGCATGCTATACCTGCAGCAGCAGTCCAAAAGGCTAGAAGAACAAATGTGCAGGCTTAAAACCAGGAAAATACATTACTGTTTGTACTAATAAGGGTGACAGCAGCAAATAGGTTGCAGTGACACATGAAGGTCAGTTCCAAATCAGTGTCCCCTAAAGAAGTCCTGGGACACCTGGATCAAAGTTCCCAACTGATGATTTTTGAGGTAACAAATTCAGAAAGTGCAGCCCTGAAGAGGCACCTTCTGAGTAACACAATCACCCAGATATTTGAAAAGCAATCAAAGAACAGCCTGCTTTCATTTTTGTTGTTGTTGTTGTTGTTTTTTCCTTTGCCATGTGGTATGTTACTAAGCACTAGAAACAAACTTTTTCCCAAGGCGGATTCTCTTCATTCCAGAAGATATTTTGGCTGATAGCTTAAGTGACTGATGACTCTGGCAGCTCTGGGTTCTTTAGCATCCAAGCTGGGACACCCCAAAGGGAGTTGCTTTTCTGTTGGTGGAGAATGGTGCCTCCCAGCATGGCCCCCCTGAGGGCTAATTGCTTTTGGAAGTTCACACCTCCATCACCCCAGGTGATTACTCTCAAGGGAAATTGCTGTAAGAACTCATTAATGAAACAGGGAGCTGTTATTTCTCATTGAGTATACAGTGTCCTTTATGAACAGCATGGGGCTGGGAAACAAGACCCAGGTGAGATCACGTTCTGGCTTTTTCCTCCCAGATAAGAGCATAAAACCAGTAGTAAACAGTGCATGCTTTGTATCAGTCTGCTAAACACCGGTGCCGCTGGCTTAATTCATCTTAAACCTGTGACAGACAGCACGAACTACTGCATTCCTTAAGTGACCTTGGAAGGGAATATCTCACGTATCAAGTAGCAGTCCTACATCCAAGATGCCTGACAGCAAAGTATCCAGCAGAGCTTTTTAAAGCATGTTATTCTGTTGTGTGTGGGTGGAGCAAGGTGGTGGAGGTGCCCTGGCCTCCCTGCTACCTCAGAAACACGACTACTTTTCCCAAATTGCCTTTTCCCCTCCATCGTGGACCCACCAGAGCTGATATACTGCCTCCTTCTTCGCTGTCATCCCTTCTGGGCTCTGCATACCATTTGCTGTCACAGGGCTGGACACTCTGTCACTGCTTACCTGCACAGAGGGAGGATGTCCTTCCTGGTAGAGGGCTTGTGGCAGAGAGATGTTACCTGTGCATTTGCCAGCTGTTCTAGTCATGTTTCATTGAAGACCACAGCATGGTGATGAGTAAGTGGAGGGGAAGTTAAAAAAAAAAAAAAGACGTTTCTTGTGGGAGCAGCCCAGATAAGGCAAGAATCCCCCTCTTCCTTCCCTCCTTCCTTCCTCCCACAAAAACCAGACTAGATGCAATATATAGCCTTAGCCTTGTCTACCCCATCACATATCTGATGCATAAAGCATCCTCAAAACATCTTCAGATAAGACACTATTCCTAGCTCGTGCTATTTAAGTTAACAATCAGTAAACATAACCCAATTCAGGATTTAACGGGACTTTAATTGGGAATACCAATTCAGCATTTAGCAAAGGGACTACGGGAATGACACAGCTAATGCTGCTGCTTCCAGACTTATCCCCAAAATGGTGGGCACAGAGGGAACACTGGGGGCTTGAGAGCCTGCTGCAAACTGATTTCAGATACTCAAAGACTCCTGTGCCAGAGTGCATTTAGTTGAGGGCATGCAGTGCCCCAGGGGGCTGGCAGGGGAGGTAAAATAGGAGAAGAGATAAGACCATCAGCTGAAAGAACTCTGACTCAGCTACAGGATATGGATATCCAGTGATTGTTTTCATACATTAATTGTCCTTCATTCTGCTTTGCCACAGAAGTCACATGAGCACCCAATCTGAGCAGACACACTTGCGAAGCAGCACCACCTTAAAACCAGAGTAAGGACAAAAAAAGGACTGTTGAAGCTTCTATTTCTTTTCTTTTCCACTTTCATGAAGAACTATTTTTCTAGAGCAGGAAGATGCATCTTTTAATTTTTAAGAAAGATTATTTACAACGTGAATTTAATTATGGAGAGCCAATCTAGAATTGCATGAAGGCACCCCAGAGTACACCTAATTGTAAAAACTAAGAACGGAGGAGCCATCTAAATCCATCCCGCTGCCGAAGCAGAACTGCTCCCAACGGAATATTTACAAGTTTTTAACGCCTTGGCCTTGTGCCTCACATGCACCAGAGACACACTTTTAGGCCAATAAAACATCCCTTGTCATGGCTTATTGCTGTAAGAATTAATTTATCACTAATTATTTCCTCTTTTAAAGCTCTGCTCTATGGATAGCTGTGACATAATTCTTAGAAATCACACTAGTTAAGGAGCAGAATTACACCATCCCCTCCAGTTTCCAGCCCATGAAGGCCAGCTCTTCAAATTTTTTTCCTTTCCCCAGTTTACATTCAGCTCTTGCAGTTGACAAGGGGCCAAAACCACTGATCAATTCCTCTCACTGCTCCTGCCTGGGCACCCTCCAAGCATGGGTCTACTGGAGGCTGGGAAGGGCTTTTTGTTTGTGGTGGTGTCCTCCGGGTTCGAAGAGGGTGCATCTCTTCGGGCTTAATCGTGGAGCCAAGCCTGAATCTGAGAAAACAAGGCCTGACAAAGTAAAGACGAAGTTTTGACTTAACTGAAGCCTAAGGAAGTATGATTTCACTTTAAATAAGTCTTTCTCTGTCTCTCTCGTGTATCTTTCATAGCTGAAGGTCAGCCATTTCAATGCTGTATATTTTTCCACAGCAAGTCACACTTTCTGCTCTCCTGGCAGATCTGCACAATTGACATCCTAAATAAACCACAAAAGCAAGGCAATTTGAAGTTATTGGACGCTTTTATTATAATGTAGCACCCAGTCCCATATCACATACATTTTCCAAAATTAGATGGGCATAGTACAGAACACTATACATTTTGCAGCTTACCACATGGACAGTCTGCAGCTGTGAAAACAAAATGCTTAAATCTGGCTATCTACTTTATAAGTTAAAATTCAAATATATAATAGCCTCAGGGTATTTTTTTTAGATTAACAACGATAATGCTTGCAATATGATTTTTATATCAAAAAATCAGTAACGAGAGTAAAACATAATGCATATGTTCATAGCACATTATCATGAAGATAACCGAAATAAGCTTCAAAATACATCATCTCGTCTCAAAGGTACTATATCACTTGGGTTTTCTTTCCTGAAAAAATACTTTTACTCTTTAGTCAGTGAAATATGTCACTTCATGAGGGCCTTTTTTACTTGCTTTATAACACCATGTATTTTATTGTTAAGGACTGTGTGTGCTAAAGAGCTGGAAAACCAAGACCTCTCATTCCCTGGCTCAAAACTTTTATAGGCTCTCTTTCTCCTTATCTGGAAGCTCAGCTGGGAGGAAAGCAGCTTATACACCACCAAAAGCCAATTTTCGTATCATGCCTAACCTAAATGCTTCCCATGAAGGGTTCCAAGTCCCAGCCATCCCTTTGGGGTCATTTTACTGTGCAAGTAGTCACCATCCTGTGCTTGTTAGCACTGGCAGCGTCAAGCTGGGACTGCCTATGTGACAGCCAAACAAGTTCCTATCCCCCACGTGGACACAGGATTCCCAGCAGCAAAACCACTGCCATGCACGTAAAACACAGTTTGGAGAATCTTTTGAGTTGAAAAGGATAGCTGGCAACTTACCAATAATAGGGCGGAACCCACTAATCGCAGATATTTTTGCTACATCAGCTAAACTCCCTGGAAGAGAGAACTGAGAACTGTCTGGAAAGAGGTGGTAATGTTTTCACTGCATCCTAGTATAAATTTAATAACTAGGAGAAGGACATTGATCATTAAGGATTAATGTTTGTTCACAGGCAGCTTGTTTAAAGGAATGCCTCTGAAATAGAAACTGTTCACCTTGCTTAACTGCCTGGTCATTATTTATATTTAAAGGCTCAAAAAAAATGGCTTGATCTACAAAGGCAATCAGTCACCACACTTAGCCAGAGATTTTTCTTTTTTCACCACTGAATTACCATGTACTGAAACAAATATTTCAAAGAAAGGTATCAGATGATATGAACATTAATAGATTCATAAAGAAATGCATGGTCAAAAGAAAGACACCTGAGTGCACACTTACACACACACTGAGGAAGATCCTCATCTGGTCCATCTAGTCTTGTCCTGCAGACTAAAATATTTAATTGTCCAAACCAGAACAGCTCCATGAAATTGAAGACACAGAAAGGGGCACCAAGCTCACAGTCCACATATCTTTCAGGTGAGGCCATCCTCCAGCTCCTGTTACCAGTTATCCTCTCTTGTTGGGCATGTTCTACTCTGCACAAACGCCTACAGAAACTGTGAACTGAGGAGTGTGACCTCAAATGTGGAAAGCTGCTCTTGCTCCTTGGTCAAGCCTTCAGCTGGGGCAGGCAGGTCCCAGTTGCTGCTCTGGGTCAGGCCCATCAGAGGTTTAAAGCTGATCACTCAAGAAAGTGCCCCGAACATTGAGCAAACTGCCTGTGAGGTCTCCCGTTCTGACAGATGATCTGTCTCGGGTCTACAAGCATCTTCCATCCAAAGTCTGAGAAAGTAAAAGTTTCTGCAAGAAATTACAGTTTTGTTGTGCCCACTTATTCCAAAGGAAAAATATCTTGTCATAAAATCTGTGATGCAGCATCTAGATGTGAATATTTACCAGTCAGGGTCAGTTAACAGTAGCCATGAGCACGGCTGCATGGAGCAACTGCCAGAAGCACTACCTATACCTTCACGATCTCTTTTCCTCTCCTTCTCAAAATGCTAAGAACATTCCAAAACCAGACAAACTTTTCATTTGCATGGGCTATCATGAATGCTTAAGTACTGAGACATACAGAAGAATATCAGTTGCTGCATCATATATATAACACACCAACCTTGAATATTTCACTTTTCTCTCTATGTAAAGTACTGTATCATCATCATAGCTAAAATTTTATCAAAAAGAATACAAATCACCTCACACTCTAAGGCCTTAAAGCCGAGTGGGGCATTTGATTGCAGCCTTAAAAATGCAGGGATGGTTAGATTCTAAATTTATTAAGTCCTGCCTGTGCTAAAGTAACAACTGAGTAAATATTTCATTATTGGCTAACCAACTATCCTAATTTCCAGTGAATGAAAAAAAAATCCTGTATGTTAGAAGGGCCAGGTCTGAAAAAGACACATAAAACAGATTTTTCCACTACTCCTTTGAACAGCATCTACTACTTGAATAGCCCAGAGAAATAAATGGAGGATTATGCTAAAGGAAGCTCCTATCAAATGTGGAAAAATCATCCACTGCCTTAAAAATGTAATGTGCATATTTCTTTGTAACCATTGCAGAGCTTTCCTTAAAAAAGACCCCATACAATAAAAAATAAAGGTGGCATATGATTATTCCCTATCGAACAGGAGAGGTTTATTAACCAAATGACAAAGCAAGAACTAAAAAGCAAAGCAAGAAAGATCACTTCATTAAAATCTCAGGATTGACTCAGTGTTATGAACACATGAAATAAATGATAATTTCCGAAAAGTACCACTAAGAGGGCAGCAGCTGTTTTGCAGCTTCCCAGAAAAGCCTGCAGTTCTCACATTTTGTCACTGACCAGGAATGACGAGGAATGACCGTCTGACCCCAGCTATGCAACAGCCGCACAAAAGAAGTCCCAAATCCAGAGAAAGGGTTGTTGACATGGTAATGTTTAGTTGAATCCAAACCAATGAGTTACCAGAACAGATTTTCAAGAATGATTCTACAAATGCTCATTTTCACCTTCAGGCTTTCGGATCCATGTCCCACATCCATACCCCTTCCTGCAAAAGTAGGCTGTTTCCTCATCACTTCAAACATTCCCGCTGATGTCCTTCTTATCTCTCAACAAAACGTTTGGCTGGTCAGATGTCCTCTGAAACCCCACCACAGCCATGCCATGATCCACCCCAACGGGAGGCTACCCAGCTGCTTCCAACCTGCTTCTCCCTCTTCTCAGCCCCAGGGCCATCCTATAGCTACAGGGAGAAAGCACCACACCAACCATGGTAAAAAACCGCTGCACTGTTTCAGCAAGGCAAACACGTATGCTTAAATTAGGTCAGTGAACAACAGGATATGAAACACGCGCAGTGTCACGTTTAAGATGGGTAACACATAGGTGACATTCCCTTGCAGTGAAGCACACATCATATCCATGGAGGGAGCAGCGTTAATGTCTGAAGTTGCCCCATGTAAGAGTACTGGCCCAAGAAATAAAGCAACATTAGTTAGCCAGCTTCCACTGTGAGAACTGAGACTAAAGCCAATGACTACTACATCCACAGAGAAATCCTGGGGATTCAGATGGCCTTGGATCAGACCCAGATTAATTATTCACCTTTGTTTCCTCATTTAGAAAATAGATGGACACTGGCAGCTTCATCCTATCAGTAGCATCTCCAGCGAGGTCCAAAGGAACCTTAACAAAAGCCTGCTGTAGAAGGCAATTATTTCCATCATGCATTTTATAACCTCATACACAGCACTTGTGATATAATTCTTCTTTTGGAAATCAGTTCTTGTACACATCCTTAAAATAAATCAGCAACTAGTAAGACAATAAAGCAGACTAATACAAATGTACATAGAACAGCTTTTATAAAAATGCTCAAATGCATTTTTAACCTTGTTAGAAATACACTGAAAAAAAGGAAAGAATAAAAGCTATAAACCAGTGATCTCAAACATGTTAAAAGTATGCAGAGACACTGGCAGTTGCAAGTAAGTGATCAGACACTGGTGATAGGAAATAGTTATAGCTCAAAAAACCAGATTTTTTTTTATTTCCAAAATAATGATATTTTAGTATTTTTTACTATTTTTACTTTCATATGATTTGAACTTATAAAATACAAGTTCTCTAAGATTAAAATACATCTGTGATTGCTTAATAAACAGTGCTAAGAAAATAATTATCTGACATATGACTGCAGATAAAGACTCTCTGTATGTCTAGTGAATTTTATGCTTGTAGTACATTAATCCCACAGGTACTCTACCATAATACAACTCTACAGGAATCAGCAACATCCAGAAGCCCATCTCAGAGGATGAGTTTTAAATTGAAGCAAGAATTCAGGAATGCTGTACCTCTTAACGATCGGGGCAGGAGATGCTGCCAGAATGCGTATAAATCAGGAATTCTTCACATAAACAAACTACTCTTAGGTTATTCATTTCAGTAATAAACTGCATTTTTACATCTGGCTGGGAAGAGGGAGGAAGGAAGGTGAAACATCCCCCTGCTCAGAAATATCCAGCAGTCATATATTTGTTTTCTGTACCTTCTTCACCTGCAAAGGCAAATGCGCGCAGCGGGGTGAAAGGAGACCTGACAAATAGGTCCTCCCCACAGCCACCACCTCGGTGGAAACTGCCCAGCTGTGCCACACTCTTCTCCTTGCAAGGCTGTCGGGATATGCACTCCGCTCCTCCCACTGTGCAGCAGTGCAGGAGGTCACAATACGGTAACGGGACGTAACTGCTCCAGCTGTGTTTCCAAAGCAATTCGTTCTTTGTGAACCTCCTGCAGGAAGGAGAGATGCAGTATTAACTTTTGGGATGCTCTCATGCACCTCCCCACTCTGGTGAAGAGCAGCAAGGCAAACCACTGGCATACACTGGAGGCCAGGGGCTCTGCTGTTTAAGTAATTTTCCTTGCGGTCTCAAAACACTGTACCAATGCACCATAAGCACCTCAGGCAGCTGTCTGCTGCCTCCTCCCTCCATTGGGGCAATACAGAAGCTCAATCCCTTGCTTGGGCGACCACGGAGAGAAGCAGTCGTCCACTGGCCAGTGGAACAGTTTGGGATGTAGCAATGCTGGCCACAGGTTGGCATTTTTACAAAAAAAAATGAGGTTATTTTGAAATCACTTTTCCCTCAAAACTTTTTTTTGAGAATTCTTGATTCATACAATCAAATTCTTTTCTTTTGGAAATGAATGAGATTTTGCCTAAGACAACACAGTCTTCGCAATCTACCTCTTTGGCAGCTCCATCAAGAAGATCATCAGTCTTGGTTGGAAACTAACTGTATATGCTTTGGGGATCAGTGACTTTCAGAAAGCCTGTTCCGGTCTTGAGGCTGCCCCTGCGCTGAGGGGCACCTGGCTCTTGCTGGCCTCCACCAAAGGGTTCCCCAGGCCTTGTGGGGAGCTGGGCTGACCTATAACTCCTCCAGACTTTGGTAATCCATTTGGGAAGGCTCACAACCCCAGCCTGGTAGTCCACTTGAATGCTTCTCATGCCACAGTGCAAGTGGTGCTTAAGGAGTGTCCGTCAACTCTTCTGGTCCCCATAAAAACATAAAGGGTCTGCTATATCTGAAAGATTCCAGGCAGCAACAGGACTTGAAGGACAAGTTGAGTTTTCTGCTCTTGTGTGAACTCAGGCAAATCTCCGTCTTTATGTGCTTCCTTCACCCTACCATAAAATACAGATAACAGCACTGGCTGTTTTGTGAAGGTTGGGGAATTTAAGCATGCTGAAGATAGTGTGTGGAAGCAGATAAGACCCAAGCCAAGGAATGATGGCAATGTGCTGTCATTAAAAGCTTTCATCTCTCTGCTTATTTCCATTGCTGTCCTATATTTTGCTAAGATTTCAGTACAGAGCTTGAGTGGAAGCTCAAGTCTGCATTAGTCTGGGAAGCTCCTTGAAAGCCAGTTAAGAATTACGTTAAAGCAAAATTGAACACGGAATCAAACATTCACTTTGGCTGAAGAAAAAGTGTAACTGGGGTTTCACATCCCTTTCCACACAATTGTGTTCATAATATGCAAGGAAGAAAAAGCTTTGGCAGACAAAAAATTTAATTCTGTACTACCTTTGGGCTGAGAAAACAGAACCATAACTGATACTTGTGAGAAAACAACCCCTTGAGAACAAATTTAAAAGACAAGTCAGCAGACATTAAAAACTGGTGTTAGATGTTCACATATAGCACAGTTTAGCCAGTCCATGTACATCAAATGCCTGACTCCAGGAGACAGTTACGTAGCACAACTGATCACAAAACAAACAAGCTACATTTAAGCTCTGCTTCAGAACTAGGTGACACCATCACAACACCAAACTTTTCAGAAAGACAAAATCCACCCTTTAGACTTATTCTGACTGCCAGTGGAGCTGTAGGCCCACAGCTTATAACTTTTCCCAGAAAGCCTCATTCTACCCACACATACAGTATAGTTATTCCCTTCCAGAAAGCAGGAAATATCGCAGCAGGTTTCATCTGAGGGGATGAACAAGGTTCTCTGCTGGAGGTGACATGTAACTGATTGCGAGGGAGCTTTGTGGCCGATTTTCAATGCATTCCTTACCTTCAGCTGCTGCTGGAGCTCACTGTTCAACCTGGCGAGCACAGCATTGGCTTCTTTGTTTTTTCGTATAGCGGTCTGAATAGCCCTTTTCTGCTTGGAAGACTGTCTGCCAGACACATAAATACAAAACATTTCAATTAAGAGCCTCAAGAGTAGCCGGTGCCAGAAGATCAGCCATCCATTTTGAGTGCCTGTACTCTATACACACTGGACTACACTTCAAAGGCAAAGTATAAGCTACACATTTCAGAGAAGAAAACCGTAACACTGAAATGAGATGGCTGAATCAGGTAGGCTATCTGAAAGTAAAACGGCCACACTTGTTAACCTGCATGACAGAAACGCTTTAGGCCGTCTCAATTATTTCAAAATCACTGCATTCCGATTCAGCTTAAGAATAATCCCTGCATAGCTGTACTTATTACAGCATCCTGGATTTAGTTGTTTCCAGACACTTGCAGAGTTTAAAGATTCAGGAGCAGTTAACAGAAAATACAAAAATCATTCTATGTGGAAAGAATGGACAAAAGGCATGAAAATACGGTCTCAGATTCTCTGGGGCACTGTTGATTCTGATGTTTCTTTACTTCTAAAATTAATCTCCTTTCATTCAAAGCAGTCATTTCCATCAAAACTACCTGACATCACAAACAGAAACAGCTAGATGGCTTATGGACTTTCCTCACCTCTTTTGGTCTTACAGAAAAGATTTCTCTCCTATTATTATTACTACTCTATAGCCCACGATAACCGATTTGGAGGAAATTACACTTAGGCAGACAGGTACAAAAAGAGAGAGCTCTGTACATGAAGACCAACCTATTCCAAGAAAAAGAGGTAACAACAGGAAAAAGGAAAGAAAATACAGAAAATACCTGCTGAATAGTCAAGTCCTTTTCCCAAATAGATTATTTTAAAATTTTACATGAGGCAACAAAAGCTCTTTAAAGACAAATTTCATCTAAAACAGATGCCTTATTTAATTAAAGTCCACAGTGGTACACAGTGCCCATTAGCTCTTTTCTCATAACAGAGTTAATGGCACTGATCTTTGCAACAGAATTTGTTTCACAGCACAGGCAGGTCTTTATGCTGTCTATCTTCCAGCAAACTGTCAGATTTTGCTTCAAACTACTCTCCACAGGCTACAAAGTAATAATGGTAGGAAAAAATAAAAAATAAAAAAAAACAGGGAGATATGCCTCTGTGGTCATTTAAGCATTTTAGGAAAGATACAGACAAGACAGGATTAAGTCGAGACGCTAACAAATGCTGTTATCTTTCTTTGAGCCACTATGGAACATGCACTCCCAAAGCACAAAATAGCATTTTAAGGGCATCCTAGGAGTCTTATTACTTATTCTAATCTCCAATTATGCAGCACAGATTCAGTTTACTGATAAAGTTTGCCAAGAACTCCTCAGCTGATTTGGGCAGCTTGGTTTTGTTTCAGACTGAACCAGATGTCTTTGTAAAGCTTTGGGTGAAGGCAGGCTGTAATGTTTGCACATTGTTTCAGTTGATGGAGATGTATAGACTCAATAAGGCTTCAAGTGCTTTCACTTATCATTTGTACAGCCCCTTCTCCACTGCTATTAAATAAATACATAGTGAAATCCCTACAAGTTTTTGTTGCTGATAGTTTCAACAGCTGTATCTATGAGACCAAACAACACATGCAGGGTTTGGCAATTACTGAATTATCACAAGTGGTCTATAGCTCAGCTCATACCAGTGGCAAGCTCATTTCCAACCTGCCCTGTGATAAAGAAATATCACAAGGATGTGACCAATGTCAAGCATTTCATGACTCAATTTCCTCAGTATTTATCTGTCCACAGGAATGAGCAAAATTCCAGAAGATATGTGTAAGGCAAAAGCCACACACCCACAGAGTTAAAAGGAGTTGTGTTAAAGATTCTGGTTGAACCACTAAGCTTGCTGTTCAGACACGACTTCCAGAAAAAAGGCAGGACACCTTTGAAGAGGCTATTAATCAAATATCACCAACTTATACAGTCACTACAGACTTAGTCCACACTTGAGAAGACAGATGTAGATTTCAGAGACCTGTATCTTGTGAAACATTCTCAAAACCAGAACTATTAAGTACAAAATTATGCAAACAGCAAACCCTGCCACATCACGTCTCATGGTGCAGTTTGGCATGCTTGGTAGAGGTCTTTACTTTTGGACTGAGTGGTGATGCTTGACTGCTGGCAGGGAAGAAGTCACATTTACAGTGGGAGAAAGCTCAGGGGTCTCCAGCCCCTGCACCTCCGTCCGAAGCTTCCTGCGGGCAGGTTTGGAGGGTGGTTGAGCGAGAACAACCTCCTGCAAGGGAGAAGCACAGCAACGTTAACTCAGGCCATGGGTGCCCTGTCATTAGGTTGGGGAATACTTGTGGCACTGAAATTGCTGACAGCTGGCCTAAGATTTCATAATTTAAAGAGGTACAGAGTTTAATTCAAATTTGGTAACAGCCTCTCAGGTTTCTGACTTTTAAAAAAAAAAATAACAACTCCTGCAACCTCTTAATGAATGAAATTATTATACTGGCGTTTTGTCTTCCATCTGGATGACAAGCTCTTCAGAACTGGATTCTACAGCTCTGTGCGCATTTGTCAGGGCAGAGGGAAGGATATAAATACAAATACTAGCTCCTAACTGACCCAAAAAGCATTAGAACCAAAACCAGATTAAGTCTGAGTTATGCTCACTTGGTAAAAATCAATAATCAAGCACTTGCATCCCAACTGACTATCTCACCCATCTGGCATGGAGTCTCTCCATTCTCCTGCCCCTCTCGCTGACATAAAGCAACACTGAAAATAGCTTAGAAAGACACATGTATAAAATTATCCACGCAAAATTAAGATGTTGGAAGTGTAGGACAGTTACTTCTCTTTATAAATTACATTGGAGATTTAAGTCTGGTTTGTAGTTAAAACAAAAAGTCTTGGATTTTTATGCCTTTAATAGTAAGTGTTTTCATTTTTTTGAATTAAGATATCCTTCTTTTACAACGAGAAGTAGTTTTAATGACTTAAAGCTGTTTAGAATCAGAAATGGAAATACATCTTTTTCAGTGTATTCTATTATCGTATCTCTTTTACAAGGGATACAACTATTACTGCCCCATTTAATGAATGAGAAAATTAAGACTCAAAAAGATGATGTGACTTGACAAAGGTTATACATTTAGTGTCATATTTACTACCAGAAACCAAATTTTATTATTGCTTCACAACGCATATTTTACTGGTCCAAACCATCTTCCTCACTATGATTTGGCCAAACGTTAATAAAATATGAGAAAAATTAAATGAGAAAGCATTTAACGACCCACCAATCATAAGAAAAAAAAAAACAAAAAAACACTGCAGTACACACTATAACCTGGCTCAGCAGAGGGGACTACTGTAAGTAATACAGAATGAAACCAACATAAGGCAATTAATATTTAGTTATTAGCAGGATTACAATTATTAGAGGAATTAGGGAACAAGGGTTTAAACCTTGGAAAAGAAATCTGCCATTACTAAAAAAAAATAGCTAAAAATAGTACAAGATCTTTCGGTCAGGACGTCAGCACAACAGTACTTCACAGATCTCAGATAATACTGTGCTCTGAAATCCTATGCACAGCTCCTTGCAAGCACCTGACATACAGCAAGTGAGGAACTTGCATATCCTTTCTACAACTGTAAACTTGCAGGTTTTCCAATGCACAATCCCAGCCTACCTCGAACAGCCAAAAATCTACCCAATCCATAGGACAAATCCCTCTTCCGTTTCAAATGCAATGGTGGAAGGTATTATCCGATACCTAAATGCAGAGACCTCTGCAGGGGCTGTTGCACCAACCCTTGGAAGGCAGGTCAGCACTACACCAACAACCCGCCTCCTGCACCCCACAGCCAGGGCTTCTCTATACTTTAGATGGCCAGGTGAGATGACAGTCAGAATGAAGTCGATGGACAACAAAGATTTAATTTCCCCAGCAGAGCTGCAAAGCAGAGCAAGGAAGAAGCAGGGCTATGTTAGTAGCAGCATACAGTGAGCACAAGCCGAGTAAGGACACTGCCCTGAAAACCCCATCACATATAAGCAATGAGACTGGACATTTGTCTGTGCCCTTCATTAGGGTAAGAAGTTGGGCAAGGAGCACTAGGTACAGCACTTGCCAACATTTCATGGTTGGGCTGAGCAAAGGTCTTGCAGGTGCTCCCTGGCTGCAGGAGGGGCTGAAGTGGGCGAGGCCTATA
Organism: Dromococcyx pavoninus; assembly: GCA_033558185.1. Taxonomy (NCBI): domain Eukaryota; kingdom Metazoa; phylum Chordata; class Aves; order Cuculiformes; family Neomorphidae; genus Dromococcyx; species Dromococcyx pavoninus. The sequence goes on along the minus strand of JAUMJL010000409.1, from coordinate 164,975 downwards.
TTTGCCTTCTATCAAAAAACCTCTTGTGACTGGTGCTGGTGGAAGGAGGCAGTGGGAGCGTGACCAGGAGTTGGGGGAGGCTCACAGCCATTGCTAAGGCTGCTCCATCCCTAAGCAAGACCTTGTGAAGAGTGCCATTGCAAACTTCAGTGTTTATACAAACGGTATGTTCATACAAAACACCTATTAGCATTGGCACATCTTGAGCAAATCTCTTCCAGTCCACATACATTCAGTAACAGATTCTGACCTCTAGCAAACAGGTGTGTTTACATCAAATCCCAACTCTCAATAACTGGAAGCAAGAAATGCATCACAATTTGGAAGAATTACAGAAAGACAGGGGTCAAGTACAATCAAAGTCGTTTTTTGTCTCCTCTAAGGCTCTACAGGCCCCTATTGATTTGAAACAAATGTCAAGCTGCCTCTCTTCAAGCACGTGCATCGATGCATATGCACTAAGAGCTTTCTTAATGATTTATCTGAGCTGATGTCACATGTGATCCCAGCTCTCTCTAGCGTCTTGACCTCCAGAGAAGGTAAACATGTAAAAATGTAACCCTAGCCCTCTGTTTAATTGCTTTAAACATTACAACAATCACATTTGTTGATGAAGGCAAATCACTTCACAGTGGTGCAATGTGTGCAGGTCTCACCTTTTTTGCTGAACTGTTTTCTTCTGCCTGCGATGGGGTTCTATTCAACTGAGGATGTAATTCAACCTCAGATACTTGCTCTGTCTGCAACAACAAATCAGTCATTGCTACACCCAGAAAAAGACTAGCAGTCAGATACAATAAAGTCAATGAAAGGAAATGTTATATACGAAAGAAAAGTTACTTTCTCCATTCAACAATAGGGGAAATCGAGGTCTAGGGCAACAGATGAGTGGATGACGTGTCTTTTGCAGATTTTTATTGAAACCGTTCTCTTGCATTTTATTGTGCTAGGAAAACAAGAGGAAAGTTTTTCTGTGAAGCATTAAGAATCATGTCTCCGAATGTCAATGACCTAGTACCCAGAATTTCTTCTAGAGTTACCTCTATGGCCTGAATACTCAGAGAAAGACTAAGGGGATGGATAAAAGCTAGAAAGATGGGCCCTGTGACCTTATCTCCTGAAACTGATGAAAATTCATCAGGTTAAGCCTCTGCCTTTGAAGTCTGCAAATAATGGAGTGAGAAAGTCTGAATTATACCAAAAATATCAGCAAAGTTACTAAAACCACAATCACAAAGAAGCCAAATAAATTTTCCCTCCTCCCTTCTCGCATTTCAAACAGAAACCAACCTGAGCACTCACCACACAGGTCTACACTTCGGCCAAACACCCTCCACCAGCATATCTGGCTGAGCAGCAAGTTAAAACAGAGGGTTAATCCTTTGTTCCGTGTCTCCTGAAACCTCCCAGAATCTTCTGAGTTGCTTCACCAGGACAGGGCACTGCACATCGGCTTGGGAAGGCCAGTGGGATTAGGAGCTGCCTGTCCCCTGGCCCGCTACAGCAAACACAGCATAAACATGGTGCGGCTGTTTTCTGTCCAGGAGGTATTGGCTGACTCTCCAAGACAGGGAAGGCAGGCAGCAGTGGGAGGCTGAGGGCAACTGGCGCTGGCAGACAGCCTCTTCTTCTCTTTCCCAACTTCTGCCAAGTTGGAACAATGTTGACAACAGCCCCCCAGGCAGGAGAGGCAACCTGCCATCCTGCTCTCTCCTCAAAAAAGGGTCATTTCCACACAGGTGAAAGCCTGTATTTAAAACCAAGTTCAAGGCAAATCTCAAACTTTGAAGAGGCCAGAATTTTAGCCATAATAACATGTCACACACTGAAAAACCTAATTCACTGTTGCCAAGAGGTTTCTGCATAGACCCGTCAAGCTCAACAGCAGTCACAAGTTTCCCAGTGCTTAACTGTAAGTTAAATAAAAATGACAGCCTGCACAGAACTTAGTATATTTAGAAAGGAGAGACTTTTTCATCCCAATACCATTTATTTCAGAACAGACATGGTTAAGAGCTGTGCAGAAAGGTGTAGGGGAAACATGTTTCAGCCAGGTTACTGATATTCTCCAACTACACACTGTTGAAGATGTGCACAGAGGAGGCAGACTGGGATTTTTTTTAAAATGCATGTGAAATTCCTTTGGAGAGGAGGAAAATGTGTCTTGGCTGACAAGATTTCTCTCCCCCCTCTTCTAAACATGCTACATCTGTAATGTTATCCAATGGTTAAAAAAAACCAAAATAAAACCACCTTGTAATTTTCCCATATTATTTGAAAATTAATAACTTAAATATTTGGGTTTTGATAAATATTGGATATTGACACTTGAGTTCTAGAAAGCTTTTCATGGGTTCTTCTATAACTCTAGATTTCTGGTACAAATAGGTGAGTGAAATGAAAAAAAGCAATCTTTTTTCTGTCTCCAAAAATCAAAGACCTTTAAAAGTGATTTTAATACAACAAAGCATTTGTTTTTCAGCAAACTGAATGGCCCATAACCTCCCCAATTTCTACAACTACTTTTTAAATATTTGAAAGAAATTAAGGTTCTAGTCACAGTAATGTGGCAAAATATCTGAGGCCTTCATGAATGATTTGGGCATAGAAAGCTCAAATACCTAGAGCTACATCATAAGTTTGGACCTAAACCACATTGCTTTGATGAAACACTCATTTAGGGACAGCAAGAGTAAACACAGTCTTTCAGATAGTCACATAAAATGTATACTATAAACTACATCTCTGCTGCATAACACCAAGCAATGACAGAAGCATATGAGAGTCAGCTCTTAACAAACTTTCTTGGACAGGGAGCATTAGATATGCCCCTAATCTGGCCAGGCAGGCAGTTTCTGGGGCTCATGCTCTTTTTGGAGTCTATGTTAAACCTTAAAGCAAGAATACAGTAACTTATTCCATAAAATGAAAAAGAAAGGAGACAAACCCCATGATATTCATGCATACATAAAATGCAGCTTTTCAAGAACCAATGCGTTTAAATAACATAGAAGTAATTAAAGACTGGTACACTACAATGTCAATTGTCAAATAAGCAGGAAAACTGAAATCTACAGGGCGAAAAGAAAAATAAAAAGAATACTAAAGTTTTGCAGAAACTTCCCCCCCCCTTTTTTAAAATGGTCTCATAGCAGGATAATACTGTTTTAAACTGAAAGGAACTGAAAAGGGAAAAAAAGGGTACACTTTTGGTTCTGGCGGAAGCAAATATAAATTGGAGGGCTGATGTCAAAAGGGGTAAGACTTCAAAATTTGTAAGAGTTTGGTATCACAGTTCCTGCTGATGCAATACATATTTTTTACTAGCCGAATGCTGTGATGTGGCTGTCAGCCCAACAGCTGTGGCACCCGCTGGCTGAGGCTGGGCCACTGGGCGGGTTGCTCCTCCCCGCTGCCAGGATGAGAAGATGGTAAAGCTCTGCAGCCAGCAGGGCAGGGACTGGCTGGAGAGGGCAGGTGGTAAAAATAAATAAATAGTGACCAAAAAAAAAAAAAATCTGTACCAAAAAAACCTAGTTCTGGTCCTGCAGCTCACACATAATGAATACAACCAAGTGACTGCTATGTCCCTAAAGTGCCACCTAGTGGCACGTGGGACAGGACACTTCTGAGTGCTTTGCTTAGAGGACAGCACCGAGAAATAGCTGTCTGCACTATTCAGAGCCTGCAGACTGAGCCTGCTCCACAGGGTGGGCAGCCAGCTGGGCTGGGCACAGTAAGCCTCAGCTCTTTGCAGAGCCTCCCTTCCCTCTCATGCAGAAGCCAGGTCTACACATTAATGATCTGCCGGCAGAGCTGCAAGTTCTCCTCTACAAAAGGTCTCCGTTCCTCAGAGTGACAATGCCTCTGACACAGGTGCCCAACCGTAAAAAATCTGGTATGCTGCTGCACAGGATTTTGTTCAGGGACTGACAGCGTTTAACCCGGGCAAAAACCTTTTGTTTAACTGCAATGTGCATCAACGCAAAGAAGGTTTGTTGATTCAGCTAACCCAACAAAGTCCTCTAGGCGAGGCCTGAGTGGCTTTACAAGTATGTTTGCAAAAGCTGGTGTCTCCCCACACTGGCCTCACATGGATTTTAAAGGGAAAAAATAAATCCTGCTTTTCCTTTTGGCAGAGGGATTCTTCAGATTTCCCTCCCTTCACAGATTCGGACTTGGGGTCAAAGCCAGTTCTTGCAGCCTTCGGATCATAGGCGGAGTGAGATTGGTTCCAGAATACTCTAGTCCAAGCTTCTCTACTGGAGTATAAGGAAAAGGTCATCCATCAGGAGCAGCTGAGGTGGGTTCCCTTTAGCTCTTGATTCGTTTTACACCATGCTTAGCATAGTTTTCGAGCAACTAATTTTTCATTCAGAAATACAGCAATAAACTCCATCATAGCAAGAAATGTCTTAAAGTTTTCCCACATTTCGGAAACTTCTCACCGTTACATTATGGTTTAAAATTCTTCACCATTGATTCATAAAACTGAGAGATTATACATGATGCAATACAGTCTTCCAAAGGAAAAGTCAGTTATAGTAGTGTAAAAGTGCACCTCATTCATGTCTGCAGAATAAAGTATGGTACTGACATAGGAAGTGCTGCTGTGCTGGGCAAAGAAAATCCTCCTTATGTCTGCTACCCAGCACAAAAGAGTTTGCAGACCAGGCCTAAGAGTATCTTGATTTTGTGAAGAAGAGTAAGTGAGCACAGAAAAAAGCAAGACAGTGTCCTATTCCTAGTCTCCTGAGCTTCTCTTCACAAAAACCCAGGTCCACTTATTAGTAGGTGGCACCTCCTTTATCTCCAGTGCAGTGTTGTATTTTCTAGGAATAGACACACACTCCTCATTCTTCCAGGCAGAAGATAAAACTGGCCAACAAAGTTCCTGCACAACGGCCATGGCCAGAGACCAGCTGGTGGCCTGCAGCCAATAGTGAGCATTAAGACAGATAATTCCTTATCAGTAATGAGAGCATTAGAAATCACAAATGCTCATTATTTCATCGCATGATCCTTGCCCAGCCATTCATAATACCCTTATTGCTCCACGTAAAGATACTTAACAGTACCTTTTAAAGGAATATGTAACACTCATTTAAGCACTAAGTGCTTTGGACGGCTCAGATGAAAGATTTTCATAACTGCAAGAGACCACGTTTCCTTACAACCAGTTCTTTTGCTTTGCAATGCTGGATTATACGTAGATTTCGCACTCACTTTTCAAGACAATCCGTAACTGATCTTCCAGAACAGAAGGTCTATGCAAAGCTTTCATATTTGTGTTACCCGAGAGCCTTTTTGCAAGAGGTGGAGTATATATTCAATCTTTCCTACAAGTCAATCACACCCACACTTACACTCCAGGCTAACCTTACACATGGAAATAGTCCCGTTGTAGTCAACAGCTCTACTCATAGAAATGAAGTTATGTCTGTGCATTCATTGCAATAGCCCATAATCATTACTTATACAGTGCCACTGCCTTGCTTTGCAAAAAATGTATTGAGAACAGCTTTTCTGTAAGAAAAAATAGGATACTAAATATGCTTAATGCTCAGTATGTGCACATTGCAATCTTCTATCTTCTCTACGTAAGTTCATTTAAGAGGTATTTTGCTCCTTTTTTTGCACTTAACGCCAATTCCTAAGAAGTCAAGATGTCTCAATTCCAGTTTCTGTGAGACTTGTGCATTCCACACTGAATCATCATTTCTTTTTATTGCTTGTTACAGAAACTGAAAGTGATAAGACAGAAAGAAAACCCACAGGGATGCGAATGCAACAAGCTGAGAGGGTCTTAGTGTGCTGCCTGCTTTCTCAGCACTGTGCAGCCCTTAAGTTTTGGTAAGCTTTTTCTTTCCCCAAGCTATCTGAGGGATGGTGATAAGATTGAGGAAAAAGGCAATAAATACAAACAAATTGCTGCAATGCTCAGCCCATTTGCAAGGAAAGAATAGGACACAGATGGAAGCATTAACAATCTGTTTTAGCACTCCACTTTCACAAAACCAGATTAACATAAGCTAGAAAAGGGTATGTGCGTTCCACTAGAAATAGAGGCATTGGATTCTCAACTTTTTTTGTTGTTTTTTTTTAACGATAAATGTGAGGCAGAATTCAAAAATTATTACACCACATTTTAATTAAGATATTCTCCCTTCTTCCATTCTCCCAAGGAAGAAAGGATTTTACGGCATCCATCAACTACTCCCCAAATTCAGTTTTAACTGTGCTACTTTTCCCCCACCTCTTAAACCATCATTTATTTTGTCTGGCCGTTTAAGATTTAATATATAATTTTCATGAGAGGAAGATAATCCACTTGTATTATATTAAAGTGGCAGATGGCAAAATCTTCCATGTTATAGAAGACTTTCAGTTTTATTACAGTTACAGGCTTCTTCAGTAGCTATTGCATTGATTGTAAAACATATGTTATTCTGCAGCCAAAACCATGGAGATAATCAAAACTCCCACTCTCTTCTTGCACAAGGGTTGTAAATGCAAGCTAAAAAAGTATTCATTTGGTTTGATATAAAATGGTTGTCTGAAAGAACACCATCATGTAGACAAATAACATGCTGCCAAAAGCAAAATCTTCCTTTTTTAAAATTTTTATTTCTATAACAAAAAAGTTCCTTCCTGTAAAACTCCAGGTGCCCTGCCAGCACTTTAAATTCCTGACATAATTTTTACAGAGTAAGGCAGTGCCTCAGTTGGCTGAATAATTTCTCCAAACAACCTCATAACAGAGATAAGCAAATCCTACCTCATCCTCCATGTATCTCTGCTTCATCCAAAGATGCTGGCAGTGGGGAGACGCCCCAGAGCAGCTCCCAGCATGGAGCTTGCACGTGGCCATCCCACTAAGGAGGCTGAGAGGTCTCAGCAGGACAGACAGGAGTCCCTCCCTACCTTTTGGCCTTGGCACCACGGATCAGTGAGGGCATGCATAATTGCTGGTTACAGACCCAGCCCTGTGCATACCCCAAGCTCTTGGCTCTCCATGGATTCAATAGAACATGGAGGCATGTTAGTAGAGACAACTTCTTGAACTGGGAACCAGTTTTCACTTGCAATTCTGGGTGATGAATGGCCAAAAAGCTTCAAGGAATTATGAAGTGTCAAGCAACATCTGGAGAGCAGGACATTCGATATGTTAGGAAGAATAATATCTTTCCTTCTCAACACCACCAGGTGCCTGTGACTAGGTAAGGGGACCCACCCACCATCCCTCACAGAACTTGGTTTCCATGATTTCAGCAAATCAATAACATCTAACGGTAATGATCGCCACTAAACTGACAGCCTAACTCTTGAGCTCACGTAACAGTGAAATTTTAATCTTTAGAGTTGCAGTGTACTCATAACACTTCAATTTTGTAACGTTAACAGCTACCTACCTATTCCACTTCAGCTGAACACTTTGCCTTCATCCATAATTTTTTCAGCACCTGTCAAAATTGCCAGCATGGAACCAGTGGGAAAACCAGGTCCCAAGGTCTCCAGAAATAGAAGTCCAGCACAAAAATGAACAGGCTTAAAACTCAGACTCTGGGAAAAGAGACTAGGAACATCAGTTTTTTCAGCCAAGATACACAGGGTTTTCTTTCAGTCCCGCTGTTTTCAAATTCCCTTACACAGCACAGGCAGGAATGAAGATATGCCTTCATTACTGGACAGGAAGGTACTGAAATGTAGTCATTTAAATAAAGGAATGTTGATCTAATTGGGCAATGTTGCGGTTATTGAGCTGATGTTGGATAAAATCCTAAAGTTGTATTTGCTCTTCAGTGTTCATCCATAATTCCTATTAGCATAAATATGCTACTAAATCTCCCACAGTAAGCAGCTGTGGTAAATGACTTCTCTAGGCTTACAAGCCGACAGTAATGAAGTATTATTTTGTTTTCCATTTAAAAAAATAACAACAGAGGCTTATATGAGATGCGCACACACGTTTGGTTCCAGTAGAGTGTTATTCATGAGCACTCGCAGTTATTTCCTATCTGAAATCTGTGCCAATGCAAATCAGCTACATAAGCTATTGACCTCCTATCATGACTCTTACCACCTCCAAGTTACACAAATTTTCTATGTACAGCCCTAAAGACCACACAAAAGTTTTGGGGCCACTTTTATGTCTTTTCTCCTTGATGGCTTAAGTTTACCGTGGCTTAAAGAGGTAAGGCATTGCCAGTGTCCTACGTCTGTACAATAGCTTGCAGCATATTAAATATTTCTGGTCTGAAGAAACAGGGAAGATTATACAGATAAAGATATCCTTAAATTCAAGCAGCTACTGCAGACTTGCTAAGGGTGAGATGTGCTACTGGGGATTACAGAAGGTGTCAATGAAGTTACACATAGACATATACACAGTAGTAAAAGGAAAACACTTCAGAATAACATATTATCCAAACCAAAAATCTAGTCTTTGTATAAGCCTGTTTCTACACATAATCTTTCCAAGTGTGCTTCACAGAATTTAGGTAAAACTTTAATTACTTCCCTTTTTAATAGGAAAGCAACACGAATTAATGATTTTAAAACAGCACTTCATACTGCATTTCACAATGTCTTACTGGACATCAATTCAAATGGCTTGCAATGTACAGAGATGTGGGTTGGAATTTGAGTTAAAAGATTGCAAAGTGAAAATAATGGTGTATCCACATTATGCAAATTTGCCTGTTGTCGATCTTTACTTATTAAATTTATTTACAGTCATCACAGGGTCCTCAGATGAAAGCACACCTGCATTGGAGAAATGTGTGGTGAAAGGTCCAAAGAGAACTTGGGTACAGTTTGTGGACTGACATGAGGTCAAAATAATGCCAACTTTGGCAATGGAGGAAAATCCCAAGGAGATCCCAAGGAGCTACCATAGCCTTTTACAGGCCACCAATAAGAAAGAAATGCAGAATTAATCCACAAACCCTTAAGCCTGTCATAGAGGTTGGAAGAGATGCAGCTGCACCTGTAAAGTGTCTGCCTATCAGAAGTGTGGAAAAGTATGGGCTAGCAGCAGCAACCCAGAGCAGAGAAGCCAGTCCTGCTGCTTTTTTTCCCATAAACCAGCCAAGCCCACGCAGGATTCGAAGACTCAAGCCTCTCACAATAAGCCTGTGCATTCACTGAGCTCTGGAGTAAAGGCCACAGCAGTATTCAATGTAAGTTTTACCTTGTGCTACGCCCACCCAGTGATACAGTCCTTAACCCTTGTAATGCAGCTGACTGCACTAAGGAGGCAGAGTTGGATACGGACATAATTTAATAAGTTTGTGATATGATTAGAGACATTTGGCACACTCTGAATAACCAGTGTTTCAGTAACTTACCAAGCTTGATTACTTTGGAGGTTCTGACAGGAAAAATAATGTTTTCCTAAAGGTTGAAACAAATTCTACTAAAATCAACAGCAACCCGGGACCAAAGTCAAGATGCCATTTCTATATTGCTATTGATTAAGCTCACAGGAGGACTTCTGCTCCACTGAAATGTAATATCTAGCCCTTAGTACCTCTCTTTTATGCGCTTTGGGATTTACATCCCATGAGTCCTTTAATCTCACTCTAAAGAGTCAACTGGTCCAGGCTGCTTCTCAGCCATCCATAGAAAACTGTAGTCCTCAGAAGAAATTACTTCCCTCTCCTCCTCCCTCAACTGATTTCCAAAGCTGAGCCAAAATAATCACACCACAAGCATACTTATATGGTGCACAGCCACCTGAAATATGTGGGGTTCACTTCATTTCCAAGCTACATTAGTCATTCACAAGGTTTAACTGCAAGCATAGAGCAAAATGTTATGGCAATTGAAAAAAAAGGATTTTCAACCGCATTGTTGAAAAATAAGTTAAGAAAGAAATTTAAGAAGAGTCTGGTAAATTCTGAAACAGGAAAAAGCTGAACGTGTCATTTCAGCATCACGGCTTTTCTTCAGTTCTTTTCTTCATCCTGCCTCAGTTTTCAAAACAGATCCTTCCCCCCAACTTCTTTGTGCTCTTTAAATTAAGGGCCTCATTGGACTAATGTAATCCATATGCTTACTATTGCTTACATGCTATCCGTAAGGGTCAGCTCAGCTGAATTATAACCCCATCACACATACTTCCTCACTGTCTGTTACCTTTATCACAGCAAGGCATGCCTGGATATAAAATAAATAGAAAGTGACAAGCACGACGTTTATTATTTTCCAAGAACTGATTTTTATGTACATTTTTGCTAGAAGTCAGAACACGAACATTTTTATGAGATATTTGATTAAATATCTTTAAAAATCATCACAAATAAATTAAGTAGATATAAGTGATGTATGAAAGCAAAGCATCAGCTATATATTCATTATTGAGTAGACACAGAAGCCACTTCTTTTTTCTTTCAGAAAACAGACTTTTGTATTGGAGAGGATTGGCTCAAGAATTTCACATGAGAATTTTGTGTTTATCATTTTAGAAAGATCCTATATTTTGTATGGCCCAGTGTAGGATGAGCAGTTGCTTCAGCATTTGTGATGTGGTAAGAAAGCTGCTGTACATGCATAAATGAATTAACATCTCTCCTCTTTGCCCTGCTAAGGAAATGCAAATCGATCACAGGACAAGAAAATGAACAAATAGCAGAACCTTGCTTGAAAACAAGATTTCCCCCCCCCCCCCCGCAAGAACTGGATTTGTTATATTTACTGCTTTCCCCATGGCAGCAGGAGGGCTTCCACTGTACGGAGCTGGTGCATTGAGGCAAGTCTGAGCAGTGGCAGTTGCTGCAGGCACAAGCCTTGGCATCAGGGGAAGTCAGAGGGAAACACTTTTCTCCAGGGAGCATTAGCCAAAGCAGGGACATGATGGGTGCACTAAAGAGCATGTGGTGGTAGCAGCATGGCTAATGCCACACCGACTCAGTGGGAGCACGCAAGCTCAAACCGGAACGCTCTACAGTCCTCAAGGTAGAAACTAGCAGCTCAGACACTAAAAAGAGCTGGAGAGACAAAGAGAACAACGAGCTGCTGGTGGAGCTGCGGGTGGCAACAAGCCTGTTACAACTTCCATCATAAGCACTGTGCGGCAGGAGGTGTTAAACAGCAAACTCTTAACAGCAGATCCAAAACTCAAGCAAGGACTGTTTCCAGCCCAAGGAAAGTGTCTCTCAAAGGTTTTACATATTGTTGTTAGTTACCCTACAGACTTGTTTTCTATTATACACTTCACCCCAAGGAGTAATATACGAAGCATACTGTTGCCTAAAACTTAACAGAGCCAACAACATAAAAAGAACAAGGCACTGATCCTCCATCATTTCCTAAAACATGAAGAAGTATCTGGATGCACATATACAGAATGCAGTCAATTTGCATTGTGCTCTGCTTGTATGATGCTCTAAAAACAAACAAAAATCCAGCCAAAAAGCAGAACACAAACACACCACTAATAGTTTGAAACTTAATTGCATAACTGACATGGCATTCACTTCCTTTCAGCATTGTTTTTTAAACCCACAGCAGAAGTACACTCTTAGATGCCCTCCGAGCATTTGAAGATCAAGAAGCAAATAGCAGGACCCAAGCCCATGCCTTTCAGGCATGAAACTTATTAGTAGACTAGCTTTACTAGCCTTTAATTTACATCTTTTTCTAGTAGGCGCATGTCAGCTCTACTACAAAGAGATTTAATTAGTCTGTAATTTGAAATTGCAACACACCAGCTAAACACACCAATGAAGGACATGTAGGGAACTGCAGAGCAAACGGCAGATTTGCACTAACTTGGAAGCAGGAACTGCTATGCCCAAGCCAACTTGTGCTAACCACTGCAACAGTAACATAAATAAGTTAATAATGCACAGTAAAGTGCTAAGTGTTTGTCCATACCTGAGATACAGAAGGTCGAGGGGGCAGTGCGGGTGGTGGTGGGGGCAGCCAGCCAGCCCTCACAGCTAAACAGTGAGAAAAGAAGAAAACCAAACAAAACCACATTAATTTAATTGCAAATAAAATCAGAATTAATTTTCATAATTCCTAATGAAGAGGCAGTACTCAACATTTTAACAACAGAAGCCAAACCTGAACTTTATTGAGCAAAATCACGTTTGAAATAACTTTGAGTACTGAATGAATAGTGATTTAATTGCTGTAAAAACCCACAATGTTATGACAAAAAGCAGAGATGGAAGCCAGTCAGCCACAAAAGCTATAGCTAAAGTAATCCAATTCTAGTTCAAGAACCCCAGAAATGTGGCTTACTTGTCCTTGGGACTTTGCTCATTGTCATTAACATTATTGCCTTTTAAAAAAGTGATGCTTTAGCATACAATGTAGGCATTAGTGTTCATTCCAGATAAACACACTGTGACAGAGTGTAGCCTTAAAAAGCAAACATCTGTCATCGAATTAAATAGGACAAAAGCCTAAATGAACCAAAAAGAAATGTGTGTCTTCGGTTTTATGTTTTGTTTTTGCACGTAATTACTCACTAGAGGTATTCTGGAGGGAGGAAGAGAAATCGGGGAGGAAGACAAACAGCAATGGTCAGTTCAGGCCCCTTTAACAGAACGCTATGTCAGCTTTTAGCTTGAGCCAGCACAACAATCATGTAGGCCAGGCCACTGTATTTCTCAGTTTCCTTAAAACAGCTAAAACCCATCATGGGACAAAACAGCAGGTCAGATAATGGCTTCCAATGGCACCTGCAGAGAGGAGGACTAGGCTAGCACTGAGACACCAACCAGGACTGGTGGGAGTCCTTAGACAGGTTCCCCTCTCTAAGCTCCTGTCACACTGAGTGCTTGGCAAATGCAGTGGCAAAGATGTCAGGCAGTCCATCTTGCACTGGTGGTTACTTGTATAGCACATCTCAACCCCTCCTTAGAAATGCCTTTTCTCACAATAATTACATTTATATACTTCTTATCTCCGCACATTATTTTAAAAAGCCACAAACACCATTAAGAGCCTTGTTATAGCTTAGCCATCTACATATATCAAACATCTAATCTAAAGATATCTACATGGTTGAAAACACAAAGAAAAAAGACATTAACCATTAAGGACAACAGTGACATGAGAATAAAAATATGTGGGTGAAAAAACTGAGAACAGTTATATTGACTATATACAGTTCCACACAGCCTTATAATACACTGAGGTTTTCTCACATCCTCTGTATCATCCTCTCTTGAATCAAGTGAAAGCCTCATATCACTGCACAAAATGCAAAGGAGAGAGGTACAACAATTAAAAGCCAACTTCAGTTAATCAATGGAGCCACTAACATACCTACAGGTCTAAGAGAGATTTAAACAAAACATGGTCATTAGGATCCTTTCTCTTACGTTTAAACAGTTTTCTTTATAAGGCCACTGCAATATCAGCATGATGTCATCATTACGTTCTCCATCTCCTCTGTGCAACTAATCTTCATAAAATAATAGTGGAGTGAGAAAACTTCCAATCCTTTAGTCTGAAATTCAGATTACTACCTTATTTACCTGGTAACTAGCAGTAGCTTTGGCAATTACACCTAATAACAATATCTGAGAACACCATCTAACACAAACACCAGTGCTCTGTAGCTGCACACTTAATACCACACGAGCACATACGCTCAATGCAACACATTTATCTTCAGGAAACTTTGTGGGAGCTGTGCTGCGAAGTTCCTCAGAAAACACCTTACCCTCCCACCTCTGCCAGTGATTACCACTGGAAGGGTATCATCTCCACTCTCCAAATAGCTCCAATGTCATTGTGAAGCACAAATCACACACACTTCCCAATGAGCCCCTGGCAGCTCAAACACAAAGCTATGGAGTGCACTGCTTAGCCACAGGCAGCTCCCTCAGAGCTGCATCCATTGGGAATGGGCCTTGATTTCAGCTTCAGAGGATACAATTCGTACTGTCCTTGCTCAGTGATTCTTTAACCCAACAATGTACCTGGGAAAGCAGCGGTATAGTCTTTATGCAGAAAAGCACTGGGCTTGGTGGAAAAGCATTTCATACACTGTGAAACTCCACAAGTCTCCTGGGATTTTGCCCACAAAATTTCAAAGAGAAAAGTAATTTTTCCATAAGATGGTCAGATGTAAAAAAACAAAAAAAACCAAACTCAAAACCACTAAAAAGCCCACCAAAGAAAAGCTGCTTCTTCAGCTTTCAAAATACAACATATATGAGTTCAGCATTAAAGAAGTTAGATGCTTACACCATGTGCATTTGACCCACTTTCCCCTTTTTAATCCTGCAAATTCTAACTTAAGCTACTCATGAAATATGCATAAAATTCCTGCTGTTTCAGAATATCTTTGTCCTGTTGTTAGAAGGAAATTGTGCTTATGTGAGCACAATTGCTAGACAAAAGTTAGTTAACTTTTCAAGACTCATAACAACTTACAGAAAAACTCAATGTTTTTCTCCACAGGGCAATGAAAAAAATTTTAGTGACAGATGCTGCACGCTTCAGCCTTCTCTAGTGTCACTATCCCAAAAGAGGGCAGTATTAGCAGATACTCGTAGGTTTTTATGGGTATCAGCAGGTTACTTGTAATCTTAGGCTATTCCAGAACGTCTGCCTTCCTGGGAGACCACTCCACACAGATTGGCTCTTGCTGCTAAGGGGTGGCATCACTAGTTCTGAAAGCAAACCCAAATACAGGGACAGACCTGTTTCCAAAATGAAAGCAAGTACCCTGGGACCGAGCAGCAAACAGACAGATGTCGTATTTCCAGGTGCTTGGACAAGTTGCATGCCATTGCTCGTTGAAAACAAGTCTCCACACCCTGTGCAAAAGCAGACAGAGCTGAAGGAAGCAAGATGGGCCTCACACAAGTTGCCTTGTTACTGAGCAGCCTGCTGGCATTCACACCAGGGTGAGCAATGTACAGCAAATCTCAGTGACAGCACTGTGGAAAGGCAATATGGGTACCAGCAAAATAGATTTAAGTATATCCAGTACCCGTATCACATGCTTTCCTCATTTTCACACACTAGTTACTCCCACAATGATAAGGCTTTCTGTTCAAAAATCATGGCTCTTTACTTAGCATGTTTACACTTTGAGGCACATTATCAGCATGGAGAGCTTCCAGGACCACTTTTCTGCCCTGCTCTGGCTATCACAAAGGTCTGACAGCACTAGCAGGACACCACGCTAGATAAAAAAAAAAACCCACACTTTCCAATCTGAGGCTAGATTAGTATTTTAAAACAAACACCAGCCTGTAATGTTACACTCTGAGAAGAGGCTATGTCATCCTATCTGGCCATGCCCCTCTGCCTCCAGCCTCCCTTAGCAGACAACATAAATTTTCAGCACTTTAATTACCCATAGTAGTGAAAAATATCAATCATACTGATCATCAAAGCAGCTCCTTTACTTAACTGATTTGATCTAGGAAGAAGAGACTAAGGGATTAGTCAAGTCAAATCGTATGGGTAGTAGGTCTTTAGCTCACCAAGCACAGTAGCAGGGGAGGATGCCAAAACTAGAGTGGAATGTATTTGGGCCCTTAGTGTCCTTTAGAGCAACCTGTAAGAGCAATGTGCTGCTCCTCTCTCACCCAATGATTGTCACTTGCCCTCTTGTTTCTCAGCATTGAGGAAAACTGCCGTAACACTAGCTGCTGGGCGCATGCTATTTTAAAAATAATTAATAATAGAGCAGCAGCATATAAAACTACATTCCCTTAAACATTTCCACGTTAAGTACGTGATTTCATTTCCATTCTTTACAGCTGCCTTCCTTCTTGGTTTCACATGTCTATCACTTTAACCTGGGTATCACGTCAAACAAGTTAGAGCTGTTGCGTTAAAAAAAATGTACTACTCCTTCTCACCTGAAATGAACTAAGAACCAACTGAACTAACTGAACTAAGAAGTCCTGAAAGAGGGTGGTTTCCCTAGGTCAAGGGCCATTTTGTACCATTCTAGCCATAGAAAAACTAGATACCATCTACCAAAGGAATCCCAGAATCATAGAATCACTTGGTTGGAAGAGACCTTTGACATCATCAAGTCCAACTGTACCTGTCCACTACTAAACCATACCCCCGAGGAGGGTGACCTCATCTCATGTCAAAACTGAACACACCTTTCATCCAATGACCAACAGGACACTCAAGAGTTTGATCGCTCCTCTTATTATGGTCACCATTTCCAAAAGGAGAAAGAGGTCTGTGTTTCTCAGTTCACACAAAGGGTGCAACCCTAACCAAACCCAGTCTTAATTCCACGCTGATCTGCAATAGGCCTAAAACAAGCTTCTGTTCTGTTTCCCCATCACAACCCGTATCACCCCTTCTGCAACTGGGTAGGGACCATCCAGGGACTTGAGAGAAAACTCTGATAGTGTTCCTCAGTAAAGTCTGGCTGATATGGTATTTTTGGTATTTTTCAACTGGATGCTAAAACACTGTTGGATCAAGAGGAGGGTGGTTGCATGGCAGATTTACATGGCTGTTTGAGAGTGCTCAGTTCCCAGACGAGGCTGAACAAAACACCAACCCCATTCATTTTATCAGGAGGCAAAGGATCTGCAAAAGATAAGCTAACAGAATGAATTATTCTTAGTTCACCAAACTATCTAAGGCTTCAGTTCCTCAGGTAGCTTGGGAAGCTGGCATTTCCACCACTCTGATGCTATTTTGGAGAGTTTTTTGAGATACTTTTCCTGATTCAATTGCCAAAGGCAGACCACTGCATTTAAGCTGGTTTCTTTTTACCTCCATCTTACAAAACGTCCCCTCTTGTTCACTGAAATTAGTACTTGGAGATCCCATAATAGAGACCTCATCGCTGTCTACAGCTGCCCAAAAGGAGGCTATAGCAGAGCAAGTGTTGATCTCCTCTCACAAGTGACAGGACAAGAGGAAATAGCCATAAGTTGCGCCAGGAGTGGTTCAGACTGGATGTTAGGAAGAATTTCTTTACAGAAAGGGTGGTCAGGCACTGGAACAGCTGCCCAGGGAGGTGGTTGAGTCACCATCCCTGGTGGTGTTTAAAAAAATGGGTAGATGAGTTTTTGAGGGACATGGTTTAGCAGAAGATGGGTACAGTTGGACTCGATGATCTCCAAGGTCTTTTCCAACCAGAAGGTTCTATGATTCTATGACTTTAATACCATTCTCTACACTCCTTTATTTATTTACATCCCTGACAACAGCGTTGGTAAGGTGATTGTGAAATAACCATTTTTCAAGAGATCTGACTTATTAATTCTCACTACTGTGTCTGCGGAAAGTTGCAACAAGAAAAAAAAATTAAAGCTAAAGCCAGGAATGTATATTTAATGAAGGATTCCAGTAAGGTGTTGTAAAATATCTGTTTATCCAGGGATCTGTTTCAATATTTATTATCTTCTCCTCAGAAGGTAACAGCAATGTGAGAAAAGATTTTAGACTCCTGATATTAATTTTGTTATCAGGTTTGTAGGCAGACTGTAGAAGGCCTTGCCAGAGCCAGAATAACCTCTCCTAGTTTTGGGAACCTGCTCAGCAGTAAAGCTTTACGCATCACAGTGAGGCATACATACACCTGATGTCACAGATGCACTCTTGTTTCAAGTGTGGTTTATGTGCCAATCATACAGAACATCAGTCAACTGCATGGAAAATTATGCAAGTACTTTCCAAGTAATAAGGAAAAGAGCCAGATCTTAAGCAACGAATGCTTCTGCACTATGAACTCACAGATCTGACTTCATTTAGGAGACTGGTGTGCTTATGTACTTGATGGGTCACTTTCAAACCAAAAAAAGTGAGATGCTATTAAAGGTTGGGTTTATTATGTCTTTTATTAACATCTTATCCATGAAATTCATCATGTTTTACGTAAAAACTGCAAAACTTTTTTTTTTAACACCTATTCTCTGTTTTGTGTCATCTATCCACAACCTCCGTATTTTTAACTTCCTGTCCCTCATTTTCCCTAAAGCATTTAATTTTCTAGTTACTGTCTCCTCTATCCCTTCCTTTCAGTGTGTTTCTATTTGGGGATTGTTCCATCCTCCTCCCCCCCGCCCCCCCACTAAACAAAACTGTTGATGATTTTGTTCCCTCTTACTTCACCTTTAGCTTCCTTCTCCACCCACAGGGAGGCACAGTCCCTCCACCAACCTCCCACAGTTGCGTACAGCCAGAGCTTCTAACCTCTGGAGATCCTGGTGGCAGTGCTGGATGCTCCCTCACTTTACATCTGTGCCTATTTCCAATACAGATCAACCTGAAGCAGACACAGAGGAGCTGGGAAGAACAATGAGCTACTGCCCACCACCCCTTCAGTCCCACTTGCCACTCGGACACCACTTCTTTAGAACATCTGCATCTTCAGGGTCTCCCCAACAAAGGATGCAACTTGCTTCTCTGTTCCACATGAGAAACAGTGGAACAGAAGCTCCTCTCTTGTTTAATCTGTAAATCTCCTCTATAACGGACCAACATTCTTCTCATGGAACAAAGTAAACCACGTGGGATCATGAAAATAGGTCAAGTGGGGCTTGTAGGGCCAGTTGAGAACAATTCAACCTTAACAATTTTCAGCAGAAAAGAGATTTTGGATTAAAATTTCATTTTCATCAACCTGCAACAGAACCAACCCAGACTTCAAACATTCCTCAATCCCAGAAACACAAGAGCTAAGTTTAGAAAAATGGGGGGAAAAAAAATCATTTAAAAGAAATATTATTTACACAAATTGTCAAGAAACAGTTACACTTGAAATCTAGTGAGATTTACCCCATTTTGCACACAAGTACTTTCTGGGCTCTTCCCTTAGAGACAGACAAAAATTTCAAAATCTAAAAATGCAGAAATAAATTACCCTATCAGATTCTTATCAGGTAATAAGCATTCCTCCATCTATGTCCTCACTACTTTCTCCAGCCTATTCAACCTTAATTATGTCCTTGTCAAGTTGAGCAAAGAAATGAGTTACATGGTTGTAAACACATAAATCCTTCATAAACAATTCTAAAAGGCTGAGAGGCATAAAACTCTTCCATCCAAATCAGAGGGAAGACATTAATATTTTATTCAGGATAAGCTCAGTTCAATGTTCACATATATTCCAAAGAAGAATAGGACTAGAAGTAAACAGTGGCTCCAGAAACAGATCAGAAGCTGAGCGTCCTGTCTCCCCTTCCCCCCCAAAAATGGGGTAATCCCTCTGCTTCAAAAAAAATGTTTTTGCAACATTTGCAGGTTTTTGACTACCCAGTTCCATGTGCCCAAAAGGGAAATTAACCTGTCTTAGGCTCACTAAGCTAAAAATGGGATGTAGCTGAAAACAGACTGTTGAAAACAGCTGGAAACATTATTAGGGCAACTATTTGGACCTCTTCGTATCAAAATGTGTATGAAAATGGAGCAGCAACCACTTTAATTCTCAAAATCCTCTTTCCTATACAATTACAGTACTATTTTATTTGATACGTGGCCTGAAAACATTCAGTAATATATAAAATTTGGCTGTGGTTGGGCAAATATGAGAAACAGAAATACACAAATCCACATACAGCAAATAAAACCCACCAAGCCTGTACATTCAAGGAAAGGTTGTGCTAACTGAATGAAGTAATGAAGCTTTGGTGAAGTAAAGGCATTAATGAAGAATCTTCTTCAAATGTATAAAAAATATGATAAAATGTGATGCTGAACACCAGTCTTCCTCTAGCACTAACAAAAATGCAAGGGTGCAGAAAAAAGTTTATTCTGACCGAGTCGCAAAAGTACCACTTTAAACTGCTTGGAAAATGTGTATATGAAGGAATTCAGAAGTGATTTGGGGACACATTTATATAACTTTTGGGAACGCTGATGCACACCAACAGATCTGTTCCCTTTTATTTTTCTGTGATCACTACATTGAGAGTAGAGGGGATGTTGTCTTGTTTGGCAGCCATCAGTAGCACAGTAGAGAAGTAGAGGTTACAGATCTGACTGTAGTTAGGAAAACATCACCCATAACAGAAAACATTGCATTTATAACAAAGTGCTAGTTGTGTTTTCCCCTTAACAAGTGTTGTACCTAACACCTCACATTTTAAAAGGAGAAAATTACCAAAAATACCAGCCCCACATGGCTGGCTGAAACTAGCACCCCGTAAAGAACAAATCCAGGTTACAATGGGTATTTGCTCACAAGCCTGAGTAAGAAATGGTGCTTGCATTCCACACGTTCTTCACTGCAGGGACAGCCCCAGTAGGAGGTGAATTTCAAAAGCAAATGAGTACTGAAAACCTTCAGTCTTCAATTAATTTGTAAATAGTTAAATGGCCGTTCTGATGAATTACACAGAGATATTCAATCTGCTTCCACATCAACGCGAATCTACACTGTTTATGACAATTTTGTTGTTTCATCAATGCAAATTCTCTTTTGTTCAATAGAACTGTTAATTAAAATAAGTTATGCAACTCAGAAATGAAACTAAATGGGAAAGAAAATGTTTTTCAGAGGCATTGGCATCAATCTAAGCAGACCCACATTGCTGTCACTGCCTATAACAGCCCAGAAATAAATTCTTTAGTAAATGTCATAGGCAAAAAATCATAGACTCATAGAATGGTTTGGGTTAGAAGGAACCTTAAAGCCCAGCCAATTCCAACACCCCTGTCATGGGCAGGGACACCTCCCACTAGACCAGGTTGGTCAAGGTTGCATCCAACCTGGCCTTGAACACTTCCAGAGAGGGGACATCCACAGCTCCCCTGGGTAAACTGTGGCAGTCACCACCTTCAATGTGACCAAGTCAAATGCCAGAAGACAACGGATACATTTTGGGGTTTTAATACTTAAGCTGAGGCTCACCCCATTCCCAGAGTTACCCCAAGGCAAGCCCTAGCTTCTGTCAAGAGTCTGACATTTTTGTTTCTACTTAAAACCTGCTGTTGTCTTTCTAGGAATGCACAAGACCTATCCAAGTATTTTCTTAATATGTACGTAGGCCAAATGCCAGAGATTTTATATATTCAACAAGAAGAAATACAATGAGAATCTAGCCGTACTGAATTTTTCTCAGAGGCTAGCATAAAGATTACGTGACTTAAAAAAAAGAAAAAAGATTTCTGTCTCTTAACACCTCTTAACAGAAATCCACATATGGACATTTCGGAAGGTGGGATCTTTCAAGAAGTTCACTTGTTTTTTTGTGTTTTTCCTGGATAGCATTAGTTACAGCGTCCTAGAAGAGTGCAGCTATGGAATATAAACAAAGGCTTCTCCTTCAAGCGCGTTTATGTCTCAATTCTACAATTTAAAAGCACAGTTTCTGTGACCAGTGCATTGTTGGACATCACAGCCATCACAAATAAACACAAATTTCCCAGGAGAGGGTCAGGTCTCTCTTGCGTGGACAGGCTGAGAGAGTTGGGGTTGTTCAGCCTGGAGAAGAGAAGACTCCAGGGAGACCTTATAGTGGCTTTCCAGTACTTAAAGGGGGCCTACAGGGACAGACTTTTTAGCAAGGTCTGTTGTGACAGGACAAGGAGTAATGGTTTAAACTAAGGGAGAGTAGATTTAGATTGGATAGAAATAAGAAATTTTTTACAATGAGGGTGGTGAAACACTGGAACAGGTTGCTCAGGGAGGCAGTAGAAGCCCCATCACTGGAAATATTCAAGGTCAAGGTGGATGAGGCTCTGAGAAACCTGATCTAGTTAGAAATGCACTCTTGCAGGGGGGTAGACTAGATAACTAATCATCAATGGTCTCTTCCAAAGCAAAGCATTCTATGATGCTATGATCATAAGACAGAGCAGCAGTAAATGAAAAACAATAAACAAACACCCCACCCCCCCAAAACAGTGCCCGCAACCAGGATCTGCCACAGTCTTCAGCTGAATTCACCTGAAGAAAAGAGATTTTTCTTTTTCTCCCCTCTAAAAATGAAATAAACAAAAAAAATGTTTCAAACCATTGATGGCTTTACAATTAAAGAACTCATACCTATAGATCAACCTAACCAATGAGGAACTGAAAATAAAACTCAATATTACTGAGCACTCCTTTGGAGATGTGGAAGTAGATTATCCCCCAAACTCACAAAATCATAATTATTTCTGAACAGAAATTAGTTGGACAAAAACTAATGTATCAAAATGGGATTATTCTAATCATGTTGGATATACCCCAAAAGTTATTAAAATGGCTGATTTTACAGTTCTCTGTATTGACACTAGGGAATACAGTGGTGATGGAAGGGATGGTCATTCCAGCTACCAGTTTTTGTGGCTCGGCTGTAGCAATGACACTATTTTTGAAAACCTGTCAAGAAAGGAAGGCATGGAGAAAACAAAGCAAAAATTCAGTCTAGAGAACATTACAATAGAAAATAATAAACCTGTGGACAGAAACACAACAGGTTCAATATTTATGCCAGGCTTCATTATCCCAATAGCCAAGAAACCCAAAGAGTACATTGCCACCAGGTCATCTGTGTTGTAAATCTGCATGTTCTGATGGCAGACAGAAACTATTCTAACCATTTTTTATGCTGTCAGCAGAAATAAAAACACAGCTTCCTATTATACAACTGTGTGCAATTTACTTCACGCAAGCATGCTAGTATTACAAATGGCATGGCCAGCAGGACTGAAGAAGTGATTGTGCCCCTGTACTCGGCACTGGAGAGACTGCACCTTGAATACTGTGTTCAGTGTTGGGCCTCTCAGTACAGGAAAGACATTGAGGTGCTGGAGTGTGTCCAGAGGAGGGCAAAAAAGCTGGTGAAGGGGCTGGAGTACAAGTCTTATGAGGAGCAGCTGAGGGAACTCGGGTTGTTTAGCCTGAAGAAAAGGAGGTTGAGGGGAGACCTCATCACTGTCTACAACTACCTGAAAGCAGGCTGTAGCGAGGTGGGTGCTGGTCTCTTCTCCCAAGTGACAGGCAATAGGATGAGAGTTGCACCAGAGGAGGTTTAGAGCAGATATTAGGAAAAATTTCTTTACTGAAAGGCTTATCGGCTGCTGGAACAGCTGCCCAGGGAAGTGGTGTAGTCACCATTCCTGGAAGTGTTCAAAAAATGTGTAGACATGGTGCTATGGGACACGGTTTAGTAGGCACTCTGGTGTTGGGCTGACAGTTGGACTTGATGATCTTACAGGTCTTTTCCAACCTTAATGATTCTATGTGCACACACTTTTCAGTGAGGCTCTTTGGTTTAGGGTGACACAGCTAAATCCGCCTGCTCTCCTACAAACTGTCTTTTAGAAAGTATTAAGGGCACAACAGTAACAGTTTGGCTCCAAAACTATGAGCACTCCCTGAGGAACACCTGTCTCTAGGCGAAAAGGCTTCCAAAAAGGATGAAAAAAATGAAAACAGCAAGGTGATCAAAACAAGAGAAGTGGAAGAAAAGAAAGCAGCTGTATAAAATCACATTATCAATAGGATGCTGCAGAATAAAAACTATTCAGGGCTTAATGGCAGGGAAGAGGGTACACATTTCTTCGTAGAGCAAAGAACTGAAAATATGACTTCCAATGCAGACATTTTACTTTAACGCAGAGTAAAGTAAGTGCACCATAGTACTCGGGTGTGCTGGAATACGTTGATTTAATCCCCTCCTTATGATTTACCTGAACTGGAACTCTTCTTTGGTGTGGGCTACAAATTGTTCAACGAGTTTTTCCTTAAAACCTCCATGGCTACAGATTCATCCTTATTTTTTCACAATGAGTATGTACATTTTTGACGCAAACCAGAGCAGCTATTTTAGAGGAATACAACCACCACAAACATTGCCACCAGGGGAAAATTCACGTGAACAAAAAATTACAGGCCAATAACCTGTGGGTACAGGAGGAAGCCGAACCTCTGGGAGGCCTTCCACATCTCTGAAATTTGGTAGCACACTATACTTCAGGTTGGTCAACACAGAGCTATAAATTTGAATTGAATATGACGAACTGCTTTAGGATGACCAAAGCACTTCTTTTTTTGCAAGCAATCAACTGCCTATCCTTACTTAATTGCCCCATTTCCAGTGAGGAAACTCTCCAAAAAAGTATTGACAGGATGGAGTCACCCTTTCCTGCATTCACTATAGCACTGTTAGTTTAACTTGCCCAGAAGAAATCATTATATTACTTCAAAAGTAATGATGACTTCCAAAACAATCCATTTCAAAAGCAAGGTGCTACTTTTCATTCACAGAATGACTTCCATGCAAATTTACATTCTCCTTTCATTTGTGTTCCAAGAGAAACTTAAACCCAAGTTTATTTCCTTCCAGTTATACTTTTTATCTTGATTCTGAGAGGATTTGTTGCCTTAGAAAATGTGTGCTTGGCAGTGTTTGGGGTTTTATTTTGATATATAACGAAATCAAAACTGGAGGCAACAGATCCCTGAACAGGAACCACAGTCAAAGATTGTTTCTTTGTGTAACGTGGGAAAAAAAACCCAACACACGTTTATTCCTATTGAGTTTCAGGGTTCAGGACACATAGCAGGACTCTTGAATCCTGTCTGGTGTTTGCACAAAAAAAAAGTTCTTTATAGCAAGAGGTGAAACACTTTCTTTTCTACTCCAAAAACCACATTAGAGAACCCAGTTAAAACATTCCTTTACACAGTCAAACCCTGGCTTTTTTTCTGAAGCATAAACATGACCATGTTTAACCTAGTCCTTGAATCAGAGGATTGGTGAGCACCACATAAAACTCTGGTCTGGTTCACAGACACTGTTAAAGTACAGCAAAGCTGCGTGACTGCTGCCCCAAACAAACAGCTCCTCTTTCCATCGCCCACTGTGCAAGGCAAAATGACTGCCTGAACACTAATGTGCTGAAGTGCAGCCTTCTTTCAGTTCACTCCAGCTACTGCCCTACATCTCCTTCCTCTCCCCTCAACATGCACCCATGTCAAAAGAAATTACCCTTTCTTTTTACTCAAAGAATAGTTTATGATTGCCCTCACACATACAGAAGACTTCAACATCAAAAATGGTTGCACATAAGAAATTTAATTTCTCCCAGTTTAAACATCAAAGGTTTTCTTCCTGCTTCTGAACTACAAAATATAAATAGTAATAAAAATCAAATACATTGCAGATACTGATGAGAATTGTCTAAAACAGCCAGAGCAGTTGAAAACAGTCAGTGATGTCAGAGTACCATATGTTAAGCTTCCCATTATCGTGCCAGAAAATGTTACAATCACCTTAATTATAGCAATAGCAATTTTTCCCCTCAATGGCAATCCACTGCAAGGAAGTGCAAGTTCTGTTCTGTAGCGTATTACTGTCTATAGCAAGGGCAAGCACGTGCACATATCGTGACGCGTTTGTGCAAACAGATCAAGTTGCCAAGTATGCAGTTAACCTATGTGGTCTCAAAAGAAGGAAAGAAACTTTACCCTGTGTATTTTGTTGAAATATTTTGTTTAGGTCCAAAGAGGAAGCTCTGGAATGTGATTTCTGTGGCCTTGGAGGCGGAGTAGGGGGCTCTTCTCCCTTCTTCATGGCATCTTCTATCGATGTGCTAGAATATGACCTAAGGAAAGAGACGGGGGGCAGAAAATCTCTAATTCCAGAAATCCATTTTTAACAACTACAATGAACAGTGCCTAGAAATACACTGATCAGAAATCAGGCAGAAATTCTTTGCCCTAATGCCTAAAAGTTCCCCATTGTAACAAAGCAGATTTATTTGGCAAGAGAAACCTACGCATCTGCAGAAAGGAAAGGGTTACACTTACAGGGTTTGTACTTTTAAGGCCTTTTATATCACAGCTTCAGGTCTTCTTACCTAATTTTAACTGTCAACAGGATAACTATAGCAACTATTTTGAATAAACTTGAGTAAAACGCCCTCCAAACACACTCCTTACAGTTTCTGTTGCCTTTCCTGAGAGCAATGTTTATATATGTATAGCTTCAACCTACTTCTCGCAAACGCAGATTTTGTAATTTATAATCTGTTAGTATACATTTTTCATAGCAAACAGTCACCAAATTTCACAAAATCAAGAAAAACTATATGGTTCCAAAGTGACCAAAACTGGTCAAATACATGGCTGAGTTCATCTTTCCAGGCCCTTCCACATCACATTAATCCCAATGTGGTGCATTTGCTAAGAACTTTGATTTTGCTTGAATAGCGTCCAATATTTTTCAGCTGTTGTAGTTACCAGTTCTTCTGCAAGACTGAGAGCTTTGTTCAAAATGAGCACTGACAGTGTGAGATGTTACAGTTACTGTAACACATTATGCATGACAGGCAAGACCAAAAACACATTAGAGTAGGACAGAAATAACTCCCGCTAATTGGAAACTGATATTTTTTTTTTTTCCAAACAGACTGTTGTTAGAAAACACCTCTTTAGTGGGACAGACATTTGGCAATGTTGATCCTATGTTTCTGATGTAAACTTTCATAAATACATGAGGGAAAGCAGGAATTGCTTCAAAATTTACATGTGACGCAAAAACCTCTGCCGATGCTGACTTTTTTTTTTGTTTTGGTAGAGTTTTGAACTCCATAGCCTCATTTTATCAGCCTAGCCCAACTGCCCTGAAACAAATAGGAAAGCTTTGAATCAGGATATTAAGGTTTTACACTTTTACTTTTCATATTATGCAGTGTATATTTTACTTGCATTAAAATTGTACAACCTGAAAGTCTGAGATTTTTTAATTTTGTTTTAAAGATTGAGTAAGATAGCAGCTACCAGGTAAAATCATACCTGCCCTAGCAGTGCCAACACAGAGCTCACTGTCAGTTAATTGCTGCTCGCGGTAGGCAGACCTGGCACTCAAAAGTCAGTTAAGAGTAAGCATCTAATAAACTCCACAGCTTAGGCTGGAAAGACAGGCTCCAGAGCTGAGAGTTGCTACAGAATTGAATCATAGCCTCTGGTGGTCAGGCACACCTGAAGACAGAGACCCTTTGATGTTATAGAGCCCTCCAGGCTAGGCAGGAGAAGCACAACAGAAGGTCTGAGTTCAAGGATGTGCTCAGGAATCTTTAGTCTCAACTTCTGCATTGAAGTAGTGACATATAGTCAGATGAGAGACAGTCATATGTGACACAGTAGTCACATTCAAGTGACTTTTAAAAATTGCTTAAGAATTTGCTACTTTACACATTTTTTCATAAAACACTTTTTACACTTTTTTGCATATTTGCAATTTATGATTCAGAACACAGAAAGAAAATTTAAAACAGTACAGAAACTAAAAAGCTTTGGCTAACAGCAGAAAAATAGCACAAAAGGCAGTTCAGTTTTCATGCATGTAGGTCCTAAGAACAGAGGATTTCCATCCTTCTTACTAGCAAGCTTGTAAAGAAAGCGCTCCTGATTATGCTCTCATTTCCTAAGAAACAAAGTTCTCTGACCAGCACAAGAAAAAGAGATTGAAGGTGAATGCATGATATGGCTATAACCAGAACAGTGAACAGCCAAAACCAACACATGATCAATTTATAAACAATATTTCCTGGCACAGGTGTCCCTTTTCTCTCTTCAAAGTACCCAATTTCAGCAGGTGTAGTTCTTGTGCACACTATTATAATTCCGTTAAGTTCTTCCACCACACACCAACTAGCCACAGTCAAGCATCCACCAATGAAAGGATCCACTCACCCACATCCAAGAGCTGAACTACTATTGCTGTTTCTGTGGGAACATGCAATATCTTCCATATGCAACCACTGTGTGGGCTTCAACAGCACAAATTTGCTGAGAACGTTCTTCACAATGGGGTGGTCTTCGCTGTCCCACCACAAAACCCTTGAGGCTGGGCTGGAGGCAGTCACCACCCTGACGATGCAGCAGGGCTGGGCAGACAAGCAAAAGCCCCAACGCCTTATGACCAGAGATCACAGGATCTGGGGATTAGAGCTCTCTCCTGGTAAATCTGGCTTTTATCTGAGCTGGACTTCCAGCAGAACACCAATTTTGTAAAAAAATGTTAAAACTTGCAATAGTTGTTTTTACACCTTATGTCTAGCACGAGAGGAACCCACATCTTTTCCTGAAATAGAAATGAAAGTAATACCTGGATCGTGGTCTGGCTTTAAGTGCATTAGATTCCTGAGCAGCTGAAACAGAGAAGAAAAAAGAACCGCTAAAACATCATATTTTAAATAAATGCCTTTACCTGCAGGATCAGTGTTGACTAAAAATGTGAGTATTGCAAATGTGGATGTGAGAGAGTGCTCATCTCACATGAGCAACCGGGATTGATTTTCACTTCTCCTTCCCCTTTATTTTTCTACTCTGTGAATGTCCTAAGAATTCAAAAGCTCAAATGTAGTCAGAGCTTCACCTTTTAATTTGGTTACCAGAATGTAAGAAAAGCAATAGAACCGACAGCTTTGACCTGTGCTCCTGGGTGTAATGGTGACAAAGCAACATAGGGAATAGGATAAACTTTCCACAGAAAACATCCTACTCCTAGTCCAGATATCTGTTAGTTGCCCTGCTTCACAGAGCACAAAGGTTTATGTCCTTCCTAAATACATTAACTAATTAGTACAAACATACCTCATCTTACCATTCCTTAAAAAAGTTAACACATCAGGTTGAGACTACTTCCACATTTGGGAGGAAAGACAACTGAAGGTACAAAGCTTTACCAGCCAAGTGTCAATCAAACACATTTCTATGAATGTTTATTTTATTTGGATGAATTTCATGTGTCTTACCACATTACAGATTTTTATATGATAGTAAAACAACAGTTCTGACTTCTCTTCTCTGGGTAATTCCTCAAGGCTCTTTCTTGGTTTACAGTCTTTCTGTGACTTTTCTGTTACTCTCCTTACTAATATCAGATAAACCAGAGAAAAGACACCTGTGTGATTGTTTTCCAATTCAGCTCACTGAGGTGTCCTCTAGATATTACAGCAGCATCAATGATCCTAATGCACAAAGTAAATCCTTACACTTTTCCCCACTATTCTGTTAATCAAGGTACAACACTTAATAGAAGCAAGTAGGCTGGAGGAAAAAAAATAATCTCAGAGCTTCTAGCTTCCTTCAGATATATGCCTGCTTTCAAGTCAGACACATCACGAGCTACTAGAGAGCGCTACCTAAGAATACAACAGATCCTCCAAAACATGGAGCAGGAGCTATCTGTGGTATCAGCTGGAAAATACTGATTTTGTAATGGCTTGTATTGTATTACTGCACAGATCCTCCATGGGAGGCTTCAGGCTGACAGAAGACAAGAAGCAGTATATGTCACATGTATAGCCACACACTATTTCTTCATAAAAGAAACTGCTTTTAGACTCATGCAGTGATATTGGTGTGCTGGATGAAATACACCCAAATGCAGGTGGCAGTGGCACCAATGATCAGTTCTAGTAGATAGTTGTCACCATCAAACAGTAATTCCAGATTTCTGTGCAACAAACTCTTCCCAGCAACTAAAGGAGGGAGAGGGAATTATTATTAAAATAGGCACTGGTGATAATCCTCTCTCTCTCTGTCAAACTCCCAGAGAACACAACTTCAGATTCTGCTTCCCTACAGCCATATGACCCAATTTTTCCCATGTTGAAATTGCTGATTATTAAATTACATGCACAATTATTATATATATGCCACTTAGAAATAGGAAGTATAATTCCTTTCCAAATTAAGCCATACTTAATCAGCTTCAATTTTTTCTTCTTTTATGGAGACCATAATTCTGTTCATACTTCTTTTAGAAAGGCTTTTGTCTGAAAATCTGCAGGTAAAACTGAGGTTCAAGCCCTTCAAGGACATCTTGTTGAAGTAAACAGGAAAGCACAAAAGGAAGACAGAATCGTGAAATGCCTACTAACAAAAAATTATGCCAGTAGAATACTACTGCCAAGGATTTTCTTTCAGGCTTTTGAAAAATCAAGAAGTTCAAGGCTACAAATCCACAATGTCCAGACTTAGCTTTACCTTTCAAAAGAAGAAGTATAATACAAAGAAATATTATAAAGCGGGTAGTCATTATTTGGACATACAAATAATTGTTGCAGGATATCCATAAAACGTGCAATAATGTTTGGCATGCTCAGTCTGTGCATGCTTTGTGGCTGAGGTACAGGTTTATACACATACACAATGTAATCATTCAAGACCATACAAAACAATTCATCCATTTCATAAGTTTTCCATATTTCTATTGCTATGGATACATAAGCCTAACCTACATGAAACTGGCAAAAAATTAAAGCTGTTGAGTAAATTAATTACACGTATTATTTAAAAGTTTGTATGATTCCTGGAGTAGTATAGCCTGATGTTGGTCTGCACTAAATTAAGTCATATAAGATCATGAACTCTTGTTTATTCATTCACAGGAGAATGTGAAGGTTCCTGTTTTGTGTGCTTAACTGCTACATGCCTCTCTCCCAGTACAACTTCATTTCCAAAGGATGCTTATTCAGTAATTGCCTCTTTGCTTTACAGGCTGAAGACTGGGTGGAAAATCGTACCATAAAAGATGCAGGTATGCCACATGGCTAAAGAAAAAAAATCAAAGAATTCCTCACTAAATCACTCCTATTGTCTCATCTCTTACTGGTGGCCTAGGCAGAAATGTACAATTTAAATACTTGGAAATTTGGCCCTTAATACTTTAAAAGACTAAGGCCAACAATGATCTTGCCCTTAGAAGCCTAAATAAACTGGTCAGATATTAGGAGATGCTAAGCATATGAAGTTTATACTGATTTCAAATTTCTAATCTTTCTGATGGCAAGAAATCTTCCTCATAATGAAGCACAGCAGTACCATCTTTCCTGAATCCACATCAACAGCCCAAACAGATAAACAAAGGAGGATGTAAGATTCCTCCCACTTCACCTTAACTGAGTTTTCATCCCAAAGGTTAATGATTACAATGACCTATCAGAAAGGCGACTGTTTGTGAAACAACTACTCAATCACTGTGTTGTATCTTATCCACTGCATAGATAAATATTTTCACTTCTAACACCGACCATATCATGTAACCTGAGAATGTGTCCACTCAAATGCTCAAGGTGCAGGCCAGCAAGGGTGAAACCCCTACACTGACAAGATTCACAATAATGGGGTGATATTCTCTCACTGTCTCCCTTGGTACACAAACACAGCAATACTGCTGGAGAAGTACAGCAGCACTGGGAAGACTTCCCTGACTAGGAGATAGAGGACATGGGGAAAAGAGGTTGGTGGCAAAAGAGATGTGCAGGTGACCGTAGGGTTTTTTTCAAAGATGGAATTACTGAACTGAAAATACTACCCTCACTCCCCCCAGGGCACTCCTGGGCAAAAGTCGTGGGGGAGAACAGAACTGCAAGTCTCACAACCACCTACCTCTTCCCCCTCAGAGGGAAGTGTAAGAGTGTTTGTGTGAAGAAGCAGCAGCAGCAATCGTTTGAGAATAGGAGCTGAAGATAGGAAATCTGGCTGCTGTCAAGTGTTTGGGAAGAAGCCAGGAAAAAAAGGGTTGGGTAATGAGGTATGCAGCTGTGGAGCAGCCATGAATAAATTGAGCTAAAGACAAAACTTGTGTGACAGACACGTGGGGTCAGTTTTCTTCATCAAGGATATCTTCACAAGTAAAAACATTCATGCAAAAAGGAAAGAAAGCAAGTCTAGATTTTAGCTTGACTGGGACCAGGGAGGGCTTGCAAACACTCTTACTACTCTAGGAAAGAGATTAACAAAGAGAAAGTCAAGGGAGGTCTGATGAACTGAACTGAATGCATGGGAAGTTTCTGGAGCAAGTAAGCAATTTTGACATATGCTGTTCCAGAAATAACATTTTCCAGTATGACAGGAACGAGGAGTGTATGTTGGAGTTGGAGAGAGAAAAAACAGGGGTGGTTTCAACAAAGAAACACACCTCAAATCAAAAGCTTGTGTCAGTGCTGTAAGTGCCACAAGGTCTGTGTTTCAAAAAGGGTACCCACCCTTAAGCTCCTTGACAAAGAACATTAAAACTCAGTTTTTACAAAGGAATGGGCCATTTCTGAATAGCTACTGAATACTTATTCCATATTTGAGAAGAGCTTTAATCATGAGGGTACAATATTCATGCTCTGGCATCTCAGTTGTAGTACAGAAAAACAAAATTCAGACTCTTAAAATGCTATGTTAAAAGCATTTCCCACATACGAAGAACGCGCATAGACTAAAAACAATGGAAAGAAAGCAAGAAAACCTTTTGACAACCTGAAGCACTAATTAAGACTAATTTTGCAAGTAGTCAATATGAGGTAAAAGCTAATTTCAGTAGAAAAACAGTATGAGAGCAAAAGGATGTTAAAAAATTAATCAAATTACATTAATTTAGGCTTACTGTGATATAAAAATATTTGATCAAAATTCTAATGGAAGTAGCACATCAATTTTTTTCTTCTTACCTGTTTTCACAGTCAAGTGCTGAAATTCCTTTGGTATCGTTTTGAGAGCAGTGCTTACTTTAAAAGCTTAATTAAAAAAGAAATGAGAATTACTTTAAGTACGTGCAGATAAAATCTACAGGTATTAGCTTTGAGAAAGGAGAATCTAAATCAGTATTAGAACGTCTAATAATGCTAAACATACTTGAGAAATACCCATATAACTTCAGAATACCTAAGCACTCAAAAAAGTAACAATTTCTAAGAGGACAAAAGTCAAGAACAGGAAGGCCTATGCCCTAGTTGCCAAATAATCTCAAATTTTGAGAATTGGGGGATTTAAGCGCCTAAAACCAAGGACAACTTCTCTCTCAGAAATGTAGCGCTCTCACAGAGACAGCAGCCAGTGACACCCGGCACAGTCAGGACTCATCTCTCCCAAGTAACAAACCTGGAAAGTCAGGGCACACGTGAGACTGACTGCTTCTGGCAACAAAAACCTCACCAGCCTGCCCCAGGGAACACCATTGCACCAACAGAACCAGAATTAAAATTCAGGAAACCCCTATCTTTATATTTATACCCCTTTCACCAATGCCCACGCATTCTTTAGGGCATCCTTTAGGACTTTAAGGCATTATTAATGCACTACAGCGCATTTTAATGTACAGTAACACAATGTATCCTAAATGACTACTTGGAATGAAAACACTTAAACACCACCTGCCTTTATCAAAGAAAACGTAGAAAAAAGTCTGGTTCTTGGAATCCAGTTGTACTTACATTATCTTCAACTATGGTGTAACCTGACAGAGTGGAGCTAATTTACTTAGACAGTTTTGAAATTGCAGGAAAATTTGCTTCTACAGTTCTGAACTACAGCTTATTTACTTCTGGTGAAACCTCCTCAGTCAGGACAGAAATCCGCTCTTTCGTTTGTCAGAATAGCAAGAAATGATAGAACAGGAGCATTTGTTCTTTGGCTGAAAAGGTAGGAATGTTGTCATACAACAGAGCGAATCTTCAGCCCTGAAAGGACTGCATGCACCAAAACAGCTTCCCATCTGACTTAAGGTCAGCTACAAAAAGCAAAGCATGAGTTCTCCAACTAAACAGGGAAAGAAAAAAGATTCCCTTGGTAAAAAGTAAACCTTCCCTAGACATTTCAAAGCAATAGCCTTTAAGGTTCAAGTACTGCTTGGGTCATTATGAATTTTACAGCACCAAAAACCTTGTCAACAAAACATTAACTTCTTGGGATATGGTGACTTGTCAAAATGTTTTACAAACACGCATCAACTCTGACAACGTTTCTTTGAACCAAGGACACTGGGAATCTGCCAAACTCGGTCACACCTGAGTGTGGAAGGTGATTCAGGAATGTGGACTGCCTGGTCTCACAGCTCTGATGCAACGAGGATCAGCTGGGAGTTTTTTCAATTAATGTATAATCCACAGCTCTGAGAACCAGGTAACAAAATACCCACAACTGTTTTGTTTCCACAACATGGACAGCAAGTGAGAACCTGAAAAGTTGGGGAAAAGGGAATGAATGACTGTGTGATGGATTCAGGGCCAATTCTGGAAGCCTTAGATGCTACTGAGTGGAAAAAGAAAAAGATCATTTCAAAGGTTTGCTGCTGATCGATTTCAAGTAAAATAAACAAATCAAGTATTTTCAACCCAATTTGTCCAAAAATTCTGTTCTGCAAGAAAACACAGCGTTTTTTAAAATAGGATTAAAAGCTAATTCTGAAGTGTTGCTATTTTCTGCAAAAAGGGAAATCCAAAATATGGCACAAACTTACTCTTAAAAAATTCCTGATAACCACAACTACAAGTTTGTTAAAATAAGAAGTTCAACTTTATTTGCCCTAGAATGAGGTATATTTTAGAAGGTGCAGTGCATATCATTCACATGACAGAACTAATTTTGAAGCAAAGCCATTCATTTATTTGTCTTCAACTCAGCTGCTGTCAATGAACTGCCTCTTTAAATCTACAGCAACAGATAGCCAGCTCAGAAATCAAACATACCATTGCTTCTGTCAGCAAATATATGGGAGTACTAAAAACACATAGAATTTAACCATAATGGGGGGAAAAAATGTTATTTATTCAACTACCTTGTTTGTCATCTTTCTTCCCATCTTGTAACAGAGCAGAGTTATCAGGTACCTCTTCAGCTGATGTCTTCTTAAAGAAAGAAAATTTATTTGTTATAGTGATTGGTATAGCTCACACATTACCACAGTCAAATATTTAATAGTGACCAATGCAAATAAAGGTGATATTCTCTCTTGCACAACAATTTGCTTTGTCAGATAAAGAAGCACAGAGGACCTAGAGAAAGACATCATAACTGTTTTTCAAGGTACAGCAGTTCCACACCTGCAATTAGTTAGAGAAGCACTTCAACAGTGATTCACAAGGAGCTTAGGACTATAAGCGAGGAGAGACTCCTCACAACAGAACAATGTCATTCTGTGTTTTCCTTCCTCTTTGGGTGCAACACCCCTGTTAGGGTTGAGGAAACCTTCTCCAGCCCCTTCACTGGAGTAATTGTCTCCATCAGAACAGTCATTTTAGCCAAAACCAGCTGTACTGTAGAGCCCACTAGTTCTAGATTTAAAGTCTTCTGGCTAAGGCGATTGATCCTTGAACTACTCTTTCCTTTGAACATGTAATCACTGAGACAGGAAGAATAAATTTCATTAGCATGTCTGTTGGAGGCCCATTCAGGCCTCTGATAGGAAAAAATAGGGAACTTCTCCCCAATCTTATCCCTCAACTGTATTTTAGCATTGACTTATAGGCATTTGTTATTGTAAGTTCTGCTGTGTAGCTCACAAGAAAGGCACCAAGAACAAATTAAACCTCCATTTTCTGTAAGAACAAGGATACACTCTGCAGCCACAACAACAATAAAGCAAACATCTGAAATCCCACGGTTTTCTAAACATTAAGTAGTGCTTTTTTTTCCCAGGGAGAATAGAAGATGTTGGACCTAAAAATGGCCTAAAATCTATTTGACCTAAAAAAAATTGAAGTCAGAAACGTAGATTTTTTAGACATCTGAAAAAAAAAATTCTCAAGTCAGTAATTCTAGAAGGCTGTGTCCAGAGTAAAGGGCCATAATATCTGTTTTATAAAGTTGCATGTGGGATTCCCTAGTGCTTCTGAGGAAGCAACATAGCAAACACGTGTCTTGAGGACGGAAAATGTATCAACAGAACACTTCACATCAGCAGCTAGCCCTGACTCCCCAAAGTAAAGAGTGTCAGACTGCAGAGCTCATTGAATGCATGCTTGAATCAATGGAATGACTCACAAATTTAAATCAATGAGCATGACATTTCTGAGGGAGTTTAGAGCAACCCCAGACACTCATTTTATGCATATAGTGAGAAATCTTGTGTTTTATCTTAAGCTTTTGGCAGTGAGAAAGCTTGTGGAAAAGAGTCAAAGGAATGGAGGGGAAAAAAACCCCAACATTCCAGATTGGGAGACAAAAACTTGAGAAAAAACATGGGAAGAGAAAACCTCTTTGGCTAACAAAAAGCAGTCACCCCTGTCATTCTTCAGCATAAGATTAGTGGTCTTTGTGTGTTCTGTAAATTTAACAAAGCTCAGCATGCAGGTGACCTGTCTCCTGCTATTATTTTCCCTATGGATGCATTCAAAACCATTTTCGTTGCACTGCAGTACTGTAAGTTCAGCAGTCACAGTAAAATGATCATTTGAAATTAAATTAAAACAGCCTGAACAGATGATAGATGAAAGAGACAAAGACACACAGATAATGCAACACTTAATTGCATTGACAGTATAATATTTTTAATGTAGTAATCAAGCATCTAAACTACATTTCCTGGAGTAGCCAAGCTACAAATTACATTGCAACAGTGAATTACTGCACTTCCTATACAGGGAGACGAATGGGAGATGAATTACTGACCTTCTAAATCATACTCATTCAGTGCATTAATTGTGAATATAAAAACATCAGTTGAATATAACAAAAAATCAAGTAAAAATCATTCTCAAATCAGTTTTGAGAAGAGATCTTATAGTTATCCTGCATAACAATGGACAAGACTAGCAAGGCCCTGAAACAAACTAGTTAAGAGTCCTACACGTCTAGACTCAGACAGCGAGGAAACAGAGCAAAACTAGTTTAACAACTGTGATATAGTCAGGTGACACTATCTATGCCCAGCCAGGAGGCAATCACGCTACAGAGTCTTCTTAATTTTCAATCTAGTCGTAAAAAATAGCTTAATTTGCAGAATATCCTGCCACCCTGAAGAGCCCAGAAATGGAGCAGAAAATCCAGCTGTTCCCTGAAGAACATTATCTGACTACAAAGGCAGCAGAGTAATCTGCAACTTATTGGCAGTTATGATGAGAAATGTATCAAGCAGGAGAGCACATAGACATGGCAGAAGAGGTCTGAATGCTTAACTGCTGAAAATCAAATTAAAAATTAAAAATAAAATGAGAGAATTGTTGCTTATTTAGGTTTTTTTACATTTTGTGGTGTATGACCTCTACAGCTATTTAATTATTACTATAATATTCCTGATACTATCATCTCCAGCAAAAAATCTACTACCACCTGCAGCAGAAAAATCTAAAAAGCAAAAAACCATACAATTTAATGGCTTAAGCAGTCCCCTCCTTTACGATTTACCCTTACTCTACACGTACATTCAAGGACCACAAACAAGAAGAGCCTAAAGAGGAAACATTTAATAAGATTATAAAATTTTATTAGTTAGGTTAATGGAATGACATTTTATTTCTAAGAAACACAAAATGACTCTGAAAGTAAGATTTCTGAGCTTTCTGAAATATATGAAAGAAAGTTCTAATCTCACAGTCCCAAAGGCTGTGCTTTATATAAAAGAGCAAACTTCCTCACAACTCTGCAATCACCAAAGACTGCTGTGCATATCCAGGTAATCACTTGCAATGCCAGTATCCTAAGTTGTGTGCTCCCTAGACCACAGAGATCCTGATGTATATCCTGAAGTCAAGAAGTTACATAAACTGCAGCATTTTGATTATGTGTATAAAAGATACATAATTATATATTTATCTGTATTTTTTATATAATGTAATTATATATTCTATCATAGAATCATCATAGAATGGTTTGGGTTGGAAGGGACCCTAAAGATCATCCAGTTTCAACGCCTATATATCTTTTTTTTTTAACATGGCATATGTATTTATATTCACATACGTGCACAAAAATGCAGGTGAAACAAAAGCTGACACTCAGGGGTCTTGCCTACCAAAAAAACCCATCTGAACAGGGACGTGCGTTTTTAAGCAGAAGACAAATAATTCTTTGAATACAAATATCTTAAGCTGATGCAGTGACTTAACTCAAGTACTAAGCTGACTCTTACTGAAGTTTGGACACAGAGTTATGTATCCATGTACGCAAACATGCTGACATCAGCAAACGTGTTTCCAATGCAAATCGCCTTGGATTTTGCCTCTTATGCTTGTTTCAGCTGCAAACCAATATATACATACACACACACTAATAAGGCAGATTCTCAAGGGACTACTGAGTTTTGCCACACAACTGCACAGTGAAGAAGTGCTAGTGCAGCACAGCCTGCGGCACAATCTCACAGCCCCTTGCGACCCACTCTCCCAAAACAAGGCCACATGCAGGGGACAAGGCTGTTCTGCTACAGTAAAGCACCTGCCTACACTGCCAAGGTACCAGCAGCCTGCACTACCAGACCAGCAGTGCTGCTTTCGAAACCCACTATGACTGCTGTACTTTGCCCAAGCTCCTGTAAAAAGAAAACCAGGCCCCAGGGAGACTGCATATATTTTAACAGTTCCAGAAGATACAGTGGGTGTGCAAAGCATTGGTTACAGCACTGCCCAGAGTGAACATTCCACTCTGTATCAGCTTAGGAGAGTTTGTCTGGTGGTGCCACTGCTGGGCTAAATTCGATGAGGGAACAAAAGGGTTCTGACTCGGGAACTCCCCAGAGCAAGGCAGAGGGAGGAAATAACTAGAGAACAGCCTTGCTGAGCTGCCGTGACATGCCACTAGTTTGTAGCTTGGAAACTGTGTCAGAAGGGCCTGTTCTTGCAGTCTGTATGCCATTTGATTCACTATCTTTAATACTATACTCTTAAGATCCTCAAACGTATATATTCAATATCCAGGCATAACTCAGTGGCCGTGGTTAGTGCAGCTTTATGGGATGTTTACAGTTTCGGATTTTAACTCGAGCGATAAACTCTTCTCTTTAATTTAGTATTGCTTGCAACAGTCTTCCATCACGAAGCTGGTAAGTGTTGTGATACTGCTACAGTGGATTTTGATTCTTCCCTCAAAACACCCTTCCTGGCTCTTTATAATTGCTACCTAGACCCTTAGATGAAAAGGCTGGATATTAAAATGAAGAGTGAATCACTTTGAACAAAACTATGCATATCATACTGTACAAAATCTCAGATAGTTTCAGTCTCCAAAGAAGCGAAGTACGAGAAATCAGGACAAGTCAAGACATTTTTCTTCTCAGCAACAAAACTGGAGGAAATGGAGCACTAACTACTCAGAGCTACAAGGTCAGTAGTGCAAGGTTTACACCCAAAGCCTGCCATTTTCTATCAATTCAGAATCAGGAGAGATTTCACCTCAGCGATGTCCTTGTGCCACCCCGTCCCTCCTGCAGCACGGGCTCTGCCCCTCATTGCTGGCTCCCAGTGCTGGAGGACCGAACGCAGTCCCACAGCACACGAACAGCTAAGGCGTATTTCTCTGTAGATTCCAATATTGCACAAGGCAGGAGTCCCTATGATTACTATACTGTGAACACTGTTATCTGGGAATATATTCTGAAAAAACTTTTAGCCCTTTCCACACACTGACCAAATTGCTGAGAGAGAGGGCTGAGATGGCTTAATGGTACACTTGGAGACTCCTAAAGTCCTCTCAAGGCTCACAGTTCCATTGCTACACATACCACAGTCACTGTGAAGCTCGGGCATTACTCTGCACAACAACTACCCTGCTTATGCCTTCTTACCTCTGCCCGACTGAAGTCCCGAGTCTGCTGACTGCCTGGCAACGACTCAGAATAAGAATCAAATAGTGCACAGTCACGCATGGGCTTCAAAGAAGCTGCCGAGGAAAGAAAATAAAGAAAGAAAAAAATAAAACCACCAGGGACATGCCAAGTCTTTGGTTAACACACAGTTCTTAAAAACCTGTTCCAGCATAATCTTACCCTTCTACATATCAGAACTGATCTACAAGCCACAGATGACAAACACCAGGAAGAAAGTCTATCTTGTATTTTGAATAATCCAGTGTTACAAAAGGGGTAACATATAATTTCTGTTGTAAAAATAATTGTGAAATCTGGGAGAAGTTTAGTAAACATTAACTGCCAAAAAGTCATTTACTTGCATTTTCCCTCCTCACAGTCCAGTATCAACTTAGTTGGCCTTATAGTTTATATCCTGCTGGCTTAGGAAAGTTAAAGGTACTTACCAAACCCTAAACTCCAATTTTTGACATTTTGAATAATGAAAAGTATACTTATACACTAAAGGGCACTAAAATATCAAGGACAGACATTGCTGCAGTAGATACCATAGCACTCTGGGATTTGTTCCTCTGAGATAAATCTGAATTAAGAGTGGGAAAAGAGTTTTTCTTTAAGATCAATGTATTGAAAGGCAGAATAACCAGTTCTGAGGTCAAATTTCTAGTTTCTGGCTAGAAGCTATCTTATCTGAATAAATTAAGCTCTTGCAAATCTGTCCTAATTTACAATACAGTGGGTTACATACATGGCAAATAGTTTTATAGATTCGGTGAATTTGTTTTAATAAAAACTTTCAGAAGGGAAGGTGATGGGTTAAATTATCAACGGAGCTGTGCCAGGATAGTATTTAGCCATACACTTGTTGTTCATAGAACAAGCCATAAAACTAGCAATACTAATTAATTCTTAAATGTTCTTACTCTCCAAATCACTTACTTGAGGCTGTAACACTATTACCTGACACAAATATTTTGCTTGAACCAAATTCTGTCTCATTCTGAAACAAATGCAACAACTCAACAAAAAGGTTTCCAGTAATCTTCAACGGGTTCCCAAGAAGCCAAAAAAAAAAGTCTACGTTTTACAGAAATCAAATTACGAGAACATGAAACCAAAAAGCTCCTCTCTAAAATTTCTTTTGATATTTTAGGTTAAGTGTATGAGGCACTTGTTTACTTATCAATGCTTTCATTTCAGAAGCTGATACAACCAGGGCTCCATGCTGTCTTGTGATCACAGTTTTAGAGTCCTGTTTGAGATTGTTCGGCTTTTTTATTGAAGTAAGTCTTTCAAAAGATAGATTTCTGAATCCTCATTAGATAGCAGAACAAGCTCAAGACATTTTCAGACCCTCGAGCTAACAAGAATTAGCATATTCGCTGAGGTATTTAGAGTGCTCACAACAATTAGCCCTTTCACCTCTTCCACGAAGATCAGCTTGCAATGCTTGTTCCCATGCGACACATGAAATACTAATCATCTAAGGATGACTAAGACCTCAGAGCTGAGACGGACAGATTAGGGGAAAAAGAGGACTCCCAGACAACAAGCACAGCTTACCGTGCTCTTCCTCCCACTGACCTAATGATCCCCTATTACTAAAGAGAGAGTTACTTCCCTTGTAGTTCTACCCAAAAGGGCATAATGCGAAGACACACCAGTAAGAACCTCCATGGAGAAGCTTACAAGCTAGTGTATGATGAGAACAGGTGTGAGAGTAGTAAACAAAGTGGCAGTCCTGGAGGGGAAAAGAGTAGTTCCAATTATGACAAGAGACTAAAAATAATGAATACCTGGCAGTGCTGGTTTTACAGCAGCT
The DNA here is from genome assembly GCA_033558185.1 of Dromococcyx pavoninus. Taxonomy (NCBI): domain Eukaryota; kingdom Metazoa; phylum Chordata; class Aves; order Cuculiformes; family Neomorphidae; genus Dromococcyx; species Dromococcyx pavoninus. The sequence goes on along the minus strand of JAUMJL010000409.1, from coordinate 123,740 downwards.
TCTCCCCTTGGATATGAGGGCAGTGGATTATAAGGAACATGACTCCATCGGGAATTACTTCAAACCTCATACAAGGTGAACATTTAAATTTCCTATCTACAGTTTGATTTACTCTTTTCCTGTCTTTTGATATATTCAGTGTCATCAAATTTAATGGTGATTTTATTAGGCCTTAAATATTATCCCTTAACACTGTAATTATCATCTGTGATTAATCCTGCTTGTTCTAGAAATCCATGCATATTTTTGAGAGTGAGCAGTATATATTTCAATGTTCATTTATAATTAAATGAGACATAACTGAAGAGAACAAATGAAAGGGCAGGTCTCTGACTGTACGTTGTTACAGAAGGATGTTGTATTTTGGATTAATTTGTCTTTGGGCTACACAAACTGTTGTAAGCCCCTCGTCATTACTGCAAATTACTTACAGAAGGATCTGTGGATTACATAAAAAGAACTACAACAAAATTTCAACCTTTGACACAACCAGCAACTGAATCTAAGAAAATATATAAGAAGTTCCAAAGCAGTCCAGTATCGTTTTCAACATACCACATCATTTTCATCTTCAAGAGACAGATGCTTAAGGAAAAAAAATCATCAAAAGAGTTAGAATCCATTTACATCTTGTTAGATCATCTTTCCTATAGGTCATCTGCCACTTTAGCTACAATGGCACCTGAAGCACACTGGAGCAAAAAGGCAGACACTAAGAAGCAGGTAACTGCTATGTTTTGCATTGCTATTTTGTTATTTTATACACTCCTTCTTCAGCAATTGCCTTGTAAGCACAATTAAAAATCCAGGGGTTAGAAAGCAACCAGAGCACAGTGTAGAACCCTGCCCTGCCTGCAAGGTGGAAAAAGAAACTTGTATTACACATACACTGGGTTCCTGAGATGGCTCAGGAACACAACCTGCTGCAGGGGCATTACCTGCTTGAAGGTACTCGGGCAGCAACGTCTCTGGCAGTGTCTCTGGCAGCTGGTAACCATTCTTCCTTGCAACCACGAGGTGGAAAGCAGCACAAAACTCGGGGAGTGTCAGCGCCCCATCGCAATCCACGTCACTCAACTCCCTGTGGGTACAACAGGCACACGTTTTCCAAGCCGTTCCCTCGGGGAAACATAAGTGTGCAGTCACAGGGGAGGCAATTTTGAGAAGGGATGGTTTAGTACAAGACATGCATCTGTGTAATTTACCATCTATCCTAATTCGTACATTGTCTTGAGGAAAATGAAGCAAGTTAATTTTCTAATTCTGACTTGTTGCTTTTTGCTTTTTTTTAATAAAGTACATTTTTCATTATATGTCATACCATGCAACATGATTTTATGTATGTATTATAACAGGAACACATATCCTGCACTTCCAAGGGTGAAAATAACTTTCCATCAGCTGAAAGCACTTTTTGGACCATCCATGCAGGATCTTAAACCCATTCAAGCAGAAAAATGTAAAAACAGGCTTTAGCAATGGTTACTAGCCTCAATAAAAGGGCTACATTAATGCCCTCGGAAAGTTTAAATGTTATTGTTAAATTCTCGCTAAAGAGGTTCTCTGTTTAATTCTAGAATGCTTCTCAAACAAGAAAACTGGACTTCATAAATTCAATATTCAATTTTGTAAATTAACTTCGCAAAAACTGAGTAATAATTTATCATGAGCACACAGACTAAAACAAACATGTAACTTCCTACTCTTTGAAAGTAATGAACATTTTTCAAGCTGTTAAGGTAGCAGTGACAAAAAATGAAATGTGCCATGTATTTAACACAGCAATACAACCTGAAAAATCACATCATCAGAAAATTAAAATTATCTACTAGAAAGGAATACTTTAGAATTTTCCACAGAGAACAAATTGGGTTAGCAATAGGAATAAAATGTGTTTTGTTAATGTATTGGGTTAATCCACGCTTCTTAAGTAATCTTAAATTCCAATATTCACTTCCCTCTACACAATGCTTCTTTTTTTTTTGTTTATTTTCACAACTGACAATCCGCTTTGAAAAGATTCCAGACATATTCTTTGACCCTGACAGATGTTTAGGCTTGTGCAAGCTTTTCTTCTCATCTCTTTTCATAAAAGCAGATATAAAAGTAAAACCTCTATCAGCATTTCTGATCAACATTTAAAAGTGTTTGTTCTTCCTATCCGAGATGCAAGGATGACATGGAATTACAAAGCACCATGTTGTTTATGAAAATATAATAGAATCCTTGTCAAATTTTATCATGTACAGTTCCATCCGCAATCATTTCTAAATCAGCTCATTAAAAGTAAGTGTGATGGTTCATTAGAAAAGCACTGATGAATTATGTATTTGTACTTACTAAAAATTAGGCATTAATTAGGCCTCCTCTGACAAACACAGCCAGAAACATAAAACCAACAACACATCTAAAACATTCCAGAGGTGCTTCTCCTCTCTGTTGCTTCATGAAAAATGTCACTTCATTGAACTAATGATGCTGCTTACACTATACTTAAGAACAGCTCTCGGTTATATCGCTGTTCAAATCTTCCCAGTCCCGCTGAGTAGGCAAACATCTCTACAAAAAAAACCAAGCGTGTCAGGAAGATCAATGAGCACCCTGCTGCTTGGGCCTGAATATGATTCTGGAGATAAGAGCAATAATTATTATTGAAGACACTTTTCAAAACTTAACAAGAATTCTTGAACTAAGTGTCTTAAAAAAAAAACAACAAACCAGATACACTTCCCCAACACTATTACAGTACTTACCAGATGTGAGAAAGCTCTGGAATGGGCAGCTTTGATTTTGTGAAGAAATTCTTTGCCACAGAACCTGTTGGGAAACCATGCCTTATCAGCCACTGGAAAATAATTCTCCAATCATTGACCTTTGGCCAGGGCTGCCATGTCAGAAGCAGCTGGTTACTTTGCATCCAAGAGATGCTCAGATTAACTGGATGTTAATATAGCTGTGGGACCATTTGGCTCTTGGTGAATAAATGACACAGAAAGCCAGACAGAGCTGTTGACCTCATTTCCCCATTCCCTCCATGTAGGAAAAATAAACAAAGGAAAACATGCCTCAGTGCTAGTGATTCCAGCCACCATGATTAGTATGTCACTAGTGATGAAGTAACAGATGCAAACGGCTCAGCTTCACCCAGAAGCCATGTTTGTGGTTCAAACAGTGCTGTAGTGTTTGCACTGCTCTCCCAAGGTGTTGCTTCAACCATGACTTTTCCCCTGCAGTAGCTCAAATGTTATTGAATAAAAACAGAAAAAATGCAAGAGATTCACACAGTACTTAGCTACTGTCCTGCTGCAGGCATTCTCACTCACCCTGCCACAACTGTACTTCTCAAGCTTCTCCTAGCTAATAGATTCATTATTTTACCATCCCATACACACAGGCTATAGGGGTAGCTCAAGATGCCTGCATCCTGGAAGCCCTTCCAAGGATACAGGCTTACAAAATGTAAGGCAGCATAACGCAGAGGCTTTTGAGGTCTATATTACTCTTCCCCTTGTGTGTTCGGGTCAGTTCACCCACTGCAGGGCATAAGAAAAACTGTAACTGGGGCAGGTCCAAGACTGACTCACCTAGCACAGCATGTCCTCTCCAACAGCGAATGCCAAAAGAGGACTATGCGACCATGACAAAGCCTTGTGATAATAATGTACCTCCAGAATATCTCCTAACCTCTGACCACCTGCAATTAAGGAACTTTCTCAACTGGGGGTAGCACTTAACAATTACATAACTTCTGACAGATTTTTCAACTTCTTAAACCTGGACAAATCTCTAGCATCTGTATCATCCCACAGCAAGGATTTCTACAGATTCATTATTTTAGGACGGTGAGGAAGCACAAATTTATTGTTTACAAACAGTAATTTTGGATGTGCAAGGACTGCCTGAGAATTTTGCTCAATGCAGGGGAAAAAGGACAGCTACATGAGGGGCTGTATATGCACACACTTACAGACATATATGAGTGTGAGAAAATACAGTGCTGAACAACCGTTTTCTCTTTCAAGGAAACTGTACGAAGGAAACTTAACTGAGACAAAGAACTGATGAAGCACTAACTTCAATCAACAGCAGGAAATTTATTTAAATTTTTGGCTGGATTCGAGCCTCCTGAACCCCAGTAATACAGGAGGGCTGAGTAAAATCACCTCAGTTTAAAACCTGTGATGTTTTCCTTGCCAGACCTGCTGTCTGTACCTGCAGTGACTCCTCTCACGAGCAGTCTGATCCTCCTGTTTAGGACGGAAAGACAATCTCAAAACGAACAATACTTTTAACATGTGTGTGTTCTCCGGGATTTGCTTTTAATCACCTAAAGGTCAAAATCTCAGTCCCTCAGAGCCATAAACACTCAGGATTGGCCACATAGGACAGTTAACTGTATGCTTCACTATCATCACGTGGACACTGCCACATTTCTGCTGGGAAAGCAGCTCAAGCCTAAGGGTTTCTTCAACTCAATATACACTGCAGGGGCAATCCAAAAAAACAGTCCCTCAGAGTAAGAGCTTGTTTTAATTTTTATTGAATTGCAACACTTCTCTCTTAGATGTAATCATTTTTCTAAAATCAGGGTATTTAGGAAATTAAAATAACAGTACTAGTTTGCATTTTGAGTTGTCTGCCTTTAAAAAGAAAACACAATAAACTCTTTTGCATAAACTCACTACAGAGAGCAGAAAGAATTTATTTATCAACCAGCACTTCGTTCCTCTCTGCCTGGTCTCTCTACTTGACATGCACAGTGTTCAGTAAAAATTACCTGAAATAAAAGAGTTCAGGTCGGGCTGCAGGGACCTGAACTGGTTGATGTAGTAGTCTCGTTGCTCCTCTGTTATCCTCCAAGGGTCATCTGAGTAGTGGGCGCTACTGTCCTGCTGCTCCCGTTCTGCTGAAAGAGACTGAAGGGAAGGACACTGGCACCAGCTGCAGGTCGAGGACCAGACGGGCTAAGCAGGACACTGGCAGCATCAAAAAACAGATTCACTCTCTTCTATTAGCAGACATGTACTTTTAAAAAGTGAGAAGCAGAAATGGCCACCCTGATTATGGTCTCACTACTTACATTTCAAAGCTTATATTAGGTATCTTTACCCAGGCAGTTCAAGGAAGCTTTACATGACGAAGATAAAGCAAAAAGGAAATCTTACTACTGCAGACTGCAAAAAGGAAAGTCTTTATTACCTCTGGATTAATTTTGGGGGTTCATTCTGGTTACCACGCATTACAACCCTGAACTACACACTGTACACCTGAAATGGATGGAATCAGTGAAGAACCTAAAGTTGTATCTACACAGCATGGTGCATGGTGCTACAAACTACGTATTTAGAATCACAGAATCATAAGGTTGGAAGAGAACTCTAAGATCATCAAGTCCAACTGTGCCTGTCTCTCTACTAAACCATATCCCTAAGAAGTGGTGCTGTAAATACAGAGCTATACCCCCTTCTGGACCCGCCACTCACCCAGTTGACTCAGTATACATTATGCCCAGCCAGGGAGACACAAACCCCTAGAGACCTCCTTGACATCTGTCACTTCTCATAGTTTAAATTAAAATTCACCTTCAGGAAGAATAATATTTTGGAGGAGAAGAGCAGTTTATTCATCTACGTCTTTGCTTTCTAGTTGACTTGTTTAAGGAAGGTCTGTATGGGTTGTGGTGCGGGGTGGTGGTGTTTAGAAGAGGGATGCTGGTACAATTGATGTCTCTGTTAAACTGGAGTGACTTAGTATTTCAAATGCTTTAGGCCTAGATGACAACATTTTTAAAGAAAAAGGGCAAGAATGAACAACAACCAGGCTCTAACCAGCTCCGCAGCCCTGTCTCTGACATGCCCGCCCATCTACAAGGAAACAAACACAAAACACTGGTTCTGAAATGCATTAAGACATCCTTGAAACAGGCAACATCATAAAGCTGTAAATTAATTTTCATATCAAAGTGCCGCACAAATACACTCAATTTCATTGCAAGTTAGGACAAATCATGTGACTCTATATGTCTCCTCCCAATGCTCAGGTAATATTTTATTATGGGTGTGGGATGCTAAGCACTAGGGAAAAGGTACAGTCGTCTTATTTTGGAAAAGTTCTCCCTTAAGACAGCTTTGTCCTTATTTAGGTCAAACTACCTGTTTGCAAAATAAATGCACAGCAGACATACTGGAAAATCAGAAAGATGGGCTTTTGCAACCAGCAGGAAAACATAAGGCCCGTCTCATAAAGGCAAACAAATGTCCAGAAATTCATTTATTCTGTTTGAGATGCAATTTAACCAACTGAAGTGAAAAAACAGAACACATAGAATATTAGGCCATAAATTCTGTGCATGAATTACAGATGGTAAAAGCTAAAAATCAAGAACGAATCTCTGTGAAACCTCATATATTTTAAATGAAAATGTTTTACTTTACTTTACTTTTGCATAGATAACCTCAATTTTATTTTTACTTTTGAACTTAAGATCCTCAGTCTAGTCTTCCTATCTACACTATTTCGCACTTCTCATTCTACTTAGCTTCATCAAATTAATTAATTTGATTTTTTATTTTAATTTCTCCTTTCCACTAACTTTGACTTTTTCTTTTTCAAATACTAAAACAGCACACTTCAGCCTCTAGTCTAAAAACACTTACTTTTGAAGAGAGAATTCCTCTGCTCTTTTTTTTTCATTTCTCTATTGTTTTATTAGTAGTTCTACTAAAGAAAAACATGGGACTCCTTACCCGATTAAGAGTTGAACAGGCTAGTGCAGGTTTGGCTCCATAATTCCCTGATGATGGTCCATCTTGCTGGTGAGTAGCATGTCTGACTTCATAAGGAGCTACACACATTTAAAATAAAGTATATATATATATATATATATATATATATATATATATATATATAAAAAGACAATAAAAGAGATCCAAATATGCTAAAGGAAATAATTAAATACCACAAGGCCAGGAATCTAGCTTGTGAACCTAGTATTACAGTACCAAAGTCCATTTTGTCTTCTGCAACAAAATTCCAGCAACATACTTCTTTGGTGTTTTATCATCCTTCTTAATTTCTATCATCACGGATATATCAGTTATATACTACTAGATAACAATAACCATTGCTCAGCATATTGAAATATATTTATATACTCTATGTATTTATACAGTTAATATAGCCACATATAGCACAAGAATGCATTACAAATAAGAAGAAATAATTCAACTGAGCTGCAATAAAATACGACAATGCTGTCAAACAGTAAATCACTAATTTGCCATATACTCTTCTTTCTCCTCCCCTACTTTGTGTCAAAAATCAAAATACATGACTCACCACTCTGCATTGTTTTGAGTAAAGTTAGTAAAGAAAAGTAACAATTACTTCTTCTTTTGCTAAAATAAGTCACTTACGTTCCACTGCAGCAAATAGAATAAGCAGTGACACAATAGCACGTTTAAGAACAATGTTTTAAAAATAGGTCAAGCATACAAACACAAAGGCAACTCACTTGCAAACTCTAACAAAGCTGAAAACTTCTGCTGCCAGCCTATTTAAAATGTACCACTACAAAGACAGCCTGCATTAGGTACAGAACTTGGAAGACGATAAAAAGTAAGACCAAGAAATCTTAAAAAGTTTTGAGCTCAGGAAGACCTTAAAAATTACATCCCTAACTCCCTTGTTTTCCTGAGTGGTCTTATCCTGTATTGGTATCTATTTTTATGCCTGCATAAGTAACTTCTAATTTCACAAGAACACATAGGAAGGAAGTTGGAAAACATACAGACACCCTTGGAGAAATTTAGGCACAAGGCCACACTGCCGTGGGTCTGCTAGCAAGAAGAATTTCCAAAACTATCAAGAAAAAAGAAGTATATAGGTTACGGTGCAAAGCCCTTGAAGGCACACTGTCCAGTTTCAGGTCAGGCTTCCAGCAGAGAACAGCCCATCCAGCTCAGAGCCATGGGGTTCACATTACTACCCGTCCATTAACACAGTGGTTTTCAGATCCACCCTTTTGAGTGCTCTGCAGAAAACCAGAAGGGTCCTAATTTTAAAAGCCATGAAGAACCAGTAGGTCACCTAGCCTGGCACGTGGTACAGCGTTTGCCACAAAATGTTGATGCTTACTGCCACTGAGAACACATTTGGCTGAAGGATTTCTTCCAGAAAGGCATATAGTGCTAAGTTGAAAAACTCTGTGCCTTTACTTTAAACCTCACTGTTTTCTGGGAAATAACTACAGTATTCTACATCTCTAAGAATTTTAAATTTTAAAAATTCAAGCAGTTGAATAATTAATTTTAGAAGAAGTCAACAGCTCCACTGGACACTACGGCCTCTAGTCACTTTGCACTGGCTCTGACTCCAGGAGAAATTTCACAGAAGCTATGATTGCAAACAAATTCAGAGGAGAAAAAAAACACAAACACCCAAAATACCGCCAATAGCACTGATAGATCTGGGAAAGAGTTCCAGAAAACAGCAGAGCACACAACAGGTAACATGGGTAATGTGGTCAACTGGTCCCAATGGCCTCCTCCTGCCCTGCTCTTCAGGTTGTAGGGGATCTGCTACTTGAGTTGTACCAGAAGACAACCTCACTAGTGCTGCTTAATTAAGAAGTCAGCCATCACTGTTTTAATTAGTTATGCCAGAGGTGGGTGGGTAAAAAACCCATCTCTGAACAAACAGCAATTTACCTACCCAGAAAATGAATGCCTATGACTCAGTACTGGTATGATTTTCACGTGAAGGCCACTTGATAATGTTGAACACATTCTTACCATGGCTGTAGTGAGTTTCAAAATGTTTTAATAGCTCTGCTTTTTCACTCATTTCTAAATGAGAACAACAGCTAAAGGATCAGCATGCTCCACTCCTGTTCTACTGTTATTTCCATTAGAAAACCAGAGACATTATTATTCTTTCCTGCAAAGGAAGGTTCACTGCCAATCTGAAAACTAATGTAGCAGCTACTGAAATCAGGAGTGAGCTTTTCTTCCCCTCTAATAACCAAAAGCACTGTGCACTCTGAAAACACTCACAAACATTCTGCCACTGGGATACATTGCACAGTCTTGTCAGAGATTAGATATTAGCATTTATTTGTGAGCAGTGACACATGAATCGAACTAATTTATCAGAAAATGAACAGGATTGAACAATCAAAATAAAATCAGACGATTGAATCGTTCTCTAAAATACAGGTCTAATTAAATGTTAAAAATATTAGGCTGATTGTCAGTTGCATTTGAAATTTGGATGCTTCTGAGAAAAAAAAAGACTTGAATACCATGTGTACATTTCAATTCTTATCCTACCTCCATGCTGATGCTCCAGCCCACTTCTTGATTTACCATATCCATAACTTAAGGGTATCCTCTGGTAAGTAGATGGAGAAGCCGGAGGTGAGCAGATTGGAGACACTGGTGGAGACTTGTGTTCCTATTTCAAAAATACATCAACCCAAAGTGGAATTCTGAGACGACAGCAAAACAACCAAGTAATCTTACATGGTGATTTGAACGCATACAGCCTGATGGATGCTATAGTTCCCTGAGGCACTTTATTTCCAAGAGCAGGCTCCTTAAAAAACAAGAGCTGGTAAAGAAAGAATCCGTGATTGAGCCTTCTAGGGGTAAAGTATGGGAATGCCATAGCAAAGCTTTACAATGAGCAGCTTATGGTATTTCACTTTTGAAAGATGCCTGAAGTAGTGTATGTAGGATGTTTAATGTGAGTAGATATCTTTGAATTTACATAACATATTTAGTAAGGGTGAGTGCATTCTTTGTGGGAGAGCATTTTTCATATAAAACATATACAAAAAATTAAAATAAATACCTGAATTGGTATTTTAAGCACTCTCTGGATTTGTATGTGTTACTGGGGATCTATCCTATAGATCCTTACCTCTTTACCTTGATTTACAGACTGTTTGAGAGGAGGCTGTGATCCTGAAACAATTTACTGTATCAAAAGGAAAATATAACACAACACAGACAACCTAGATGGAGGCAGGGGTTTGAGGACAGCGTTCTGCTTCAGTGTCAGTAGACACAGGCAGACAGGCATAAATGCTCCTCTTCCTCATCCTGTTATTCCACCCGTGTACCCTGTCATCAGCTCATTCCTGTTGGTTGACCCCAGGCTGGGAACACCATTACTCACACCATCACTCTGTGTGATAAATGTACGCACACGTTTTGGAAAGATAAAGCACATGCTACCTGATATTTACAACATAACCTGATATGATACCAGAAGAGAAGTTGGCAAGCCTTCGGGAAAACTATGCAAATCAAGGTTTCTCTCTGAAGCTGCAGGTAACACAGATCTCCCTTAGACAATTTTATTAAATTGGCAACTCAGAACAACAGACACTGGGACGATGTTTCACTGAGAACAAAAGAAAAACATTTTTCTGGACTACTCCTGGGGGAGATCAGAATGGAAAAAAACCTGGTGGCCTTATCCCACCCAGAAATAGTGGCTTGTGTTTCAACCCCTCTTCTGCAATCAAATATTTCTGTAGTGACTAAGGATGATACTTGCCACAAGAAATCATTCGCCTTCCTATTCTGTTTCACAGACAGATTTCTATTCGCTGCTCCTCCCCTAGTCTTCTCCAAGAAACAGTGCTGGACTAAGCAGGAGGAAAATACTGAAGCAAGAATGAAAGAATTTATATAGAATATTACAGGGTTGATAGCTTTATACAAGCTTATACAGAGAAATTCCCTTCAGAGATGCAACTGGGATGCACCAAAATCAGAGCACAGCCCCGATGGGGATTCTTTGCATCACAAGGAGTAAGCCCTTGTGACTGTAATCATTTACAGCACTGCACCCAAAAGAAGGATGCGTAACACCATACTAGCCTGAAGGAGACAAGCCTATTACCTGTTTGTCCCCTTCGTGTGTTCTTTTGTAGGAATTTTTTTCCAAAGCTGCATGTGGAACCTGAAATTTAACTCCATGGAGTTCTGCTGGAGTCCTGTAATGTACTTCACTGTCATTTTTCAGTGCCATAAACCGCGGCAGAGGCAATTCTTCATTAAAAGAGAGAAAAATTCAATTGAGACTACAGAGCATTAATAGAACTTAAAGCAGTATTGTCTTGTAAAACCAACAAATCTATAAAAAGAGTACACCTTATATTTTGTGATGTTTATAAGTGTCGAAGTCCTGTGATTATCTCATGTCTTAATAAAAATGTGAATGTTACAGAAAGCTACATTCAGTAGCTTAATGTATAATCTCTGCATGTAAAGAGAAAGAAATAAGCCTTGTGCACATTATTAAAGCAAGCAGCAAACTCATTTCCTGCCTTCAGGATGTTGTCTGTAATGAAAAGAATAGTTTTCCACAGAAACTGTGGGACTGATAAATTAATCACTCAGGATCACAGTATCCTCAACACTGCCATCATAAAAAGAACAAATTAAAAATGGTAGGGTTCAGAGATCACACCAAGGCCTGGTGAGAAGACTGTGTCAAAAGGTCCCATGCCGAATCTGCTCTGCAGAGCAGGAGTGACACTTTGTCAGTCTTTAAGACAATACATAATTATTTTGAAGAAACACCACTTATTTTTGTGCACAGTCACCCTGAAAGATCAATGCAATTAAAATTAACAGAATGCTTCAAACCGAGCAAAGCCATGCATCACCTCTCCAAACTATCATTTACACCTACAGCTACTACTAGGAAGAAAAATAAATCAATTGGAGTTTGGTGCATGTTACTCACCCCACTCTGAAGGCACTCATACATTTCAAGAGAAAATGTAATTAGCACTAGAAGCGCTCCAGCAGCAGTAAGTAAATAGGATATCAACACAAGGACTAAAAGCATCCTTCTACACCCAAATTTGTGGATTATTTGCAGATGCTGGATTTGTAAAACATACACAGTAAATCTCACTTAGTACAGGTTTCTAATTTAGTTCGTTGTTTTCTGTTGCATTCTGGTTTGGGTTTGTTTTTATTTTTTTCCAAGTTAACATCCTTAAAAAGGACAGTAAGGCAAGAGAGAGCACACAGGTGTCTGTAAGGAAAAGACAGGCAGAAAAATCCAGGCTGTCTCACTTAACCTCTGGTTGAAACTCCCCTACCAGTGTGAAACTGAACAGAATCACACCAGTTACATCTGATCCCCTCCACTGGGGGGGGGGGGGGGGGGGGCTCAAGCCCAAGTGAAAAGCCACATTTTGAAGCACAAGTTCCTGCTGAGGCACAGCAAGGTAGAGCATGCGTCACCAAGGTGAGAACATAAAGTTCCTTCCATTTAGTCACTACCATGGTTCCACAGCAAAAAGGGACCTGCTTTCTCTCTTCATCACTTGAGTTTGATAAGACTCTTAAGAAGCATTTTTCTCCCTTAGAAGTGGTACTTTTAATGTTACTGTCAATTCATTGTGAAGAACAAAGCTGTTTTAAATTATATCTAATAATTGTTTTCATACCTACTGATAGGCAACATTATAATTTTGTCACCATTACCCATTTATTTCAGCGGGATTATTTGCTTATCCAGAAGATCGTTGCAAGTTGTCCTCCAGAGGAGATCCCTGACCTGCCCATGCCCCCCGTAACAGGCCTCCACCCGAAGCAGTTATCAGCTCTAGACAGATGTCAAGATTAAAGGCTGAAGGTGAGAGAGAAATGCATTCCCAGGACTGATCAGCTGTGATTCGTGTCATGCCTTCGGCAATGCCTTTTCCAGAAGGGGGGATGCCATCTCAGCTTTGCCATACGTGTAATTCACTGCTATTTTCTACTAGTCACTTAGAGAACGTAAGCATTACCTTCCAAGCCTTCTCTGCTCTTTACAACACAATTGTTTCACAGACACATTAAAATAAAAGTTTACCACCACAGTGAGCTGACAAGCATTAAAGAAAGTGAAAAACAAGTGCATAGTGCTACAAACGAAATTCGCTACTTACCATTCTTAATGCTCTCAATTCGTACTGGGAACCCTGACTGTGCTGCTGCAATTAACTTCAAAGCAATATAAAATTGAGCAGGACCAAAATAACCCACACGTTTGGCTCCACAAACTTCTGTAATCTAAGAGAAAAGAGACACATTGTTGGTTAAATGCACTTCACTCTTCCAGGGAATGTAAACGCCTTTACATAAACAAAGAAAAAAATGTTTAAAAATGCAAAACGCTTGTCGTATTTAAGTATTCTATGGAGCGTATGTGTTTCAACTCAGGACACTGCTCCCTGATCACACTCCCCTTAGCGTATCAGAGATAGGCAGTTAGTGGTTAAGCTTTCCAGAAGCACTGTTGGGTAGCACTGCTATCCGAAAACAACTTACACATTTTCATAACATGTAGGATTTTAATAGGAGGTGAAATGATAACTTGTTAAGTACACTGTCCAGTAAAACATTTCCATCACAGAAGCAATGGTGCTCAAAGAAAACTGCACCTAATATTAGCCCTTACAATACCAGTTCAATTACGGTAACTGGAACATAAATGCAACACAAGAAATACCCCATTGCACCACTTGAGCAGAACACACCTCTTTGTGAAAAATTAACAGTCTCAGCACTAAAGCTTGATTTCTTTACATACTTCAGCTTGTTTCAGTCAGCCATGTCTACAAAGCAAACAGCTCCACATTCACACACGCAGACAACAGCTAAACAAACAACAGCTATCAGCAGGTTTTAAGCACAGGCGCCAATTCTTCCATGCCTGGGAGCTCCCAGATATTCACAAACAAACCTCAGCCAGGCATCGAGGTTAGAACGAAACGTCATTCCCCCTAGACATAAAGGGAAGCCCCAAATTGTTTTCCTAGATTAACAATGTCTCCTGGCTGGTGAGGTGCACCACCTGTGTGCAGGACGACAGCAGAGCTGGGCTAGTTCTTCATGTGTAAGTGCTGCTCCCCAGAAAACCCCACCCACGGATCGCTCCCAGGCTACATCACCACGACAGAAACTATTCCCGTGTCAATTATGTAAACAGCCCAAATGAACATTCTGTTTTTTTCTAATTTATTTTTATATATGAGTATTCTCACACAGAGTGGCAAAATGTCAGGTGAAACAACTGCTTAAACAAAAAATGGTTTGGAATGACAATTCTTAATAACCAAATAAAATTGTCTTCAAGGGAACACTTTCTTCCCCGGATGTGGCTTCTGCTTTCACTGAATGAGCTCCGGTTTCCTTCCCCTCCTGTGAGTTTCAGAGATGTACGGCTTAATTCCTTGATCACAAGATGGATCAAGCAGCTTTTCTCTTACTGCTTGATGAAAAGTAAGATCGATTCTCTGTACGACGACAGTTTCAGGCAGGATCTGACACCACAGGTGGCTTGCCTGCTGTGCTGCAGGAGTGCCTGCTTGCCTGCCTGCGGGGCACCAGGACAGTCCAGCACAGTATTGGCACTGTTTTGGGAGGGCTGGGCAGAGCATCGGTGACATATCTGAACTCCAAAACAGGTTCCTTCCTCTTCTCCCTGGATGCTCGTAATTCGCTCAGTCTTGCTGTCCACACCTCCCATCCCTGCACCGTACTTCCCCACCAGCAGCTTCAACTCTGCCCGATGCAGTGGCATAGAGCACAGCTCATCAGGTCTGACCCAGGCCATGGAGCATGCATCGTCGCTGCGGCCCAACCAGCTCCCCACAGACAGCCACAACTGCCCAGGCACACCAGACCCCGACAGCTCTGGGGACAATGCTGCTGTGGCAGATAGGTGGGAAACAACTGGCTGGGGGACCGCTATGTTCCAGATGCACAAATTCAACTACATGGGGAAAAGCAGAAGGAGAAGGGGCTCCACCAAGCTAAAATTCAGTCTGGGTACACAGCCCTGGTTTGCCATGGGATAGGTTTGTTAAAACAAGGTCAGCTCTGAATAAGGCAATTTGCAAAAGCTCCCTTGGTGAAGTGCAGGTGCTCTCTCCTCCTGTGTGACCCACAGACAGTACCCAGGATCGCAGCTGCTGTGGCACAAAAATGGCATGCAAAATCCCTGGGTGCTCAAGGGGTGTAGCCTATAGGGTTTTTCCTCACAGTATCACAGTATCACAAGATTGGAAAGGACCTCTGAGAATCATCAAGTCCAACCTACAATCCAACACTAACACCAACCCATCATCTAAACCATGACACTCAGTGCCTCATCCAGTCACCCCTTAAACACCTCCAGGGTCGGCAACTCCACCACCTCCCTGGGCAGCGCATTCCAATGGCCAATCACCCTTTCAGTGAAGAACTTTTTCCTAAGATCAAGCCTAAACCTCCCCTGACGAAGCTTGAGTCCATGCTCTCTAGTTCTGTCACTGGTCACCTGAGAGAAGAGACCAACCCCAGCCTGACTGCAACCTCCTTTTAGGTAATTGTAGAGAGCAATGAGGTCTCCCCTGAGCCTCCTCTTCTTCAGACTAAACAGCCCCAACTCCCTCAGTCGCTCCTCGTAGGGCTTGTGCTCCAGCCCCTTCACCGTCTTCGTTGCCCTCCTCTGGACACACTCCAGCATCCTGACATCTTTCCCAAACTGAAGGGCCCAGAACTGCACACAGTATTCAAGGTGAGGCCTGACCAGTGTCGAGTACAGGGGGACGATAACTTCTCTGGTCCTGCTCGCCACACTATTCCTGATACAGGCCAGAATGCCATTGGCCTTCTTGGCCACCTGGGCACACTGCTGGCTCATGCTGAGCTTCCTGTCAACCAGCACTCCCAGGTCCCTTTCTGCCTGACTACTCTCCAGCCACTCTGTCCCCAGTCTATAGCTATGCATGGGATTGTTGTGTCCAAAATGAAGTACCCGACATTTGGACTTATTAAACATCATCCCATTAGAATCGGCCCATGTCTCCAGTCTGTCCAGATCCCTCTGTAGGGCCATCCTACCCTCTAACAGATCAACCCTTCCTCCCAGCTTGGTATCATCTGCAAACTTGCTGATGATGGACTCAATCCCCTCATCCAGATCATCAATAAAGATATTAAACAGGACCAGACCCAACACCGACCCCTGGGGGACACCACTGGTGACCGGCCGCCAACTGGATGAGACACCGTTCACCACCACTCTCTGGGCTCGGCCGTCCAGCCAATTCCTAACCCAGCACAGAGTGCTCCCATCTAAGCCACGGGCTGCCAGCTTCCCTAGGAGTCTACTGTGGGGGACAGTGTCAAAGGCCTTGCTGAAGTCCAGGTATACCACATCCACAGCCTTCCTCTCATCCACCAGATGCTGGCTAGGCCTGATCTCTTGGCCGTTCTGCAGGTGCCGCATGATTGCACCCACTATTATCTGCTCCATAATTTTACCTGGGACCAAGGTCAGACTGACAGGTCTGTAATTACCTGGATCATCCTTACGGCCCTTCTTGTGGATGGGCGTCACATTGGCCAACTTCCAGTCTTCCGGGACCTCTCCGGTGAGCCAGGACTGTTGAAAGATGATGGAGAGCGGCTTAGAAAGCTCATCCGCCAGCTCTCTCATCACCTTAGGATGGATCCCATCTGGTCCCATAGACTTATGAGGGTTCAAGTGGCTCAGCAGGTCTCTAACTTCCTCCTCATGGATTGCAGGAGGGCCATATTGCATCCTGCCCCCATCAACCACTTCGGAGGACCAACTGTCAAGCTAACAGACTTCTTTACTGTTGAAAACTGAGGCAAAGAAGGCATTAAGTACCTCAGCCTTCTCTGCATCTTTAGTTACTATATTTCCCTCCACATCCAACAAGGAGTGGAGGTCGCTGCCGCCCTTCTTTCTACCATTGATATATTTATAAAATAAAAGCTCTTATTATTATCCTTAACAGAAGTGGCCAATTTAAGCTCCAGCTGGGCTTTTGCTTCCCTGATTTTCTTCCTACACGACTTAACAACATCTTTGAACATGACCTGGCTTACGTCCCCTTCTTTCCAACGGCGATACATCCTCTTTTTCTTACTTAGCTCCTTCAGAAGCTCCCTACTCATCCAGGCCGGCCGTCTGCCCCTACGACTCTTCTTACAACACATGGGGGACAGCCCGCTGCTGCGCCTTCAAGATTTCATTCTTGAAGTGCATCCAGCATTCCTGGACCCCCTTGCCACTAAGAACTATTGGACTCCTCTTGGACTCCTTTCTTGCCGTGGCATCCTACGTTTGCTGGCATGAACCAGCAGCATTACCATGATCTGTTTCTTCTCGCTGGCTGCTGGAAAGAGGAAACACTGACTTTCACACAGGGATTTATTTGTCATGCTGTCACCTTCCTAAAAATGTACTCAGGGTTAATTTTCCATATCTTTTGCTATACTTTGAATTGTTAATGTCGCTGAATGCTGTAAATGCTCTGCTTGCCCCTGATATGGAAATACGAACAATTTATTCTGATCAAGCAGACTGAACATTTTTATCAAGGATACACTGTCTCTCAAAAATACGGTGTTGTTTCTCGAGCACACATACAGCCAACCAACCCGAAACTGCTTCTCTGATTTTGCTCTTTGGTGGTAACAACAGAAATATGTTTTGTAGGCCCAAGTTCCTCTATGTTATTTGTGCAACTGAATTCCAATCTCTTTGTTAATAGCCCAGTGCAAAAGATGTATGCTGACAGAGTTGTCAAATTTATTACTCAATTAACGGTAGGTATTCACACAGAATAATCGCAGGTACAGACATTTACTCTTAATAGTTCCTTGTACTTTTAAAGGAGAGGGTCTTGGGCTCCTTCCGGACAGCCTTTCGTACTACCTACATCAAGACCCTGCTTAGAGCTGTTAACAGAAACAGAGCCTCTCTCCAGGAACTACAGAGGTAGGTGACAGATTAGGTTTTATCCAAAATTAATTCCTCAGAGCATGCTGTTCACTCGAATTTCCATAGCAGCTTAAAGTGAACACTGAATTATTTTTTTGTTTCTTGGGTTTACCTTTCACAATGGTCAGTGCACACAGCCTCTTGATGGGCAGATTATATTTGGTGATATGCAGTACTGAAATAAAGCTATGTAGTTTGTGCAATATACTATTAAGAGTTTCCAAGATCTATCTGAATTAAGCCCTTTGTAGATGAATGTCATACGATATTTTTTCCAAACTGAAACTAGACCCTTTCTCTAATAAAGCAGAGAGCACTTTGGAATGAAGAGATATGAAAGTATCCCCAAAATCCACAGAAAACATCAATTCTGCTTTCACTCAATTGATGTTTTGCTTTCACTCGACTGATGTTTAAAAACAAATTCTTTCTATCCTTTCCTGTTGTCAGCTTGCGTTGCATAATTTTCAGAAACCTAGCAAGGAAAGATCTGATATTTTCTATTCGTGCACTGATAAACAGATATAAATGTGAATCAAAACAACTTGCATACCCTGATACTGCAAGGTATTTTAATACAGACAACTACTGACAGTTAATTTTCATTATATCTCTTTTCAATTCTTCAGCAGAAAACTGTATTTCCAGTGACAGCTGAATATTGAAGACTAGTTTAATGAATAACATGTTGGAAATAATTTTTCATGGTGACAGGTTACAGAAGTTGCTTGCCAGATCTAACCTTGGGATGATAAACAGAATTAGTCAAAAATCAATCTACTCAATGGTTTGAGAGGCAAGAACATGATGCTGAGTGGACTAAAATTGAGTTTAAATTTCCTGTAAAGTGTAAAAGCTTATATGAAAAAGCTTCATAGGTCATTTGCCAATTGAGACAAATGTGAAAACATTTCTTGGAGAAGGACGGACAGCTGTAGTGCCTAATTTTCTGTTTGTTCTCAGCCAGTCCTGGAACAGCACCTCTCAGTTCAATGGGATTTTAGGAGTTAGCCTCAAAACACAGGTTCTGTTCACAAATTGCACCATCAAGCAGCCATAATAAGAGGAGAAAGAGCAACATCTAGATGTCTGCACATCCTCTTGACAGGACAGAAGCTTTTCTCTGGTTGTAAAAATACATACTACTTAAAAAAAAAAACTTAATAAACAAAGAAACAACAGATCTCCAGCTCTTCAGCTCACTAACATTAAAATTTAAAATGTAGATACAAGCCGTTCAGAAGAGTGGCTGTTTTAAATTTCCCTTCTCCATGCAAACATCTAGCAGAAAAGCTTTATATCTTGAGATACTGGTACACAAAGCAGATTTTTGTATTTATCATCTACTCACTGCTCTGCTCTATTGGCTGACAGTGAGTGTTATTTTCATAATTGCTCCTTGAAGACAACCCACAAGGAGTAACTTTTCCCAGTACGATCTGACAGTGTTACAGCTCTCCTCAGCTCTCTCCAAACAAGTTTCCAATGCTGCCTCCAAGAGCACTGACCTCTCAAACACCCTGGGCAGGTCTAATTTAGATAGCAAGATATAAACTTCAGGAACTGAACATGAGCCTAGAACTGAAGTTAGTTTTCCGTAAGTAGAAAAAAGAGGCAAAACCAGAAACAACTATTCCATAACCCTATGGTCAGGCTGAGATGACAATCCTGCAGCCTCAAGGGTTGTTTTCAGCTGTAAGGCAAAGGTAGAGCTGAAATTTTTGCTTCTTCATGTAGCCATTAATACTGCTACAGCATCCTTTGTATTTAGTTGGCACCCAGTTTTTGTCTGTTCTGCCCTCCTGTGCTACCTGTCATGTAGATGGTCACTGCTCGTCATTTGTGGGCAAACCTAGCCCAAAAGTACTCAAACCTCTGTGCAGGTTGTGAGACTCTGAGAGGAACACACGTAAGCTGAAAGCATATTCAATTCATTCATTCAGAAAAAGAAAATTAGCATCACCATCTCCTATGTTAAAGGAAATTTTCTTGCTTCACCTTCCACCTCAGCCCAACTCCAGAAAGCACAACTTTTTAACTTGTCCTTGCTCAAGCTATATTGAGATTGAAAGGTTTTCCAGTTCATCGGCTGCCCCCGCATTTTAAGGAACAACACAGGAACAACAAGCTTCTGCCGTTAGCCAATGCACACCTCGCCCAAGGCTCTCCAGAGGACAACCAGCCGTGACGCCAGAGCTCAGATCTCAACCACGGAGCAGCCTCAGGCTCCCTTTTGGATCAACCACCCACTTATAACTGTTGCAAAGACAAATATTTGCAGCAGTGGCTTATCAAGAGCTTATCTCAAAATTATGCCATGCATCTGACCCACTTTACTTTTTTTTTATTTTGTGTTTACAGAGTTTTTGATCTGCTTGTTACAGACAAGTTTTGCTACATTCTTAAAGAGGTATTTCTTTTTGAAATGATCATTTTTCAGTTACCTGTAACATTGCCTGGAGCCCGGAGTGATGTATCTATCTCTTCATTACTTAAAGTGAAGTTAGAAATAGCACATCCTAGATCCAGCAGGATTACTGCTTGGGAAAGCAACTGGAAGAGGAACGTGCTGGAGCAGTTACACACCCAGCTATGCAGAGGAAGAGGCTCTGCTATGGATCAGGTTCTTTAGCTCTGCTCCTTCATACTAGTGGTATTTCTGGAGATACTTATTTTATTCTGTCATCTTGTTTTTTAAAAACAGACGCTTTATCTACTTTAGACTTTTTAAAATATCATCCAAAATGCTGACTAAAAACCTAGTTGTTTTGAGCAAACAGGGTTCCAACACCAATAGCAAAAGGAAAACAGCTTAGTTTGTGGCACAAAAGACAATACATACATAGTATATTTTTAAAGATGTAACTATAAAAGAGTCTCCCCATTTAAGCTCCGCATGACCATCACTTTACATTAAAGAAAAACATAATTTTAAGTTGCAAAGCAAGCTAAACTGCCAAAGGTTCACAACTTCGGTTAACACAGCGATAAAAGCAGTAGAGAGTAACCACATCTGTTAGGCAAAAAAAAAAACCCAGCTGATGGCACTTGTCAGGGTTTCCAAAATTCTCTCGTCCTGGCACAACCCATAGCCACTCACACCTGCGCGTGCCGGCGCTCCACATACCATCCCACCTTTGCACACCTAGGCAGAAAGCACTTCACTTCAGGAACAGAGAAACACTTTCCTAGCAACTTCAAGCAGATCATTTTATGCCAACACCAAGAACTACAAGGCTTACAATTCAGAAAAAGTCAATTCCTGAGCAGAGACTTGGAAAAAAACCCAACAACCCCATGACTCAAACACAATTGTTTTCACTCAGTAAAGCGTCTTGTGAGGCGTCAGGGCAGGAACAGGGCAGTCATACTTGGCCACTTCAAGCGTGGGTTGAGTCCTCTCTCTTGTACCTGACAACACGCAGATGCAGATGCCTACAAAAACCCATGTGAATCACACACTACTTCTCTTCAAATAGGAAGACTGGTAATGCCAGCATAATGCAAATTACAAAAAAAACCATTGATCTGAATTCTGCAGCTACCAGGACAGGTGAGTCAGCATTGTTAAACAAAAGATTCCAATTATTAAGGAGTGTTGGCTAGAAAAACTCTGCCAGAGAATAAAGACTGCTGACGCATGCTAACATTTATAATTGCTGAAGTATACCTGAAAGAAATCCCATCTCCTACATTCAAGCTTTTGTCTTTAGTATGCAAGTGTTAACAAAACTCTTATCCACCTGTGGCTTGGAAAAGGTGGGCACTTTCATCTAATATCAGTCTTCTTTGGAGGTTTAAGAATCACCATTCCTGAGAAATATCTGATTATTTTCACTATAGTAGTGCCCACAGAGTTAAACCAGAGGTTGTTACATATATTTGCTGATAGTTCATTCTGTCTTTCCTTTGAAAGAAAATAGCACCATCTTCACTAAGCATGTGCCTTTTAGGAGTGTGTACAAAGCCTGCAGGTGTGAAAGAGATGAAGGAAATTATTTTCCAAATCTCCTTGCTTTTTTCCTATTACTATTTAGAAAATGAATGTTCAGAGAACAGCATTCATCTGTCTAAAATTGTTCTTGTTGTGTTTCATATTCACTAGTTTATATGAAATTCATATAAAAACCTATCCAGGTCAATAAATACAGCTTGTGCCACAAAATGTGTACAGGATTATGAGTGAAATTTTAATAAAGCTTAGTACACTTGGAACACAAAACTAAAAATTCTAAAAATAGGTTACTCCAGACTTAAGAACTCAGCATAAGAATACTAAAAAGCTATACAGATTTTTATAAAACTTATTGACTGAACTGCTTCACATTCCTTGTAAATAATCAGTTCTTCAGCATCTGGATATGGAAACGCATGCAGTCAGGTCACTCTCTGAAATGCTGCACACACAACCCTGCCAAAATCACATTTAAGACATGAAAACCTATGGGAATCTGCACAGTACACAGAATTAGGTTATGGATATTTCATCTGCTTTTCAAATCTTACTGTAGAAGCAAAGGAGTAAACATAATGTCCCAAGCCAAATAACAAGTACAGAGCCGTCACATCGCCCCATCCAAACAAGTAAATTGTAGAAAGCCTCAAGAGAGCTTATGTGATTTTTTTCTGATATAAGTCCCTGCCAAGAGCATTTAATTCTCTTGGACATGAGATGTGAGTTTCATAAAGCCCATCCTACAGATAGTTAATACTATATATTTTATACATCGTAAATATGTTCCTTTAGAGGCACTAGACATTCCAAGAACTTCTGTTTATTTTCACGCTCACCTCTTCTCTTCCAAGAGCATATCTAGGGACATAATGCAGAGAACGTCCAGGACATGAGGAAGGAGAACCCGGAACTTCTAACTCTTGCCCACTCAGACATTATTCTGAATCTCCTCGCCCATAAACTGACAATGCAGGAGGAGCTTGATGGAGGCAGGACGTAACTATCCATGCTGGAATTTGGCTAGGACTGTCACCGAGGCAATCAAGCTACACATCCTTTCCTAAAACTTTCATTTTCTGAACACTGAACTGAAAATAGTATTAAACTTTACTACTAGTGAGAGTGAATAGAGAGTTCCTCTTTAGCTCATGTGGAAATGCTGTGTGAATGAAAACACAGGATGATCACAGGAACATTACAGGACAATGTTATTTTTACCAAGGATAGATTTTAGGGAAAGGTAGAAGTATATGCTTGTGGGTTTTGTCATTTTAGACCTTTTCAACAACAAAGGTGCTAATTATTTCAAGGAATACTTTACACAAGCAACATTTCCATTAGCATATTTTCACGTTGAGACTACATTTTCACTGACTTAATAAATGTCATTCTAAATAATGAACTCAAGCTTATAAATAAGTGCCATATTTTATGAACTCCAATGTATTTCAATATATTTACTTTTTAAAATCCATTCAAAACACTATGTACAAAATGAAATTAAATGCAACTTGAAGCTCAGCCTTAACAATAAAACCTTGTAGGAAAGGTTTCTGCAAATCTGTCCAAGCCATTTTCATACAGGAAGAACGGTCTCTCCATTGTTGCAGTTCTGATATTGATTAAAACACACACGCCAAGTTGAAAAAAACAAAAAAAAGACCCAACATTTTAAAACACTGCAAGATTCAGTCACTTTATAAAATTTCAATTTGTTATTCATACAGAGAATAATTATCCTACCTTTTGTCAAATTTCAGAGAGAAATTGATTATTTTCTCACAAAAAAGATCCCCACTGGTTTGCGTTGAAGTAATTTTGTTTATTGAAGTCAAAATGCAGTTTGCGTATTACTCATACAAAAGAAATGTTCATTACAGAAAAATGCACTTCATTTTTATACATCATGAAGTGTTGTTAGAGAGGATTTACCTTACTTTCTGAAGAAGCTAACATCAAGTCTTTGTTGTGACATACTCTTCAATTAACGAGCTGACTTACTAAGCCCAGCAAAGCAGTTTTGTTCTCATGTTAAAATATTATCATAAAAAGTTTCGGTATAACTAACGCAGTCTGTGAAAACCTTTCCCCATCACCCATAAAGCAGCTTGCTAGTCTCACCTGAAGTGCAAAAAGTAACTTGAAATGGCTGAATCAAGGTGACAAGCTTTGAGCTTAGCAGTAAAAAGATAAAATCTCCTGTGGACACACCACAACATTCTATGAACAAGCAATCAAAACACCTTCTCCAATTTGGGAACTTTTTTTTGCACCTAAGGAAAAACAAGAAAAATGCATTGCCAGATAAATCTTAAAATCAAACAACATAAGGAAAATGGGCAGAAATGCCATCCCCCAATCTCTTTTCTGAATGTATTAAAAATAAACTGCTGTCAGAATTCTTTGATACTTCCATCGATACAGTCAAGCCAAGGCTACCTAAAACACTGACCTGTTCAGTTAAATCTATCTTTCTTTTTCTCATTCGATGGCAATTTAAAGACTTGATTCTGTCCAAGTACACCACATTGCTATGGATGAATCCCAGAAAACAAAGCTATTTTAACTTGCAATCACTATCCAGAGCTCTACAGGACTGCCTACAGACAGTATCACGGGACACTTCTACTGCCTCTTACAACAGCTGCCTTATTATTTCCACATTTCTTTGCAACTATAACAAGGAAATACTTCAGGAGTTTCACTCTCAGATGCTATGCCAGGATAACTTTATGATCCGTTTCAGTTGTAGAAGTTTTCATAGCTGAAAGCATACCAAATAGTCTTTTCTTCTCAGCAAACTCACTTCTACTCGGTGTTGGGATGTAACCCCTCCGGCCACCATCGCAGCCCTGATGCACCCAGGCACACATCTCAGCCAAATTAGATGTAAATGCTTCACCTCGGATCACAATGAAACAAGGCACCTCTCTTGCTTCCCCTCTGCACACACAACTTGGATACTGAGCCCCAAGGGTCATGATTTATCACACAGCACAGCTGTGGGATCTAATTGGTTGTAGATGACAAGAGATCAAACACAGAGTACACCTCAAGTTGCCTAGAAAGATTACGAAAACGTCCAACATTTACATTTTTACATTTACATTTTTACACTTCAGTGATGGCTCAAATCATTATTGTTCAAGGCCCGTAAGGAAATTCAGAATTGTCTGGCTTTAAAGTTTCTGCACAAACATGAGTTTGCGCTGTTTGAGGTCCAGTACATGGGAATTTATCCCAACTAACAAGGTAGTCTAGGAAACTAAAAAGCCACAGAGCAAGGTGGTTCAGAAGCAGTCACTCCAGCCACTGGGAGACACAGTAATAAAAACCCTCCTCTCGGCCATCGTCAATACTTTAACTCATTTTGGCCAAGTTCTTTCATCCACAAACAGCAGTAGCACCACCAACTGCCAAGCATATTGAGCCATCCTTCAGGTTTCCTCCCACAAACTCTTACAAAATTCTTGCCCGAAGCTCAAGAGACACCCACTCCTCCTTCCTGCTCAGCCAGCGCTGGAGTCCTTCCTCAGCACCTCCAGCAGCCCAGGGGACAACAGGCAGGGCAGTATCCAAAAGCACTGGCCTGGCTGCAGACTTTCCTCCTCAGTGGACTCATGTCCCCAAGAGAGGGTTTTCAGACTGGTCTGGAAAGCCACAGAAACATAGAACGACCTCATTTGGAAGGGACTCACAGGATCATCGAGTCCAACTCCTATCCCTGCATAGGACAACCCCAAACCTTCAAACTATGCATCTGAGTGCACTGTCCAAACGATTCTTGAATATTGTCAGGCTTGGTGCTGTGACTGCTTCCCTGGGGAGCTGTTCCAGTGTTCCACCACACTCTGGGTGAAGAATGTCTTCCTAATATCCACCCTGAACCTCCCCTGGCACATCCTCCTGTCAATCCCTCAGAAGCCCCTCACTTAGAGACAAAGGGTGAGACAAAGGGTTAAAGCAAGCATTGCTCAGTTTTGCTCTAAAAAAATGTGATTAGTTGATCCAGCTTTCCCATGGCTTTTGGGACAAACCCTTTAAAATGCAGGAGAGGTAATCTTTCTTATTGAAAGAAATAAAAGCAGTCTTTAAAATAAGCAGAGCTGGCCACCATAAACCAAGATGAAATTTGAATTTGCTGCAACTGCTCTGAGCTGTGGATAAGTTGCATGACTGCCATTAGCTCCAGCTACCAACAAGATCTGCAGGTCATCCTGCTGAAAAGCTGCTTGGCATTGCCACTGCTGGTGCCCAAGGAAGGGAAGCAGCCTGGGGCCAGGACAGGGGGACAGAGCAGCATCTGGAGCACCTCCCAGGGCTTCCATGCACAAGGCATTCCCAGGGCATGCACCTGGGAAACATTCCCAGACCCCACCAAAATACCGTGATCCAAACCCGACTGGTGATTAATATGTAGCAGAGCTTGCCAAAGAAAGATATCAGCCCAGTTATTAGCTGCAGGTTTCTGGATTTCACTGCAGAAAGCCCAGCACACAGATCAAAGCAGGACAGCCTCTCTTTTATATAAGGCTCCATTTACAGAAAGATTTTTCCGCAAGACAAAACTCAAGTTAATCCCTCTGGATCTATTTGGTTTTGGTAAGCCTTGGTTCCGAGAAAAATAAGAATAAAGCCTTTCTTACATTTGATATGTTACATATCAATGTATATCATTCACCTTTATCACCACATTTTTTTAATTCTGGACACAGCAATATAGATGAG
Organism: Dromococcyx pavoninus; assembly: GCA_033558185.1. Lineage (NCBI taxonomy): Eukaryota > Metazoa > Chordata > Aves > Cuculiformes > Neomorphidae > Dromococcyx > Dromococcyx pavoninus. The sequence goes on along the minus strand of JAUMJL010000409.1, from coordinate 97,246 downwards.
TGCTTAAACATTCAGCTCAACAACACCTTTAATGTTTGTTTCCACTAGCCTTTCCTCCCCAATCTTTAATTGCTTAGAACAACTGTAAGACTCAAACATCATGATATGCAAAAATAATAATACACCACTTGAGAATTACAGCTGTCTTGCAAAATCTTCCATAGCACTACACAGAGATTATTATTCAGCATTAACTTTTAGCAACGTGGGTTAAAAGATTCAAACTATTTAGCAGAATTACTCTCACTTTTTTTTTAATCCAAACCCACTTATAAAATCAAATTCTGTACAAAAAAAAAGGACCAAAAGTCATATAGAGTGCTTTAAATTATGTCTTCTCCAAAGTTCCAGAGGGAGCAAATTATGAAATTTGTTTACCAGGTCTTTGTAACAGAGTGAAGATTTGTGCAATTTAAAATTAATTGACATGTTATTAGGAGCATTGCACTCAATTGAAATGGGTATAATTCACTGACAGAGAGGTAAGCCTGGAGTGAAATTCTGTAAAAGGTTTTTCTAACCACCACATCTGTGGCAATTTGTGCAGAACAGCTGAGGTTGCTTCACTCTGGGAAGACAAAAGTCACTAATGGCACAGCCTGCTTCTCATCTATCACAGATACTGCATGATCCATCACACATCACTGCTGCAGCGATTTCTGCTCAACCTTCCTCACCTGTCCTTAGATAAAGGTAACGACAGCATAATTTGTGCTTGCAAGAGACCGTCAAGAAGTGTTTTGGACTTCTAAGACTACAATCAAATACTGAGAGCATCCTTATAAAAACAGCCTTTTCTCCACACAGAATAATATCTGCTGCACCACACCAGGGAACTGCGCAGGCCTGCACAACTGAGAGGAGCAGTCCAATGGCCAATCTCTGCAATAGGTATGCAAATCCCCATTTAATTTCTAAGTCCTTGGCACAATTTTCAGCAAACATTTATGACTCAAAATATCAAATTAATAAGGAAGAACTTAACATATTTGGCACTGCTGATTTGTTTGACTCTGAAGAGACGGACAAAACGGAGAGTGATCCATGGCTGGTATTGCATGCTGACTTTCAGATCTCTAAATGCATTAATGATCACTGCAGGAGATGTACTACTATTTGCAAAGCAAGAAGGAAGTGTCTAATAAATCTCAGTGATTTTATTCTACTAGTGAAAAGCCCACACATCCTGATTTTAAGAAAGATTTGCACTGTTTTCTACAAAAAATACTACAACTGCTTCAAAGATAATTCCTGTATCTGTGTTTCTTCCTCTTACACGTTCAGAAGTAAGATTTTGCCCTTTTTTGATTAAGCAAATGAAGGCTTCTATTGCTTGTCTTTCATTTCCAAAGGCACAATTTATAGGGATACAAGCATAGCTGTTTGTGATCCAGGTCTCATTTCACCAAGGTACATGAGCTAGTGTTTATCTTTAAGCCTGCAAGAAATGCTCCTAACAATCAAACAGGACAATTTACAAACCAAATGTTACCTATGTTTGGATAACATCCTAAAACAGGACCAAAATCTGTGTTTGCCTTCAGAGTACAACTCTGTGCTTCTCTTCACAAAACCTGTTGTGCTGCATACTCAGGTTTTACAGTCTGCCCTAATAATGGCTATATTAAGCAACTATTTTGCATTGGTCCATCATTCAAGGAAAAGGAGCTCAGCAGAGAGGCACAGGGTAAGTGTGGGATGCACCGGTAAGGAGTAGCCATGATCCAGTTCCACCCACAGCTGCTGCCAAAACACCTCCTCCCAGCTCTCAGCACCATAGTGTGTGCAGGAGGAGCTTACTACTATTTCAAATGCCAAATCATTCAGGTTTTCATGGTCATGCGTTAACACAGCAATTAACAACATGCTTATTTTAATATACCTCCATTATTAGGACAAAATGTCACAGCAGGCAAGGTATTTAAACATATCAGCTGCAAGGCTTTTATGACTCTTTCACAGGACTTTTTGGAGTTAATCTAGAAAAACAAAAAGACATCTGTACACATTACAACGTATTAGAATGAAAATGATTTGTAAAAGCTTGTCACATGCAGCTTTCCTAGATATCTTTTCATTTTCAGCATTACTTTGCTTCAGTATTGAAAATTAAGCCTATGCACCAGGACAGTGAACAAACTATTTAGCAATCATTTTTACTTTCAATTGCTTTATTTTCTTTCTTGTTCTTTAACACTACTAAGTTTTATATTTAGGCAAACGTCTTTAGGTAAATTATTGCTTAAAGTAAATGAAAGCTGGATACTGAAACCCGAGCTTGTGCTGTGTGCCAATTCATGTCTTAAAGGCAGCGGCCTCTTTTTCTTCTCCTAACCCTCTGTCTTTTACTTTGCACAATTTCTGTACTAAATGGAACAGGAACCCTGCAGAGCAAACAGTTCATCATGCAATTAAACCCTACAACATGTTCACAAAAGGGGGCCAAAGTGCAGCTGCTTTAAAAAAGAGCAAAACCGCAGAAGACTTTTAATAAATTTGTATTTTAGTAAGCACGTACCCTTTGTATGTCTGAGCGAGAAATTAATTCTTCTTTATAAGAGCTGTACAATTCAAAAGATTTCTCTCTCTGAGGTTCGCATTTAAACAGCCCCATGTGAATTCTCTAGGAAAGCTCATGGGCTGAAAACCTCCAAGTTTAACCGCTTTGTTAGCTTGGAACCTAACTGAGAACAAGCAAAATGTTAACAAATACATACTCTTTCCCCTATTTTCCTTGCCTAAACCATTTAAACTCCTGAGAGTGCAGAAATTGCTTAAGCTTTTAATTCCCTCAGTGCTTTTGCACAGGAATCCGTTGGTTTAGTAGACGTACAACAACCACTTTGTTAAGCATGAGAAGCAAGATAACAAGAACAGTCCCACTCATGGTGTTCCCCATCACTCCGGACCTACCCAACAAATATTTCTCTAGCTATCTGGTGCCGCCCAGCAAGAGTGTTGCCACAGAAAGTGCCAACAATTTGGGATGTCCCAAGTTTTACTTTACAGTAGGAAGCCAACTTTCAAATGTTCTTATTGTTGACAGCTTACAGAAAGGAAGTTTAAACGTAACAAAAATATTTAAATAAAACAGACAAAACCAATTATCGCTACATTTCTTCACTTGAAAACTGTGGCTTAGTTTTATTTTGCTCTTGAAACTAGGTCTTCAGTCAAAAAGCAGGAAAGTTTTTTTCCACATGTGTGAACACTTAAAATAAATTTAGATTGCATTTCATCACTGGTTTTGGGGGTAGGCTGAGGGGAGGAAAGAGGGGAAGAAAAGCTGAGATAAGACATTGCTTTTTCTTTTTTGCTTTACGAGTTGCTGGGGCTTGTATAGGGGCAGAGGAGAAATGCCAGTTTTACATCTGTGCTCCTGTGTGACACACCCACCGTGTCACCAAAGTACCACCTCCATCCTCAAGACAGCTGCAAGCTCACTGCTGACAAGGGTGAACAGGAGTTTTGTTTTTCTTCGTCCCCTAGCTCCTTAGCCGCACCAACTTCCTAGGAAAATTCTTCTATAACACAGGTACAAAGCATTTTCAGCCTCTAGAAACAATTGTTTTGAGCAGAAAAAAAGTTGAACACTATCCCACAAGCATTTATTCTTCTGAAAACAAACCACTGTATACATATGTTGTAACAACCTCCATTCAAAAGATTCTCAGAGTTTACAGAAAATGTTACAAGGTTATATTTTTCAAATAATTTCTGCTACTATATTTGTTCTGAATTAAAACAACTTGCCTGCTCTAATAGTAACAAGAAAATTAAATGCAACATTACACAGAAAAAAACCCATGCTCATTCCTCCAAAAGCTTCTGGTCAGTACAAATTCTTAAAATACTGGGGGAAAAAAGTCTTTTTTTCAACCTGTGTGGCAGGTATAAGAAATACAAAATAAGAAAGAAAGAAAAAACTCACTAATTTCAAAACCATAGCTGGGATTGATGTCACAATTCTGCATCTCTGCACTGTACATACCTCACTTGCACAAAGAAAGGTATTTACCACTGACAGATAAAATACAGCTTTGAAGAACTGTATGCAAGTGGATTCAAGTGATCTTCTTGAGGTACACACCAAACCAGGATGATTTTAATTCTGCCACATGATGATAAACTGTGCTACCTTTTTCTCTCCAAAAAGCAGTGAGAAATACATAAATCTACTGTTTATTTGTATCTTCCTATGCAAACAGTCACAGAAAAAATGTGACAACTGCAAACTTTCAGTTAAACAGTAAAAGCATGTAGAACGTCACAAAAATAATAGGAGCATTTTAGGAACAACAATTTTTAAAGTTTTTTTCAGAAAAATAACTCTGATTTCATGCCCTTTCAGAAGCCTATTGGTTTATCTGTGCATTTCATTCTTCCAGATGCAAAAATATGGAACTCCTTTTGTTCACAACAGACAAGTCATGCAAAACGATCCAATTAAACTGAAGTTCATAATGGAATAAATTTGTATTCTCTACCTTTCTTTTTAATGTCACAATATTTGGGCACCGTACCCTAGGCTCTAATTGGTTTTAAATCCCTCAGAATTGCTTTCATAATAACGATTTTCAAAACACTGAAAATCTTTGGCTCTATACTTCAGTGTCAAAAGGAATTAATTCAAACTGAAAGAATACAAAACCTTTTGTCCTCTTAAACAAAAAAATTTAATGAGGTACATAACAACACGTATTGCACATGAAGAGTACAAATTTAATTTGTATTGCATAAGAATACTATTTATTTTTCTCCAGGTTGCTAAAAAAGATGGAGGCATTTCCACAGAGTATTAACCTTAAAAATCTTAACACTCCTCACAGGAAACTGATTTTCTACAAATGCTTTGGAAAGGATTCAACTTGAATTCCCGAGCAAGATATTTACAGTCCATTTAGGTCCAAACCTACAACATGGCCCACAGATAAGAATGCAGTGTATAAAAAAAAAACACATAGGGTAAGTTGGTGTGAAATTAAACTTTGAGAATAAAAGTCCCAGAGGAGCAGAATGGAAGGTAACAAAAACAAACAACGTGAAAGTTCAACATTTTTTCTACTCTCCTGATTAAGCATCCCGTAATGAAAATGTTTTCAACGTAATTGCTGGTCCTCTACAAGTCTTGACAGACACATAAGATGGCAACCATCCAAATTAACTTGCCCCCATGAGCTTCATACGTATGACTCATTTTTCAAGGAAAGAATGAGAAACATTTCCTACCTAACAAGACGTTTACTGTGAATTTACTCTCTTAGTGAGGGGCTAAGAGTTTGTGAGTTTGTGGTTGTTTTTTACAGAATGGTGCCAATATTTTCAGTGAGGGTCCTTTGAAAACTGGCCTCTGATAGCAGGCCTTCTTTTCTGGTCCACAATCAAGGCTGGTTTCAGGGGCAAAAAGCATGCATAACAACAAAAGAAAGCCACCATGTTTTTAAAACTAGAGTTTGAAGGAAAGGAATAAAAAAAACACTGACAAACATACCGTGCAATACAATCCACCACTTCAATGCATCTGCAGGAACTGGAACTCCAAGCCTGCCTTGGTGGAAACTAAGAGGTTTTTATGACCATAAAAATCTTCATTAATTCTTTATGGATTAGTTTGTTGGGATGAGTAGATTGTCTGAGGGCAAGTAACGAATGACTCCAGAAACAATTCACTGATGGATGGTAAAGATCCTGCAGTCAGTAGGTGTGTTTTGGCTACCTTGGGGATTGTGGTCAGTGGTGCCATCCAGGCACATAGCAAACCAGTGACCAGGTACCACAGCCCTGTCCATAGAGAGGACCTCCCCTGGCACTGCAGTTCTCCAGAGGCCTTTGAAAATGTACCCACCCCTCAAGCGCAAGGAGGTCCCTGCTCACAGCTCAAAGGAAAACTGCAGTGAAATTTCCTCTACTTAGAGGAATCATGCCTGTATGGCTTTTATTCTTATGTCTGATACAACCATTTGTACTCTTATCCATCTTAGCAGCAAATGACACTTCAAGTTTCTTGGAAGAAAAATTTTCTCTACTTTCATTTTCCCAAAGACTCACTGCAGAAACATCCAAATATGTAAATGAGTTTGCCTGCTATATTAAACTAAAAGTAGGCATGATAACAGTTGGCTTAAAAAGGGAGAGGAATAATCTCTTCTTCACATCCTCTAAAGACAGGCAATCAACAACACAAGGCTTAAAAACAACCTTCTTAAACCTAAAGATAAGGCAGCAGTAGAGTACATTGGCTATAAAAGTCAATTATCAGCAGGGATTAACAAATTTCTTAAGAATAACTGAAAAATGGGATTTTGCTGTGGACAGGAGAGGCTGTCTAGAGATGGTCTGAAGTCCTTTCCACACCTGTAGGTAATCCAGTCTCCTATAAAGATGAGGCTGATGTGTCACACTGTACCAAACAATCTCCCCAGTACTCTTCAAAGTCCATTAGCTTCGGTGTCCATTTAGTTTCAAAGAAGGGCAGTGGTGTCAGAGAAATGCATTTCCCAGCTTCTGATGTTCACAGGTCTGACCAGTATTGCTGATGTAGTTCAGTCCCTTCCCTGTGCTGACACAGCCATCAGGCAGCTTGTCAGGCATGGGTTGTTTCTGAATCATTTAACGTTTGTGCTACCACTGGCCCATGAAAACTACCACGCAGTGCTCACACTGCCACTTGCCTTTCTTCTACAAAAAAAGGCAGTGCACAAGGCCAGGAGCAAGGAAGGGACAGCACACCAGGAGCAACCCTTAGGACAAGAGTCCTAAGTAGTGTAAGGCAAAACTGTGTCCACTGGTCCCTACCTTGTTTGCCATTTCATGAAAAAAAATTACAGAAACATCATTCATTTTGAGTGGCACCTAACATCTTCAAAAACCTCAGACACCGTTTTTGCTGACTGCCCTTCTCTTTATTCCCTCTTACACCTTGAAAAGTAAGAATTACAACCAAAGTCCCATCTCACTGTGTAGCCTCTCTTATCAATGACCAGACCCTCCTCCTTTTGTCTATTAAAGGGATCCACAATCACTTGACGCTGGTGCTCCTCCTCACCAGCTTCTCACTCTGAGAGTAGCAGACTCAGTAAGGAAGTAAAGAGCAGATAAATGTTCAGACCTAGCTGGCTAGGTTGAAGGTGTGCATGTTCTACTTGCTTGCTTTCTGCTTCTCAGCAGAAGACCATCCTCCGTATTTTCAGAACATACAACAAGTTTGCTCTAGACTGGGCAAGCTGATTAAACACAAGCATAGAGAATTTCACAGCTTTCCAAGAGACCGGTAACATATCTTGCAGTGTCTTTGACTAACACAGTGCTGCCATTTTTCATCAAATTTAAAAGTATGTTAAACAAAAGCATATACATTGAGTAACAGTCCTTAAAACCCAAGGCAAGAATGTTAACGATAATGTATCCTTGCAGAAATTATTTTGCATTCCATATAGTCCTTCAAACAAACAACATTAAAAATATTTTGTGCAGCTTCAGACCTCTAACACACTTACAAAGTCAAAAGGTACATGGTCAAGCAAAGTCTGGCTCGCAATTAGGTATCATTAAACAGCTTTTTCCAATATTCAGTATTGGCAGAAACACTTCTGCAATGAGAGCAATGGCAGTGTTTGTTATTTTTAAATTCCACTGGAAAGAGTTGTGCAGTTCTTGTACAAGAAAGTATTTCCCTGCAGTGTTTATAGTTAAACATTTCTGTAATGAAAGTTTGAAAATGAGGCAAATTTTCTTTCCAAACTGAGAAAAAGAGACAGCAGAGACATAGTAAGAAATTAAGGAAAGTCTATTACTCATTTTTACTCGTAATAAAACCCACCACATTTTGTAAAGATAAATATGCATTAAAACCTGTAAACTTTCAAAAGGTGACACAATGTTCTTAATTAAGAATTACATCAATACGGAAATAATTACCGAGACATATCTACAGCATGTGTTGAGGCAACCTCACTGTAAAGGAGAACCTGGTAGGCAGGAGAACGTCCTGCACACCAGTGCAATGAGGGCAGTTCCTGCATCACAAGCAGTGAAACTTCCTGAAGGGAAACCACTGCTAAATGATCTAGACTTGTTAGACATGGCTGAAGAAATTAATGCCTCCTTTCACAAACAAACCAGGTACGAGCTAATGGCAATGAAGTTGGGTATTTCGTTTAGAAGCAGCGAAATGCTCAGCTGGCATATAATACGCAAGGGGCTCATCTGTTTGTTGTGCCAAGTATAATCCACTTGTTCATCTGAATCCCTGACACAAGATGAGACATCATTTGGAGTGACAGGGAACCTGAGCCTAAGTACAATGAAAAAGTCCAGAACGGGCATGTTCTCTCCTGCTCCCAGGCGGATGGCACTCACAAAGGCTGGAAACGCTAGGAGAAAGTACTGGTACAAAAGGAGCAAAAAAAAGTGCTGGTACCTCATTTTTAGCTTCCCAGGGAGTTAGAGGGAATTTATAGGACAGAGAGACAGATAGCTCCTAAGGCCCCACAGGGATCAAATTTGGGCTGCAGCTACCTGCAGGTATCCAGGTGCAGGACACCTTACAAAGCACTGCATGAGCAAAGGGTGCGTGCAAACAAAACACAATGCCTGGCAAGCCCTTATGGGATGACATTAAATCTCTCAATGGCATTGGCATATTTAATAGCCGGATAAATGAGAATCCATCTCCAACGCACCAATGTCAAAGCACTTAGATTTTTTCTTAAAGCCAAAAAACTAAGGAAACTAAGAAGGCGATAGGATTCAGCTCTAGTTTCAAGGAAATTTTCTCACAGTAATACATTTTCGCAAGTCATACAATTAAAAAAAAGCCCTAAGTAAAGCTCACAAAAAGCGCAAGAACACATCCCTTCCGTTTCTTCCCACTATTTATTTATTTCCTGGCAGATGCAGAGAAGTGCTGAACCAGCAGCTCTCTTGGCTGGTGAAAGTCGCCAGCTGGAACCAAAGGGAACAAAGAGCAGTGCAGGTGGAGCTGCATGGGAAAAGATGGAGGGAAGCAGAGAGGGGCACAAAAATAGTGACACAGAGCAGATACAGAGAGACTCGCCTTCCCCTTTTGCTGCTCTCCACTCATTATCATGGTAACTTTTAAAATGCTATTCTACCACCATTTTTTACCTCATGTCCACACCACTGTTTAGTAACTGCATCGGTTCTAATAAGAAGTTGCCTTTAAGCAGCAGAACCAACAAACCCCAACGTTGTCTGGACTCTCGAAATAACATTTCTCTACTGATTCTTTAATGTTTAACATGCGCTGAGTTCATTTTGGGACCTTTGCCTCAGCAAAAGGAAAATTAACAGGGTTATCTTTTACCAAATGACTTGGGCCTTGCACATAATTCCTAGGAACTCTTCAAAGTTTCTCAATACTCTTGAAATGGTTGAAAAGTTAACAGATTCAGAAGTTATTACTAGGCTGAATTAACAGCATCATTGCATAAGCTTCATTTCTTTCAAAAACCAGGCCAAAAAAAACCCCAACTCATGACATGGGAAATTGGCAAATTTTAGATTACATTAAGAAAGATGAAGTGGAATAAGCAGTAATAAAGGAGACTATCTTATTTTTTACGCTGAAATCACACAGCTACAGAGGAAATGGAAAGACCTTTTATGAATATAAGCTCGTGGTGAGCCATATAATGATAACAAAAGACCATTAGTTGGAAGGTCATTCTCAGCAGGAGATGAAAACTTGTCACTCTGCTCTTTATGCAATGCATGTTAAACAAGCCCCTAATGGAGAACCAGAGGAAGGATGCTTTTCTTAAATGCATCAAACACCCAGAAACTCAAATGTGTATTTAGCCATTTGACCATTTAATGTTTAATGAGAATGATGAATGTTCACACAAGGATGCAACTGGCTTTCATATTCTGATTGCAGCCTTGGTAATAAACGAGGTACTGCTGCCATGGGGGGTTACACCTAGTGTGCCTATTTCAAGCAGTACACTCATAGCAGTTCACCCAGACAGACCACAAGAAAAGGCTAATTCAGAGAGCGAGACGTATCATAATTAAGTTTGAAGTACTAAAAGCATGGACAGGTAAACTTGTAACAGAACAGAAACAACAGGAGCAAAGCAAAAGAAACATTTTATATCTCATGGAATTGAAAATTCATTTTAGGTTAAAATTTTTTAAGCATTGAGTTTGGGAAGTGGTTCACTATGGTAACATGTATTAGCCTATGATTCAACTTCATCTTTCCTTGGAACCACACAACTCCAGTACACTTTTGTTACAGAACTACAGCCCTGGCCATCCTCCAGCAATAGTGAACTAGTTTTGACATGGCTTAGTGCTCTTCTACAAATGAAAACTGCTGTACAATGCTGCTTGCAAGACATTTTTGTCTTGCAGTAGCCATCAGGAAGCAAAGCAAAATTACAGGTATTTAGAGCTGGCCTAAATAATTTCACTGCTCCAAACATGGTTCTTCTCTGTGCTCTGCAGACTCATATTAAGAACCATGCCCACTGAAGTAGACAGTGCTCTGGAAACTGTTGAAATGCTGTGCCGGGTAAATGCCAATTTGACCATAGGAGAGTCCTGCAACTATCTATTTAAGACATTACATATTACCAGAATTCTCCATAAGGAAAGAAACCAGGAACATGGAAAACTAGATAGCACTACTCATTCACTTTAAACGTATTTCACATCTACAGCCCTCGACGCATCACTCTCCTTTCTCTTCGTTAAAATGTCAAAATGCCAAACATTCTTAGTTTGAAACTTAACTTAGCCCAGGTTACCAAAAGGTTAAGGTTTAAAGGTTACCAAAAAGACGAACCAAGTATTACTCTCACAGTATTAACTTGGTTGTTACTAGTATTTCCACTTAGATATTGCCAAATAAATAAAACTATATATTGAAGGGGGAGAAAAAAAAATTTCAACAAACTTGGCCTCTACTTTTATGCTTTTGGATGTTTCTCCTACTCAGAGATAATTACTTTAAGACCTGTCTTTCAGTATCTGCATGGAAGACCCTCACTCTAATTCCAGTGTGCCTTATTTTGTTGCAAGGCTTAAATTCAGTAGTAATACTAAAATAAAGTACCTTACTAGACTTAACTGAAAGCTTTACCTCTTGCACACTTGCCCTGCAATCAAATATATGCATGGTAAATAATGCAGTCTAAAAACAGCTAATGAGTATTTCCTAAGGAAAAATATTCCTTTGGAGAATATTCTCCTCAAGGACAGTCCTGATTTAGACTAGATCAAAGAAAGGATATAATTACTGTAATATATAGGGGGTGGAGAAAGAAGAAGAAAAATAAAGGACTGATAACTGAATGTAAATAGCATTAAGAATTATTTTCCTGCTGACATCAGCACTGTCCAGTGCTGCTCTTTCTCATCCTGCAACAACATTTGCTCTGGCCAGTGAACCCAAGCCCAGTCACACTGTGAGGTACCAGGTGCTATAACATCATCACACCCAGACTCCCCATCCTGGTTCCTTCCTCTGACAACACTCAAAACATGTTTTGACAAGCATGATTTCACAGCTGTATTATTTTATAAATACACCGTAACTCCAGCATAATAATTTAGTACTGTTTTTAAAAAAGTCCACAGCTAAGCGAGGGTAGCAGCAGGTTATAATAAAAGTGCAAAAAATCCTCAAGCATACAGTTTGTTACAACAGCACACCTTCACCAGGTACAGAACATAGAAAGCTGAGGCTCTCTTAATTTCTACCTTTGGCGGCTTCTCATGAAAAACAACAAAAAAATTGGATAAGATTTTAGCTCTGTAATTTGGTTGGTTTGTTTTGGGGGTAGTTCTATTGTTTGAAGGGCATTTTTTTTTTTGCTATTGACAGGCTTTCCATGAGACTACTCAAGGACTCTGTAAGAAGTCTCAGATATGAGTGTAATTTTAAACCTTACATTAACCCTTTCTAAAGGTTACCAGGTTCTAAACTGTTTCACCTTCTATCTGCAGCAGACATTTTTATTTATAACCTGCTCATCACCATGGTGTTTAAAGCATCTAATAAAAAACAGAAACAACAAGCTTCGTGGTTCTTGCCTTTTATTGCTCAACAACAGCGAACAGCAGCGAACAACATAATTGGAATTTATTTATTTTTGCCTTCTGATCTTCTCCCAGACCAGATATCCCCCAATACACATACTGGCCACCTGGCTGACTCTTTCAAGCTGCTTCTCCAATGTCTTTCACAACCACTGCTTACAATGAGATTCACTGTTGCCCTGCTTCTTCTACTTCCCAGCTCTCTCATCCTCAGGTAAGGTCTCTGCTAGTCTTACATTCTTATAAGGAGAAACTAGTTTTAGCCTATCTGCTCTTTATGCTACCTATCAGAACCACAAGGGACCCCATAGATGTACAAGAAGCACAAAGGCTGTGGGGAGGCATGAATGTCACCATTACCAAACCCGGACAATAATCTAAAAGTCAATCCACAATGCCCTATAGAAATGTACTGTCACTTTGGAATAGCCTTGTTTTCAGTTTCTCCCTCTGACTCAGTTTAAAAAGGGAATTACTGTATTTTGAGTCAAAAGGAAAATTCTCAGGACTCCTCACAATTAACACCGGATTCAGAGTTTACAGAAGAAAAGAACAGGCATCCAGGACATATGGGACATGTCCACATGCCTAAACAGGAGAACATTTCTAGCAGCTACAATCAGCTGGGGTTTCCATAATTTCTAACAACAGTAGAAAAACTGATTCCTCAGACATTTAAACATTTTTGTCTCACTTTTCAGAATAAGAATCAGTTATGGACACCTCTGCATGGCAGATCTGACACTTGGTGTCTCCCAGCACACATTCTGAAAGCAGTGGCAGAAAGCGCTTCAAGTTGCTAAAAATCACAGGAGTTCACATCCAAGAAGAGACAAAAACCAAATACAGAAGCCCTGTCAAATCCTCCCCAGCTAGATGGCAGCCACCACATCTAGTCATCTTGAACAAGGCTAACTGAAAATACTGTCAAATCTTGAGTTTCTTCCTGGGAAAAAAACCCCAACCAAATGCTAAAGATTCCAATAAACTTTTCAAATATCTGCCACGAAATTAAATACTTTTTACAGGTTGCCTTAATACAAAGGTACCATAGTCAAATGGAAGCTGTAGTTTCCATGTTTCACACCCTTGCAGTTCCTCAGCAGATGACATTTCTGAGACACCACAGCCTCCCTTTTGAACAAGCTGCCTGGCCACACCATCACTGCTAAGTGTAACAGCAGAATTAATCTAATGAACAGAACAGAACAAGGGATGAAGTACATGAACGACTGACCTCTTTCCCGAATTAATGTATTTAAGATGTCGCAGCAATTTAACACTTAAGTAGTTCAAAAAAAAGTATCTGGATTTAGTTCAATAAATTACAAATTGTTAAATATTTCCAAAAACTTCTTTTCCAAACACTGATCACAGTCAAATTTGTCCGAGAAGACTAGAAGAAATTCTGGCACTTCCCATAAAAATGTAATTCTCAGTTTTGTTCCACTTTGCAGGCAAAATAAGACCCTACTAATACAGAGGAAAACAAACGTAATATGCATAATATGTGACATCATATGCATTTTTGCCATAAACAGAAATTTTGCAAACTTATATCTCATTTCATCACAATAATTTTTTTCTAAAATGAGCTTCTTTCTTCAGTAGTTACTATGATGTGATTTTCTAGACTGGCTACCCCAGAAAAACCTTGGTGCTTCCTGTAGCCATCCTAATATACGACATTTGGCATGTTTCCCAAGTTCATTTCCCTAGAGGTTACAACTACGGAAGAGACTTTTTCAAAGCAATGCAGCAAACACTTGGAAACATTAACATCTACAGTTTTACAGTTATCTTAGTCAATATCATAGAATCATAGAATGGTTTGAGTCGGAAGGGACCTTAAAGATCACCCAGTTCCAACACCCCTGTCATGGGCAGGGACACTATCCATTAGATCAGGCTGCTCAAATCCTCATCCAACGTGGCTTTGAACACTTCCAGGGAGGGGGTGTCCACGACTTCTCTGGGCAACCTGTGCCAGTGCCTCACTATCCTCACAGTAAAAAATTTCTTCTGAATACCTAATCCAAATCTCCCCTCTTTCAGTTTAAAACCGTTAACCCTTGTCCTGTCACTGCACTCCCTGATGAAGAGCCCCTCCCCATCTTACATAACATTACAGATTATTTTTCATAAGACTGAAGAGTTCCCAAAAGACTTGTTAACTGAAGGTGTACCACTGTAACTAACTAGATTGCATACGGTGTGCGTAGAGAACACTTCCTGTCCTTCCTTGATCTTATACCCCATTTACCTCTGGTTTGAATCAGCTCATCACTTGGAAAGCAACTTAAAATTTTCTCCACCATATCACTAAACAAACCCTAAAATTATCATCATTTCATCTAACATGCTTGCACCTTATGTGCCGAAATGCGTCATTCAGGCAGTGAGAACCTACTTGTTTGTGTCTAAACCAAGCATTTGTCCTCAATTCAGTTAAAGAGTACAGGGCTTCAAAGCAGCAACATCAGACAGAGTCAAAGATGACACTGTCTCCAGTGCCCATGCAGAGTATGCCAGCACTTTATAGCACATTTAATATCATTACTTGTATTTACATTTCTATCTGTACACAGTAAAGAAAAGCCAGCCTATGTCTATTAAAACATAAATATGTTCTCATAAAGTCAGCAATTATACAAAGAGTAGGGAAAGAAAAAAATTAAATAAATTCATAAATCGTGCATTGAGTTGGTTTTGCCTTTCTCCCCATTTATTTTTATTTTTGGCATATGAAAGCTTCAAGTACTTCACCTTTTACCGCCCTGCTGCTGTTACTGTTGGTAACAAAATAATCCTGACTGTATTTGTTATCCTCATCCTGTTTTGCAAATGATTAGACACATTGTTTTATTCTGACAGACCATCATCTTGGCTTCCATAGGACATCATTGTGTAAATTATGCCAGAACTAAATAATGCATGAAATGTGAAATGTTACCTATGCCAAAGATGATCTAAGGTTTCATGGTGTGGAAAGAGAGAGTAATAAGAAGAAAGGACTAAAAAAACCCAGTAAATTAATTTGAAAGGCTCATACCAAAAAAAAACTTGAAATCTATGATAATAATAATAATAAAAAGTAACACTACAGGCATTTGCTATTGAAAGTAAAATTCAGCTTCATGACTCATACTGTAGTAAGCAGGCAAACACCATGGACCGTGTTCAGATAGCTTAAATTCAAGCTTAGCTGAATGTTTCCCATTAGCCAATTCTCAATTTTCAATGCCACCAGGTCAGTGGGAATTATGGGGTTTGAATACAGCACTTCAGGTAAGGTCCTGCTCAGAGGAATAACTCCCCACCACCTGCTGTCAGAGAAGAGGAACAACCAAGGTGCACGTTCAGATTGTGGGATTATGCAGACGCAAGGGTAAGAGACTAGAAGAACCATTTGCAGCTTTTTTGGGTAGAGGAAGACTGCCCAGGGCAGAAAAATAAAACCAAAAACAAACAAACAAACAAACAAACCACAGAGATCATAGAATCATAGATAAAAAAGCAGAGGAATACATCAAAGATGTGCTTT
The DNA here is from genome assembly GCA_033558185.1 of Dromococcyx pavoninus. Taxonomy (NCBI): domain Eukaryota; kingdom Metazoa; phylum Chordata; class Aves; order Cuculiformes; family Neomorphidae; genus Dromococcyx; species Dromococcyx pavoninus. The sequence goes on along the minus strand of JAUMJL010000409.1, from coordinate 81,636 downwards.
AGCAGTCAGGCTACCCTAAGCTTCTCAATACCCTTTTCTTAAGGATATTTGCTAACCATGCTGCTGTAAGTGGGGCACTCTTGTAGCTCTGCTCAGTAATTTATATTCATTAGGAAGGCCACTGAATGACTTATCCAGGTACAGCGCTAATTTAACAGTCAGCGTGCAACCTTGGGGTAGTTTTAAGCAGACCTAGAGCCAACTGAAAAGCGCTCAGCGCGCACCACAGGCGTGCTCTGCACAGCTGACAACCTGCTGGGGGATACCTGCCTGAGACAGCTTCTCTAGCACTCCTCTCCAAATATACCACTGAGTCTAAAACAACTGGCAGCATGAAGCATCTTAATTTTAATGTCTGTAAAACAGATTCATAGAAGAAATAAGTTATTTAAAACATTACTTAAGACCAAAGAGACAAGCCCCTAATTTCATTTTTGTTTGAATTGGAACTATCTAGTTATTTTTCAAGATAAAGATCAGTCTCTGATCAATCTCTGAGGTATAAACTCTGAAAATATGAATTTAGCTGAGCCGAAAAACTTAACCAAGACAGATTCCTGAAAGATAGAACAAGCATTTCTGTGACAAGGAATCAGGATAAATAACCTATTTAAATTTAAAATATTATGAATTGAGAAATATGTTTGATATAATATTTGTAAAGCAAGATTCTTTGATGTATTAGCATCTAAACATACCAACAGTGTGGTAAAATAAAACATTAATGAGCAGTATGTGCTAGTTCAACTTCTGAAGACAGTCAAACAGTTGAACAGCTGAGTTAGTGGATAATTAACTAGGAAAGGCTGCTGGAGTAGAAAACCAACTGTGGACAAATAGTAATGCTCTCTTCCTGAACAGAGGGAATATTTTCTTTTTCCACTGTATTCAAGAGCATTATTTGGTGACCACTGCATAAAACCGAGCACTCTGCTGGGAATGTTCCCCCCGGCTCCTCCAGTTTAGATACAATGACAAGGTGAAAGGATGTAGGGGAATGAGATGCATTCATTGTGTCATTTGGCAGGACACAGTGCCCACAAATAATCAGCTAATTCACTAACTGCAAATTATGCTTAGTTTATTTACCTAAGTATTTAAAAAGCAAAACATGTTTTTATAAACTTCTAAATGTTTGTATACATGGAAAGCAAAGTCTAACACATTTCTTAGCAGAAGAGGACTGTCTGTGTATTTTTAAATTCCATTTTTCATCTAAATTTATCTTGCATATTATCAGATGTAGATACACAAGCACATGTATCTCTTATTAAAGATTATCATGTCTTACTAAATAAAAATTAAGACGTATATTAAGCTATGTGGTTGCTTAAACAAGTTTTTAAATGCTACTTGTTAGTAAAAACAGAAATGTTACCATATCTAAAAAAAATAATCTTGATTTAGTGATGACCAACCCTCATTTGACAGCAGTGTCTGCACTGGGTTCCCTCACTGAAGTAAGTGAATTCTGTGTATGAGGCATCCTTTGAAAAACAGATTCTGGACAATATCAATCAATCAATCTGTATATAAACATCACTATACTGACAGCATATTGCTGCAGACACATCCATGAGTAAAAGAGGTAATACTCAACCGCTTAGGGAGCCCATCACATTTACATAAGTACCATGACAAAGCCACTTATAAATAAAAATAAAAAAATAAAAATAAAAATAAAAATAAAAATAAAAATAAAAATAAAAATAAAAATAAAAATAAAAATAAAAATAAAAATAAAAATAAAACCACTCCTCTTCATCACTGTTTGATACTGCAGCAATCACTCACAAAGAAAGTTATTCATTTTCATCCCAATGGACCTTTTTCCTTCATCTCTCTTGTAGAATTATTTTAAATCACTGGCACAGCATGCATTGTTTTATTGGAAAGTAAACTAATTAACTCATACTTGGTTGTAATGAGGGCTAATTACTGAAGGCTGCAGGTCTTGATCAGGCTAATTCTGACCATCCCACTGAATGTCTGTGACAAGCAGGTCTATGAGTCTCTGATTTTACAGACTGATTTGAAGCACATTTGAGAAGAAACAGCATCTGCAAATTTTCTACTGCAGATCACAACACTGAGGCATGCAAAACTACTGACCTTGTAAGCAGCGACTACTAAATGATACTTTGAATGATAAACAATAGTTTAAAGATGTACTAGGACCTCAAATTTTTTTAATGGACTATATCATCAAGATTGCTTCAGGAGAAGTTTCACCCTTTATTTTGATATAATTTAGATTTTTTTACATATATATAAATAATACTACTATGTTTTTACACCTGGATTTTGCACGTTTCTCCTCTAGCAAGGCAATGACTGTTCAGGGGATTGTCATTAGAAGCAGTGATAATTGAAACATCGTTTTTTCTTTCCTCTTCCTTTCCTCTCCTGAAATTCTACACACACCCCTTTTGTTTCTCCTGACTCAAAGACATCAGTAGGATGCAATTTCTCCATATCTACTTCAACCTAACCTCACTTTTTGATGGATTTACTGTTAATCAGTCAGCTAAATCACATTTCCAGCACTAGCATAATGCCAAATTCTGCCAAGGAACACAACACAGCAAATTTTGTCATTTATAAAGTAACAGTCAGTTCACACTTCCCTAACTCAAAAAGTTCCTATTTTAACTGCCACGGCTCTTATTCTTTTCTGCCTATTTGAGTCAGACAGTTAATCCCACCCCAGATATCATGCAGGTACTAATTTATGATTATGGAATAAAGAAACGTACTGGTCTTTTTCCAAAGAAATATCAACTCAGCAATTTTTTTTAATCTATTCACACTTCTTTTTGAACACAAAAACACGGTTGAGCTGTAGAGTTCTAACTATAGAGACAAGTCATGAAAAACACAAATAAACTCACAAAGTCTGGTGAAGAAAAGCAAGATTCTTGGTCTGTGTTCCTTATTTACACAGAGCTGGAAGGAAAGTCCCAGTTAAAAAATGTAGCGTCTGTGCAGCTCCAGCATCATACAATTAGTACTTGTCATCCTCAGAGCTCAAAATAACACAGTGCACACATTTGCAGAGGAAAGATGCATTTTCTTAAAAAAAAAAATCTCTGTGCCAATAGTGAAAGTCTACAAATAGGATTAAGGTTCACAAAACTGGGAATCACAGATACCATCAGACAACCAAGTAAGAATTAATCAAATAAGTCAGAAACTAACAAAAAGAGATAAACATTTCAGTGTAAATCTTGAGTCCAATCCTGCTCCCTAATTTCGTCAGACAAAAACTTCAGAGACCACAGTAATACTAATGGACAGTAAAACTAGCACAAGGCACCTCCTTTGCTGAGCCTTCACTCCATGAAGCACCGTTTTATCCAAAATCCACAGACATAAGCCCTTTGGTACCTTGTATCCAAAATGAACGTGCTTTGGTGTCCCAGACTCAAGGAGCAGACGCCATACTCGCTGGTGGCCAGCTTCAAAATGCGGTCACAAACTGATTGCCCAAAATGAGACAACCAGGCACCATCAGCATCCACGGCACAGCAGTTACTGGACTATTTACAACCCAATACACTCAGGGAGCATAATCAAACTGATTCCTCCAAGGCAAAAGGCCCGAAATCCCAGACTGCTTGCCCTTGTGAACCTGTTGCTGTTATCTACTGACAGCCACCAGCGGTGCCTTCTGCCCCACGACGCAGTCACTTCTCCCTCCCTACTGCCAGCATACCCCTGCCTGCCTTCTGCTCCTTCAGATGTGGTACCGATACTGATCTATGTAACAAAGTAAGCTGTGGGATCGCCTTTGCTTCAACAATACTTTTGTGGCCCCAGTGAGGTCAAACCATTTATTTTTTTCAGGACTTTTTCTTTGCACAAATTTAGTTCTTTTTCCCATTTATAGGGAGCCAAAGCACAAGGAGCACCATTTTCAACTTGACCAACACGGGTAAATATAAAACTGGCTGATGCTCTTCAGTTTCTTCTATTTCTGACAGTCTCTGCCATAAATACTGTAAAAAACAAACACAATCCTAGCATGGATCTTTCATGCAAGAGATTACAGGCATTTTACAGAGCTACTTTAAAAGTCTCCGGTGAAAGATCTGCCACAGGCTTCATGCAAGTCTAAATAAAATCTTAATGGTCCTGCCTTTAACCACACTACATGGCTAGTCGAAGCCTTTCAGTACATGGAGGAGGTATGATTATACAGTCCACAAAAACCATGCTGTCCTGTCCCTGTCATGCCCTTCTTAGTCCTGTGAAACATCTGACGTTTTTAATTTTAGTGCTAACTTCAACCATTTTTCCAGAACTCTTGCTGAATTCATTCTTTAGGCCCTGCTTTAAGGTAAGTTCTATAGGTACAACCTCTGCTGTACCTTATCGCCCAGCAGAATAGCTGGCATCAACAAACCTGGGTGTAATGAATGTGCTCAATCACTTCATCTTTACCCAGACCCGGGATTCCCATGTGCACACCATCTGCTCCTACTGACCCGGCTGCTCTTGGATTTTTTCCATTTATTCCAGCATTTCCTCTTCTGGCATATGCTGTCACATTCCCTACCTGTTCTCTATTACGTAGCCTCTTTCATCTAAATAACCCGTTAGATCCTGCCAACTAACCTCAAACTAAACAAAATCCTTGCCTGTTTGCTGTTTGAGAGCACATGGCACTGCCTTTCCCATAGGAATTGCCATATTCAATAGCAGGACTCCAGCTGGGATGCACCCACGTGATTTTTATCTGCCATTACAGTTAAGGAAGGTGGAGGGAGATATCTCGTGATGCTTGTAAGCATCTTTCAGATCAACAAGAAATCTCAATGATGGTATAAACAAAGTCTTTGAGAAAGAAGGACCCTTATCTCACTTACCACACACGTACAAATCCCTGAAGCCAGCAGCACAGGTTCAAGACTCTGTCATGGCCCTGAACAGAAGTTCTGGAAGCATACTACTAATCTGTAAAACTACTCCTCAATGAATACCTTGAGAATAAATAACTTTAAATTGCACATCGCTTACAAAAGAGCCCGTAGTTGCCTCTTGTTACAGCTCACACGAGGGCCAGGGAATGGTGTTAAATACCTCCTGGACTGTGAAGTCTCTTCTGCTTAGTAGAAATCCAGAACAAGTTTTCAATCCAGATCTCCCCATTTCTACCATGGCAAAATTCAGCATGACAATGTCTCAGTGTGCCAGCAGAGATGCCTGCACACTAAGCACTAGTTGTGACAGGTGGGGATTTTAAAAACGCTTTTTAAAAAAAAAAGAAAGAAAACTTCCATGGTCAACAACTATTTAAAAAAAATATTATCTTAACCCAAACAAGCTGTCTCTGCCTAAAACTGGTGTTCCCTGTATTAACAGTAAACATATAACACGAACCTCTTTGCCTTGTTCCCACAACTGTCAGAATGGTAGGGTTTTTTAAACAGAAACCATTAGATTGCATTTTTGGAGGATGATAGAACAGAAAATATCAGCAGATATCTCCAACAATGTTGTGGGTTTTTCCCGATCAGAACATCCACAGTTCCAACTTTTTTTTTTTTAAAACACATTACATTACATTAATTCATTTTTCTTAAGATCTGCTAAATGTTAGCAAGAATACCTGACAGCAGCAGGTTTTGAGTACAGGCACTGTAGCAGTAGAGTAGAATGCCACTGTGATTACTGCCATATAAACAAGAGGAGGGGACAGGAAGGAGGAAGAGAAACAGCCCCAGATCCCACAGGCCTTATTATCCGAATATTCCTGAAACCAATTACAGGCTTGTTTCCCAGTAACATTCTCCTCACAGCATAAATATACCTGGAAATAACCTAAAAGACCAAAAAACAGCAAGAACATAAAAACCCCCAACATTTTCAGGCTTAAGTCACACATTACAATCAAAACGACCCCCAAAACAAACTATGGTAATAACAGTGTAAGGAACTACACAGCAAAAATAAGAGGGTTTTTTCCCCCTTTTTCTTTGCAAAGCGAAGTAACTAATACCAAAGTGACACAAACTTACTAACAATGTTTTAACAAGTTTCTTAAATATGCCTTTTTTGAAATTAAATGCCCTCTTCTTCCTCTGTGAAGAAGATCTACCCTTGGTACTAGCTCCATGTCTAATCCCTACTTTCACTGCTCAATTCACCTGCAATACCAGGGCCACAGCCTGGCTCAAAACAAAGCAGTACTACAGTGCTTGGTAATATTTGTTCTGCACATCTAGTAAACAGTGCAAGTAAGAGAGGAAAAAAATATCCTTTACATATCATCATTTTCATTCAGAATTAGCCATGTAATATGAATTTATGTAAGTCATTATGAGATTTTCTGACAGTAGAGGAGCTTAGTACTCTCGAGCAGCGGCCAGGTAGAATTATACTTCGGCTCAATTTTGACATGACAACTTTTTTCTGCTTGATAAGTAAAGACTACCAGAGGAAAAAAAAACAACCTCCTTATATCTTGTAAATAAAAGCAAAACTAAAAGACAGGATTCATTTGCTGCCAGAAGTATTATGCAACTACAGTGCATTAGCCAAATCACTAATCCACAGGTGGAAAAGACTGCAAGCCCAGTTCTGCCCTGTCACTGGAAACTGGGTGGCACAAGCCTTCTCACTCACACCCTGACCAAGCTCCTCAAAATTACAGAAGGTTCTACCTCTTTGCCTCTCTCAGGGACTCTGCTGCTATGAGAGCCTCTCACCTCCTGCCTAAAGATGCTTGCTCTCAAGAACAGACGTATAAAAACCACATGATTTTACCTATAGATTTTTTTCCCACCAAAACAACACTCAAAAAACAAATTACCAGGAATCAAACATATTGGATGTAAACACTCTGTAAAAGCAGCTCTCCTTATGATTTTTGAGGGGCTTTTTGAGGAAGTTAAGGACATTACCAAGATCACATACAGATGCCAAAGGGCTACGCATTATCCTACGCTTCATCCAAGTGACTCTGGGTCACAGCACAAACAAACAGCCCGGCGCCTGTCCCTGATACATCCACACACCTGGAGGGAAAACAAGGAAAGGAAGAAAGGAGGCAGAAACACGAGTACTGGACACTGGCAACATCAGTAGCTTCTCTGGAAGAAGAGAACGAACATAAAGCAGCCCAGTCCACGCCAATGGAGAGGGTAGGAGAAGCCGTACCCCGCTCCATCGGCATTCCCAAGTCGGCACCGCTCCGTGCCCGCCCCAGCCGGAGCCGTGGGGCAGGGACGGGGGCTCGGGGGCACCGGACCCCCCGCGCAGCCCCCAACTTCCCGGCGGAAGCAGCGCCAGCCACCTCTCCCGCCGGGATGAGGGAGCGCGTCCCGTCCCATCCTGTCCCGTATCGTCACACAACTTCGCGGCGAGGCCCCCGCCCCCCGACCCACCTGGAGCAGTGTGTCCGGGGGCAGCTGGGAGGCCCGGAACAGCTCGCCCACGCTGCTGCCCCCGGCGGCCGCCTCGGGGGGCGGGAGGCACAGCGAGAAAAGCTCGGAGTAGTGCTGCTGCTCGTTCTCGCTCAGCGGCGGCAGCAGCCCTCCGGGGCCGGCGGCGGCGGCGGAGGCGGCAGCAGCAGCAGCAGCGGCAGCGGTGCCTCCCACCGGCCCCTGCTCCATCGCGGGGCAGCGGGAGCCGCGCCGTCCGCAGGGAGCGGGGGGAGGCGGGCGGGAGGCGGTGCCGCGCTGCGGCGGGGAAGGTGCAGTGCCCGCCCCCGCCCGGGGCCGCCGCAGTCACCCGACGGCCACCAGGTTCTCGCGTTCCCGGCACTCTTTCGTCGTCTTGGACCCGTCTCCTCCTCCCGCTGCCCTCTCTTCCTCCTGGTCCCTTCTCAGCCCCCACCTGCCTCTCCACCTGGGGACTCAGCCGGACTCGAATAAAATCGTAGAATGGTTTAGGCTGGAAGGGAACCTTAAAGCCCGTCCAGTTCCAACACCTCCCACCAGACCAGGCTGCTCAAGGCCACATCCAACCTGGCCTTGAACACTTCCAGAGAGGGGGCATCCACAGCTTCCATGGACAACCTTTGCCAGTGCCTCACCACCTTCATCGTGAAGAATTTCTTCCTAATATCTAATCTAAATATCTCCCTTTCCAATTTAAAGCCTTTCCTCCTCATCCTATCACTGCTTGCCCTTGTAAAAAGTCTCTCCCCAGCTTCCCTTTAGCCCCTTCAGGTACTAGAAGGTCACTGTAAATTCTCCCCAGATAGAAGCATTAAGGTTGGAAAAGAACTCTTAAGATCATGAAGTCCATCCATCAGCTCAAGAACCGTCTTGATAGTCGCATGTGACACTTTAGGGTCCATACGTAAATCCAAGCGGCTTTTTTGCAGTAACTTTTTACTGTAGTGTGAAGGATAACAACATCCCAGAAATAGTAACTTAGTGGTGGTGGGTTGTTTATTTTGGCTGTTGGAGGGAGATTTAGGAGACTGTGGAGCTAGTTTTCCTCTATGAAAAGCCATTCCTTCTGCTCTGTCAGCATCCCACCAGGGCTCCCCCACATCCTCCCCAGCCCATGCCTGGTGACTTTTCTTTTTTTTCTGACTTTTTTTTAAGTTGGTTTGAATCATAGAATCACTTGGTTGAAAAATACCTTTGAGACTGTCGAGTCCAACCATACCTGTCCACTGCTAAACTATATCCCTGAGCACTTCATGTACCTGGCTTTTAAATACCTCCAGGGATGGGGACTCAACCACCTCACTGCAGCCTGTTCCAGTGCCTGACAACACGTTCAGTGAAGAAATTTAGGGTTTAATCTTAAGTACCGACTGCCTGCGCCTGTTGCCAGCCCAGAGATTTGTGTGCTGCATGGGACACAGTATTGCTGCCCCATGGGGAAAACCCATGGCACTACGGGTCCCAGCACTGCTGCCAGGCAGGTGCAGAGGCGTCAAAACCCATCCACAAGGCTGGGTGACCCATCTCGCCCCAGCCTGCACCATGGCTGCCTGGTGCCCATCCCCACTGTGCCACTGCCGGCCCTCCTGGGCTTCCCATGCCTACTCCACCAGGACAGACTCACCTGGACTTCCTCAGGAGCTTTGGGAACTGTGCTCTCAGAAGTATTCGTTTTCCACCCCCCAGGTACCGTTTCCCAAAATACCATCTACTGCTGAAAATGCAGCATGGATGCTGCAGTAAGGAAATGCAATAACATAATACCCTGAAGTGAGTATGAATGGATCAGCTGTGACAGCTCAACAAAGAAGCAACACACTGTATTCTCTGTAGTTTTTAATTTAACATGAAGGGTGAAGAGCCCCTTGTTTATGGAGATTCCTCTTTGTTATTCTTGTGCCAGCAGTGAATACTGCAAGTGTTCCTCTTACCGGTCAAGCACCACCTTAAAAGTCAGGTCATGACCCAAGGTGGAAGGGCTGGGCACATCCCAGTGAAGAGGTTGGTGGGTCTCACACTGGTTTCAGAGCCTTTCCTGCCAGCATTTCTTTGGGGCATTTCAAAGGAATAAGGCAATCAACCTGAAGGTGATGCTTGTGAATGCCAGTGACTCACAGAAGAGCGAACAGCTCTCTTCACAGTGGCTCTGCTGCTGAGATACAGCCTGGCCTGGGAGAAATCAGATTACCTGCTGTTCACTTGCAGCGTTTTACCATGAGCAACATGTGTTTTAGCCATGTTCTTAAAGACAAACCGTTTTAGCAAGTGAATATACTTTAAATTGTATATACTTGTTTAGTATTAATTCTGGAAAAATATAAAATGCAAATGTGTTAATTTTCCTTGATGTTTTTATTAGAACATATTTGGTTAGGTTTACTTCAGCTAAGATTGCTATCAGATTGATTTATGGTCTGTAAGCAAAAAAAATTGCTAGATCATCATCTCTGTCCTTCTTAACCAATACCTATTCTCACTTCTTAAAACCTTCTTAAAACTATTTTACCCTCTCCACACCATGCATCTGTGCCTCCTTCTTATCTACAGAAAACATGCAAACCCTTAGGTGCTCCATTCTGAAATGAAGACCTGTGCCTGTCTTCTCAGTGTTTGGAATTCTCAATGAGTTGATAGTGCAGTTATTGGCAGGAGAATAACTGATGATTGTGTTTAAGGGTGGAGTGTTATGGAGAAATCTTTATTCCTTGAGAAACAGTGGATTGTCATGGTATTTCCTCATTTTAAAACATATTGTTCATGAGGAGGGGAAGACTATTTCAGAAACCAAGTCTTGTAGCCCAACTTAAAATAGCAAAGGCCTGTAGCAACTCAGAAAAATTCTGTGAGTCCTCATGAGAAGGCTCTGCAGAGCAGAGTGAACAACCTCTTGACTACTAAGTTCTTCACCTGGAGAGTCCTAAGATGCTGCTGAGCCTTCTCTGTATCTTCAGTCAAGTATACAATACTGATCAGAGGACACAGTACCAGCAATATGGATATGATGTAGGGCTTTACATAATTATTGCCATATTTAATTATATGACAACTATGAAAGTAGAATAGTAACTTCCAACTAGCTTATGGAAGAACAGCTGTCTTACAGCTGAACTTGAACAAGAGAGATATTACACTGGCACGCAAAGGAAAATACTGACAATAATTCATACTAATTGTCCATTTTGCTGTGAAGATGCTCATTGATAACTGACTGGCTCAGTACTTGTGATGTTAATGCCTCATCACAACAAATATTCCCTTCCCCAGCACTCCAGCAGACACTGTTTGACCTTTGCTGATGTGTCCGCCTCGGGTTTTCTGAGTATTTCTAAGGTGGACTACAGCAGGAAGATATTGGAAACACCCACTGTCCCAGAACACAATAGTCTGTCTTACCAGCCACACCTCTTACTGCAAATAAACACAGATGCTTCCCCCCCCCCCCCTTTTGTTTTCCCCCTTTGGATAATTGTTTCTTCTACCTTGACCTGTAAAACTTGCATTCTTCTCTCCATACTTCACACTCTCCTCAGGAACGATAGATGGCTGTGTTCAAAACCAGTCTACACGAGTAGTGTAATCTCCAACATGTCATCTCCAAGACACTGAAGAAGTGAACCTCACACAATTTGAAGGAGGAGGCAAGGAAATGCATCCCTCTCGCATCTGCAAAAGGTATTAGGTGTGAGCTGATCACACCTAATGGGAATAGAGGGAGTTCTCATTTGTCTGCCTGTTAGCTCTGAATTGCAGGTGTTCTTCGGCACTCAGTAGTGCCAACCACATCAACTTACTCTGCTGAACCCAATACTTACGTGGAGCTTTAATCCACCCTGGCTGCCAGAGCCACTTTCTATACAGTGCACCTCAGTTTCCTCTCTGTGCAATGGTACTGATGGTACTTGCATGCTTTAAATTTCTTGTGAGGGTACATTAGCTCAGACCGAGAGGCACTTCATGACAACAGAAACCATGCAAGTATCATAGGAAGAAAGTTTCAACCTTCCTGTTTACAGGGAAGTTGTAATGTTATTATAGGTTACAAAACTTCCCTGTAACTAAGAAATGCTACATGTTAGTAAATCAAAACAATTGAAGTATTTATTGTTTGCTGGGAAAAAGTAATGTCAGTAATGTAAACTGGATTGAAATCTGACTTATCAAAGCATGGTTTAGATCTGTGTGTGGTCCTCCTTTCCTCCTTCCCTCCCCACCCAAATAATAATGCAATGACTTACTCTAAACGCAGCCAGCAGCGGTCCTGCAAACAATTCTGTGATCATGTGTGGGAGGGAGGCTGAAGTGGTAGTAAAAAAATTAAATAAATAAATACTACTTCCAAAGACATGCTAGTAGGAATAGTAGCAGTATGTCTGATTGGTATATTTCTCTTCAGAATGAAATCATTGGTGCAATCTGTCATGTATAATATGACATATAATACATAATCACCAGTAGTATTTTGGGGATCCTGGAAACTGTTTTTATTTGAACAGTACAGCCAAGGACCAGTCACTGAAATTTGTACATTATTTCACTTACTGATCATATTAAGCTTATCCTGGTTCAAAATGGATAGTATCTGGCTGGCAGCCACCTCCCGTTGACAATGAAAGCACGCCACATATTACCAAACAAAACTTCAGAAAAATAGGCAAATTGTTGGCTGGAAAACCATAATTTAGATTTTTCCAAACCAGTTCAAGTGAATCTCACCTGTCATTCCTGATTAATTCTTTTTATTTACTCTCTTTGCAAAATGAAAGAAGATTGATGACACACAAGTGGTGGGGCAGCTTTCCCAGCCACAGACTCAGGCATGCTGAGCATATAATTGACAAGCTTGTAGTTTCATGTATCGATTCAGCTTGCAAATACTGTTATTATTCTTTGCATTGTTGCTTGCACGAAGACATTCCATCTCTAAGAAAAACAGGATAAATGGTTAGTGAGCTGTAAAATTTGATTTCCTGTTTTCCAGCTCGTTAATACCTCTGGTGCATGGAAATCCCCTAAGATACAGTAGCTGTTTCCTAGCTCTGACCTAGCTCTGAAAGTACATTACTTTCAAAAATTAGATGGCATCATAGGTAAGAACTGCCTTCTCTGAGCAGATTGTGGAAGATACAGTTCATGTCAGTTTTTTCATAAGCATCTGAGTACTTAATAAAGAATAACAGTTGCTGTCAAATAAAATATTTGACAAATATCCATTTATTATTTGAGTGGGAAGGGAAGAAGGACCACACACAGATCTAAACTGTACTTTCATAAGTCAAATTTCAATCCCGTTGATATAACTGGCGTTATTTTTTATAGCAAACAATAAATACTTGAAATGTTTTGATTTACTGGTATTTAGAATTTCTTAGTTACAGGAGATTTTTGTAAACTGAAATGATATCACAACTAGTTGTGTTTAGAAAACTCTTTTACAAAGTCTTTTTACAAAGATCTATTCATGTGGTGGGAGCTTTAGTGTCATAAGCCTAAGCCCAAGCATACATCTTTGTAAGATCAGGGCCAAAAATAGTATACTGCTTTTTAGGATACCTTCCAGGAAAGTTAATTTCCATCAAAACCCCTGGTAGTTTATTTCTTTTAAAATAATGCCCTCATATGAAATCTTAAAAAAAATAATAATTTGATTGCACATTTCCTATTTTTTTGCTTTTTGTTTTGAAAGATTATCCTCCTACTTTTATCTTCTGTAGATGCAAAAGGTCACTCAACAAACCAAGCATTAGAAAATTTCACTCCTCTATCATTTGTGCTTTAACTTAGGAATTTCAAAAGCCTTCAGCAACTACACAAACACCCGGTTTCAACTGGAATACACCCAACGTTACTGTTTTGTGGAGCAATGGTTCCTAAAGGTCATCTCATCAGCACACTTGAAAGCTTGAACCAAGAAATGCTGCCAGAGGAAGATTTAAATGATCCTGGAAGTCACATGCAGAAAGAATAAAATTTCAAAAATGAAAAATAAAGAGGGTCCTATGATTATCTTCTTTTATAGATACAAGTTAAAAGATAGATCATAGAATCATAGAATGGTTTGAGTTGGAAGGGACCTTAAAGATCATCCAGTTCCACCTCCCCTGCCATGGGCAGGGACACTTTCCACTAAGTCAGGTTGCTAAAAGCCTCATCCAACTTGGTCTTGCAGTATATCCTGAAAGTTAACTGTATTCTCATGGACAAGGAGGGAAATGCAAGTTAGGCAGAAAGGGCTATTATAATACTATAGCGTAGACCATAATTAAAGTTGAGTGCTTGATGAGGTGAGTAATGGTCTATCTCTTATTTCTTTTAACAAACTGTTATTGCAACCATAATCTTAAGTGAAAAATAACCACAGAGAGGGACATTAATCATTACAATGAAGGTATTAGTGCAAAACAAATGCCTATTTTCCATTTGAAGAAATAACAATTAAGTAAAAAAATCACTGCATGGCCACTCTTCTGTGCGTCCTTCTGCTAATTTGCCTCTCCAAAATTTTACCTTCACAATTGGAAAAAATTCGAAGTGTTCGGTTATGAGATAACCTCTTGACCAAAAAGGGCTTTCAACACTGCTACTGCAGTCTCATGCTTTGAATGCAGTTTTGACCTAAATAAGTTCCCTTTAAGGCAGTAGTATGCCCTTATGCCATATTCCTAGTTACATTTTAACACAGCATATGGTCCACCTCGTCCTCTAATTAATTCATGAACTCAATTTAAACCACAAACCAATCAGTTGCAACACACTGTGTCTTCTGCTGCCAGTACAGACAGTGGAGAGACAACAACATTAAATTCTATTTATGACTGATTTTCCCAGACCAAATACAGCTGCAGGAGTGTTATTGCAATTGCAGTATTGTTGCAGGCATCTTCTGCAGGACCATCCATTGTGCCATAAAGCTTGTAACCTGAACGTGGCGGAGGTTTTCATTCAGCATCAGTTTGAGAAGGTCTGTACTTCCACTGCATCGCTTATTATGCAAAAGCCACTGTAAATGCGGCCTGGCCTGTAATGCGATAGCAGCCTCCAACTCTCAGATCTCACATGCGGAGACTCGGAAACTGGCTCATATTCCCTAGGAGCCAGAGCTGTATCTCCCTCATCTGCAGCACCACACCATGGCCTCTCTACCTCTCCATAACCTCTGTCACAAGGCAGAGTTTGTTTGGAGCTGGGCAGTGTGGTGTAGCAAGTGCTCAGGCAGCAAGAATGGGCTGTGTGGCACAGCTCAGAGATGTGCCAGCCGTAGCCTGGTTGCACAGCCACTACACAGTTACGTGGAACCTCTTTTCCTTTCTGCCACCTTTCCAAGATCACAGCTTGGGATATCACTTTCAATGAAAAGAAAACTAAGAGACTAGAATGGTGTCCATTTGGATTAGGCATTGTTTCTTCGCAGCACAGGAGAAGATTTTCTTGTTTTCTGATAAAGCCCTCCTATAGCAGGGACAGCCTCTGACTGTCAGAGCCCCTGAAGCCAAAACCAGCAAACTCTGCAGGAAAAACAGCACAGACTACAGTTGGACTTAATGTCACTGCTAGCCCAGACATCATCGCCAGCCTGTTCATGGTCAGCAACCAGCAAGCAGGTGAAGGTACCGTGGAGGTAATTTATTGTCCCTCTCTCAAATAGAAGGCAGAGCTGTAGAGCTGAACACCAGAGATCCACATGGATTAGAGATCTTAACTTGCGTCACAATAAAGGCAGAGCACAAGATGGTTTACAGTGTGCCCCTGGAACTGCTCCCTCCTTGGAGTCTCTTGGAACACAGAGCAAGATGCTCTTTCCAGATCCCTCTTCAAGCTTTGTTTCCTGCTTGCAGAACTTAGGAGGGAGTTGGGCTGGCTGACCACCTCCTCATAGAGTACTGCCAGCTTGCTTCTCCACTTACTGGCTTTGCTTGCATCACAGCAGCTTCACTGAACTTATTCTTCATTTACAGCAGTGTGAAAAAAGAAATGGCTTCTATTCTTTGCAACTCAGTGTGCTTAAAGTCCTTTATAGATTTGCTGTTGAGGTATCTAAAGCCAGAATTTAGAATAGGAATAGGATCAGTTCTAAAATAAAGGCTAGTCTGTGCATATGTAATTTTATGTTATTGATCCAACATCATGTCAACTATTATATAAAATCTCATCTTTTTAGTTACATGTGTTCTTATTGCCATTATTGACTGGCAAAGACTAAATATTCTTAGAAAATTATTTGCTTTGCCATTTGTATATGTTCTTTATTTTTCCCCCAGTGTAAGTATTCCAGGCAGTTGACAGCTGACATATTATTATTCAGTGTAGAGATTAGATATTAAATCTCATCACGGTGGAGAAGGAAGGTGCGTGTAAGGAAGATAAATTACAATTTTGTGACTGAGTGTATCTTAGCGAGACTCAGAAAGATCTGGTACTGCTCCTGCCTTTGCTACATTTGCCATGCAACCCAGCAGATATTCATTGTTAGTAGTACGAGGAAAATATTTTCTAATTGTACAGCAGTCTTGTGCAATACAGGCAATATCTTGTAAGATACAGGCAATATCTTGTGAGATACAGGCAATTGCTGGGCATTCAGATGCTCTGAAAGGGTGATGGAGAGCAAATAAACTCAGTGTAGGACAGTAATCAGGAGATTGATTGCTCCTGACTGGAGCAACTTCAGGTGTGATGACAGTGACTAATAGGAAATAAGTTGGTGAAATGCAGGATTTGATTACATGGTTCAGAAGTTATTTTAGTTTTCTGTGCAGACAACCAGGCTCCATAATACAGTTGAGTTCAGAGATCTCATGCAGGAGCCAGACCAGCTAGCTTGCACATGAAAGCAGTACAGCTGCCCAGGCCTAAGCTGGCAAGGTCAGGTGAAGGCTAATGGCAAAGCTACCCTTCTGAAGTCCAAACTGCCATCAGTGAACAGCACTGGACTGGGCTGTGGTGACATACCAACTCTTTGGTGCTAGCCACAGGATTTCCAGTGTTGCTCAGCAGTGTCACATAGATGTGCATCAGGAGTAGTTTGCATGTGGGAGAAGCTTCCCATGGAAAAGCATGGGAACAACAACCACCATGAGAGCTCTAGATGGAAGAATGACCAGTGGCAGAGTAAGAAGGAGAGATCAGAGAGATCATGTTTTAGAAGCATCTTTCAAATAAAAGAAAACATCTCCCACACTCCCCATGCTCTAGGTCATGTCCCTCTTTCTAGTGATCCCTCTCTTCCCTTGCCCAGCTGTGGGTGACCTGGGACTTTTCCTATTTATGGAATCTGTAGCTGATGCCACCTTTGAATATTCAGCTCTAAATTGCAGCAAATTTGTAACACTGGAGAATCAGCTGAGGCAGGAAAGAAAGGAAAGAAGAAAAGAAGAGAGAAAGAGAGAGAAAAACAGGGAGAAAGCGAGAGAGACAAAAGGAAAGAAAGAGGTCTGTCTGAAAGGACATATACACATAGAGGTGCAGGCAGAGTTTAAGCTCTCTCTCTTTCCCCCAGGTTAGCTGGACAGGAGGTAGTTATGAGCAGGAAGCTGCCAGGGTGCACTGGTGCAATCATCCTCTCCTGTCTGCTGTCACAGCCAGCTCTGAGCTAGCACTGAAGATCTCAGGTCTGGCTGAGTGGATCCGGCTGGATGTATCCTGTGTCTTCCCTTGGCACGCACTGCCGCAGAACAAAGCGATAGATGCAGCCTTTCCTGTTTACTCCTTTGGGCGTGGTACATCAACTGCTCCTGACCCTTACATTAGAAAAACAATTACAGTTGAGCCACAGGTTGTGTAGCTACTCTCTTGTGCTCTGTCAGTTAGATGTTTTACAAGTATTTCCTACAACAATGCACCAATTCTGCTCATAATTGATATTGCACCCCCCACTTGTTTGGGTGCAAGAACACTGCAGTGAAACTCGGGATTAGTCAGTACTAAAAAAAGATGCATAGGTAGGGATAAAAGGTTTTACAAAATATTGCCACTCTAAATTAAAACTAGGAATGTCTGGTAGCTTTGCTTTAACATAAGAACCAATTAAACAGTGTTCGTCTTGTAGCCTTATGGAAGCAGCAAAGGGATGAAACCACTGGGGAACCCTTTTAAAGTAGGACAGCTCAAAAGCAAAGACTTTGGTATTAGAATCTCTGGGTTCCTGGTGAATATGTACTGTCTTTTTATAGCAAGCAGACAAGCATTGTTGAACACTGTTGTACTTTCCATGTAGTTTAAATAATATACATTTGGCAAATCTTGCCTTCTGTAAAACTATTGTTAGCTTAGGGGAGGAACATTTCCAGCATGTCTGTTATAATTTAATGAGCGTGCTTACTCAAACTGTAATTGATTTCAAAGAGTAAGAATTGCTCAGAGAGGTTCTGGGGTTATTTTTCTTCTTTGTTATTGGTAATTTATTTCCTTTTGCTCACTCAGGGTAAACAAAGCATTTTTTAATGAAGTCTATATTCTAATACAGTCACAGAGGAGTGCATTATTTCTAGAAAATTTATGCTATTGGTGTCATGTTTGTTAACTTGCAATATTGGGATAAAACAATATGAAAAACTTCATAAAGTATGAAGATCTACAGTCGAAACCAGAGTAGGGCTATACTGAGTTTTTCAGGGTAATTTGACTATGTTTTGTAGTATAATTGATTCTTTGTTGAGCTAATTCTCATTACATAAACACAGTTAGGTAATCCCCTCCTCTGAGGGCTAGGCCTCTTTTTACATATTTAACTTCAAAATCCATGAAAGAATATTAAACTGACAGAGGGCTACACACAGTTGCAAAGTTAAGCATCTGCAGGATAACAGCCAAAAAATTTGCTGCAAGATAGATAGCACTGTAAAGATTTGCAATAAATGATTGCATCGGATGAGGACTGACCTCAAAGATTAAAATATAATTTTCTATTGTAGTGAATTGTCACTGAAGCTTTAATGGAAGAGTGGAACCTTATCAAGGATCTAAATGAAAAGTCATCATCCTTATCAAGGATCTAAATGAAAAGTCAAACAACTTCCCCAGCTAGAAGAAATTCATGGAAAGAAAATTAAATACAAAGAAAAGAGACAGCTAAAAAGAATGGCTAAACAGGATGAGTGGGTATAAGTTTTGCAAAATCCTTCAAGATTTTAAAAATATGAAGGAATTTAAAAATATGAAAGAATTTATCAGCTTTCAGACACATACATTTCTTCTAAGTTATCCGCATTAAAACCATTTCAACAAAGGGAGCAAATGTGCTGATATTGCATGGTAATATTAGAGATGCTTGAAATTTGCTGTACAAAACCAGTCTCTCCGGGACATTCAGAGAACAGATGTTCAGAGGCAATTTGCTGCTTGGAGTACTTACAAATCAAAAGCGTATGAGAGATGTTATAGCTGCTGATGTTCACAAGCAGGACAGATTCTCTTTTGTGGATTTTTTTTAATGTCAGCTCTAGTAATCCTTGATGATCCTATAGATAAAATCCTAATAACTTATTCTAAGAAGACCCAGAAGAGATATGCAGCTGGAAAGTAACGTAGTTATCAGCAAAACAACAAATGTGAGAAATAGAGTTTCTGAAGTGTGTTTTTCCCACAGTTCTCCCTTGCCTGGATACTTCAGTGACCACAAGGGGTTGAAGGAACACCACAGACTGTCCCCAGTGAGAGAAGTATTGTGATCTGTCTCTGCCTTCACAACACTGTGAGAAAACTTCAATTAAAAGGTTCTTCTTTTCTGAAGACTTGAGGGCATTGGTTTTAGCTTTCACTTGGTGCATCACTCAAGTCAGTGCACAGTGATCTCAAAATATCTTTATTGAAATATTTTTTCTTCTTCCTTGATAGATGCATCAATTTTCTCTTGCTGTCTGCAGTCCAGATGGCTACTGATGGCCTGTTGATCCCTCTTTCCTTTCCTCAAGTTGTGTCCTACAAGCTGAGCAGATGGGTGTTGCTCAAACTCAAGAAGCACTTGCCTGTAGCTTCTCCTGATCATCTTGAAAATTTAGCATATGTAACGGGGAGGAAAAGCACTACAGCTGCCGTAGCAGCTATTTGGCAAACCTTATGTTATCAGTCAAATTAAAACTGAGAAACAACTTCCCACACAGGAGGAAGAAATTAGCATCCAGTTGGCAAGGCAGCTATATTAAACCAGATACCAATCTCAGCAGCACCAGAATTAATTAGGAGTAATTTCAGTCTACTTCTGCACTGAAGAGAGTAATTTTTTTTATGCTTATGTATTTTCTTATCTTTATGTTTGAGCCTTTAAGATTATAATCACAATTTTAAATGTTACGTTCGTTTGATAACTGAATATGGTGTCTGAGGATAGACACCATTGTATTAGGACTGTTATAGATAAAACATCCTACACAAAAATAAATATTGAAGTCAAAAATCAAGTGCCCTTAAATTAGGAAATATCACAAGTAAGATAGCCTACACAATGTTATTTCTGTCTCGTTACGAGCACAAAGGCTAGTGAATCAGAGGTAAAAATGAATTTTTAATATTTAGCTATATTTGCTTAACAGTGATGTAATGCAGCAGATATCTGCTATTTGGTAGAGGCAACCTTACTCTGTGAAAATATGCATAGGCACAAAAGTGCTCTTTCTTTATGATTAAATTTTTATGAGAAAATACTTAGCAATAAAATTGTAAACATGAAGAGGTGAATGTAAATCATGGTAATTTGTCTTTAAACCAGAACTCTCTCCACAAGGTTGAAGGATGTAGTTGGTGAAATAAAGGCCAAAAGCTTGCAGTGTGTGTGTTCTCACAAACCTCCAGAGTGTTATAATTAAGTTTAGCAAGCTGCTTATGTGTAGGCTGGTCTGACTTCTAAAGATGTGGCGATTTTTTTAATTGTATTTCTAAATATAGGTTACTTCTACTTCCATAGTGATAAAATACCAGCAAGAAAAAAAAATATTTTGCAACGCTTTTACACATCTGTGCAAAATTGAGTAACTGTGTAGCCAAGTGGCATAAGAATAAAGCCCAGAGTTGCTGCAGTGAATTGTAGTAATTGAGTCAAAGCATGTGCATCTTGGATCTGAAATTAGATGAAATGCAAAGGCTGTTGAGCTCGTGTAGAACTGTGTTGACTATATTGGTTTCCTCATGAGCAAAGACACATATCAACATGTTGCACTAATGACAGGGCTGGTCTGTAATGAAGTACCTCACAGTAAACAACAGCCATATGTTAAAGAGAAGGGAATACAGAGGGGAAAAAACCTCAGCTGCTCCATTTTTTCAATACTATTCAGGACAGTAATTGCAGAAAATGAGGCACCTTAAAAATATCTGAATATAGATTTCCTCACAGTGCTGATGTTATCAGCTATGCTTGTTTCTCTCCAGTGTATCTGTTTGCCCAGTTCTGTTGGTCTTTTACTTCTGCCACTTGACAGCAGAAGTTGAGAATTTTACTGTCTCCCAGTATTAGTTGGTAAACAGATGCTTTTCAAAGCAACAGATGCACTTCCACAAAAAAACTTTAATTTTCTTTTACAATTTTACAATGAGATAAAGGAGCTTTGGAGATAAAGGAGCTCATGAATCATTTACTTGATACCTTCATGCTGAAGTATGGCTGTCTTCATTAAATAAAATTGCTCCCTGTCAAGGGCAGTAACAGTGTTTGGGCAGAAAGGCAAAGTTGTTTCCTCTTGAGACCCCAGATACTGACAGTTGGTGGCAAGGTGGAAGTTAATGTCAGTATAATTTGGCAACTTTTTGTTTATTATTACCCTTTAGACCAGGGGTGTCAAACTCACAGCCCATGGGCCGAATCCAGCCCTCCACCTTGTTTTATCCAGCCCAGCACCTTGTTCCTACCCAGGGCAGCGCCGAGCTCCTTGTCCCTGTGCTCCTGCCAGCGCTGGTCACGTGTGCAGTGTGTGATGCGTGTTACGCTGCAGGAGCAGGAGAATGGCTGGAGTTGTGAGTTTGACACTCCTGATTTAGACCATTTCAATTTAAAAATCACTTTGGATCAATACCTGGAAAAAAAAACATCAGCAAGTACCTCAGCAAGGTTGCAAATGCTTATGTCCAGAGAAAAGGAACAGATTATGTGTGTTTACACAGAGGACTAAAATCACATACTGCAGTGTCTGAGGTATTCTATCCATTTTTTAGTATGAAGTGGAACTGGCTTAGCAGGACAAGTGCCCTGGGGTGGTTCAGCTCCTGAGCTGCAGGTTGCAAGCACCAGCCTGAACAGAGCTTTCTTTGTTAGGATCCAGCCAGATCCTTGACCTTCCTGTTCTTTCCAAGGCAGAACATAAACTGCAGGCATTTATCATCCTTGCTGCTGTCTCATTGGCAGCATTGTGAGATATGTCACTTTGGTTAACTGAAGCAGAGCAGGAATGCCAATCTGGCTCTGGGTAGCAGAGGATGAGGATAGAAGGTGAAAGGTCTTTCTCTGGAGGTTGAGAAGGCTGTGGGGACCTGAAGTAAGACAAGAGTCTGCTGCTGTCTTCCAAAATACTTGTCTGCTTAGACCCAGAAATATGTTTCAGCCCTCAAGCAAGACCCTAAAGCTCATATGGCACGGAAAAGTTGCTGCTGGCAGGTGGAAGGTAGCAGGAAAATGTCTTAATTGGGTAGCCAAGATGTATTTAATAAATTGCACAGACAGAAAAGCTGGCACAGGGCCTACAGCAAAGAATGACCTGATTTGCCAGAAGTAGCATGGCCCTTCAGTTGGGGTTTGCCAAGAGGGAGATATATGGAGGAAGCCATATCAAGGTATCTATGAAGAAATGCAAAAGTTTTGGAGAGCTGGCTGAAGAGTAACAGTGAGCTACCTCCTTCCAGCCAGGGAACCTGCAAACAAGTCTGGAGTAAAACAGGGTGAGAAATTGCAGACTAGTTCTTCAGAAGAACTCCACGTGCAGACAACTACTACAGAATTATGAATGCCTTGCTAATGTTGTATTACTCACCAGCAAAGCTGAATATATTAATACAGAAAAAGGCACTAATATTCCACACATTGTTTCAGAATAATCCTGTATCAATAGAGCCCCCTGGGGAGAGGATATAAAATCCTCATTAACAAATAGTTTCTGACTTCCAGTCAATTCTGATGTATGCATAGATATAGCTTGACTACTGGAAGTGCTGAGTAAAAGAGAATATGTGCCCATACTGCAATCAATATGTGACTGCATATTGCAGGGACAGTCTGGAGTTAGTTTCTGGGAAGATGATTTCAAAAAAGATGTTGCAGCAGCTTGGTGTGCCTCTACTGACCTATGTGGCAACACCTTCTATAGCATCTCTAGCTAGAGTTCAGTATATCTAGTTAAATTATACTTACATCTTTGGCTTCAGGGTAGAGATGAGCTTTTTCACCTGACCATGCTCCCACAGCTGGTGAAGGAAAGCTGAATACTGTGACTATAGCACCACTGAAAATCTCCCAGTGGGTACTTTTTCCCATTTCTATCCTTGATGGTGTGTACTTGTGCATATTTCAAAAAACTGCAGCCTTCTAGACAAAGCTACTGCATTGAAAAGAAAACTCTACTGTCTGCCCCAGATAGATACAAGAAGCAATAGCTGTTCGCACTGAGCAGCTTTAATGATCTCTCTTCTACTTGCAGACACTTTTTGATGACAGTGCATCTCTGCTATTTTGAGTACTCTCAAGCTTGGTGCACTGTAAAGAATTTTGGTCACGATGATTCAGCTGCACTGTTGTTAGCAGCTTTAGTATGGACAGTGCTGCCAACAGAAACCTCAGGAGAAAGGAGAACTGACATGATATTGAGAGCAATGCAAAGCTGTTGACAAATGCAGCTCTTCGTAGCACTAACTGTGCTAAACAAGGATGGAATACTTCCTGCAGCCCCCTTGGTACATGCAAAGTCATTCCCTGGGTTTTCAGATTGTCTGGTTGAAGCAAAGAACGCTATAGGAGGCTGCTGAGTCTGCTGAGTGATAGTGTCTGGCAATGTTTCCACACTAAAAATGCAGCAGAAAATAAATGCTAATTTTTTAATGAGAATTTTCCTCCTCAGTTTTCTGTGGATTTTATGCTGTGCATCTATAGTGGTGAATGGGAAGTATCGCACTTCTTTTTTCACTCAGGCTCAAAACTTCTTTGGTCTGGTGCCTTTTTGCTGGTGAATGGTTTTGCTCCTAGCTGCATTTCTGTTAAGGTGTTTCATGGCCTTTGCATAATGTCAATTACAATTTATTAAATCCTAGGGAGGCCTTTCTTTTACCTCTCATTGAGAAAAACTGACAACTTGTGAGATAACAAACCAGCACCTGCTAAATTTTGGAATCAGTGAATTTCTTGCATTCCTCACACAGACTTCCAAACTCTATATTTTGAAAGCTGCATTTCAAGACAAAAATCAAATAGTATCTCCTTTTCAATACAGCAGAAAGGCCAAAATTTTTCTTAAGCTGGTCATATGTGATTAATGACCATACTTCTGGAAAGAATTTAAGTGAGCAGCCTTTTCTATTCTGAACACTCTTATCAGCACTTCCAATGGGTTTGTAAAGAACGACAGAAAGCCATGGTTCGGTAATTACTGTGATGGCAGACTAGCATTACAAGGCTTGTGTACTTTTTCATTTAAGAAACAGTTGCAGTGATTTAAGATGTTGCCAATCCTTATTCCCCTCCCCGCCCAGCCACAGTTACCTTTTCCAGACCTCTTAGAAGTAACCTTTAAGAGCTCCTAAGCCGATATCCTATGAAATCTGGAAGCTCAGCGTCAACTGCCTCTGATAATAATTTGGGGTCTATTACTAGTTTACTAGATTTCACATCCAACTGGCTGAAGCCCAGTTTGCTTTACTGATTCAACAGGGGAAGATGCGGAAAATGTGGTTGTGTTCATCTCTGGCAGAAGGACAGCAACAAAAGTTGGTGAATAACAATTTATATTGTTGCAGCTATTTCTTTCCTGAATGCGTATCTAAGACCTAAACTACAATTTTGCAAAACCAAAGGGAATAAACACAGAGTTAAGCTTCACAGCTGATCACTAATTTTGTTACTACATCAACATTTTTTTAAGTGCCATGTTATTTTAGTGACTACTAACTGGTTGCAAGCCACTTTAATAAAACTAATCAAATAAACCAATCATTTGTAACCATCATAAAAGAAAAAATATTCCTTTTGGCTCCACAGCCCTTCACTATTTGGCTAGATGCATTTGCATAAGACAGAGCTCCAGTAGAGTAATTCAAGCCGGGATGACAAATTCCATATTCCAAATGACAAAATATTTTCCATCGGGCAGATTAAAAAAAAAAAGAATGATTATCTTTCAGAGACAGATCTCCCTCATATTGGCAAATCCTGTCTGTGACTAAATTTTTTTTTTAATTTAAACTGAATACCTCTTATTTTCAGAGATAATGAGTGTCGGTTTGAGCTTGTCAAAGACCTACAATAACTTTAAAAGTGTCAAAACTCAATGTGCTTAATGTTAGGAGAAAATAATAAAGTATAGATTTTAAAAGGTCATTATCAAAATTTCTTCACGTGCATTAACAATGGGCAACGTGGACAAAGGTATGAAGAGTTTCATTTTATTCTGCAGTTGACCTGACATAGTACATCTGCACCCCTGAATGTATGCATCAAGAAGGAACAGCTTGCAATATGTATTTGCAAAGCTTATGTTAGTCATCATTAAAGTGGTTTTATACCCTGAGTGATCTGCTGAAAGAACTTTGAGCTTGAATGCTTGTCTTTCTTCTTTTCCAGTTATGCTACTAAAAAGTTTTACTTCTTCATATAAGCTTTGTATGTTCATATAAGCTGTGAGGCATTCCCTCAACCATCTTCTTTGCGATATTGGGAGGAATACTGTTTGGAAAGCAGGAGCTGTAGCCTTAGGCCAAAGGAAAGCACCAAGGCATGTGAAATGACTTTCAGTTAACCTCAATGCAGAGTGATAATTGTTTATGCTCAAACGATGATCCTTCAGGTAATGCACTTGAATGTAATGCTTGCATGCAGCATCAAGATTTCTGGGGCCATACCCTTGGATTCTCAGTACTCTAATAAGCTGAGATGTACTATGAGGTTTTACAGTGAATTGTGGAAAAACTTGTTTGCCATTACAGGTTGTAAAGATACGTAGTAGAAATACTAGAATTGGTCTGGATGGAAATGCACATGCAAAAGCATCAGAAGAAAGAATGGAGCAAATGACAAAGCTACATCACACTGAAAGAGCCATTCCTCTTTCTATTATCTCAACATTAAGACAGACCATAATCATAAAGAAGCTAACAAAATGGGCAACAGCCTTCCTGAAGATTCATGGAGGATAAAATAAACGAGGCTCTGAGGCAAAAATATTTCCCCATAATAGCTGTCAACTCTAAAGGCTATAAAACCCTGTCCTAACCCAGTTTATTGTCACCAACGAAGAGGAATACAAGAGTCATAATGAGGACCTGACAGCTATTTGCTGTGGCAACCGTATGACATACAGGTGGTCCTGGTAAAACTGCTCAGGCATGCACATGGCTTAGTGCTTGCAACTAAGAGATCACGAGAGTGTGAACAAGCAGAATCTACTTGCACAGAGGATTGTAAGTTAAAATCATGTTCTGCCTGCCTAAGGTTGTCTTTTGTTGCACTGGCAGCCTAAAAGGACTATTCATCTCCTGTTGTGTAGCACTATGTTATGGGCCTACTTAATGAGTTTGCTGTTCTCTTGAGCAGAATGCCTCAGAAATTCTGACTATTCTCAGTTGGCAATTTCAAATTCAGGCAATTGTGGGAGAATGGAGGTTTTCCAATATAAATGGGAAGACAAACTTAGTTAATGGTTTTGAAAGTGAAATCTGATAAATTTGGAAGGAAACAAATGGGAAGATTGCTCAGGTAGAGCAAGAGCTGGCTCTGGTAACTCTGTTGGTCCCTTGCAAATCAATATGCTGAATTGCAGTGACCAGTTGGATAATATTATCATACAGCTGTGTATGGACAAATGGCTGCATGAATAGCTGAGGACAGGAATTCCTGCGAGTTTTATGCTTTTCTTTCTGCTAGGTCAGACCACTTGAGTTAAAAGTTTCAGCACAACTAGAAGTAACCATTCTTGTGTGAACAGGAGCTTAAAAGCAATATTCAGTAAAGTGATGCCCAGGAGATTTTGTAGTCGCAGCCACTTTTTGACACTCAGTGGTACAGGATGGACAGAGATGATACTGTCACAGTACTGATTCTGGTGATACTATAACTGATCAAAGCTATTGCAGTGTATATATGGACCTGATTTAACTTGTGGGAAGTATAAATTTCACATTTTTAGATTAATTCTTCATTTCATTTGTCTTTGTTTTGTCAAAACAAGGAGTAACTTCATCTGCATGTCCCTGAGTAAAAGAACACCTCTTAACATCTAGTTAAAGGAGCTGAAAGACAGAGAGTCTCCAGATGTACATGAAACCCCCTGCCAGAACCAGAGAGGAAAGAGTCCTTACTAAAAGGGATGTAGAAAAGAAAAAGAGCAGAAAACCAAGAAAAAATGAACTAACTGTATCAATTGTTGACAACCTGATAGGCAGCAATTGCAGAGGTTATAATTTCTTTTAACATCAGGCTTCCAGTACTGTTCGTCCCTGTTGTAGAATCAGTCATAAAGAGGATAACCTTTGCTAGCCTGAAAGCTCCAAAAAAGATGTCTGGGAAAAACAGTGATTATATCAGTCTCTCGCCTCATCTTTCTGCTATGCTGCTTTCCTCCCTCTGCTTGCCAATCTAAATGCTAGTAGGAAGCATTGGTATCTTGTGCAATATTGTGTTATGGACTTATTTAATGGGTTTCTCTTTTTATTGAGCAAAGTGGCACAGAAATTCTGTCACAGCTCACCTTTCAGCAAACAAACCCTAACTCGGGACATTACAAGAGACAGCATCTTTCAGCTATGGGAGCTATGTGTTTCTTCCACATTCCTTTTTGCTTGTTCTTTCCACATCTGCTTCTTTTTAGGGAGAACTGGACAATTTTGCTGGAAAACGATGCACATACAAACACAGATATTTCGTATCTTAAAAAAAGTCTAGAAATACAGCCAATTGCCCACTTCCACAGAACTCCACAGTACTTACTGGTGTAAAGCTTAGTTAGGTATATCTTTACCAAGATGCAGGCACAGATATACTCTGAGTATAGGCTTCCAGCCTTCACTTTCCCATGAGAAAATCAGTTTGCAGCATGCTGTAACCCCTATATATATTATGTTAGTTGCTATGTATCATATTCACTAACATTTGTAAGGAGTTGCCTCCCCTTTTTTTTTCCTCTTAGCTCAGCAGCAATAACTGTGCCAAAAAGAGGCAAGTTTTTTTCTCTTTTCGTTTAACACAAATTTTTTTGCTGGTTAGAATTTCTGAAGCTATCAAGTAGGACCATGTTAACATCTTGACATGACCCCATTGGAAACCTGTGCCTTCCATTGAAGGCCTGTGTCTTTTGCAGAAAGAAAATGTAGTAGGTATTGTGAAGGTCCTGCTGCACTCTGAACTCAAAGAAATGAGAATCCTGAATAACCCGGTGCCTTCCTGTACGGCAACTACTCCCAAACCAGCTTCCTGCCCAGCACTTGCAAGACTTTGGTGGCAGCAGCTGATCGCTTGCTTTACTCTGAGACAGTAGCTACTATGGCATTTCTTCAGGCTTCCTGCAAGCTGCTGTTATCCCAGAAAAAACAGGCAAGCTAATGTCTGATAAAAAATGGCCTCATGGCATATTGCCACATGCTGCCTTACCCACTCCGAATGAGTCTTTACACAGACTTAGTTTTGTATTTTTATGTGAACAACACAATGTCATTAACAGTTGCTTAGAAAAATAGTACTCAGATATAATGTATTTTGAGGATTCTATTCTATTAAAATAGTTTCATTGTCTTCGTACCACAATTTTTAAGTCCTTTGAAGAATGAATTTTAAGTGTGACCTGACACTTGTACCATGTGGTTTAGTGTTCTTTTATCCCTTCCCAGAGGGATGGTTCTGTACTTTTAATTTTAGAATGACTTTGTTTTCTTTCTTGTTATTAAGTGCCTATGCTGCTACTTATTTATATTGTATTACAAAGGCTTTGCTGAATAAATGTGCCTGGGATTTGTGGTGAAGTTTACTGTCCTTAATTCTTGTAGGAGTTCAGACCCAATGAAACTGGAATTCTTCTGTGACTACCCTTTCTGACCACCATCTCATACATGTAGTGCTAAGACAGAGCACTACAGGAGAGGCTGTGGGTAGCTGTACCAGTCCAAGGCATGTCTGAGGGGAAGAACCAGGTTTTACCTCTCTGGGGCCCTCCTTTTCCCTGTGGTTGGTTGTGAGACTGTGTTAGATTACCCCTTAACAACTCGTGGTAAATTCTTCCCTCCCCTCTCCCTGAGCATATGGAGACAGGGGAAAGTTTCCACATTTCTGCCCACCACTTCATCTCTTTGTGTTCCACATGTTATCAGAATATTTCTCTTATGAACTCTTCTGTAGTATCTGAAAATGTTCTAGGCCTCCCTTAATAAAACACATTCAAGATCAATAGTACACTGCCCCTAGATATTTCCCTTGCGGAGCCAAGTAAGTGGGGAGGAGAGACTGATGAATGACTCTGTGGCCACACATGGGAAAGAGGTAAAAGTGTTTCCAAATGTTCTGTTAAAACCTGTAACGTATTTTCTAAAATTCTCACATTTCAAGTCAAAATCCCTTGGGACAGAATTTCTGACCTTCACTATCTTTAACTCTTCGTTTTCACATGTGGCACTGCCAAAATGCTGAGTAGGCATTTGAGATTCAATTTCAATAAGTCTTTCTAGCTTACAAGATGCTTACTGTGCATCTAGAAACTTTGTTCTGAGACAGGTGCAGTTTCACTGCAAATACTAAGCAAAGCATATTAATCACAGAATCACAGAATGTCCTGAGTTGGAAGGGACTCACAAGATTCATCGAGTCCAAATCTTATCCCTGCATAGGACAATCCCAACACTCACACCATATGTCTGAGGGCATTGTCCAAGTGCTTCTTGAGTATTGTCAGGCTTGGTGCCATGACTGCTTCCCTTAGGAGATGTTCCAGTGTTCCACCACCCTCTGGGTGAAGAACATTTTCCTAATGTCCAACTGAAACCTCCCTTGTCAGATTTTCCTGCCATTCCCTCAAGTCCTATCACTGGTCACCAGAGAGAAGAGATCAGCGCCTGCTCCTCCTCCTCCCCTTGTGAGAAAGCAGTAAACTGCTATGAGATCCCCCCTCAGTCTCCTCTTCTCCAGGCTGAACTTCAGCCGTTCCTCAATGCTACCTGAGCAAATGCCACTGACACATAACAGATGATAGGATACCAGCATACTTAAGAAATACAAGCAAAGAACACTGGAAAGTCTATAAAAAAGCTGTATTCCTTTCAAAAAAAAAAAAGAAACAAGATAATTTATGTCTGCACTAGCCAGTAGCACCATGCTGTAGAGTAGAGCAATTGGATTTGAGGACCTTGATTCCATGCTAAACATATTTGTGGTTTTTTAAAAAATTATTTTAGATTATCTCTTGTCTGGTTCTGTACACGTGACCTTCTCAATAGCAGATGGAACATATTTATGATTTAGTTTCACCCAAAAATAATCCAATTCACGTGCTCTGTGACTAGTCTGTGGTATAAACTAATGTGCACTATCTGGGGACAATCAGCAGGTTTGCTTCAAAAGTTCCTGGTGCAAACTAAAATGCTAATGTTAACCCCAGAAGACTTACAGTCAGGGTTCTGGTGCAACTTTTTTGGAAGGTAACCTAAATTAACAAAACAAGGAGTGTTATCTGAAAAATTATCTATCCCTTTTTTCCCTTTACTTGCTTGTTTCACCTGGCTACAGCTTTACCATAAGCATAAACAATGCCACTCTGTGTCTTTCAAATTCTCTTTCTATATTATCTCTGCTACCCAGGAGGCTGCAACCATGATGAGAACTGCTTATTTGGCTCACCAATAATTATCAACTTGCACAGTCCCATCTTCCTGTATCCAAGAGTAAGACAGACCTTCAGGTCACCAACTGACGTCTTCCTATCGTGTCTGTAGAGTGCTGACAATCAAGTACTGACTTTTTACTGTTGTAACCAGGTGTAATGGTAACATATAACAAATAACCAAGCTGTCTTGGCATCCAATGTACTGCATCTGCATCACTCTTCCAAAAATGAAACCAGGCTGTTCACACACTCCTCGACCTCCCATGTGTGAAGTTTTTTAGTGAGAGATAGTAAAAAATGTCTTCTCACGCAAATATGTTATCATGTAGTCTATCCTTGCCTCCCTAAGCCTCATCAAAAAATAGGTCCTTCTTAAGAAAGAGGGTAGAGGTGTTATGCTAACAGCCATCACTGCCCTACTGTTCCCTCAATGTACCTCACTAAAGGAAAAACACAAAACAATAAAGCCAAATGTTAGCATTCCAGGCATATGGCTAGAAACCTGAGACAGGATTAGCAGTCAGCAGTTCTGATTCCCTAAATTACTTTGGCCAAGTTGCTTAGACCCTGTTTACATTAGATTTCCAGCTGTATGGAGAAATAGTTCAAATATGAAAGCTTAGATTTTTCTAAAGCTCCTAGTGTTAGGGATTTCCTTGGTTGATGGATGTTCAGTCTCAAACACCTTTTAAAGAGGCTTTCTGCAGTATTTCAAATCACAAGATGCTTTTAAAATTCATCTTTTATTTAATTCAATCCATTTGTGCTGCCTCTCAGCAAAGCAGCAATTTTGTTAAAGCCTTATTCATTTGAAATAAACTCTTTGAAGAATATTTTAAATGCATCTTAAATAAGGTGTCAAAAGTGCTCCATGATACTGGGAGTCCCTGTACTCATATTTACCTCAGTGTCTCCTGCTGAAGTCCTAGTCACACAATCCATTTATACAGCAACTAAGTAGAAATTTTAAACTTTCCTCCCATGCCAGCAAATGAAAGCATGTAGATCGAGTTTTCACCTTCTTTCTCAGTTTCCTGATGTGAAAAAGGCAGACAAAGGGCAGAGAGACAATACTACCAGCTGGCCATTCAGGGAACTGAACACTCCAGATACAGCATTGAATGAGCAAAAATAATGCCAACATTATTGACTTGCATGGCCTGTGGTGCAATCTTACAATTGGCACAAACTAATCTGAAACCAGAGCCTGAATGGAGCCATCACTGCTCTTGCCCTTGGCCATGTGCTCCCCATTGTGCCAGGTTTAAGACCAGGAAGACATGCAGTCAGTATTCCCAACTTGATCATCTGGCTGAAAAATAACTCAACCGAAAAAAAAATAGATCAACTGCGCTGAGGGCCTCATTCACATCTTCATTGACCATGTGAGTGTTAGTGCTGACACAATGGCAGGGGCAAAAAAGTGGCCATCAAGAGGGGAAATCAGACCTACTCCTTCTAGCGTTCTAATGGTCTCAGATTGGCTTAAGCTGTTTATAAAAACATGCTGAAATTTATCACAAAATGGCATTAACAGCATGATGAACTTTGAACTGGCCCACTGGGAATGTAAGACAGACTGCTAATTGCAGAACACGCTCAAGAAGGGTTCTGACCTGACAGGGCAGTGTAGCCATCTTTCCTTCCTTCCACATCTTCAGCTGCAGACACCACTGGGAGGAATTAGCATAAAAAGCACGAAAGTTTAATTTTTGGATACTTCTATGACGGTTGGGTACCGACCTGTGGGGTACCACCTGTTTTAGAACTGACTGCAGAAATGTAAACAGGCACCAACCTGGTCTCAGCAGATCTTCTATCTGGCTGCTCCTTCTTCTCTTATTTGATGTCCCTAACTCACTGTGAATCCATAGTTGATCTGGCACCAGCCTCTGCCTCTCAAAGTTAAAAGCTGTATAGTCATCTGACCTAACAACTATCCATCACTACATATTCTGTGCTGTACTGTGGTTCTCAGCATTCAAAACACTTGGAAAGAAGAGAAAATATCAAATTCAAGATCTCTAGAGCTTCAGAAGACTGTACCTGAGGGTGATCTGTCATAATGACCCACTGAATCAAACAGAACAAAAAAAAAAATCTTCATTACCACAGAAACTGATCAGTGAGTGAAACCAGCTTGGCACTGTTCCTGTCTCGGTGCATTCACCTCTGAGATACCCAGAACCTTGAAGATAATGCTGTTATTTATTGCTTCGAGTCTCAAATGAGAAAGAGTGAAGAACAAAGAAAGAAATCATCTGGTGACCTCAGAGAAGTCTCTGAAACAGAAGGCCAGGCTGCTTGGGTGGGGTGAGACTTTCCTAAAGATTAGAAGGCAAGAGCAGAAATCACTTTCCTTTGCTGGATACTTCTAGAGGCTTTTAAGCCCTAGAGTGGAAGATGAAGAGGAAATGAATTATAATAAACATCTCCCTTTCACCTTTTTTGGCACAGAAAGTTTAGACTTTCCTGTGCTTCATGATGCTTCAGCACATCTTTGAGAGCAGTGGTTCACCTCGACTCCTTTCCATATAACTGAAACCAGCAGCTTCTGGATTGCAGTTTCCTCTGATTCCTGTGACCCTGACACAGGCTTGGAACTACCCCATTCCTGCTCTCCAGGTTCCTCTGAGATAACAAGGAGGGAGGGGGGGCCAGGGCAACAAGTAACAAGGGACTTCACTGAGCGAAATGCTGGAAGCTTCAAAAGTCAGATGTCTCCTTCTATTTTATTGAAAATCCCCCTGTTGGCATTCATTTAAGTATTCATACTTTTAAGAAAATAAGAGTGTTTGCTGTATTAAAAATTGCAGGTCTGCTACTTCTATCAAAAAGCCCAAGTGTTTTTGGCTGAGCAAAATATTTTCTTGTCATTTCTTTTCATATCCCTACAGGTATGCTCCACATACAGGCAATAATCTGTTCAGTTCAGTAGGCTGCAGAACTACAGCAGACTGTGTAGTGAAAGCACATCTGACATCCTCTTGGAAATGTATGGCATGCAAACCAGCATATATTGCTGCACTGTTTCATAAGATGACCTGTTAAAAAACACTCACAACTTCCCCTGCTCCTCAGTAATTCCACCAGTTCCACGACTCTGTGTGTACCAAATCAGTTACATAAGTGTTCATAGTTATGTTTCAAATAATTTACCTGCCACTCTATATTGAATTATTTAAAAAGAGCATAGAAAATTCTAAGCAAATGTTGCAGCGCACAGAAATAGCCCAGCGAGCCAGGGTGTTGAGTGAATGCTGCAATGTCCATGGCAAGCCACAAGAGAAGTGTTCAGCAGGGCTGGCTTTCTTAATCTGGGCTTAATGCATTGTTAATATTATTTTGGAATGGGAAGGGTGTCTTGTTATATGATAACAAGCTCAGTTTGTACATTGTATACTGTATATTCCTGAATACTGAAGGAATGCACAAGAATCCTTTCCTTCTCTTTTGCTGCCTGAAGTTCAATATATTCACAATGATTAGCTGAAACTGTGACAAAAAAATGCTAGTTAGCCAAACGATGCAGATCATGAGATCCTACTACTTTATCCCAATAGTGGCGACAATCCCACCTAGAAGATGCAAGAGGAGTATTTATCTACAACGCTGGATATAATCCCAGTGAGTTCAGCCTTCCCCTAAGTACTAACATTCCTACAAATGTACTTCATTCATTGCAAAGCGAAAGCTACCATTTACACATGGCTATGCAGCACACATATGTTGCGTATCAGGATAAAACACAGACAGGCCTATTTAGAAGTGAACTGCCAGAGACATGCTGTTATTAGACAAATCCCAAGCTGCACGTCACAGAGAACAAGAAGGTCCAAGATACTGCTATATTGCTACAGCTCAAGCTTTTCTGTGACAGCAAGGTACCGGTTAGGTGTGATTTATACTGGGGAGATAATAATTGCCATGTAAATACCAAGAAACACTGGATGAGCAGTGGGGACAGTAAGCATGGTCAAATTTAAAGAAATTCTGAACGGATGATTGCATCAATTAAGCAGAGGAATGCTTTTCTTATCTGCATTTTTGATGAAAATGATGCTTTATTCCAAACAGGCTATTGAGACCATGCACTGAGAGTAAATATATTCTAGCATAATAAGTGCTGAGGCTGCTATTTTACTTTTCCAATGGGCAGTTTTGAGGTTTTGTGCAAACTTGATTTTCTTTAAACAATTTTCTGATTGAGATGGTCATTCACAGTAATACCTACACGTACTTGCTCAGTTGTGCTATGAAGATCCATCAGCTCTGCATAATGTATAAGAGACATACGTATCAGCAAGCAGGCTAACTCTTCGCAGAGTAACAAATTGGCACATGTGTCTTCAGACTGAAAACTAATGAATGCATACAAGTCTTCATACATACATTTGGCCATTTGAAGCATGGTGCAGCAAATACAATTGAGGATGCAGGAGACAGATTTTAGGGTTATTTTTACTTAAAAAAATATGCAATATTTCATGCTTAGGTTTGAAAGAAGTGCAGCTTAATAAAATAAAGCTTCTGATTCAAGTCACTCTTTTGAGCCAAAACTAATTTATTGTACGTTTTACACATACTGCAAGTAATGACCAATGGCCTTGTCTAATAAGTTTCCTTACAAAGTGTGGGAATCAAAGGATATGCTTTAGATGTGTGGTCACAGATATGACCACGCTGATGAATTGCAAATAACCAACATAAGAGTTGATGATGTGCCTTCTTTGATAGCTGTACTGTTCATAAACTGTCTTTTCCATGACAATCTCAATGGAAGAAAAGCACTTAATAGGATTTTTGGTGAGTGGATTTAAATTAAAACAAAATATGTCTGTGTGCAAGTATAGCTGCTAGCAAGGAAAAGAGAATTGATCAGGTCACTTACAAACTTTTTTTATAGATGTAGGCATGACAAGTTTTGTTCACCAAAGCTAGTGCTAGTCCTGGCAGCCCATTAGAAACCAACTCAATTTGCAGATCCTAAGCAGAGCCTGGAAAAATTCGTGGAGGATTGGGAAGCAATTTCTCTCTTCGCTTAGAGTTCAGCCAAGCCCCACATGACATCACTGAAAGACAATTTTGTCTATTGTTTTCCAAAATTAATTCACATTTTCCCCATAATAGTCCAGGTAAGCTGTGGCAAAAAAAACCCCTGCAGTTTACAGCAAAAGGTACAAGCAGCATCCCACCCAAATGCTCATACAGGCTTGATCCTTCAAAGGGCCATGTCATCACCCTTCAGTGAGAGCTAACTTAAAGCCAGGAGGTCTGACAGAGGTTTTCTTTATGCAGTGTCTGAGCTTTAAGTGAGCAATACCCTGTAACAACACACAGACGCTGAAAGGTTCAGTCTTCACTCTCCTACATTTTAGGAAGGCCTCAGCACGTTGTAGGAGTAGACACATACTTGGCAGCAACTACCCAAACAACTAGTAAGCATTGCCAAAGGCAAGCTGATAACATATCTTTTATCCTCAAGGCTTTGTGTCTGTTAACACACTCACTCATTCACTCCTATGTAGCGGATTATTTTACAGCTTCCAATTAATTCAGCAAAATTTCAGTTTTGAATAAGTAAACCATGCATAGCTTTAATTCCAGATTCTGCAGGTCTGAGAATAAGATTAAATTAGAGTTATTTATCACTAACAGATTTCTGGTTTTCAACACTCTGGCCAAAAAAAGCAATGGTTCATTAGGGAAGGCTCTCAGTTTAAGGAGCTGGCTGCCTACCTCTGCCTTCTTTCCCGATTCCCATGCTGTAACCTTCAGCTGCTATTACCAGCCTCTGACTCTCCAGTCTCTCCTAGACATAAACATTTTCCATAAGTGGATTCCTTGTTTGAAAATCTGGAGTCCAGACCATAGAAGGCTCAGCCCATGAAGAGTGTCTTCACAGAGGGAAATTAAAAAGCACCACCTCTTATTTGACTGTGTGTTCCTCTCCCTCCTGATACTACTTCCAGCTGAGCACAGTGAGTTCCACTACAGAGGTAATTTCCTTCCCTTCTGGGACTCAAGGCATATCAGCCATCGTGATATAGGATTCATCTCCAAGTTTAATACTGAAGCAAGAATTCATCTTAAAGACTCTAAGTCACAACATGGTAAGAAAACCCATGCAATTTGCAGGCAAAAACTCTTTTCAAGGTTTAGGGGGATTTGGGATAATCTAACCTGATTCCTAACTGCCTTTATTTCCATTATTCTGTTGGAAAGGGTTATTAGCTGTCAGAAAGATGTACCCTGGTTAAGGCTGTTACCTGCGACAAGCACTGAAGAGAGAGCAGTTATATTAAATGGTCTTTTGGGTAGTGATAGCTGAAACAGAGAACAGAAAGCCTGGGCAGGCCAGGCCCATGCCTAGTGCCAAAGCCATAGGTTTCATTTGTATGTGACTGCTTAAGAGAAGCTGTGTCACTCGCTACAGTAGTCAGACAATACTACTTACCTTATTAGACAACAATAGAACTTAAAACTCTTGTAACACTGATGGATATTGTGTGACTGAGGATTCAATAATCCAATTCAGTGTCTTCCATGCCCTAACTGCAACTAACAAATAGTTAAAAAAGGTATTTCTTCTAGACAATTAAGCAACATCCTGTTATCTTCAGCACCACTGCTGAAAAATAGTAACTATTCAGCTGTGGGTTCTGTAACCATTTTTACTAACAAATTTCTAGTTGTAATGTTGGATTAATATCTACATTTTTAATATAATTTAGGGCTTGTTAGTTAAAACATGCTAAGTACAGGTCAACTACCATTCTTCACTGCTAAATTTAAGTTTGCTTCAAATGCAGACAGGCCGCCTGGTAGCTGCTGGATGCCCTTTTCTACTTTACAGTTAAAGCCCCAAAACTCCATACACCATGGAGCATGGATCAGAAAAACATACCGCCCTGATGAGAGTCTGCACAGCTCCTGCACTGCTTCTCCTTTGTGAATCTCCCCGGGTTCTGTTCATGAAAACTGATGAATGATTTAAGTAATACTACTACTGCTCCCATTTCCCAATTAGAGGGATTGTAGATTCATAGGATGGTTTGTGTCAGAAGGGAGTTTAAAGATCAGGTTCCAACCCACCCTGCCATGGGCAGGGACACCTTCCACTAGATCAGGTTGCTCAAAGTTTCATCCAACCTGGCCTTGAACACCTCCAGGGATGGGGCATCCATAACTTCCCTGGGCAACCTGTGCCACTATCTCACCACTCTCACAGTAAAAAGTTTCTTCCTAATATCTAATCTAAAGCTCCCCACTTTCACCTTGAAACCATTCCCCCTCATCTTATTCCTGCATTCCCTAATAAAGAGTCCCTCGCCAGCTTTCCTACGAGCCCCCTTTAAGTAGTGGAAGGCCGCTACAAGGTCTCTCCAGAGCCTTCTCTTCTCCAGGCTGAACAACTCCAACTCTCTCAGTCTGTCCTCGTAGGGGAGGTGCTCCAGCCCTCTGATCATTTTTGTGGCCTCATCTGGACTAACAGATCCATGTCCTTACTTAGAGCGGCCTAACAAGTGGGGTAGTTCAAAGAGGAAGGCCAGAAGAACATTTTTGTTCTTCACCCACTCCTGAGCATTTTGAGGATTTTGTTTAACACTTCTAGAATTTAGTATTTTTATTTTACTCATCTGCAAGGAAGACGAGCACAAACAATACTTGTGGGTAGCATTTTGGTACTCTGCCCTTCCACAGCAGTACTGACAGGAGTGCTTCCCGGTTTGGCGTGTGGTGCTGTGGCACCACTGCGCTGTGTTATCACTGGGGGGGTGGTGGGATAGCACTGGTGTTCTCTGTGTGCCTGATATCAGGGGCACTGGGTGTCCAGGGGCTATAATCTGAGCAGCAAAACTGGCCCACCGTGGTGTGCGCACATCTCGGGTAGTGGCTTCCTGGCAGCACCGATTCATCCCTGCTAACATGGAATTTTGGAGCAACAGCAACATTTTGGCATCTCACACATCCCATGCCTGTGCCTCTGTGGTATGAGCAGAACCTGCTCCCATTGCAGTGAGGTGGGTTCTGGAACATTGTCACAGTTTAGCCCCAACCTGACCAATTTCAGCAGCTAAAACCGTGCAGTTGGGCTCTGAGTTCTCTTCCTCCACTCCCCCAGGGAAAAAGGAAAAGAAAATGAGAGAAAAAAGACTTGTAGGTTGGAAACTAAAACTACAGCTTTAATGAAATAATAATAATAATAATAATAATAATAATAATAATAATAATAATAATATTGCGCTCCCACCCCTCAAAGACTATATGGCACCACAAATGCTGTAGAGCAGACACGAAGGAATGGGTCCACAACTAGGAGGGAGCTGAGTTCAGGAACTGGATCCAGGAATGCACGGATCTGAAACCCGGAGCAACCAGACAGATGAGGTCTTCACTGGATGTCCGCCATTGCAGAAGAGAGCGAGACCTTCATGATCTCTCCATTTTATACCAGGATGGAATAGTCTGTTGGCCAGTTTGGGGTCACCTGACCTGTCTGCTCCCCCTGCATGTGTGACCTTTTTTAACCAACTCGAGGATGGCCCTGGCTGCTAGGGAAGAGGTACAAACATTGGCCTTTCTGCATACCAATGTTCAATATTATCACTTCTATAGAGAAACTGTCTGAAAAAAATGCAGTTATCTTTCAAAAAATGAAGTTACTTAGATGAGACTGAATTAGAATCAGGAAACAGACTCTCATTTAACTTAAAACATGACAAATGGCTGGGCAGGTTTTGGCTGAGCAGAGAGCTTTGGGTGGATCTCGGAAAGAAGAGGAAAGTATATGAGCTTTGGAAGAATGGGCAGACACCATAGGAGGACTACAAGGATGAAGTGAGATCATGCAGAGAAAAAATTAGAAGGGCTAAAGCTCAGCCAGAACCTCAATTAGCCAATTCTGTGAAAGATAACACAAAAAATTTCTAAAAATATATTAACAACAAAAGGAGGGCAATCTCCATGCTTTACTGGATACAGGGGGAACAATACTGACAAAAGATCAGGATAAAGCTGAGGTACCCAATGCTTTCTTTGCCTCAGTCTTTAACAGTAAGGTAATGATACCAAAAATGCTGACAAAAAAACCTCTCCAAGACTCATTTTGGAATTCTAGAAAGCAGTATCCTTTATTTCAGCACTGGAAGCATGAGGGTATGATTTCCATCAATCCTGCATAACGAGACAAGAGCTGAGGACAGAATGTATATTCCACTCAAGTGCATATCTATAAATTTTCCCAGAAATCCTGTGCATATTCTATTACTTTCCAAGGACTAATTTTAATGTTATTATGAACTTCACAACAGCTAAATCTCTGTTCATTGGGGCCTT
This sequence comes from Dromococcyx pavoninus, assembly GCA_033558185.1. Taxonomy (NCBI): domain Eukaryota; kingdom Metazoa; phylum Chordata; class Aves; order Cuculiformes; family Neomorphidae; genus Dromococcyx; species Dromococcyx pavoninus. The sequence continues at coordinate 41,909 of JAUMJL010000409.1, read as the reverse complement.
GGAGCCAGCTCTGTCTGACCTTGTGTTTTTAGATAAGGAAAGACATCTTTTGGACAGTATTGTCTGGAAAAGGCACTATTTGAAAAAAACATACTATCAAGAAAACATACTATCAGAACAACAGTCTGTGTCTGTCTAAAAAAAAATCCAGTTACTTAGATGGAACTTAAGTCTACTTTAGCTTAAAGCAAAATATTCCACTTTTTGTAGTAGTAACTACTTGTATCAGTGAGATGTTCTCTGGGTACTCAGTTTTCAAAAAATGAAGTTACTTAGATGAGACCGAGTTAGAGTGAGGAAACCGACACTAATTTAACTCAAACCACAGCAAACCGGCGGGCAAGGCTGCTCCCTCAGCACCGCCTTCAGGCCGGAGCGAAGCAGCGCGGAGCCCGTTTGTTGCTCACGCCGCGGTGCCGGAACGGAGCTGCTTTTCCTACAGCCCCACCTGGCGGCAGCACAGCAGCCACCGCCTCCCTCCGCCCTGCCCATTTCATAGAATCACGGAATGGTTTGGGTTGGAAGGGACCTCACAGACCATCCAGTTCCGACTCCCCTGCCAGAGGCAGGGCCACCGCCCCCCAGACCGGGCTGCTCAAGGCCCCATCCTACCTGGCCTTGAACGCTTCCAGGGAGGGGGCATCCACAGCTTCCCTGGGCAACCTGTGCCAGTGCCTCACCACTGTCATCGTGAAGAATTTCTTCCTAATGTCTAGTCTACATCCTTCCCCTTCCAATTTAAAGCCATTCCCCCTCGTCCTATCGCTGCTTGTCCTTGTAAAAAGACCCTCCCCAGCTTTCCTGTAGCCCCTTCAGGTACAAGAAGGCCGCTATGAGGTCTCCCCAGAGCCTTCTCTTCTCCAGGCTGACCAAGCCCAACTCTCTCAGCCTGTTGTCATAGCAGAGGTGCTCCAGCCCTCTGATCATCTTCGTAGCCCTCCTCTGGACCCGTCCCAACAGTTCCATATCCTTCTTATGTTGGGGATTCCAGAACTGGACACAGTACTCCAGGTGGTGTCTCACGAGAGTGGAGTAGAAAGGCAGAATCCCCATCTTCGCCCCGCTGGCCACGCTTTTAATGCAGCCCAGGACACGGTTGGCCTTCTGGGCTGCGAGCGCACATTGCTGGCTCGTGTCAAGCTTCTCATCAATCAGCGCCCCCAAGCCCTCTGCAGAGCTGCTCTCAATCATATCGTCCCCCGTTCTGTATTGAAACCAGGTGTTACCCAGGTGTAGAACCTCGCATCACTCAACACCTCCAAGTCCTTTTCCCGCGGCCCGGCCCGCTCCGGCCCCGCCCCGCGTGAGCTCGGCGCGGCCCAACGCCTGCCTGATTGTATCGTTCCGTCCCGCGCCCCGCCCCGCGACGCGCGCGCGTTCTCGCGGCCACGCTTCCCGCCCACTCCGCATTGGCTGCCTCGGGGGGGGGGGGGCAGTGGCGCGGCGCGTGCGCGGTGGCGCGAAAAGCCCGCGCGGGGCTGGGGGCCGGGAAAGGCCGCGCGCGCCCGGCGGGGAGGCGGTGTTTGGGACCTTCTTCCCTCCATCTCTCCTCTCTTCCTTCCTTGCTTCCCGTCGTCTTCTCCTCCTGTCTCTCCCCCAGCTTCGGTGCCGTTAGCCGTTGCTTCCCGCGCTGCATCTCGCGCGTGCGCGCAGGCGCACCCAAAATGGCGAGCAAGGAAGGTAGGATACCCCTCCTCCCTCTCCCCTTTCTTCCTTCCTCTCCTTTCTTACTCCGTTCCACCTTCTCCCTCTCCCTTCATCCTGCCTCTCCCTCTCCTCTTCCTTCTCCCTCCCTCCCTCCCCCGCAGCCTCCTCTCCTGCTCACCTCCCCCCTTTCTTTCCCCCTTCCTTCCACCCCCCCCTTCCTTCTCCCTCTATCTTCCCTCTTCCTCCCAGCCGGGGGGTGTGGTCAAGACACTCGTGGCTGTAGCGCTGCAGGCTTCCTCTCCAAGGAACGTTAGGATGTCATGAAATGGTCTCAAGTTGCACCAGGGATGGCTCAAATTCGGCATGAGGAAAAATTTCTTCACAGAAGGAGTTCTCAGGCACTGGAACAGCTGCCCAAGGGAGGTGGTTGAGTCACTATCCCTGGAGGTGTTTAAAAAACAGGTGGATGAGGCGCTCAGGGATACGGTTTAGTAGTGGACTGGTACAGCTGTACTCGATGATCTCAAAGGTCTTTTCCAACCAAGAGAGTGTGTTCTGTTCTGAATACTGGGGACAGTGGGGGCGGTTGCAGCTGTCCTCCCACTGGCTGCCCTTTGGGACTCCCTCTCGTAGTCCGCCCTCTCCCCAGCGTGGGCCTGGTCTATGGCAGCACCTCCGCACCCTTTGTCTCCCTTCATTCCCTCCCACTGCACCCTGGTGCAGTGGCAGCAGGCGCCGAGCTTGTAGTTGATGCGTCTCCCTCTCCCTGCAGTGCTGGAGGACACGGTGGAGGAGCGCGTCATCAGCGAGGAGTACAAGATCTGGAAGAAAAACACCCCCTTCTTGTATGACTTGGTGATGACACATGCCCTGGAGTGGCCCAGTCTCACTGTGCAGTGGTTGCCTGATGTGACCAGGTGAGAGAAGGAAATAAGGGTCTGGAGAGTGCCAGGGTCGCCCAGGGCTCAGCTACCGATTTGCTTGGTTTGCAAAGAGGAAGCTGAGGCTATGTGCGGTTGCTTGTTCCACTGGTCTTGCTATCTCTTTTAACCATGTCTGCTAAGTCACTAAAGGATAAAAGCCATGCAAAATGAGAAAAATTTGGGTTAGCCTGCTCTTTATTAGTTTGTAACTCTTATTCTACTTACAGCTTTAAAAACCCTTTGTGTATGCTGAAGCTTTGAGGAAAAAAGTCACAAGTTGGTGCGTTATAGAGCTCTAGCTTACTTAAACTGTGATATTAGCCTAGCCAAATATGTCATGAGGTGTGAAGAAAGAAATCTTTCTCATTTTCTTGATAAATGAGACCTAACACTCTGCTATAGTTATTTCTAATCAGAGAGATCTATGTACTAAACTAGCTTTTTTCTGAAGACTGTTTTTCCTCATGTATGCTACAAATTACTATTCTGTAGAAGCTATAGTACCTGTATTTGTTTTGTTTGTTTTAAGTCTAGACTTATTTAGGAAAATATTGATCTAAGAATGGTGCTTCATGTCCTGGTTGTTTCCCTGGCTCACTGTTGACTTCACATATTTTAATTTTCCTATTCTTATATTTCCCCCTGAAAATTGTGGGCTCACTGATTAATTTGTTAAAGAATTTTGAAGATTGGGATAGATTCTGTTCATGTGCAGGTACTATAGAACTTAAATTGTTACAGTAACCACTCAGGGCTCCCTTAAGGTAGTGGGCAAGAACTGGGGCCCTCATGTTGTTGTAAACCGGGTATAGCTAGGTTTTGAAATACCTTATGTGTGAAGTTCATGCAATAATCAGAGGATGATCTCTTTCCTCTTTCTAAAATTCCACCTTACATATGCATTGTTATACTTGGTGGTTAGGTGATCCCTTAATTTTGTATATCAGAATTTTAGGAAAGATATTGAGAGATGTGAACTAACAAGTCATGGCACGGAGAAGATGAAGTGGGGATTTGAGGGTGTGGAGCCCTTATGAGGAACACTTCTGCTTTCCTCGTATTTTGCAGATTGACTTAATATTCAGTTTAAAACCTGGTATTTCCAATTATCCAGTGTCAAAATATATCAGGCATTTAAGGCAAGGACTGTCTCTTTGTATGGCACCTGACATGATGGGACACCTGTTCCTGATGCAAGTAAGTGCATGTGTATTGTGTGTTTTTTGTTTCGTATTTTTCTTCCCCCCCTCAAAACATGTGATGATACTTTGGAAGTGATATAGTAATACCTGTGGTGATTTATGATTGCCCAAATGATTCCTCCTTATTTGGATTCGGACAGTGTCATTAGCTTGTTGCTTTCAAGAATGCAAAAATTGCTTGGTTTTGACTGTTTAAATTTTGCCTTTCAAAGATAAATGACACTTTCCGCCTAGCCTTTCACTTATTACTAAGTGTTACATTTAACCACCAGAAGAGAAATTTTATTCCATTTAGCTAGAGTTTGTGCAGTGTTTAAAAATGAGCTTCTGAAATAAAATAAGTGGTAAAATATTTTAAGAGAGGTAACTAAACTAGATTGCCACTTGTCCTCAGTATTTGTGTTTTATAGAAAGTAGTATTGATTGTTTTCTAAATGTGCAACTTCTAGGGGAATTGGAGGCAGAAGTAGGTATTGATGTTACATTTAACTGCTGTGCAAATTGTAATTGTCCCTTTTAAGCCACAGTGGCAATGCTTACTAACGTGTATTGTCGCTCTAGCCTTACTGGTTGCGTCTTTGGCTTGCTTATGTCAGAGTCTAGTTCACTTTATTGCACAAGGCTCTTGGAACAAAGAAAAGGACCTCTTAAACAATACTCTCTTTTCTAGCTCCCTGAAGAAGTTTGGACCTTGAATGTTATTGATGCTAGGTATCAAACTTGTGGAACTGAGCACATAATTTTATTCCATGCATTTATTATTCTAAACAGGCCAGAAGGAAAAGATTATGCTCTACACTGGCTGGTTTTGGGAACACACACGTCTGATGAGCAGAACCACCTGGTTGTTGCAAGAGTCCAGATTCCCAATGATGATCAATTTGATGCTGCACAGTGTGACAGTGAGAAAGGAGGTGGGCATGCATGCGTTCTTACACTATGTTTTAGCACTGGTGTTACTAAGCATTCTATTTAGTAGTATTCTAACTTTATGTTAAATACTAAAGTTTACGTATGTTTATCAGATCACACCAACTCTAGATCATTAATTGAGTCTAAAAAGAGGAAATTTCTTATTTCAGGAGAACTTGGGGAACGTTATGACATACAATCCCTGCCAGTACATCTACTAGCCCTGTTAGTTGTGATGAAAACTGATACACATCTATATCGAATTAAGACCAAAACTCTGGAAGAGTTTGTATAATAGAGGATTCAAATTATCTGGAGTGTTAATGCTGTTGTGTCACATAATGCTAGCCTTACATAGGCTTTATAGTATTATGATAAGATGCTTACCACTGTTTCTTGAAGTGGGAGAGTTGGCGTGAAAGGCTGTTTCACCCTTTTAAAATAGCTGATGTGGTAACTGACCTTTTTCTGACAAATGTAGAGTTTGGTGGCTTTGGATCTGTGACTGGTAGAATTGAAACAGAGATTAAAATTAACCACGAAGGCGAAGTAAACCGTGCTCGTTACATGCCACAGAATCCCTGCATCATTGCTACAAAAACACCATCTGCTGATGTGTTGGTATTTGACTACACTAAACATCCTTCAAAACCAGGTGAGTCAGGCTCCCTAAAGTTAAGCAAAATGTCTTGTCATTGAGGGGTAAACTTGTGTTTAACTGTAGTTGGGAGGAGAGGTGGTGGGCTGTGGAGTCCAAATAAGGCGTGTATGTGACTTTACCTGACTGGTTATGCTCAGTATCATAAGAGAATCTTGATAGAAGCAGTAGCCTCCTAAGAGGATGACTTATAAAATGTAATTATTGTAGTGGGAACAAAGTTTTTGGGTAATAATGATGCTCTTATGGATTGATGTGCGAAGTGAAGCTAAATGAAAAGAATTTCGTCTTTTTCAGACCCAAGTGGGGAGTGTAATCCTGACCTTAGATTAAGAGGGCACCAGAAGGAAGGCTATGGTTTATCATGGAACTCAAATTTGAGTGGACATCTTCTCAGTGCATCAGATGATCATGTAATAACCACATCTTTTTACCTCATAAAAAAAAATCCTGCAACCAAACAACTCCTCCCAGTTTATGCTGTAATAAATAATTAGAGAAAAACTGGGTTAGTGTGGCTGTACATTGTTAGGTGGGGAAGCTGTGACATATTGTGGTTATATTTCTAAGGGTTGTCAGTTGACTTAGCCTGTAGTCAACAACCAGTTCTTTCTAACATTCTTGATAAAGTAAGAACAGAGTGGTTTTAATAGTTGTCTGCTGGAAGAAATTGTTGTATAACAACCTTTTAAACTGGCTTGGGTCCGAGACTGTCAAAGATCAAGTGAACTAACAGCTTATGAGTTTCTTTGTGGGCTTTAAAAGTTTAAATTGCTTTTGTGAACTTAAATAATCCTTGGGTCTTGAGTTTGCAGCAAACTGATAGCTTAGCTCACTTCTCATGGCACATTAAGCATTCCTTTCAAAAGCAAAGAACTGTTTCAGGTGTGTCTCTGTTAGATAATACAGTCAGAATCCATTTAACTGTAGAATATGACTCTTATTTACAGACTGTGTGTTTATGGGACGTAAGTGCTGGACCAAAAGAAGGCAAAATTGTTGATGCAAAAGCAATATTTACTGGGCACTCTGCAGTAGTAGAAGATGTGGCTTGGCATCTGCTCCATGAATCTCTATTTGGATCTGTGGCTGACGATCAGAAGCTTATGATGTAAGTTGGGGTTAAGCATTTTCTGGATGGTGCCTGCTGTGTGCTGTCAGTGGACCAGTCCAGAGCACTTGGATAAACAAATGTGAATACTGAAATGGTCTCATGTAGATCTTATGTGCAGTCAACTATAGTAATGCTACAGAATCACAGAAATCTGTGTGTCACTTAGTGTGTCCACATTATTTGAAAATAAAGTGTAATAGATTTGTGAACTTCCTGGTGCCAACTGCTGATGTAGAACAGACACAAAATACTGAAAGGTTAAGAAATAAAAACTGTAGCTTCAAACTTGGGTTTAGCCATAATGTAGTCTCTTGAACTAATGTGTAGTGTAGTAAAAAAGGAACCTTCTGTGCATGTTTGTTCACTCTTGCACTCTTCTCCTTGCCCCTCATGCTACCCCAAACTCTTCATTTCAACAGTTGGGATACGAGATCTAATACCACGTCCAAGCCAAGTCATTCTGTAGATGCTCATACAGCCGAGGTCAACTGTCTGTCCTTCAATCCTTACAGCGAGTTCATTCTAGCAACTGGTTCAGCTGACAAGGTTATTACTTGTGTATACTTAAAAATTTAAAGTATTCTAGGTGATAGTTCTGTAGCCATTATAGTAAAAACGTTTTTTATTACCTCTCCCAGACGGTGGCTCTGTGGGATCTTCGTAACTTAAAACTGAAACTCCATTCTTTCGAGTCTCACAAAGATGAAATTTTTCAGGTGGGTAAATTTTCTCACAAGCTGTGAAATAACTGGAAGAGTACTGACTTGGACAAGAACACGTAGTTTTTCGTACAGTGACCCACCACAATAAATAGTTCTCTGTTAAACATTAAATAGTGAATTTTGTTTCAGCGAATGCAGACAGTACCACAGTTTCTTTCTGCCTTTCCCCACTTGCCTCTGAAGCAAGCAGTCAATAACTTATCTGCTATAAAGATACTGGCAGTTTGCAAGTACCTGCACCACAGGCAGAAAGTTTCTCTAAAAGATTCTGCTGTAGAGAGCTCTTGCGTTCAAATCTGATATTGTGAACTCTGCCTGTTCAATAGGTGCAAGTAACAGTCAATTTTAGATAATTAAATTTCATGATACAGTAAATCTATAACAGTGAAATAATGTTGGCTATTCAATTTGAGAAATCTTAAGACTTTAAAGCACTCTATTTGAGCTGCAGGATACCCTTTGTGCTGCAAGAAACTATTGAGTGTAGTTGAAAATTAGTAGCCAGGTGCTATAATTGTTATTCAGGATATGCTTTAGAAATCAGTAACTGCCCCAGTCAAATTGTTTTCCTTCAACAGGTTCACTGGTCTCCTCATAATGAAACAATTCTTGCTTCGAGTGGTACTGATCGTCGGCTTAATGTATGGGATCTAAGGTGAAGAGCAATTCCTTTCTTATTAGTATATTAATGAAAAGATGATAAAAAATAAAAGGCTGCAGACCAGCTTTGTTTGTTAGACTTGATTCATGCTGTTCTCTGGCCTTCCTTGCAGGCTTAATTCAGACCCCGTCTTTTGGGTATACAGTAGAAGCAGCACATACCTCTGATGTTACTTCTCTGTGAGGATTTCTTGCTTATAGAATTGTTCTCTGTTGTCTTTAGTAATAAGTGATTCCTGCCCCCATGTGCTTCACAAGTTAGATTCCATTTCAGTAATGGTAATGCAAAACAGTTTATGTTTTATACCTGAGAGTTACAGTTATTTGACAGTGAGGGAAAAAAACCAATAGCAAAAGCAAATACTGGAAACAAAGGCTGGGAACTGTTAAGTTACTTTGATGTAGGGTGCAATTTTCAATATTAATAACAATTGTAAATTACTTTCTTGTAGTAAAATTGGAGAAGAGCAGTCTGCAGAGGATGCAGAGGATGGGCCTCCTGAGCTGCTGGTATGCTTTTGTTCAGGTTTCAGTCTGCTGCCATGCTATGTGTCAGTGCGATACCTTTTGACTGCACTACTAAAACTGCAGCAGTTCAAAAATCTTATCACCTCTCTGGTTTTCAGTAGGCTTCCTCTGTTCAATTTTGAAGGTAGTGATTTCTTTCAAAGCTGTCCTGGACATCATTTACACGTCTTTATTGTTGCACGTGTTTACAGTTCAGCCATGTGCTTGTCAGTACTCTTCTGTAACTAAATGCATGTAAAGCCAAGTCCTCAAATTGTTTATCTTCTACTAGATCAGTTAGGTGCCATGTAGCTAACCTTACTGATGTGGAAAACACAAAGGCTTACGTTTTGTTTTGCTTCCTTAGGAAAAGAACAATTAATGCTTATAGTTTGGTTTCCCCATTTCCTGTCTAAGCGCTTATAAAATTAGATGAGGTAATAGATGTAAAATATGGTTGGATTTCAGAGCCCAGCCTTGCACGAAGTAGCACCATTTTGAGGATGTCACTCAGACATTGCTATAATATGTGAACTGTTGTCGTAAGTGCTGTCTCTGCAATTTCTGCATCTATAAGCAATGAATGGAATGTGCTGCTTCACACACCTTTACATCTGTACTGTGAATCTCTAGTACCAAGCTTTTCTTCTTTGTATAGTCGTCAGCGTGATGAATTTACCTACTGAATCTTGGGTTTTAACAGATTTCTCTCTATAGATTAAATAACTCTACTAGAGCCTGTGTTGGGTTTTTTTTAACAGTTTATTCATGGAGGACACACTGCCAAAATTTCAGACTTTAGTTGGAATTCTAATGAGCCTTGGGTAATCTGTTCTGTGTCAGAGGACAACATAATGCAGATATGGCAAATGGTAAGTGTCACAACAGCTCTTGAGTTGCTCTGAAGCGTGTTGCATAAATGAAATTGAAATGACAGATTCTTTTTAGGATAGCTTGTGCCTTCAGTGAGTGAAAGTAGTATATCTCTTGTACTTTTTGCACTGTTTGATTGGGGAGGCTTTCAAAAAAACCCAGACTAAATGCAACTGCTGGGTAATTCTTGACTCTAAGTCTTAGGTACTAGTTAAATGTGGCAGTTGTGAAATTGCATCCAGTGCTAGACAAGTCTTACTCTTCCCACTGTTTCTGCTTGTTGAAGCAAGATGCCTTTTAACTCTCCAGTTAGTTTGTATTATTTTACATTACAGGAGTTTGATCAGTTATCTTATAAATGTGGCATAAAACCACTTGGGAGTAATTTAAGCTAAAAAAATTGTAGCACTGAAATGTGTGTCACAGGTCAGGCTTTTGGGGTTTTATGCCTGTTCTTCAACTTGTTTTGTGTGCTTAGTCTGAGGGTGAAATAAATGCAAATAAAATGTTCATTGTAAGGCTAATGATTACATGGTGGATGCTTATGCTGCTGAAATTAAACAATGCGAGAAGACAGCTGCTCAAGTCCAGCGTCTGTGTGCCCATTCCTAAATTTAGCTGCTCTTTAAGAAGAGGCAGGGAGAAGATCCCTTTAAGGAGGCGATGCTGTCTGTGCCTTCTTGAAATTATCATGTTTGTGTAGAAGATTGTTTAGAAACAGTTGTGTCTACCACTTCTAATGTAATATTTTGTGTCTTTAGGCAGAAAACATTTACAATGATGAAGAACCAGATATAGCAGCAGCCGAACTGGAGGGTCAAGGAACATAACTTTTCTTCATTAAGGAAATACTGGGTATGAAATAGTAATATAATTTGACAGCTGTATACATTTAAAAAAAAAAAAAGAGCCTGAAAAAAACCCAAACAAAGCAAACCCAAAATAACCCCAAGAAAGAAGCACTGGGCCTGCACTTCACATCAGAATGAGAACATTGTGAAATGGGCACAAGAAGCTTGTATAGTCAAATGGTCATGGGATACCTTTTGTTATTTAGGTGCTTTGAGCTCTTGTATACTGTACAGCAATTAGCTTTTCAGGAAAATAAGAATTGCTTAATATCTATGTCTATATTTTTAAACAAACTTAGTGGGTTCCTGTAAATAAAACAGTCAAATCCTCACTCTTCCCACACAGAAAGTATGCAAAAAAAAAAACCACACAAAAAAAGTTTTTATTAATATGTAAAAAGAGCTTTTCACTTTTACACACTTTTGGATTGGCTTTGTGTAAATAAAATTTGTTAAATAAAATATGTGGTGTGTTTCATGTCCGTTGACATAAGACCTTCTTGCCTCAATACAACTTAATTTCTACATAGTAATAAAGATACATAGTTCTTGATTTATAACTTCCCCTGCAAATAAAGGTCTGGGGAAATGAGAGTTTTGATGTGAAAAACTTGGAATGGATAACTTGGATCCTTTCCAAACAGAGTGGATATAGAAAGAGGTTTGGGGAATACAAGTTCAAGTATAAATCTTGAGCAGGCTCAATTAGCTGTTGAGTTGGATCTTGGTTTTGAGTGATGGTTGGGGTTGTTATTTTTTGGCGTGGTGGTGGATGTGCTGTCCTTTAACCTTTCCTCGTCTTGTGAGCTAAGATGGCAATGTGGCCTCAGTGAATTGATATCGCCTGTGTCTCTTAAGAGCCTTCCTGTCATTTTTTTTTAACTGAAGTGTTGTGAGGCAATTGGGCAGGTGTCTAAAATACATTAATGTCTGAATGGATAGAAGACAACATACAGTTGGCTTCTAAAACTCTGGCTGACTAAAAAGCTGGTGAATTTGGACCATATACAAATAAAATGTCTCCGTATTTATCATGTTTTATCATGTTTCTACAGACAAGTTATGGATCAACCTTCAGAGCTGCTGTCAGTCAGACAAATCTAAGTCAGTATCTAACTTGAGTTTAAATGAAAGCTTTTAGATACTTGAGAGAGGACTCAATTTAATTAAATGTTGGATGTCCTCATCATTCTGCTTAAAGGGAAAAAATGGAAGACTTGGTTGACCGATACCGAAAAAGTATTTTTTGTTGGTGTTGATAATGGTGTTCCCTTGATGTATACCTTGCTCTTGTCTTTATTTGAGTTAAAACAATTTAGTAGGCTTCTGGGCTTGAGCTGCCTATCTTAAGGTACCTGTACTGGGTCTTGCTGGAATGGAGTTCACTTCAAGAAGTGGGATGCGGTGCCGTGATTTATGGCTAGAAGTGTTTTGATAATACACCCATGATGTGGCTGTTGCTGAGCAGTGCTTGCACAAGATATATGCTGGGGTAGCCACAAAGTGGGGAGGGGACACAGCCAGGACAGCTGACCTGAATGGGGCAGAGAGGGCTATTCCTTTACATATGTCATGCTCAGCAATAAAAAATGAGGTAGAGGAAAAAGAAGGGGGGCCTTCCATGGTGGCTGCCAGGGCATTGGCTTGCTTCTGGGAGGTGGCAAGGGATTTCATTCTCCCCCCACCCCTCCTTCTCTCACCCAGCCATTAAACTGCCTTTCATCTGTGATGCCTGAGATTTTCTTCCTGTTCTCTCTCTGTGTTGCTGCGGGGAGGTTTGAGTGGGTGGTTTGCTGCTTCACTACTTCCATTTGTGAGTGGAAGGCTGCTGTCTGAGGTAAATACTAACATTTTTTAAGATTGAGAGTTGAATGAATAAGAGTTTTGATTTAGCTCTTTTCATGTTCTGTGTGGGAATTCAGTAGGCTGGACACTCCTTGGGTCTAGTAGGCCAGTGTGGTGTTATATCCCATTCTTAAAAGCATTGATACTTGGAAGCAAGATGGGAGCAAATAAAAGATGTTTTGACAAGGGAGTGAATTCACTTTCACGAGACTGGTACTGTGTACTGTTGTGTTGGTTAAGGCTGAGCCACAGCTACCCTTTTCCAGGACAGAGGAGGCACTTGTTAGCTGGAATGTGACTCCAGCTGTCTGTGGGTCAGCATCTTGGTCCTTGGAAAGGTGCTCACCTGTGTGTCACTGAAAGGACTGACTTCGTTGCAGCATGCGCTCTCTGGTCATCGTCTATAGCGGATTATCCCTAGGCTGGTGCTGCAAGGGAATGGCAGAGAAGCTGTAGAGCAAAGGTATTGCTGACTTCCCTGTTTGGCTGTTTGGTCATTCAGCTAAAAGAGCCAACCTCTGGTGACAAGGTCTTGGTACGTGTAAGCAGGCCAGCAGTTTTCCTTCCCTCACAGGAAGGGCTCCTCTAAGGTATCTAAGGGTAACTCTGGATGCTAATTTAATTTGCATGCGACAGCAAATGATAAGCATTAAACATACGGAAAGCAGAGATGGTTTCTGGTCAGGTCCTGCTTCCTTTTGACATTTTTTCTGACATACATAGCTCTTGCAAATAGGAAATGAAGAGGTCAATGGCCTGATTGTTGCTGGAAAAACAGAAGTGCTTCCCAGAGAGCACGATGGTGGCTCTTCCAGGTACAGATATGGTTGTTGGGCTGTTACGTGGCCCCTCTTCAGCACAATTCAAGGAGCCCTACTGGCTGCTTTGCACCAGCATGTATGGTACAGCTTATCGCTATAATTACTGACTTCAGCTTCATGTGTCTCTTGTGGTGGGGCCTATTAAGTCTCCTTACTGCCTCACTCACAAGAGAGAGTGGGAAGGAGAGGTGAGCTACAAATCACAGCTCTCTTCTGATTGCTCTTATGCTGTTTCTTTTTCATTCCCCCATTGCTGTTACCAGGAGCCCTCTGCATTGTAGGCACTGGGTCATCATGCATGGAGATGTCTCCTTCCACACCGTGTTCCAGAATGGAAGTTATGCAGGTAGGTGCAAAAGCACTTGAGAATTCCTGTGGAAGGCTGAGATGTTGTCAGTGTTTAGCAGGTAGGGAGCAGGTGGAGAGGATGTGCTCAACAGCATGAAAGGTCACAGCTGCTGAAGGACACCTAAGCCACTACCTGATGAACCAGGCTTTGGTAAGGCTGGTGTTCTTGGGTGTAAAAACACCAAAATTGTATATGCAGGAAGTGGAGACGAATGCATTCTCTAAGGGTGGTTTTGGTTTGCCTGACAGATGGACAGGGGTGTGTGTGGATGTGCCTGCTGGTCTGACACAGCCTATGCTAGCAGTTTCTGTCCAACTGGCTATCCAGCTCCAGATATCTCTCAGACTTCCCCAGCGTTAGAGGCGATCCTGCTAGATAGGGATGCATTCACTACCTGCTCTCTGAAGGGCAGCAGGAGGGGATAATTTATTACGGAACAAAAAGAGAGCATAATTTCATTGCCTTTACTGTACTTGTAGTCCAAAGCACCGCAACCACTGTACTGGTCTCTTTTCCTTGAGACAGAATTGTCTTCCACAACACTCATGTACATACAGTGCCTGCCTTCAACAGTGCAGCCTTGCATAAGCCTTACATAGGTGGCTATAGGACAGCTCGGTCCCACAGCCAGATCACAGGGCAAGTCTTTAAGAGTTAATCTACATTGTGTTGCTTTAAAACTTTCCACTATGGAGTGAGAATGTGCTGCAGGGGCCATTTGGGTTTTAATTTGCAAGTCAATTTTTTTAAGTACACTTTTTTATTGCCCAAGTAGAATGTTTGTGAAACATTGGAAAGTCATCATAGTTTCACCTATTTATCCGAGTGCCTTAATATTTAAAAAACTGGTGACCTTGGTAGCAAGTAGATATTGCTTATGTATTTCAGTTATTAGTAAGAATAATGGAATTTGAAGTATAATAAAAGTCATAAACCGGTCAAACTGTGCAATGGTTGCAGCAAGTTATTTATTTATTGCATTAAGCATTGCATTATTGCATGCAGCTGCTTTAGGTGTACCTACACAGTACTTACAGTGAATTTATAATGCTCTAACTTACTCGTACAGGTTGGTACAAGCTGGGGAGAGGAAGGACTGGCAAGCTTTGCATCCATTGGCCTTTCTTGTCAAAGGAACTATTTATAAAGTGTTGAGGCTTGTATTTTTTGGTTATTAGTTATTTCCAGAAATGCAGACGTAACAACAACTACAGAAGGTAATTTAAAGTCAAAATTTGCCAGTTTAGGGTGACTCAGTTGTTCTCAACACATGCATATTTGATGCAATTTTTCAGCATAAAGGGTGTCTTCTCTGTATCTAAGGCCTTCAGCCTGCATCAAGGAAATCGAAATTCTTTCATCTTTGTACCAAAACACATGAGTAACAGAGGAACTATAAACTAAATTTTTAACCTGCTATTTTAATTCATCAGACCTATGTTTCCAGAAGCTGAATCTTAAAATATTCAGCCGTGCTGTCTGGTCAGACCACTTGAGCCTTTATAAGAGCAGTCAGTCGGTGAGAGTGGCATTCTTGCACGCCCCCAGTGCTTCGATGCAGTGGTGCTTCATTACTAATAAAGCTAAAGCCCATTACCAGTGTGCATCACAAATTTTTGTTTCCACTGTTTTCTTCTGTAAGAACATGGTTTGCATCACCAGCTCCTCTGAATGTAAACTTAAACAGAAATATTTCTGTGAGGAGCTGGAAGTGGTTAAGGGTGGATGATACAGAATTTTTGGAGGCTGATACAAAATGGCAAAACTGAGCTAGTGTGTAACATTCCTTCCTTATGCCTCTAAAAGCAATTTCAGGGGTTTTCCTTTACTGTGGATGAAGAAGTGCATTTGCTTTACTTGTGCTGCTTTTCTTGCTGCGTGAGTCTCAACTGTCAACTGTTCGATATCAGGTGTTTTTTGACACATAGTCATGCGGTTTATACTATTCTTTATTATTATTGCTGTGCATACTGTCCCTTGAGCACTGGAATAGCTGAACAAAGCACGCTTGGTAGGTGTGAAAATTCTCTACAGAGAAATGGGCAGGACTTAGTCAACACACAGTCTGGCCTTTTGCTTTCCAGCTGCTAGAAAGATTAATGTGTTAAATTCTTAATTCTCACAACAGCAGCTTCTGTACTGTGAATTTCCAACCCCAAACTTCCTCCAGTCTCCAGCAAGGCCAAACGTGCGTAAGAAATGGTGTCCTTTGAGAGCTGTGTAACTACTCGCTGCTTTAAACATCAAGCCTGAATAAAAAATACATCTTGGATAAAAAGGTCAAGAAGAGTCAGAAGGAAGAGTCAGTAACCTTCTGGCAGGAAATCTCAGAAACATAGTCAAATTAAGGAAAAGCTTAATTTAAAAGCTTAAAGCAGGATTTATAAAACAGGCAACAAGACCAAGATCAAATGGCTAATTATGAATGCTGGTGGCAGGGGAAAAAAACCGAACCAAACCACCCCAACACCAACAGATTACATGGATAGAATACCAGTAACACACCTTGGACTTGGCAGAACTGAGGCAGTTACTTCAACTCAATACCAGAAGGTACATTTGGTAGAAGCAATAGTGAACTACATTACTATGCAGTAGCTATTACATGGCTATAGTCAGAAATAAGGTTAAATATGACTTGCATCCATTTTCTCAGCTTAAACAAGTAGCACAAGATGTAACAGGGTATTCAATGTTTTACACGCTGCAAGTGATCACTGCAAGTTGAGCTTTAGGAGCAGTGTTCTTGGCATAGTCTTGAATTATGCACAAGACCAGTTTCAAGACTCAACTGTTGCAGTCCACAAGGTCCACCAGATCCTTGCTTGAACAAGAAATCCAAAATAATATTCAGCCATTTCCTAGAAGATAACAGTTTCAAAGGAAATTAATTAAGTTTTTCCAGGCAGCACGATATTCTTAAATTACTTAAAAGTTCAGGCTAGGTGGGTGCCAGTCAGAAAGAACAATAAAAGCTTGGCTAGATGAAACTGAGTTAGGCTGGTAGAAGAAAATACATCCTCCTTTCAAGAAGGCATGACTAAGAGGAAAAAGGGGGATAATGGGAAACATAAATGTTATAGAAAAATAAATTCAGAAAGTAGCAAAAAAATACCTGTGAGGAATAACTTACTAAAGGCCTAAAAGCAAGTATCTTTTTCAAGCACCTTACATTTGCCCATGTGTCAGGGAGATGAAGACCTGACAGCAGGACAAGCTCAGAATGCAGCTGATTAAAGAGTTTCTCACATCAGAGCTACTCTTCTCAGGAAGAGAGTTGAGTACAGCCTCAAATGTCTATGTCCATGCGTGCACGTACCTTAACAGAGCAGACCTAGCACTTAAAAGTTCTGAAATGGCAGAATTCCTCAGCTATTAACTGTTTTGCACAGCCAAATTTATCTCCAGCAAACACTTGCAAGTTTGATCCATTTTTATAAAGAATTTAGGAAGACGGGAAACCAATGACAGGACCTGAGGGAATGGCAGGAAGATCAGATCATAGAATCAGAGAATGGTTTGTGTTGGAAGGGACCTTTACAGGTCATCCAGTTCCAACACCTCCCACTAGACCAAGGTGCTTTATGTTGGGTTTTAGGAAAAGGTTCTTCACCCAGAGGGTGGTGGAGCACTGGAACAGCTCCGCAGGGAAGCAGTCACGGTGCCAAGCCTGAGAATATTCAAGAAGCATTTGGACAACACTCTCAGACACATGGGGTGAATGTTGGGGTTGTCCTGGGCAGGGACAGGAGTTGGACTCAATGATTCCTGTAGGTCCCTTCCAACTCGGGACATTCTACAGTTCTGTGATTTTATGACTTGGGAGACAGTAGATGCTTAAACAGGAGGAGAGGCAGCACCTTTTGTGGAGACAAGTGTCAGATGTGAGGGAATACTCTGAAGAAGCAAACAAGTACAGCAAAGACAGCAACTGAGACCAGGAAATGTACTTCGAATTCCAAAAGCCCTAGAAAAGGCTCACAGGTAGGACCAACATTGCTCAGCTTTTACAAAATGGATCTCTTGAAAAAAGCAAACAGTTTTGTTTACATTAAAAAAAAAATGAATACAATCTTCAGAGTCTCAGAGCACATCATAGTACAGTGCTGTAAAAAATTCTATGTGCTACCTAGAAAAAAGTATACATAAGGGAAAACTGAACTTAAAACCAGTTCTCATAGATGTAACAGAAGCTGCCAAACGTTAGGGAATGTGCCCAAAAAAAAAGGGCAAACAGAACTCTTAGCATGCTTAGGAAACTGGGAGTTGTACATTATTAACAAACGACTCCACATCTTACGACAGAATGTGAACCTGATGAAATTACTAGACAACCTGATTCTTAAGAGAAAAGCCCACATTTTCCACACTGCATCCAGCTGAAAGTTTTGGAGATAAAGAGCACAAGCAAAATTCAAAGCAGGCAGCCACGGGTTCAGCCAGAGCTCCTGCTCTCTGTGGTCAAACACACCTTCCACTTCCCGATGTTTCCACACTGAAACCTGTTGGCAAGTGTAGCAGGTACAGCATTTTCCTCACCATATTCCACCTGCGTGGCTGGTACCGGCCACTACCAGTAACATGAGCGCCATCGACGTGACCCTGTAACAGCACCCTCCTTTGGGCATTTCACTCAAATTTCACGTCTTTTAATTCTCATTCTTGTCAAGCAAATAGAGCGAGTTCAGTAGATCCAGTTAGAAGACATGAATAGGTTAAAGAAAAACCCAGAGTCCGATATATTAAGCATACTTATTTACTTAATCTATACAGAATCGAGTAGATAAAATTTCAGATTCACATTAGTGAAAAATCTCTACAAAATGTTTTTGAAAAGCAAAACAAAGACTGCCTGTTCATTTATCATTTTCCTCATGAAAGCAGACATGGGTTGTAAAAATAAAGCAGTGTGTTTAGCACAAACTAGATTTCTGCATCACTTTTTTCACAGTTATTTCCATCTACAGTCCAAAGAGGTAGATTTTCTGCAACACCTGAGAATTGAACTGTAATGTAACCAGGTGTAATGAAAGGAAGGACAAAACATTAGAGATACATCCCTAACTTGCTCATGTATTCATACACACATTTGGGTCTTGCCTCACATATAATTTAGCTTTTTGCAGCTCAATTGTGGTGAAATTGTCAAATTAGGCCCAAGAGTTTTGACAACCAGACATCCTTGTTTCAGGCTACATCAGTTTACAGACCCGGTTAAACAGTTTATGGAAGAGGGAGAAAGGCATTAATACAAGTTTACTTAAAAAAACCCACTGGAGCCAGTTTGGCTGCAGACTGGCAGTGCAATAGCCTGCTGGATGGCAGATCAGGTTGAGTGCTGAGCTTATCCCTCACAGGAATTTGTATTTTGTCTATTTTTCTTTTTTTAACAACACTCTTCAAGCAATGCATGAAACTGTATGGACCGGTTTCAGGAAGCAAAGTATAGCTCACCTTGGCCAGATAAGTTTATATGATATGGGTATGGTAAAGGTAAGAAAGAGAAATGATATCCCCATTTTAATAGCCTTTCGCTTGGGACGTTCTGCTTCATTTACATACTAAGTCAGTAACAAATATATTTGTATTGCTGTTCTATACAACTGTCATGTTTCTAAAAGCCCTTGAAAATATTCTTGCTGCAGCGTCCAAAAATTCCCTCTTGCCTCCATCCAGAACAAGCACTATAGAAAGAATTGTTAAGAGATACAAATGTCCAAATTATAAATTGTAAAAATAGAAAACTGTATGTCCTACCTTGCCGAGGGTACGATGCATCAGATACAAAGTTTTTCACTTTTCCTCAGGAAAATTACTTCGTGTTAGCTGAAAACCTGTTCCTGCAACAACTACTTTTTAAACAATGTGGTTTTACAAAGTAAGTAATTCGAAAAGCAAGTCTGAAACTCTTCTTTCCAGTATCTTTTATGCCATATGGTTAGCGTGATTGACATTGCAAAGCTCTGAGTCTAACGTGACTGACTGCTCATCGCTACCTTATTTTCATTCCTGCATTGTGCTTGGACCACAAAAACAAAACCCGCACAAATCTCAGAGGAAGATGGCCAGCTTCCCATTTGCTCCACCACTTAAGAAATGTCAGTTTTGCAGTTCCTCTCAGTGGTACGAGCTAAACCACGTTTACCAGGCCCTACATAACCTTACTCTCTTTCAGAGACAGCTACATTATGTACATCACTATAGGGGGAAAAGGATCAGGAGCTCAGTGCAGCCTGAATATTCAAGTAATTTAGCCACTAAACTGTCAAGGGCAATGAGGGTGGGAAGCTCATTAGAGATGTGCTTGATTCCAAAATCCCCTCCCAAGTAAGTGCAAAGAACTTTTAAGTACCAGAAAAGGCTACACATGTTCATATTTTTTTAGAATAACAGCAACCAAAACTAGAAACTAAATACATGGGAACTACAGGTAAGGGGAGCTTGTAGTTATTTCACACGTTGTCTTGCCAAAAAATAAATGTTGGTCCTAGTTTCACTCAGGAAAAGATATCAAATCTTTTAGGAAAAGACTATACGGTTTAAAGTTAACAAGGGAGCTTTGCTTTTAGTATGTCAGTGTAAGAATCTGAAGTACCACCTTTACCAGATAACCTAACTGGGAAGGCACTCGGCCAACTGGTACAGTTTTGAGGATGAGTCTGCAAGAAGTTCAGGAAAACTACGTGTTCAATTAACCAGTATCTGCTTAACTAACGCTTAAACACATTGCATACAAGGCTGTCAGAGAAAGTCTATGTGCCACAGACTCACGTCTTCCACACCTCTGGCAGTTAAATGTCTATTTTCCAGCCCTTCAGATAATCCAGAGATTTGTCTAGACCGTAATGGATTTCTCTAGCTGGGATACCCATGTATGGACACACCACAGCTAAGAGGGAGGAACGTAACCAACACCTGTGCAATAGGCTACACATCTGCAAAATTCCACTCAGTAACGCTGCTGTACATTTTCTGACACATTTATATTTAGCATGTTCACAGGTAGGGCAAATAGTCCAAAGTAACCTTTACAACATAACCCTGAGAAATCTGCAAAAAGTTGTACACCCTGTTTCACCAGCTGCAAATTAATGTATTTCAAAGCTGTTTTTTTCATACCATGAAATACATAAAACCCTTTAAACATATCTCTTACTGTATTCTGGACCTTGACTTTTTCATTCATATATATGGAAAGGGAAAGCTGACATTTTACTGGCCATTAGACACCCTTGTGTAGATAAATTTACTGGAAAAATTGGTAATCTTTAGTATACTGAGTGGCAAATGAATAAACAAAATCAGAATGCTGTTCTTTAAACCAAAGAAAAGTGACATGCTGTCACTATTTTCCCCGGAACGTTGTTGTATCTGTACACAGTCTTCCTTGACAGTGATTTGTGTTGTGGGGAGGGAACGCACATGCATCCTTTTATGGAAAAATAGTTTCTTTTAAAAAATGAGGCAGATGTGCAACACAGTTGTGGAAAATTTATAGTTTAAGCTATTTAAAGCTGCTATGCAGCTTCCTGTACCACATAAGTCCAGTAGTTCTAAGAAAATACAGATATGGTAGAAAAAGTAAGAAAATTTCACCACAAAACCAAATAGTTACCACCAACAGAGAAAGTTATACACAAAATATATCTCTCAATACAGTGTTTACACTTCATTTTAGTCTACAGATTCAGTGCCAGGAACAGGACTTGTTGAGACAGTCTTTTCAGAACTATCTGCCACACGTGATTCCACATTGGGCTGGATTCCTGGTTCCATGTCAGTAGGAGTTCCCAGCTCCTCGTGGGAATTGAGTGTGCAGGACTGCAACACTTGCACAGCTAGATCCACATCTGCTTCTCTGAGGGAAACCTGCTCCTTAAGGACTTCCACCTTCTCATTCAGCTCATTCCTTTCTGTCTGAAGAGCCCTGCACAGCTTCTCCAAACGCTCCAGTTTTATTTGAAAGCCCTTGTATTCTTTATCTCTTACTGTTTTCTGAAGGACAAAAGAAAATAAAAGCTCTGTAATCCAAGGCTTTTTTCCTTTTTCTTAAACTAATGAGAAGATCCACCGCTATTTTATCCTAATCCAGTACGTCTAATAACAGCTGCACTAGAGCAAATCTGCTCAGCACACTTGACCATTACGCTTCAGTTGGTTTCTCTAAGACAGAGTGGCCACAGGCATCTTTACAAACAAGCAATGAGAAATGATTAACTACCTAACGCTAATTGTAAGTATGGGCTGTGTATCAGTGAGGATTCTGATATGAAGCGTAAAGCAGACAATTACAATCCAAATACTGGCAAACTACAGGGAGCAGACAGGTATACAAGTGGGAAATCTACAACCCAGTAGCAGAATCCAGGTCAGAAGGTACCACATTCACAGCTCTCCTCACTAGGTCCTTAGCAGAACAGAGAAAGCTAAGCAGTGCTACAGCAGAATCTATGACCTAGCGGATTTTAACAAGATCATAGACTGATATACTTGAACTAGACATCGGATAGCGTAGACAGAACTATGTACCTATGGTCTGTGTTTAAGCTCCTTTCTTGCTCATCTACAATTAAGTAAGGGCACCTCAAGACTTCAAAAGCAGCAGCAATGCAATAACTGATCCCTAATGCATGGGTTATTCCTCTCATGTCAGTGTTGCATATTTAAAACAGCACCAACAGAACTTTGCTGAGCATATTAAAATACAGTCAACTCATTCAACTTGTATGACTCCATACAGGTTATCCCGCCATTTAAACATTAAGCAAAGCAAGATGAGGCTGAACTTCTTGTGTCATGAGTTTGGATTTATACAGCAGCTTTTTAATTTCCACGTCTCAGGAGAAAAATACACGAAAACACTACTGTATATTATGTCCCATTCTCTAAAACTGAAAAACTGTACGAAGTTCTGTAGGACAGAGGCTCCAGTTTAGCCATACCACTGCTTAAAAGATAATTACCTCTTCAGCCATTTGCAGAAGAGCCTTGTTGTTGTTTTCCCATTTTGTACGCCACACTATGGTTTCCTTTTCCAGTTTCTTTATCTTCTTTGTCATCTACAAAAGACAAATAAAAAGACTAAAATTTTGTGGCTTGTGTTGCAACATAGGTAGGTTTACCTGAGTAATTCGACTTCTTACAGTTACTTTCCGAGTCCAGTTTGAACAAGTTGTTTTACAGAAAAGTTGTTCTGCACAAAATCAACCCCCACAAACACAGATTCTGCATTCACAGGTTAAAAAATTGATTCTTAAAAGAAAAACTAGAAATCTCCAAGTACAAGTAATAAAAAGCTCCAGGAAAACAAGTTTTAAAACGTAAGTACAGCCAAGAAGATGAAGAAGTTTTGTATGCCTTTGATAAAATACTAAAACTGGGATTTAGATACAATGCAAGCATGTCAAATAAAACCCAGAAAAAAATGATATTTATCTTCTACAATACAAACTCTTATGTCCTAACTGATGATCCAAATTACATGTCAAAATACTTCATATATTCTCAGAAAGCAAATAATATTATAAAATGTAAAACCCATCCCACTAACAGCATGCATTTTTATATTACTTTTTGTGAATCTAAGTCATCCTAGAAGTACCTTCTCCATTTCTTGCCTGAAGGTTGTAAAGAGTTCATTACTTTTTGCCATGGTGGTCTGGAATTCTTCAAATTTATCCATGTAAAGAGAAAGCTGTTGGAAAAGAGGCAGGAACTTTAGTATGAACAGCTGTATACAAACACAAAAATATTAAGGTACAAGGCAAAATCAAACTCAATATAGTAGATGATACAGTTCTTTTTACCATTTTTATACTTCCATGTCATATCCATTTGAGGAGCATTCAGAACTTCTCTGAAAACATGATATTCAAGTTATATATAAAGGAGAGTCCTAGGTTTACAGAACAGTAATATATACCGAAGTAAAAAGCATATTATTTATGAAGTAAAAACAATATTAGCCTGGTCTAGTGGGAGGTCTCTAGTCGAGGTTAAAAACTAAATGATCTTTAAGGTCCCTTTCAAACCCAAACCGCTGGAAGACACCATAATTCATCACTATCTCATTTTTACTTCCCCACCGAAAAATCCCAAACCCGTGGACATACACATTCAGGAAATTCAGCACATCATTAGTGAAATGAACTTGGTGAAGATCTACCTTTCCACGTTAACAAGCCAAAGCTAACAACCAAAGCTGGAACAAAATCAACATGATTGATTCCAGAAATCAAAATATACACTCTCAACCTGTGAAATCTGCCCAGCGAGCAAAAATCATGGAAAGTGAATACCAACAAGGGATTCATTTAACACTGAAAAACCATAACATTTTATCAAGAGAAGAGCATTAACATTTGATGACAGAATTTTTTTTTGCCCTGCATCACAAGGTCAATCATCAAGAAGGAAGTGCTATATATGTTATTTAAGATAGTTTACAGGAATTAGCTGAGCTTCTCAATAATACATCATGACTCTTCGCCATTACGTGACTGAACTTTCTACCTCATCTTATTCTACAAAAAGATGTGAGCTCCAGGAAACCACAAGCTATACACATTGTTAAGCATAACAAAAAGGAAGTGGGATTTTAAATAGCGTAATGAACTAAACAAATCATAAAAGACAGCAAACAAAATATTTGGGAGAATTTAGATATTAAAGAGTTCAAGTCCAATGGAGAGGTGTGTGTATGAGTCCATTTAACTACACACCCATACGCACAGCCTGGAAAAGAATTAGGTAGAGTAAGTGTGAAAACGGCATGAAACAGAGCCTGTAAGGAGACTTCATACTAAACTTAACAGAAGCAATAAGAGGGACAAAATAAATAAATAGCTACTGCTTCTCGGATGCTATGTCATTAGCTGAATCTACCATTTCCCTTTGCCTTCCGTGCTGAGCCCAAGCGTGGGCAATGACTGCAGATGATCCAGAACCAGAGCACAAAAACTTGGGAGACCATCCCTCCACTCTCAGAGAGGACTTTGCTGCAGCAGTTACAGCAAGAACACCATTTGAAGATTGCAGGGTTTTTGTGGACAGGGACACCACGGTTACTAAATCTGAATAACTACAGGGAAATATGTGACATTGCTTGCCCACAATCCACCACAACAGGATGAGATGGAAACAGGAAGGACCAAATTCTAAAACCTTGGGTAAAATCCCCACCCAACATGTTATAGTCACAATGGCCTCTTTGGTCCTGAACAGCTATAGAAAGATAAAAACACCTTTGGAAGAAAGAATTACAGTTGCAGACAAGTCAAGGAATGGTAAAGCAGCCACCACAACACCACAACATTCTTAAGCTTTACTGTATTATAGTCTTTCTAATATTAACACGACTAATTTAAAAGGATACCAACTCCAGCAATTCAATGTTTACCAACTTCCAGTAACAGTACTCTCCAGTTGTATTAAACAGCAAGTACAAAAAGCTACATCTTTACAATTCATACTCCACTATTGAAATTACCTACTGGAAAATAAATTTAAGACAATTAAAAAACCACCAAGTACTTTTCACAAGTAGTGCATTGCATCTGACGAATGATAACATATAGCTTTTTCATATGTTGCCTTCCTCACTATCACAAATCTCTTGGTATTTTCTTTTTGGAACAACTATTATTGATGACCACTCTAACAAAAAAAAGATACCTGCTGCTTCAGCTGAGCTTCCTGTTGCTTCATCTGTTCACATTTGTGTCTGGACTCAGTAGCTTCTTTTAGTAGCTAAAAAGCAAAGCAAAAAGCCACAAAATGAAGAAAGCACTGCCAAGAATGGCTTACCTTGATCTATGATGAAAAATTAACAAAGGTTAGCATCACCTAAGGGTCATTCAACCATGTTTTCTTACTACTATACTTCAATATATAACATTTAAAGCATGTACCGTTATGCAGAAATTTTTATTGAGATATCTTTTTAATTGGTGGCACGACTCAATGTTTCTATTTCTGTAGCAAGTCTGAACTGCTAATTTAGACGAGTAGTTCGATAACAAACTGTACGTAATTTATAACTGTTTTGTAACCTCTCAATTTATCTTCCACCTCCATTTCTCCAGTCACTAATATTACCTTTACAGACTAGTTCAAACCAATTTTGCTTCAACTTGACACCGTATTGTAGGTTCACCTTTGAAGAGATTTTCATCAGCATATGATTCCAAAATTATGTTTAAAAACGCAGAACAATCCAACACTGGATGATCATTTTAAGATTACACAGGAAAAGCAAGGCTTTTGCCTAAAGATACAGAAGGAGCATAAAAAAGTCATCTTCATCTAAGTACTATTTTTAATTGGAAACAAATGTCTTGGAAGACTGCAAGTAAATTGCTTATTATCAACACACAAACAAAACACGTGACAGAGTTTTGGGGACAGATAGTTCAGAAGAGCATACGCTTTCTTCTGCATTTGTTATTTCTTACAGCATAAAACCAGAAGTTAAACACTTGACTGCAAGAAAGCACCTTTGGTGTTTTAGTTCAAGACATTTCCCAGTCTAAGAAAAATCAAAATTATATCCTGCACATTTGCTGAGAAAATGCAAACCAGTAACATCCCTTGCCTGTAAAAATAGAGGTAAATATTGTAGTCACCACACCTACACAAAATGTACGTCTTGGTCTCGCTGTTGAAATCTATCCTAACTTTCAAAAGACAGCCTCCTCTAATTTGCTGTATTTACTTTAAATCTTGAAAAATCTCATTTAGTGAGGCTTGGTATTTCTTTTAACATACATATAATTCACTTACAAACTCCCTCTCTCGCTGATGTTTTTCTTCTGCTTCTTTAATAAGTTGGGTAGTTTGCTGAAGTTTGGCATCCACAAGTTGCTGCTGCAGTTCTTTATGTTTGAACACTTTATCAATATGCTAAAGGAAGAAAGAAAATCCTATTAGTCAAATATAAACAGTCCATTGCTCAGTTAAGGTAAGTGTACATGTATGGGGAAATGTTGGTCACTTCTCGCAAGTGACAAGTGATAGGACAAGAGGTAATGGCCATGAGCTGCACCAGGGCAGGCTTAGACTGGATATTAGGAAAAACTTCTTCACTGAAAGGGTGGTTAAACACTGAAATAAGCTGCCCATGGAGGTGGTTGAGTCACCATCCCTGGAGGTGTTTAAAAGATGGGTTGATGAGTTTCTTAGGGATATGGTTTAGTAGTGGACAGGTACAGTTGGACTCAATGATCTCAAAGGTCTTTTCCAGCCAGATGATTCCATGATTCTATGACTGCTTGGAAGTTTCACACAAAACAAAAAGCAGCAAAAGACTGTTTCACATGCCTTTTATTCTCCCTTTATCTCCACATATTATAACTACACTATTTTGTCCTTCATGGAAGCCAGACACTTATCTTACTAAATTGGCACAATACGGTCTGTCGCTTCACGCCAAACATTTAAAAAAATCACACAGCAAGTAGTCTACATTGTTTTCTTCTGAAATTGGTGTATCTAACCTCTGTATCCACCTGTACTTTGTTACGTCAAAAAGCTCTAGTCTTCATAATTAAAAAAGCTCAAAAGGAGGAAAATTTGCAACAAGTTTATTCAGCTGATGAAATTCCACTAATCATTGAATTTTGCAGTCTTACTTCCTTACGAGGCAGCTTCCTACCTTTTCTCTCCTCAAATTACCTCATGGTAGACGGAAATATTCCATGATTGCAAAAGGCAGGGAAATAGTCTACAAAGAGCTTTCTAATCGATTCAGATTTAAAACAAAACAAGAAGTTGAGAAGTTATATTCCAAACATCCTGTGACAACTAAGAACTAGCAAACTAATTGTAGTTGTAGAACTCATTGAAACTTAGTTCTCTCTTTGACAAGGAGAGCTGGCTGTTTTCCACTACAGTAGCTTAGACTGGTGAACTCACATATTGGCGTCAACTAAAGTTAACTCAGTCCTACAACACGGTCTTTTCCATGACACCAGTCCAAATACATTCTTAAAGCAAGATGGCTTACTTTGATTCTATGCAAACAAGAGCAGCTACATACACAAAGGAGCTTCTCCAAAACCCCAGCCTTAATGAATCAAAACAAGCAACACGAATAACTCTTGTATCCCCTTCCATTATAACATGAAACTATAATCCAGAAGAATATAAAATATATTCAAGCCTTCCAGTACCTGAAGGGGCTACAGAAAAGCTGGGGAGGGACATTTTACAAGGGCAGGTAGCGATAGGAATGGCTTTAAATTGGAAGGGGGAAGATTTAGATTGGACATTAGGAAGAAATTCTTCACAGTAAGGGTGGCGAGGCACTGGAACGGGTTGCCCTGGGAAGCTGTGGATGCCCCCTCCCTGAAGTGTTCAAGGCCAGGTTGGATGTGGCCTTGAGCAGCATGGTCTGGTGGGAGGTGTCCCTGCCCGTGGCAAGGGGGTGGAAGTAGATGGGCTTTAACCTTCCAACACAAACCATTCTACGATTCTATGATATTAATACATATTTATGTTGGAAATAACCTTTGGAAGGCATTTAGTTGGCTCAAACCAGGGTCAACTTCAAAGTCCAATCAGGTTGCCCACACTTTGCCCTGTTCAGAGGTCTGAATACCTCTAGATACAGAGATTCCACAATCTCTACACAACTTGTATCTATTTGACCGCTTTCACTGTGAAATGTTTTTTTCAATGCATCTTGAACTTAGATATGCAAAACCAGACAGTAAAGACAAACAGTGGCCCAAATAGCTACTTATTTTTTCACGTTTGTTTAGTGAAGTAAAAATGATGATTTAAAATATATATACAATGGCTGTAAAGTATTAGGGTTTTTTCCTCCCCTTCAAATAATTATCTGATCCTTACAGTCTAAATTACCAAAATCCCATTAGAAACATAACATAAGCACCTCTTCTCGCAACGCATACTGCTCAATGAGTTTCTTCAGCTTTTCCCCCAGTTCAATGTTTTCCTGACGGAGCTTGGCATTATGTATACCATGCTGTTCCAGTTGAGCCTCAATTTCATTCAGCGTAATCTGGAAGTGTGCAGTTGCTTCTTTCCGTTTCTCTTCCTCATCACGCGCTAGCTGAATATTTCCTTCCTTTTATGAGAGAATATTAATGTGTTCAAGCCAAACCATACATGTTTTTCACATTTTTTGAGTCAGACGCAATGGTAATAATTCACTTCTGTACAGTTTCATGTTCTAGAGTGGAGTTAGAATAAGCCACAATCGTAACATGCTATGCTGGATACTGATATAAAGTGTGCAGAACGAAGAATCTAGAAATTTAAAAACTTGAAAGAAATCTTGTCCTTACCACTACCAACATTACTCAGAGGCTGGTAGTACGAGATGCTACATGAATACCTTTGCAAGCCTAAGAATTATCCAGATGTTAAAACTGGCATTGATACTCTAATGAAATTTCCTACAGTGATCACAGATAAGAATCTCTTGGCTCTTTTCCACTTCACTCTCATCCATTACATTCTGACAGAATTAAGCCTTTTTTGATACCCTGCCATTTCATGCCGCTATTTCACTTGTGCTATTTTTTCCAGCAGTCAGCAGCACTGGTCCCAGAAACAAATGAACCAAAATCACATACTGCAAGGAATATGAACTAGTTTGAGGGGGAAAAGAAAAATTAGCAAGTTGAACTATCCCCGTATTCTTTACTTCAAAATCAAGTTCACTTACGCCACATGACACTCATCTTGTACAGGTAATGAGCAAAGTGGTAAGGAAAAAGCAGCAGTCCTGATTTTAAGCAGTAATCAATAAGATTTCCACCACCATTTGCACTATAATTTATGTAAATAAACTAACCTTCAAAGTCTTGTTATGACGCTGAAGCTCCCGACAGAGAGATTCCAGTTTGCTACGTGCCAATATGGCCTTGCTATGCTCACTCTGCAAGTGGACTTTCTCCTTCACAACCTGTGCTTGCTTCTTCTGCAGTATCTTCATCTGCTTTTGAACATTCCGGCTCTCCTCCAACTAGCATTAGAGAGTATATTTATTAAATAAAATTAGGTGACTAGATGAGCAGACTCAACAAACTTTTAAACATTTCAGATGAAAGCAAGGAAGTCAAATAATTTCATTAAGACTCCCATGTTGATCTTAAAGAGAAACTCCCATCCTCCTATAAAAACAATTTTAAATATGTAAGGACAAGATTAAAAATATACAAATTCCAACTTAAACATCTGCCTTTGAGAAACAGGGACCACAGTCCTGTGACCATGGACAATCAGCTTGCATTCAACTACTGGGATAGGAGTAGCCCTGAAAAAAAAAAAACCAATTAAAAGCCAACCGAGACTGGCTTTTCAACAAGTCACAACTTTCTGAGCTCTCTTCTCTGTAAGGTACACACAGCTGTTTATCCAACAGGTCTTGTTTTTACTATGAAAAAGAAAAACCCACAGAGTGGGTGTACAGAGTTCCTTCTTGTCAGCAGGAGCTACTACCAATGAAGCAGTAAGTGATTTAAGTTTTTAAAATGCTAAGGTATTTCAGAAAGGAATAGACACAACTAGCAGCCCTGACAAATCGAGTTAAATACTTCTAAAGCTGCACAGCCCAGACTTTAACGACTTCAGAGATCTGTAGTCTCAACCATTTGAAGCAAAATTTTTATTCTATTTCCTTTAGGCTGTCTGGATGACAGATGACAGCGTTAAACTTTGTATACGGTGCTGACGTCAAAATCTATTCTATGAATGTCCAGTAAACAGAAATTTCTTGCATTAATATCTAGTTGTAAGTTTCATTATACATGATTTTTGGGCTCCCTGAGAAATCATATTATTTAGAGTCTGTTCTATTGTACAGATGGTAACAATGTTAAGTGTAACACTGCTCCTTATTAAACAGTGTCTCAGCCTCAGAACACCACAGAAAGAGAAGGCTGGCAACAAGGAACATCACCATGACAGAGAACAATACAATGCTGGTTTTCTGAAAGAGCTCAAAATAATGCTGAAGCACAGCAGAAAGAACAAGTTAATTAAGACCCTCCATGACCATTTAATTTAATGTATATTTAATGTATTTTAGAGAAAAGGAATGGTAAGGGAATATTTTGATATCTAAACATAAAAAGCCCTTTTCTTGGGTGGCCAGAAAAAAATACTTCAAGTGGCTGTGCTGTTTGCATACCTATGAAACTTGAGGCCTGTAAAAGTATGCCAGTGTGAGAGATACCACCAAGGATGCAAACCTTCCTGCATCACAAATTGATCTCCTGATAGATTCCAAATTAGAAAAAAAAAATTGTGGAAGATCTTTTGCCAGGAGAGAGGAATTCCTACCTTTATTGTACAGTCCTTTTCATGAGACACCACTGAAAAACCTGACAGTGAGCTTTAAAGATGATGAATCTTTAAAAAAAGAAAAAAAGCATTGTAGGTGCACTGTCATACAGTTCAAACCTCTGCTGGCATTAAAACTGACACCTATGTCAGCGGTTCACCACCACTATCACGAAGAAAAGAATGCATCTTAAAAGAAACACAACTAAATCTAACCTAAACTTTCCAAGGGAAACAGAGTACCTCTAACAACTCATTCAGCTAACACAGAGCTACTGTTACACCTGGACAAGCGCCCACCCAAATTCCCAGCAGTTCTGAGCATCATAGGGAAAACAACTTTTACAGAACGGTGACTATGGACTGTGAATGCTTACTCTACCCATGGATCCCCCGGGAGGGGAAAAAACATAATGTGAACATGTCTCTCCTGATTGCCAAGCTTCTTGAAGGAAATTACAATTCATTTGGTCCAGCTGTTCCCTAATTGTTTTGAGATCTTTTCTTCAGTAAGAAAACTCAAAGCAAAGATAACGGAAACTGTTTTCTTTCTGCAGAAGCCAGGAATTCATGCCAACCTAACTCTTCATGCATATCATCATCACCACCACTGTGATATGACATGGGAGCTGTTGCTCAAATAGAAAACGCATCGCAGGCACAAGCAACTGCTCATAAGAACTAATTAATCTACTGCATTTTTCCTTCACAATATTAAATCTCATTTTTAGGCGGGTTCCCCATTCTTGAGTTACACTATGGAAGCATTGTTTCGCATTTAAATGAAAGGAGATTTCTTAGAGAAGCTGCTGGTTTTGAAGGAAATTCACTCATGTGAACAAGAGCATGCACGTGAGAGAGCAAGGAAAACAAAGCAAAAATGTAACAGACTTCCAAAGAGGACTCAGGATTTCCTAAGCAGAACTAATCCAAGCCAATTTTTATGTAATTAGGATTGCCTCTGTGAGTAAAAAGACTACTTGCTAGCTCATCCTCAAAGCTCTGGAGACATTAATCCCAAAGAAAAAATAAAATTATTTCAGAAGAGGTATGGCACATTATGCAGCCATCATGCCATTTTTTAGGAACATTTTCATATATAATACACTTGACATCTACAGAAGGAAAATCCCATGCTTTTGTCAAGCTATTCAGTTATCTCTAAGTTTTGCATTCATTTTATAACTACAATAATAGTGAGAAAACATACACAAACAGTATTTCCAGTCTTTACATTCTTGTTCATCCTGAGACAGGTACGGACAAGAAATGCATTTCTGTCTCCAGGCACATTCTGAAAAGCAAACTCCCCATCCCCCCAATTTTGTGATCAATTAATTTAGAGAATCAGTTATCATGTCTCCTACTTGGGTTAGGGAATGAACCTTATGATCAACTACTGTTAACGTTTTGCCTTTTTACTTTGTTATTTTTCTATCCACTCTTTTGCAGGATCAGAAAGCACAAAACAAAATTAAACCTAGATCTTTCAAACTTCCTATACCTCCCAAAAATCACTAAAGAGTTAAGTATAACTGAACTTTTTCACCAAATCTCGATATCACAGTCTGTTCTTTTCCTCGATCCTGAAGTATACAATTTATAAAATGCTAACAAAAAAGCATTACTAGCAGACATCAACTAAGAAAATAATTACTCCCAAAAGAAACTCTTGGCTTTTCTGTTAATCCTAATGTTATGTTTCCACACCAAGTTATGAAAAAGTTATCATAACCTATTTTTTTCTTTGGATTTAGGCAGTCATGTAGAAGTGAAATGACTACATGCAAGTTTGGCTGGAGCAATACTCATAATAAGCCTGAAGTTTTTTTTTTCTTTTCTCCCAACACTGAAATATTCAAAATCGTTAGCTGTCCTGCATTAGAAGTTCTTGCATTCCACAGTTAAAATTAACACATGAATAACTCCTGTTATCTTTACAAATTACTTACCAGATCAGCGTACTTCTTGCACAAAGCTGCCAGCTTTTCCTCTGGAGTAGAAAGTGTGTTCAAGGCTTGCATTAATAATAGCACTTCTTTTCCTATGAATTGGATGAAAGACAGCCACGTTGAGAAAAAGACATACCAGAAAAGCAGCCTGTCTTTAGAAGCAAAAATATAGAACCAGGAGAAATTAGCATGAGTTAAGTTGTTCTCTGGCTTGATAGCTGCATAATCCTAACAGATGACAAATAGGAACTCATCATAAGAATAAATTTGCCTTGCCTATGTGCTATTACATAACATGGATAGCAAAAAGTATTTTTGTTTTATAACTTATAATATCACAGATAAAATGAGAAGTCTGAAAGAGTGGAATTTAAAAGGTTAAGTTTTGCTAATAAAGGATATTCACACTAGTGTTTTTAAGAAGTCCTTGGAATTTAAATATCAGCAGTGCTTTGGTAGCATTAAACACTGCAATGCCAAATTTAAAAGTTAATCCAACAACTGGAAAGTTAAAAAAGCTGATTAGTACCACATCATCATTATTATTGAGTATTAAAGTTCCTCTAAAAATAGCGTTACCAGCTGAAGGATTCTTATATATGCATTAAGAACTGTCCTTTCCTAAGCAGAAGCACACATTTTCTCAGAACATCCTGTTAAAGATGAAAAGTTTTGGCTACGGCATGAACTTGAGACAGAACAAATGCAGAGCTATTTTACAAAAATATTAAAGCCATTTAAAAACCAAAACGCCAAAGAGAACATACCCAAAGTTTTCTCTTTGTGTTTTTCACTCTCTGGATCTTGTTGGCCATCAGGTGGATCAGTACGGGCTTCTCTCCCAGGAGTCTCCTCATGAGAGTCTTGAGAGCAGCATGTGGACCCCGGGTGCTTTCTGTTCTTTGTGATATATTCAGCTTCTTCCAATGAGACGGTATTTTCCAGGCCACAACAGTTGGACTGTGCATGCTGCAACGCTCTATCAGACAATTCATTGCACCTACTGTTCACCAGCTGATCCTGGTTATTCATTCCCATCTCCCGAGATCCAGCTTCTTCCATTGCACCACCGACCAACTTCAGAAGGGAAAGGAAGAAGTGGAAGTAAACAGACAAGCAACAGCATTTCAAATGAAAATTTCCACCTTTCTTTTGCATGGACAAGTAAAATTTCACTGTTATCCAAGCTGATACTCACTGTTGTTAAGACAGGTATACAAATAACTGTGCACAGAATGAGCCTAGAGACTGATGTAGAGAATAGCACACAACAGCCCAAAATATTACTCTATTATGAAACAACTTCATTACCCTGCCACTGCAAAAATGTTTATACTCCAGGAATTAAAAGTTCACATGGCAATCTGTTCTTAAAGCTCCCAAACTAATTAGCTATCATCTCAGCTGTGAAAGCACACAATCTCATACTAAAACACTTCTTCCTCTTAGTTCTTAAGAAAAATGTATCTCAATCAACACTAAATATACTAAATCTGAAACTCAGCAAGAGTTTAATTCCCTTTATATACAGTTATTTGAAAAACAAGATACAGAAATTGACAGGAGGATGTCATTATCAAAACCAACTCCATTACATATTAGTTTCAGAAAAATAAAAATAGTTTTAAAATTATTCAAGGGATATACTTCTAGAAAAAGAGAGTAAGGAATTAACCTGCTAGGGAGTCTTAAGAAATCTACAGAAATACATGCTTTCAATAACATAGACAGGGTAAGAATTTAAACTATTTCAATCAGAATGCCATATACAATTGTCAGCTCATGACTGGAGAAAATCTGTTGCTGTAACAAGAACAATGAACAGGACCAAGAAGATCACATGCATTTTTGAAATGTGAAAATTCACATCTATGAAATAATAAAAAAAAAGAACATTAACTGGCTTCAGATTTGGAGACTACCTAAATTCTTAACAATACATTATTTCTGCTGAATTAAACATAACTTTCTCAAAACATTCATTAAATCCCCCAAAATGTTTAATCATTTATCCAAAAAGTTAAACATGGGCAATTATTTTAACACTGCAGTGACATGTCCACATTTTGGAGCAGAACAACAGATGACACCACCCTACAGCATATTAAGCAGCTAATAGGCTCCTCTCTCAATCACCAGAACAATATTCTCAATTACTAGAAACATCTAAGACCGATGAGAACTTCAAAGGTGCCTGGTCAGGTGTTTTTTTTGCTTTGTTGGTTTTCTTACCAAGGCTGGGACTCAGGACAATACTTAAAAGTGACCAGTTTCGGGTTTCTTTTCTGTCCATTTGCAATCCTACTATACAATGTTGATGCATAGTTAAAAGTACCATAGGCAGAGTTGAAGTCATGTTCCTGCCAAAGTGATATTATCATTGATTTATTTTAACTGAAAATATACTTCCTTAAAAAGTCACAAGGAGTTACAAAAACAGTGCTTGTTTATATGCAGAGTTATGTGGTTTAAGTACAAATTAATTTCAGGTTATCTTATTATATGCAGCATTAAAAATATGCTGCTTCTTAAAGCCAGAAGTTTGCACTGAGTTTTATACTCTGCACAGATGGACCATTTTCCTCTTCAAAAGGAATTAGCCAACATCAAAGGAACACCGCCATCACTAATAATATATTGTCAGATATATTTCAACTCCCAATTTGTTGAGCATGCTTGGAAGAGTTATTTAAAAATCATTAAATAAATATGCATTAATATTGTAAAAAATATATAGCAGCTGAGATGTTCTCTATACTTAAAGCAAGACCCTTGCTTTAGACCTTATCTCAAGACAGATTCATTTTTGAAAAGGTGGAATTCATACAATACCTTTAATGAAAGCTAATAAGCTTTTTAGCTGCAAATAATCTGTAGAGACATTAAAGAGCAACTTTTGACTCATCTAGCAAGATTCACTTTGCATTGCTCTTCACAAGTGTGGAACCGATGCACCTGCTTTATGGACAAGTACAAACACTGCCTTTTCCAATCTCCAATCACGTACTTGATAATTGCCTGAAAAGGTAATGCAGTAATAAAACTGCTCTAAAAAATAACCAACCCTAACATTTAACAGCTGACTTTTAGAGCTGGAAAATGCATTTTTTTTCCCTTAGATTGTCTTAAACTGTGGGGCTTCCATTGGCATGGGAAAGGCTTATGCCCCTCCAAGTTTAGGGTCAGCTAAACAAACAAAACAATGCTTCTTAAAAACAGACAAGAGATATCAAAACAGCAGAGCTCACTTAACCTTTTTGTAGGTACCAATGACTGAAACCATGGCCCAGATCTTCACTAAAAAACACAATTCACACCAAAGCTGAAGATACTGTGTCACATTACATTTACAAGGCAGGAAAGATCAGAGGTATCAGAACACAATAGGGTGCTGCTCTTCTACTGTGGGATCAACACAACAGCTGAAACCCACAGTTCTTCCATCACACAGAATGTGAACCTCTGATTCAGACACCTGGGCCTAAGAAGCCTGGCAAAAGGTAGGGAAAGTCTGCTCTGAACTGTTTTGGCCTAGTATTTCCAGATCTTCTGAAAACCATAAACAGACTCAAAATTGTCTTTTGAAAGCAGAGCTCAAAAATGCTAGAACTCCCAATAAGCTGAGAAGGCCCGACTGGCCATGATTATACACTGAACAGCAGCAGTGCCTAAACAGCTCTCTTGTTGTCATTTCATTCCCCTTTTCCATACCCACTTCTGTTGTGCTAGCAACAGCATTCATGTAACTTGTTCTGAGACAGTTTATAGCCAGATCAGTACCTCAACCCAGTTCACTGCACAGCAATAGACAATCCTGCCAACCAGACATGCTAGCATGATGGTTGGAAAGAAGCCAAAGCACGAGAGTCACTGAAAAAAAACCAAACCCCAAAGTCAGTCTAATCACAGCCAGAGTACAAGGAACGAAACAAAAAATACCTTATCCCCACCATGGTACTCCTTCAAATTCAGACAACCCAGAGATTTTCACTAATTTTCATCAAGAAAAATTCTGCTGTTTTTTTGGGAAAAAGAACTACTGCCATGGACATACAGTAAGCGAACATGAAGTTCCTAAATGCTCACCTCCACTAGCAAACCATCACAGTATTCTAAACACCTGTCAATTCAGAGCTGGGAATTAACATGCATATTCCAAAACATCTGGAAGTTTCACGGAGTGAACACCACCATCTCATTAATTCAGCAGAGCTTTTTGTAGAAGTCAAATTAGGTGTCAGTCCAATTTTTTACTGACAGTTTCTCAGCTGAGTATGTTCTATCCTTTGTCAAAAAACCCACAAAGATTTTCAGAACTTCAGACTCATTCTCTGAAGTCTATCAGAGAAGGTAGAAATTATCTATCAGAATACTGCATGGAAGAAAAAGGTTTGTGTCCAAGCATCCTGTACATATCAAATATATCTGAAAATAATACTGACATTAAAAAATACTACAGAACTTGTCAACCTTCTTTGGTTTTCCAGTGAACTTGGAACAAATCCGAACTTACTGACTAGCAAGCATGCTCCCTGCAAAACCAAGGTTCAGTGTGGCAGTCGACAATTTTTGTAATAATATCCAATTTTCTTTGCTTATACACAATCAAAAATCAGTGACCAGAGGCTAGAATACTGTATTTAAAGAAGTGGTTCGACCAGCAGCTAGAACAACCTGATAACACA
This sequence comes from Dromococcyx pavoninus, assembly GCA_033558185.1. Classification (NCBI taxonomy): domain Eukaryota; kingdom Metazoa; phylum Chordata; class Aves; order Cuculiformes; family Neomorphidae; genus Dromococcyx; species Dromococcyx pavoninus. Next base: position 4,878 of record JAUMJL010000409.1, on the reverse strand, counting down.
ACACCCTCCCTAAAAAAAACCCTAGTTAAATTCTATCAAGTTGTAGTCCATAAGTTCTAGCAAAACTGACAGTAGTGGCACAACATACTAGAACTGCAATGCATTTAATCTAGATTAGAAAATGTTTGGTTTTAATTTTAAACAAAGAAACATGATTTTGCCTAACAAGGGCCACAAACAGCAGCTAGATGACTTTCTGATTATGACTAACAAAGAAGCTTCTCCATTAGCTGTCACTTCAGATATTAAAAACATATCCAGAAGTCTAAACAGCCCTCTTACACTCAGTTTGATTCTTAAAATACTTTAACTAGAGATAGTTTCAGATTTCATCTGTATCAAGCTTGGGAGTATAGCAATAATAAACATCATAATGAGAAGTCCTAAACCATATTAGCATCACCAAAATTATCCCTCTCCTTTAGAGGGACAACGATCAGAACAAGCCCAACTATTACCTCCATCTTTTCAAACATGTGCTCATCAGATGAGTGAACTTGCCAGTTTAACACTCCAGCCAGAACTGAGCACTTCCAACAGCACATTGTATAATAGCGCTGACTCAGTACTGACTGAATAAAAACAAGAGAGACCAGAGACCATCTACTGAAATCACCACTACCTTTTCTAGCTGCTACTATGCTCTCTCAGCTTCCAGCTGGCTACCAACCTCCAGCTAACCAGCTTTAAGGATAGCTGGCTTATAACCCAACGGGCCAGAATTATATCATTACATACCACTTTCAGAGAAAGGCAAAAAAAAAAGGTTATGTTGCACAGATAATGTGCAACTTCAGAAGACCACAAAATTATTTATCAAAATTCAAAATTCTACCACTAAAAAATAAGAAACTCGCCACCTACTTAGCTGTGAAAACAGCTGTTACAAGATGTTTGAGTTTCTGAATAAGCATATCATCTTTAAGCTATTTAAGACAGAGTTATAAACACCTTCAGGATGCCTTTAGGACAATTACTAGTAACATCACTCCTGCTCACTCTAGTTTCTGTTCAGTCTTCTGCTGTTCTCTCAACTTGTACCTTGATGAAAAAAGGTGCGCATAAGGAAAACTCTACCTTACTTCATACCTAAAAGATGAGAGTACAAGATGGGTATCCTATTTATGAAGCTGGCTGTGATCACAATGGCCTAAGCCAACTTTACTTCAAACAGCCCTGCTTCAAAAACATGCACTGAACAGAAGGACAAAGCAGACACTGAGGCAGAACTTATCCTACCATGCCAACATGTATCATGAATGGACTTATTTTTCTGCTTTAGTACCTACAAAAGTCTGTAACAGGGCTACCTAAAACACACTGTCCTTATTATTGGTACTACATGTAGCAAAGTCCCATATTTTATATTCCTGTGTATACATATACTCAATCTTTCCCTAAAATACCTGAAAACACCTCTCTATAGATCTCATTAAAAGAAACTACAAATAGAAGCTACATCATATCATTTTTCTCCTCTATGTTAGCAAATTATCCTAAAAAAACCCCAAACACTAGCATTAATCTATCAAAACATCTCCTGCTTTCCCCATAGAAGCACTTGGCCTATACAGCGAGAAGACTTATACAACATTCGCCTTCAGAATAGCTAATACTTATAAAAAATATCCTGGAATCTTCAGAACGTATGTACAAAAGACAGATTTACACAACTGTAAGACAGCCTAAATATACAAGCAAATATTCAATCATTTGCTTAGCATCAGGCTCCCGAAAAGACCACTTGAATAGCATTGTTTCGTTGAATACATTTTCAAACTTAACACGTGCAATTGGACATAAAAGCCTTACAATCATTATCCTGACCAATTACATAAAAAAAATCTTGTGGCAAAAAATATGTAGTTTTATCACAAATTTTTATAGTTTGTAACAAATTTTAGGCTTCCTGCATCCCAGCAACTAACTTCTACCTGCTAACACAGGAAAACTTATTTTGAAAACATATGTTGTGCACTTTTCATCAGCACAGGTATTCATGAAGACTTCATTTAACATAACTGTATTGTGCTGAAAAAATTCTGTCATTCACAGCAGTAATTTTATTCATGACTTCTCCATAAAAACTAGCATTTTAGGATGTCACAAAATTTGGGTTTGAATTTTATAGCAGGTGCACCTTCATCCACTAGTCTAGACACAATGATTCAGGTGCTGGAGACCACAAGACTAGCTTATTAAGGTTATTTCTCAATGCAATACTTCTCTGTACCGTGCTCATTGATCGGAATGATCATGCAGTCTAATTATAACTTCCTGAAAACCTGAGGGCCTCTGAGGTGGCTTCCTCACTGAATGAACGTCTCAGTTGTGAGATCAGAAAGTCATTTCAAACAAACATTTTGCCCCATTCTGTCATTACCTTAAAAAATTTACGTTCTCTGCACTAATTTATCTCCTTTCAAAATATTGGGCTAAGGCACCTGCAGCATTGCTCATCATTAGTTTCAAAGCATTGCAAGGTCAGAAGTCACAGCAGGAGGATAAACAAGGAATATCTGCTTTGTAAAATTGTATTTTGTCTTTGTAAAAGTCAACACAAACTGAATATTTAGAGAATTCCACTATTAATACTACTAGCCTTATATTCAAGATATGGTATTTTATACTGGTTCAGACACATTCTCACATGACCTCTGCTTATGATCCTGACTTCTGTTACTCCTACCATATTTCTTGCTCTGTCTTTCAGTGACCTCATGGCACAGAAGACACTCCTGCCTTTAAAACCAGCTTTTTATTTACCTCAAACATACTCTCAAAGAAAAGGGGAGGAAAAAATGGTTGTTTTTGTTTAATTCGTTCCTGTGCTCTGAAAAAAGATCACCAAGATCTCTTTCCTGCTTTACCTTAAGACATTAAAAACACTTCCAGTAATTCTAGGAAATTTTATTGGAGGAATCCAAAGCTTAAACAGAAACTTTCAGTGCACTTACATGCAGAGCAAAGTGCTACACATTTCACCAACCCTTGCTGGCAAGCATCTGAGACAGGTTCTGATTAAGAAAACATTTAATATAGCATGAATCACTTCCGCCAATGAGGTTCCACTTCCTCTTTACTATAAACCTAATAGTCTTCTACTCAACCACAGCAAGTTTCTGAAAAAGCACGGTAGACAAGTTCTGAATTCCCAATGCAAACAGGTCACAAGCAACCTAAAAATAAAGAAGCTCCCATGTACTGACGCAGGGGGAGGGAAATGCACCAGGAATTACTAAGGATTTTTAATTCACAAAGTTCAAAGCAAACTTTCCTTAACATTCCCTGCCACATTTCACGTTTTTTGAAAATTAACTTCCATTTGACTGTGGGTATATGAAATAATACAGAAATGCTGGTTTGTTTGGGTTTTATTTTAAAAAAACAACATCAGAGAACCTCAGAATGGTCTGGGCTGGAAAGTACCTTAAAGCTCATCCAGTGCCAACCTTCCTGCCACGGGCAGGGACACCTCCCACAGATTAGGTTGCTCAAAGCCTCATCCAACCTGGCCTTGAACCTCATCTGCTTTCATAGAAGACACGAAAGTTACTCCCAGTAAAACACTTCAGAAAACACACAGCAGAAGGGATGATTATTCATTGAGGAAAACTAGCTCCACAGCCTCCTAAATCTCCCTCCAACAGCCAAAATAAACAGCCCACCACGACTAAGTTAGCATTTCTGGGAAGTTGTTACCCTTCACATTACAGAAAAAAGTTACTGCAAAAAAGCCACTTGGCTTTACGGATGGACACAGGATGAGACCCTAAAATGTCACATGAGATTACCAAGACAGTTCTTGGGCTGACGGTTGGACTTGATCATCTTAGTGGTCTTTTCCAACCTTAATGATTCTATTCGGGGAGACTTTATAGCGACCTTCCAGTACCTGAAGGGGGTCTACGAGAAAGCTAGGGAGGGACTTTTTACAAGGGCAAGTAGTGATAGGATGAGGGGGAATGGCTTTAAATTGGAAGGGGGAAGATTTAGATTACACATTAGGAAAAAAAAAAACCGATGAGGGTGGTGAGGCACTGGAACGGGTTGCCCTGGGAAGCTATGGATGGCCCCTACCTGGAAGTGTTGAGGGTCAGGTAGGATGGGGCCTTGAGCAGCCTGGTCTGGTGGGAGGTGTCCCTGCCCATGGCAGGGAGATTGGAACTGGATGATCTTTAAGGTCCCTTCCAACCCAAACCATTCCATGATTCTATGACACCGCGAGCGCGCGGCCCCTCTGCCGGGGTAAAGGTGGTGGGGTCGCCCACCGGTCGCGCCGCGCCCCCCCTCCACAAGCACCACCCCCGCAACTGGGCCCCGCCACGTGCCGCCCCCCCCACCGGCCCGCCGCGCGCGCCAGGCAGGGGCCGCCCCGCCGGAGTTGAGGCGACGGGAGAGGTGGGATGGAAGAAGGCAGCTGCAGCTCCCCGGGAACGATACCGGGAATTCCCACTCTCCCTCCTAGCGCCGCCACACAGAAGCGATGCCGGGAATTATCTTCTTCCAGTCACACACACGCGGTGGGTCCGGTGCTGGGGGAAGCGGAGCGGGCCCGGCGCAGCTTCCGAGGCGGTGGGAGGCGGGACAAAGCCCTGGTCCAGCCCGGACCGCCCGGGCCGTTACCGGTACCGGAGCGCAGAGGCCGCGTGGGGCCGTGGGGAGGCGGGCAGCAAGGCGTCAAGGCGGGAGAGCGCCCTCCCCTGCGGGTCCGGCCGCGCGTCGCCCTCACCTCCGCGGCGACGGCCGCAGCCTCCTCGCCGCTGTGGCTGTGGCGCCTGGCCCGTCCCGCCGCGCTGCTGCCGCCGCCGCTGCCTCCCCCGCGCGCTGCCTCCGCTCCGCGCGTCGCCATGATGTGACGGCAGCATCCAAACAAGC